>CM036905.1:163821029-164421029 GCA_020800305.1 Porphyrio hochstetteri | reverse complement strand
CATGCACGATGGCCAGGGGATCAGGCCTAGTCAACATGGGTTTACAAAAGGTAGATCCTGTCAAACCAACCTGATCACCTTCTATGACAAGGTGACCCGCTTAATGGACGAGGGGAAGGCTGTGGATGTGATCTACCTGGACTTTGGTAAAGCCTTTGACGCAGTTTCTCACAGAATTCTGACTGAGAAACTGGCTGCCACTGGCCTGGACAGGTGGACCCTCAGCTGGGTTAAAAACTGGCTGGATGGCCGAGCCCAGAGGGTGGTGGTGAATGGAACAAAATCCAGCTGGAGGCCGGTCACGAGTGGCGTCCCCCAGGGCTCAGTCCTGGGTCCAGTCTTGTTCAACATCTTTATCAATGATCTCGACGAAGGGATTGAATGCTCCCTCACTAAGTTTGCAGATGACACTAAACTAGGAGGAAGTGTTGATCTGCCTGAGGGTAGGGAGGCTCTTCAGAGGGATCTGAACAGACTGGACCGATGGGCTGAGTCCAATGGGATGAAGTTTAACAAGGCCAAGTGTAGAGTGCTGCACATGGGACATAACAACCCCATGCAGTGCTACAGGCTTGGGGGAGACTGGCTGGAGAGCTGTCAGGCAGAGAAGGACCTGGGGGTGTTGGTTGACTGCAGACTGAATATGAGCCAGCAGTGTGCTCAGGCGGCCAAGAAGGCCAATGGCATCTTGGCTTGTATCAAAAACAGTGTGGCCAGTAGGTCTAGGGAGGTGATTGTGCCCCTGTACTCGGCACTGGTGAGGCCACACCTTGAGTACTGTGTCCAGTTCTGGGCTCCTCAGCACAAGAAGGACATGGAGGTCCTGGAGCGAGTCCAGAGAAGGGCAGCCAGGCTGGTGAAGGGGCTGGAGGGCAAATCCTATGAGGAGCAGCTGAGGGAGCTGGGGCTGTTTAGCCTGGAGAAGAGGAGACTGAGGGGAGACCTTATCACTGCCTACAACTATCTGAAGGGAGGTTATAGAGAGATAGGTGATGGTCTCTTCAGCCAGGTGACAGGAGACAGGACAAGGGGAAATGGCACAAAGCTGTAACAGGGCAGGGTCAGATTAGATGTTAGGAAAAAGTTTTTTACTGAAAGAGTTGTCATGGCCTGGAACAGGCTGCCCAGGGAGGGGGTCGAGTCACCTTCCCTGGATGTGTTCAAAAAAAGGGTAGATGAGGTACTTAGGGATATGGTTTAGTTTAGGATGTGAATGGTTGGACTTGATTATCTTAAAGGTCTTTTCCAACCTTGGTATTCTGTGATATGTGTGTGTCATCCTTGGCATTTCTTTTCTCTCTCTTGACTGTCTTCTAGTATGAAAGTTGAATATTGTCTTATCACTATCAAGTAAATTTTCAGGAACAATATAGTTATCTGTTGCAAGGTGCTTTTAACATGTATTTATCAAATTGTACTATTGTCTATGAAAGCATATTTATTGGGAAGATAAACAGATTTTTGAAGCTGCTTCTCAGCACATCTAGCCCTGGTACATAAAGCTCATCACAGGCAATGAGGAAGAATTGTTTTACTTATAGCTTCCCATTGAAATATTTGCAGCACATCAGTAAAAAAAAAACCTTTCAAGATGGTAGGAGGGGGGGTAAAGTGGGTGGGTGAGTGGGGGGAGTATGTGCTGCCTGAGTAATAAACTCATAGCTATGCAAATTCACAGGTATAAAGAAGAAAACACCACACTAATGGTGTCAGTTAAAATCTTAAAATCAGCTGCCAGAAGAGATTTCCATATGGAACCAGTAAAGCTTAGAAAGTGGTTGGAAGGCAGGTTGGTTAAAGGCTTTGTGCTTTGCTGTACTAGTTAAATGCAATTTTCAGGTTTTGGGCAATATCTAATGGAGAGTGTACTTTCATTTATTGTGTTGTGGCAGCAGTGGCATCCCTATAGCAGTCTTTTGAGCATCTCCATTGTAGTAACAAGGTTATTTACTCCAATTTGGAATTTATTTGGGAGCTTCCCCTCCCTCAACTATAGATCTTTCCTGAATAGGACTGAGTTTCCTTTGTGTTTTCAGTACTGTATTGCCATCTCTTCACTATCTGCACAAGAATATTTTGTTGTTCTAGAGCTTAAGTGTAGGCAGAAATGGCAAAGCTCAAGGTGAAGTTAATGAAGCTGCCTTTGCTTTTTTTTAACCTCTTAGTTACCTAATTTAATGCTGGATAAACTGCCAGGCTGGACACTTCATAATGATCAAGCCATTAGGTCAGGATATTGCTCTGTGTACACTTAGAGTACAGAAGCATTTAGTAACTTGGAAATGATCAGTGTTCAAAAGAGCAACCTAATTAACTCCATAAGCACTAGGAATGGCACTAGATAACTAGTTGTTATCAAAAGGCTATGAAAAGTTATTGAACATGAAACTATTAGAAATAAAACATTGTGACTGGGACTTAAAAATGAAGAACCCCAAGTTAAGGCTGTGTCAGGTGGCTTTGGGGCAGAGGGGAAAGTAACTGAGGTGAGCTTAGAAGAGTAAGTGATGTGAGGGGGTGCAGAAATCCAGATGCAGTGTGTGGGGTCTAGCATGGTCGTTTTTGTAGCTGCCTTGCAATGATACTGGATTTCTGTTGGCTATTAAGTTTGTTTTTGAATGTGAGGAAAACTGTCAGGTTTAGGGCTACCTTTGAAGGGTTTCCAGTGCTTTTGTAAAAATATTACTGTAAATTATGGAATACTGTAATACTCCTTTGCTGCGTAGTCAAATCTGATAAGATTGTGCAGAGTTATTTTCTGTTCAACCAGACTAGTGGAAGTTTGGGAACTGGTTGGTGGTTAACAATGTAGCCACTGACCGGTGGAAGTTCTGCTGGCATAAACTTCCCATTTAAATAAAATACAAATATCTTTGAAGAAAGTTCTTTTAAAAAAAAAATCTCTGCATCTGAAGGTGTTGATGATTAAGGACTTTGTCATGCTTGGAGTAATTGCTTTAATTAGCTATTAAACAGGTTTCAGGGTCAATGTGAGAACAGGTTTCTCTCTTTCATTTGATTTAGTAGGAGCAGTTAATGATTTTGTTTTTATTATCTTTACTCTCTTCTTTAGAATTATTTACTTAGCACATGGAAGGCAACAGATATTTGCTATTATAAAATCAATTTCATGCCTGACTAAACTATCTCTTCCACCTCTGTCATTACTCTTGGTGCTTGGGGTGTTATCTTAGGCTTGTGTTTATGCAACTAGATGGCAGTGGGCCTTTCCAATAATTATTTGGGGATTTTGGACCCTGCAGCAACAAACAAAAAAAGGTTAAAAATAGCAGATTTTAAGTATGCTTGCACATGATTGTCATATTCCTTTCTTACAGAAAAATGACTAGTTAATTTTGGATAATGTATAAAGCATGTTGTTACTAAATAACTTTAGTTATGTCTTTCCTTTTAAATAGAGGAAAATCAGCTCCATAGAGAAAGGGAAAATGTTTCTATAGAAGCTCCTATTTAGTCAAGTAAGACTTATAAGTAAATAGCCTCAAAGCAAGCTTGGGCAACTAAAATGTTGACACTTGATGTTTACCATGCTCCATACATTTCTACTCTAGATCTACTGTGTTTATAGCTTATATTTTTTATTGATCTAGTAATAATTTTATAGATTATGGAGCAGTGTTTGTATTCGAAAGGACTTCTCGGACTGTTTACGAAATTAGTTGTTGAGAATAAAATGTTCCTCATCGGTTTTATGGGATGCCTGGCATCTATAACTCAAACGTTACAATATGAAAGGAAAATACACTGCAGAGGCAAACAACACTTACCCAATTCCCACAATGAGCTGTGTTTGTATGTCATTTTGGTGCTGGATAAGCAGAATTAGTTGGTTTCAAGTAACTCCAGTAGCATTCAGGTTAATACCCTAAATGACATAGGCTTAACTGCACTCTTCAAATGTTAGGTCACCTAATACAATAAAATACAAAAAAGTACTAGGGTTTTTTCTTCCCATCAAGTTTATGTCCATGTTTTGGGGTCTGAAATTGTTTCCTTTGTTTTTGTGATGGTAACAGCAGAACCATCTATATGTCTCAGAGTTACTTCTATGTGTGATTTTGTTTTTAATCAGTTTTTGGGGGTGGAGGGAAAAAGTAGCTGGTCTGAACAGAGTTGTGCTGGACCTTGTTTTGTAGCTGCCCTGAAACTTACAGGTTGTTTCTGATACAGTGACCCAACTGGTATCTTCTTCCTTATGTATCTTTCATAGCTGTGAAAGAGGTGTGTTTAATACTCTTTTATTTCTTCTTTCTTTCTGCTCCTGTAAAATACTCAGCATTGTCACAGTTTTCCTTCTCGGTAAAAGAGCTCACACAACCTGAGCACCCATGGGTGCATCTGCAGTGCACAGGGATGCAGGAGGCATGCTGCCCTATAAGCCAGTGAAATGTCTTTATCTCCCAGCTCTTGGGTCTGCCAGACGCTTGCCCTGCACCGTGCTGCAGTGTCTATGCTAGATGAGTGTTGGGCAGGGGCTATTATGGGGTTGCCATGGAGGGGACCAAGCCAGCACTCTTGAGATTTCCGAGCTGTGCTTACTTTAAGAAGAAAAAGAGGGGAATGGGGAGAGGGCAGAGTTATACTCTACATACATAGCACAGCTGTATTCCTGCATGCAGTAACAATCACAAGCTAATGCTTTTTCTCTGGGATCTCTTGTGCTTCTCAGTGTTTCACAAGAGCTGAAATGCTGAGTGGGTTGTTCTGTCATTCTTTCATGGCTGTGATTTTCTTCCATGTTGTGCACATCATCAAAGCTGGTAAAAAGGAGTTGAGAAAAATACTACTACTTGCAAACTATGGAAATCAAGTTATGATAAGGAGGTGTTAGTTTTGAGCCTTACAATGAGCATTTCAGAACATGAAAAATTTGAGAATAAGGAAAAGATGAAGATTGTGTTGTCTGAATTGAGTTGGTTGCTGCAACTGAGAAACCAACAGGTCTTTGAGAACTTTTTCATACCTACTGCTCTGTATTAATCAAAGCCTTAAAGTTACTCAGCTATAAATAAATGAGCATTAATTTTGATTTTTAATCAGCTGTGAGACTTCTAACTTTCTTTATGTATGAAGCATCTCTAAATGACTTACAGATGTTCATAATGTTAAAAGAAGTCTTCTGGAGGACTAGGAGTTTTAAAACCACGCTTACCTGCATTGCAAAGGAATGAGTCTGTATGGGAAGATACTACTTTTACCACCACATCCATGCTGTAAGAGCTGTTTCAGTTCAGAATGTTCATTTTCTAAGGCATATTTTCAGGAAATAGTTGTAATTATTTTTTATTAGTTTAATTTTGTTTTCATCGCTGCTGGGGAGGGAAAGTGTCTGGGTTCCTCCTCCCTCTTCCCTTTTTAATTTATTTTGGATAGCCCTGTTCATGAGTTGCTGAGCTAAAGCCAGTGCTCTTGTTTGAGGAGATTTGATTTGGCCATGTCAGTATAGTAATAAATAGATCATGAGGCTGTGTTACATCATAGAATTCTTCATGGAATTAAGGTGGGATGCACTTTTCCAGTGCAATTATATATAACCAGAGGTGATGCTATGCTGAAACAGTGGATGTTTTGGGGCTGCCACTTCCTTTTGGCTGACTTTGTATGTTTATTTATACACACATAAGGTGGGAGGAAGCACCAGTGGGAATACATATAAATTGCCTTATTTTCTACCAAATGGCTTCACTTTCTGAATTTGTTATAGAGAAATATCTAGTAAGTGGTAAATGGGAGGAATCTGAAATTATAGTACCTTGGTGTTGAATCTAGGAAGACACAGAATTCATGAAGCCCAAATAGATGGTCTTTCTAGTGATGGTTACTGGGCTTTCTGAATTGAGGCTGCTGCTCCGGTCGTAGTGGGAAGCAGCCAGAATCAGTCATGTAGAGCTGAGAGGTAGCAGGAACTCAGTGTTACAGGGTCACCTTCTGTAAGCTTTGGAGATGCTGGTTGCATGTAAAGGCCTCTGGTTTCTATTACTGCTTAATTCTTGGTCTTTTGATGTGCTATTTGCATTTGGTTCTGGAGCCTGGTCGTTGTGCAAGAGTCTGTACTTCACTGGTCAGTTTATATGTCAACTTTGAGAGTTTAATACAACAGCTGGTGTTGATACCTGGTTTTGACTTCATGTAGTAGATGGTGATGCTTCAAAATTGTTCTGTGTTGTGTTTGCAATAAACTGGGATGGGGAGTACTTTTTTTAATTTAAAAAACACTCCTTTTATGTTTGTGCCTACAATTATGAGGACAGATGAGCTCATCAGGAGCTCTCCTCCTTTCAAGGAGAATGTGTTGATGTGGGTTCAGTTTGTTTTCTTAGGAATCCTACTGATTGTGCAGCTTCCCCATTCTTGTCGCTGCAGCTCCGCTTAATAAGCAGCATGTAGCAGAGGGACAAATCTTGATTTCTGCTCTTATTAAAAATATTTTAATAGAAGTAATTAGGTTTTTGGGTTTTGGTCAGTGATTAGTTTGACAGTGAAATGGCAATAGATATTGTAGCCTATTGATTTTTTTTTTCAGAGACAATGACTTGAATTATAAGATGTAGAACATAGAATGGTCTGGGTTGGAAGGGACCCCAAGGATCATAGAGTTCCAACCCCCTACCACAGGCAGGGCCACCAACCTCCAGGCCTGGATGATAAGTGGACAGTTCACCCTAGCTGAGTAATAGCAGCCAACGTCTGTGTTTCCACACCAGCTGTTAAGGAGTAGGACTGAAAAGGCAAAGCAGCTCCACAGTAAGCTCTTCATTATCAGGGACAAGATCTGGAACACAACAGAAGAGACTGGAAAAATGCAGGTAATGTGCTTATTATGGTGGGTTGGCTTTGTCTGGATATGCCCACCGAGCTGCTCTGTTGCTCCTCTCCTCAGCTTGATGGGGAGGGTAAGAAAATAAGATGGAAAAAGCCAAAGGATGAAGGCAGTTTGAAACAAAGGGCCACATGTAGAAGCAAAGGAGAGAATGAAAAGATTTATTTTCTACTTCTCATCAGCAGGCAATGTTTCCCTGGGAAGTAGGGCTTCAGTATGCATAGTGGATGCTCCAGAAGACAAACATTGTAAATAACACATGCCTTTCCTTTCTTCTCCTTTCTCTCAGCTTTTTATTGCTAAGCATGATATCGCATGATATGGAATATCCCTCTGGTAGGTCTGGGCCAGCTGTGCTGGTTGTGTCCCCTCCCAGCATCTTTTCCACCCCCCAGGCTGGTGAGGGGGATGCAGGAGAGACAGCCTCAGTGCTGTGCCAGTGCTGCTCAGCAGCAGCCAAAACCCTGGGGTGTCACCAACACCTCGCTCCTACTGGCACACGGCACTGGGAGGGCTGCTGGGGGGAAGCAGCTCCACCTCAGCCAGACTTACATAAGATGTCATAGAAAAGCTGTGAAAAGAAAGCTCTGCTGTCAGCTTGCACTGTTACTGTGGTTTAGTGCTACTCCAGGTTGTTTCTGCAGAACAAAGAACACTATCAATGCTGTGCACTTCAATGTCCTGGACTGCTGAAAATGCAGCCCCCTTTCTCTTGTCCCACTGCAGAACTAGTACATCAGTAAAGAGGTGGCTTGGTGCTAGAGACCAGTGGTCTCCAAAATGGGGTAATAAAAAATGTTTTTTGGTGTCATTAATGATTAAAAGAAAATTAATACAGAGTCACAGAATGGTAGGAGTTGGAAGGGGCCTCAGAAGATCTAGTTCACCATCCCCCCCTACCCTGGTAGAGCAGGATCACCTAGACTAAATCACACAGGAATGTGTCCAGGAGGGTTTTGAATGTCTCCAGAGAAGGAGGCTCCACAACCTCTCTGGGCAGCCTGTGCCAGGGCTCTGTCACCCTCACAGTGAAGAAGTTTCTCCTTATATTCACATAGAACTTCCTATGCTCCCGTTTGCACCCGTTGCCCTTTGTCCTATCGCTAGCCATCACTGAGAAGAGCCTGGCTCCCTCCTCCTGACTCTCACCCTTTACATATTCATAAACATTAATAAGGTCACCCCTCAATCTCCTCCAAGCTAGAGAGGCCCAGCTCCCTCAGCTTCTCATGAGGAAGGTGTTCCACTCCCTTAATCACCTTGGTGGCCCTGTGCTGGACTCTTTCAAGGAGTTCTGTGTCCTTCGTGAACTGAGGGGCCCAGAACTGGACACAATATTCCAGGTGCGGTCTCCCCAGGGCAGAGTAGAGGGGGAGAAGGACCTCTCTTGATCTACTAACCACACCTCTTCTAATACACCCCAGGATGCCATTGGCCTTTTTAGCCATGTGGGCACATTGCTGGCTTATTGTCATCATCATCCTGCTGCCCACCAGGACCCCCAGGTCCCTCTCACCTACCCTTCTCTCAACAGGCCAGTCCCCAACCTATACTGGTACCTGGGTTTGTTCTTCCCCAGATGCAAGACCCTACACTTGCTCTTGTTAAGTCTCATTAAACTTCTCCCCACCCAGCTCTCCAGCCTGTCCAGTCTTGCTGAATGGCAGCACAACCCTCTGGTGTGTCAGCCACCCCTCCCAGATTTCTGTTGTCAGCAAACTTGCTGACTGTGCACTCTATTCCCTCATCCAGGTCATCAGTGAATGTATTGAACAGTACAGGTCCCAGTACCAACCCCTGAGGGACTCCACTAGACACAGGCCTCCAACCAGACTCTGTCCCATTGATAAAACTCGCTGGCTTCTTCCCTTTAACCAGCTCTCAATCCACCTCACTACTTGACTTTTCAGACCACATTTCCTCAGTTTAGCCATGCGGATGCTGTGGGAGATGGTGTCAAATGCTTTACAGAGGTCAAGGTAGACCACATCCTACTGCCCTACCATCCACCTGGTTATAGCCTCATAAAAGGTGATTAGCTTAGTCAACTGTGACTTGCCCTTGGTAAAATCACATTGACTGCTCCTAATAACCCTCTTGTCCTTGATGTGACTAGAGACAGCACCAAGGATAAGTTGTTCCATCACCTTTCTGGGGTGGAAGTGAGACTGTCCAGTCTGTAGCTATCTGGATCCTCCTTCTTGCCCTTTTTGAAGGCTGGAGTGACATTTGCTTTCCTCCAGTCCTCAGGCACTTCTCCCATTTCCCAGGGTTTAGCAAAGATGATGGATAGTGGCCTAGAAATTACTTCTGCCAGCTCCCTTGGCACCCTCAGATGCATCCTGTCAGGACCCATGGCTTTATGGATGTCCAGATGACTTCATTGATCCCTGAACCAGCCCTCATCTACTGAGGCAGACTCATCATTTACCCTGACTTCCTCCAGGCCTTCTGCCGCTTGGGGCTCCTGCAAACAGTCTCATTGGTATAGAAAGAGGCAAAGAAGGTATCCAGTAAGTCTGCCTTCTTACTAGCCTCAGTCACCAGGGCACCCACCTCATTCAACAGAGGGCCTGCACTGCCTCCAGTGTTAGTTTTGTCTGCAGTGTATTTGAAGAAGCCCTTTCTGTTGTCCTTGGCCTGCCTTGCAAGGTTTAATTCCAGAGAGGCCTTAGCTTTCCTGGTTTCCACTCTACATGTTCTGACAACAGCCTTATATTCCTGCCAAGTGGCCATCCCCTCCGTCCTTGACCTGTAGACTCTCTTCTTCCACTTCAGGTTGCCTGGCAGTCCCCTGTTTATCCACACAGGTCTTCTGGAAGAAGTGGTCCTTGAATATGGACCAACTATCTTGGGCCGCTTTTCCTTCCAGTACCCTGTCCCATGGGACTTCCCCCAGTATTTACTTGAAGAGGCCAGAGTTGGCCCTGCTGAAGTCCAGGGTTGTGGTTCTACTTGCTGTTCTCTTCCTACCATGTAAGATCCTAAACTTCACCATCTCGTGGTCACTGCAGCCAAGTCCATCCTCAACCTTCACCTCTTCAACCAGACCCTCCTTGTTAGTAAGTACAAGATCCAGCAGTGCTCCTCTCCTAATAGGCTCATCCCCTGTTTGCATTAGGAAGTTACTGTTGATGCACTGGAGGAACCTCCTGGACTGTGAGTAGCTGGCTTAGCTGGCCTTCCAGAAAATATTTGGGCAGTTAAAATCCCCCATAAGAACCAGGGTCTGCAACTGTGAGGCTACTCTCAGCTGCCTGTAGAAGGCCTCATGAACTTCCTCCTCTTGATCAGGCAGCCTGTAATAGACACCAACAACAGTTATCACCCATGCTAGTCTGTCTAATAGAGTAATTGTTAGTCTATTGACCAAGTCCTTCCTTGTGCAAGGAGTCCTCCAGTCCTCTTTGGTGTGTTCCACCTCCTGGTGAAACTTGAGGCCTGAATGTGAAGATAAGTTGACTACAACAATAAGAGTTACCTGTTCCTTTTGTTTGACACATTAAATTTAACTGAAGTAATCCCTTCCTATCATCCTCTTCTCTGAGATTTAACTAATTCATGTTTTGACTGAAGTCAGGAGCAAAACATCTTTTGACTTTGTGTGCCAGGATGGCACTGTCAAAATCTTTACAGGAATTTCATTAAACAAAAAATCTGTAGGCAAGTGATCATTCTCTAAGAGTTTTGGGACTGTTTAATACAATTGATTATGTACTTTGAGGTATGTGAGGTTATCTGTGCTGGGGCTTTTACATGTTTTTCAGTGGGAAGCTTTTTATCATGTGTCAAGTATTAATGAAATTTCATGGTAGATGACATCTTGCCTGTTATAGGCAAGAACACCCCCCTCACCCCCAATTTAGAAAGCACTCACCTGTTCTAATGCTGCATTTGAGCTGTTGTCAGGTATGCTTTGTTATCCCTCTGTATTGGGTAAGAGCTCTGCCTGCCACCATCCTTTTGTGTTAGTTTCTCTCTTCCGTGGCTATTTATTCCTGCCTCTTTGTTATCCCCAAAAGTTAAGATGTATATAACTTCTATCATGCTGGCTTTCTTTTGTAGAGTCCAATACTTTGTCTTCAGTAGGAACTAAGTGCCTGACTGTTTCTGTAAAAGTTTCAAAGGACTGTTGCTTGTGTGTGTTAATAGATAAAAAGGAAAGAGAACTGAGCACATAAGTTACCTTTTGAGATAGTGTATTCCAAAGAGAATCAGGTCAGTAAAAACTGATGTCAGGAAAAAACGTTTTCCATTGCTTATTTTTTTGTCTCAGAAGAGTTTCTGCATAGGTGTTCTTTGTAAAGTGATACCTTTCTTCCTTTCCCTCTTTTTTTTGTTCCTGACTTCTCACACGATTACGGTGCTGCCTTAGCTATTCTTAGGAAGAAGTCAAAGCTGGGAGATCTGTGGCTAGAATTAACGCTTTTTTTAAAAGGAGGTGGTGATTTAATCAACCAGTTACCTCCAAGCACAAATCAGAATTAAATTGGTTTTAGTACCTCAATGAAATCTTCATATGCAAAAATTACTCCAAATTGGATAGGTTAATAGGTGGTGTGTGAGTACTGGAAGTCTTGTGTGTTTCTCTAGATGAGTGAAGCTGATCTGGCTGATGATGGAGGTTATTGGTCCAAAAGCATATTGATTTGTAACCCATGATCCTACTTTTTAAATCTACATTCCAAGTCTTCAGCATTTTCTATATAATACTTAAAGCCAGTTATGGTTATGGAATACAAACAATGCATATGTAGTGTATATGGGCCAAAGGTAAACACTTAAATCACTGTGAGAATTTGATTAAAATTAGTAGCTGTTGTTTCTGATTAATTTTGTGACAAATATTGGCATTAGTGCTGTGGGGTCAGTTGAGTTGCTGCTCTCTGTATACACAGGTTTTCTTGACAGGGATTCATATCACACTACACTGTCTACTTGAGTGTTCTTACCAGCTGATCATTGCAATGATGTGGTCTGCTCTGTGATGGAAAGTACACCCTAAATCATGGGGTGTACTGAGTTAAAGGAAGCAATACAGAAATCTCCTTAAACTAATTTTTCTATGCTGAAAACTCCTTTCTTTAGCTACAGAGATGAGAGGGATGGTGAGCTGCATCTGTCACTTGCTGTGCACTGCATGAGGCTCAGTTGTGTATTTTCACCACGGGTTTCTTACTCTGAGGGAATGAATGGACCATCTTTCCCTCAAAGTTATTTGGCTGTTACTTTGTGACTAGCACAGAGTTTATTTAACACCAAGTGTGTACTGACACCGTATAGCACCACGAAATGGTGTGTGTCAACACAACTTTCCAACAAATCTCATTAATGTAAATGTGAAGTACTTGGCATGAAGCTGATGTGGGAAGACATCTTCTAAAACGTTATGAAATCCCAATACCAGAAATGTGCATCACATTCTGCTGGTGAAGTCCTGCATTGGCTCTGTCTTGGTATGCTGGGCTTGTGCTTATTTTGGGCTGAGCACAACCACTTGCATACTTACTGTGTATGCATATGCTTCATTGTGCACCCACCCAACCACCCACTTGCCTCTGCTTGAAAGGAGAGGTCTCTTGGGCTGTGCTAGGAGTGTGAATAACCAGTATACCTAGCGTGTGCCAGCTGGCTGGTGTCCTTGTGGGGTTCTCTTCCTACTTTGTCCCTCAGACTTTGAAGTGGCCTGACCCACAGTAGATGTGCTGATGTGTTATGCCCTGTTTTATGGTGGGCTTCAGCTTTTGGCTATCAGTGCTACAAGTATTACAGGTCCTTTGGCAGTGACTCTTGGGAGACCAAGGACTCTTGAGGGACAGCTGAAATTGCTCCAACCAATTCTTAGACCCCTTTCCGTTGTACCAGCAAGGCTTTTTGCAGCTCAGCATTAGTACTGATGCTGGTTGCAGCCTCAGAAATAATTCATACCTTGCTGTGTGGATGTGAGTAATAACTGTGAAGATGAAGGGAATATCTTCACATCACAGGTGTCCTGTTAGAAAGTGCTGTGGCCTTGTGGGCTCATAATGTGGGCCTTCAACATTTTGATAAGCTCCACTGTTCCTGGGAGCTGTCATGTGTTGTGGTTCTTGCTTAGAAATTAGAGACAGCTGCTGCTGCAGAAGAGAGGTTAAGTTTCTTCCCTTTCAAGTCAAATCAAAGGGTGAGGTGATACCTCTGCTAATAGGGGAATGGAGCATGCAGCTGCATCTCTGCCCAGTGCTTGCTGTATCACTGGCAGCAGCTGAAAGAATGGTTGGGTATGATGTACCCAGCTGTCTCCTGGGACTTCAGTACTTTGCAGAGTTTCTTTAGCCTGTCTTCAGAATACGAGAAGGCTTTAAATCTACTCACACTGTGTTGTGACAGCTTCTTGTACTGATTTTCTAAGCAGAAAAATACAGCCTCTAGGATGGGGGTTTACGTGTTTCTACCTAGCCAGCAGTGATTATGGGCTATCAAAAGCCATCCTAAGGTGGAGTCTAAGTAGTGGTCCTAAGGACTAAAAAATCCTGGCAAAAGACTTGGTAGCTAAAAATCAAAAGGTTTGCCTGACGTGCTCAGTATGCAAGGTAATAAGCGAACCAATAACACTTGAAAGCTACCTTTTGGTTGGTTGTGTGTATTAGTGTGTCTGCGTGTATAGTAAGTTGGGTACACAGTGTCTACCTGCTAATATTGGGTGTATGCAGCCTGTGAGCAGCTACATGATTACATAGATATGCTCATATGTGTTGCTGACGCAAACATGTTCAGGATGCTTATTCAAGTCTCTATTGGCCAGATCTGAGAAGGCCAAATACTGCTCAAAGATGAAATAGTCTTATCTGTTCTAGGAATTTGTTTGAGTTCCAACTTCCCTAACCATACTGAAGGAAACACTGGGTGCTGGCATCATTACAATATTAAGTGTAATTACTTTTATATAAATTTTTCCAGAAACTCATCCCTGAAGGTGTCCCATAAAAATAATGAGTTTCTCAATTATTACTATGAAAAGTCAACAATTACCCTACAGATCTTCTGATGATGAACAGTCTGTATTCCTTAACTTCACTGTATGGTTTAAACTTTCAGCACATTTTCGGTATGCTTCTTTGTAGGAATGAGAATTGTTCAAAGATTTTGTTTTTCTCTTAACTGTCACGCAGAGAGTTCTATTCCTCTTGTTGTGTTGTATTGGAGAGGAAGTATTTACTTCTAAAAAATGGAAGTAAGTGTGAGATGTGTTACAGGTACCCTTCAGCTCTGTAGGCAGATTTTGGGGTTTGCTCCTAAAAGAATTGTTTTGATTCAGAACTAGCTCCTGAAGAAAAGCTTTATTTCAAATAGAAGTACATGTATCTCCCCAAAAGATAATTCTGAATTCTTTCCAATTTTTCTCTCATGTTAACTTCTCACAGTTCAAACTTTGGTTAACTTATTTTGACAGGTCACAAATCAACCTCTTTGTCTCCATTTTAATAACATTTCCCCTCCTGCCCTAAGGGAAACTTTGAGTATTCTGTTTCTGTAGAACAAATTTCCCTTCTATTTGATGGAAAATAAACATAATACAAATTACTGTTTTGGCTTTTCCCTTCACAAAGCCTTAAAAAGAATCCAGTTTTATTGTTTTTGCACAAAATAGGAGTGTAGTGCCTGTGTGCAAAAATATATGAAAGGGTTGCCTGAGCATCAGACAGCTTACCAACATGCAGTGATAAATGGAATTCAGAGCTTGGGAAGGAGGGTATAGTAAGATTAAGTGCGAACAAAATAATTTGTTCACATAATTGGGAATATATAATGTTATATCCTGCTTCTCCCCTACTCTCACCTCTGTGCCCCTAGCTACCTTTACTGCACTGAACTTCCATTTAACTGCCTTTCTTTGTTAATGTAGAATGCATGAGGGTTTTAAAGTATTTATTTTCGTGATGCTATGCCTATGCTGCATATGTTCCTGGAAAAGGTACAGACCTGGGACACTGCACTTACATTGCTACTTTCACTCTTCCCTATGTCCTTGGAAATTAAAGCCAAGGAATACAAGTAAACCATTGCTTTGCATATAAAGAGCTGAGATTAGTTCTTTTGATGCCTTCTGAAGTTGATCACACAGCTTGGTTATGCAATAGAAGCTTTTTATAAAGATTTTTGTGTACCATACGGATTTTCATGGAAATCTGGGATGATATAAATAATCATACAGTAGGTCTGTCTTCTGAATTACGCATATGAGAGGCAACTCTTCTTTGTCTATTTGGGCACAAAGCTTTTTTTATCTTATTGTGAGTGTGGTGTTGAAGGTTAGAACAAAACAAGAGTTTCTTGCACTGTCAGTGTCTGAAGTTGGTCATCACTTCAAAGCTTTTTACTTGAAACGTGCTGGTAAAATACACAATTGGCTTTACTGACCTAGTCTCCTGTTGACAGTAGAATTGTGACTTACCTTGTAGCTGGGTAAAGTTCCTGGAACACTCTCTGAGCCTGTGGTGGGTTTTGTTTCTGATAGCTTGGTGGAGTTTTAGTCTAAAAAACATGTCCACTTGCTTTTTCAACATACTAATCTTTTCAGGTCTGGAGAAGATACTTGAACAAGGATATGTGTAGGATGACAAATAGTGAGCTTGCCACATAGTAGTTTCATTTAATGTTCTTTGCTTATTAAGTTGGAAAAATGCACTGAACAGTTGTTCTGTCTCCTTTTTCATGCTATTTGTTATCTTGTAAATTATTGTCATCTCTCAGTTATCTTATGGACTGAGGCATCCAAATTTCTTAATGGTTCCCCAGATAAAACTGTTCCATGTGTTTGAAGATGCTTTTGTGCTGACCTTGTCAGTAACATTCCTGTGTTTTGTGTAAGAAGAATCAGAAGTGTGTGGAGTATTGCAGCTGTGGTTGCTCCAGTAATTTATACCAGGGCATGATGTTTTCTGCTCCTGGTGCTGAACAGTTAGATTGTCTGTAGGTAGCAGGGTGGATCTGAGCAGATTCCAGTGAAAAACTGCTGGGTAATGTCTTTGCAGGGTGAATGCTGCTTGCTTATTTTTCCTTGGCTTTCTGTCTTTCAAAAAGTTATCTATCCAAGTAAGAATGTTCCTCTTATGCTGTGGTAACTTTGTATCTTTAATGAGCTTTTTGTGAAGGACACTGAAAGATGCTTTTTTGTTAATGAGGCCTGACGGGATTTCTAATTTCCTTTTCTTGGGGGTGGAGCCTTATTTTAAGGTTTGTCAATCATGATACTGCTTTACAAAAGCCTTCACTATTTCATAATGTATCCTTGTAGGCTTTGTAGTTTGTCTTTGTAGTCATTAATACTGTTTTTCAGAGTAGTTCCTCCCTTTTCATCTGGTGTGGTTTGCAAGGCTTACTGCTTTACACTTACCCAGATCTTCTCAAAGGTTAGTGTCACGTAAGTCATGTTAGTCTTTCAGTGTGACAGAACTTCTGGTTGAGAAGTGATATTGTTAGGCTTTGTGTCCTTTACAGATTTTTCCTTAAATCTTTTTGGGCATGATTTCTGACATGCCATAAGAGATGACAATTACAATTCTGAATTTCAATAGGTCCATTTAAATTTTTTATTTGCTTCTAATCTCCAGGTTATTCTTTCACTCAGCCATATGGTTTTTACTTGTATTTTCTCAAATGCCTTGATAGATGGTGTGTATCAGTTTACCCTTTCATACAGTGGTGGTAAATAGTGGAGATTACCCACAAAGCCTCTCTTTTGTAATATTTTGCAGAAAATTCATGATTTTTTTCATGCTGTTTTCAAAATTAGCATGGTGCTGAGAACCCTTCAACTTCCATTACTCCTGCAGGAGTACAGCATTTAATTACACTGTGCCAGAGTAGAACTTGGTTGGTGTACTGATCCAAGCCATATCAAGATTTTCTTCTCCAAATTTGAAATCTATTGCAAGTGTTTGTTTGGGTACTGTGCCCCCAACAAGCTCTCACTTGCTTTGTGAGGTTCTGACGTTTGCTTTTTGGCCTTGCAGCTTCCAATTCCTTCAGCATGTTACTACTGTTGTCAGCATCCAGACCACATTGTGAACTGTAGCCTAGATCTTGTCTAGGCCTAGAATTCCTTAGGCTTCTGAAGCTCTCTTCTACACTTTTTTGTTATTGGCTAAAGTTCCTTGTTCCAAAGGTGGTGTTGTTCCAGTCTTCACAAATGAATGGATGTGATGGCCCATTGTAAGAGGATTTTAGATGACAAGCTCACTTGCAGACACCTGCTTTGGCATGTTCTCAGCCAGGAGTAATCCTGTGACCTGTCACCTTTCTGCTTACCAGGCTTCTACCCTGCATCTGCTGTGGTATCACTCTGCAGTTTTCAGCCCAATGTCTTTGCTTTCCTCTTGGCTTCCTTCTGTTCCTGTCTATAAAGGAGGGGACACTTTGTCCAAGAAGTGTCCAGATGGTGGTCTGCTGGTGGGGAGGGCCCAGCCATGTGTCCCCTCTTGTACAAAACTCTTCTGCAGCATTCAGGTATGCTGGAAGTGTTTGGTCATGTCCCTAAATTCCCCATTCACTGTAGTTTACTGGTTCTCATTCCCCCCTCAGTAATTGTTTCCAAATTCATGATCCAGTACTCTTTTATTTTCTACAAATGGCAAGTCAAAACAAATTTTATTTGTAAGCCTTATCTCTACAGCTTTGTATTTATTTGGTAAGGAGTATATGTTTTGGAAAGCTCTGTAACACCTAGTGTGGGTATGTTTACATCAGTGTAAAAAGTTAGAGGAATGATCTTTGCTACCAAAAGTAAGTTTTACACTAGTGTAGTTACCAGTTGTGTAGCTTGTATCCTTAAAGACTGTTTCTAAAATGATTCTGCTAATAGCACATAAGCAGTGGAGTGACAAATCTTCAGTGAAATTCTGAAGGTCACCGAAGAAAAAGGATCATTAATAGCATAACTGCTAGAGCTCAGTTGCCTTTGGATTTATGTCCTTTGCCTCCCAAAGAATTCTTCCTTTTCCCTGGGTTTCTCTCTTGGCATCTCTGATATCACTTGGTGTGGCTTCAGAGAACACTTCACCACCCCAAAATCATTCAGGTTGGATAGGACCTCTGGAGATCTTAGAATCATAGAATGGTTTGGGTTGGAAAGGACCTTTAAAGATTTAGTCTAACTCCATCTCTTGAGCAGGGTTGTCTAGAGCAGGTTGTCCAGGACCCGTGTTCAGATAAGCTTTGAATATATGCAATGTATATATGCTCAGAGATATATATACACACTGAGTATTATTCTTTCATTGGTTAGATGATGGGTAATAGGTTGGTCAAGACTCCTTTGTCTCTTCTGTACTCAGCTCCTAACTTTTGTAGAATTTGCAGGAACTTTATTATTTTTGTGTCTCCAAACCCTTTATCAAACTCAGTTGAAATTGGCCAGCAAGTTTAGAAGTTAAACGTGACAAGTGAACAGATGTGGGACTGCCTAAGCCTCATTTCCTTGGAGGTGTAGACAGTCCAGGTTAAAAATGTGTCTTTTTTTTGAGTTCTCTGCATTACCAGACTAATGTAGCATGAAGCTGCTCAACTGTGCTGGGAAGTTAAGGGCTGGAGTCTGCTGTTTGATGTGGATTGTCTGAGTGGTGTTACTCCTCTGCAGTGATCAAAGCAGTGTATGTGAAGTCTGTCTTGGAAATTGTTAGAATACACCTTTTGTCAGTGTTAACGGTGATAGTAACAGGCAGTATGTTTTCTAAGTCTCAGTGCTGATGCTGGAGTTCTTTCCCACTGTCAGAGAAGTCTTCATATTTAAATGAAATGTGTTGGGTTCCTTTGTCACTTGTGAACCTTATTTTTCTATTTTAGTTTCATAAGAGTTTGCTGAAGTCAGTGAGAGTGTTTTCTGTCAGATTCAATTTCCTGAGAGCTCATCTGTCACATCTCAGAGGAGGATGGAAGAAGTAGAAGTAACTTACTAGCATGTACATCAACTTCAGCTCAACAGAGCAACAGGTCCACAAGGGTTTGTGTCTTAAACAGTAAATGAAGTTGTTAGGTACAGCAGAAAGGTTAATGTTGTGACTCCTAATCATCTTGTCCTTGGCTTCTCTTAACTCAAAAAAAAATCCCAACCCAAACTTTGTCATAATTAAGGCAGCTTCAAAGAGAACTTTGTAAATCCAGAGACTTAACAAGTTTCTGGGTATGTGTAGGCAAAAAGTGACACTCTGGAGAACTGTACAACAAAGAGTAGTTGTGGTAGACTGTATCATGAAAGGAAAACTCTTCCAGAGGATGAAAAATACTTCTAAATGTACAGCAAATAATAGCGTAATAGGCATGTAAGATGTCATTCTGATGACTAAGACCTTGGAATCTGGCATTTCTTTGTGTGGCAGATGTGGTTTAAGCTTTGGATCCTGCGCACTGCTTTGATCGGGGAGGAACATTCAGTTTCCCTCACCTAAGCAGTGAGCAGCCCTGCAGCACATAATGTCGCTTTAAACCTTCTGGTAAGGGAGCCCTGCATTGGCTGCTGCGGTGAGCTGTTAGATCGCTCTCCCTGAGTGCACATCGTGGGACTGCCACAGTGTTTATTAATTCTGAAATATTTCTCAAATAGCAAGGTTAGCTTTGAGCTGGGAAACTTTCTTGGGGAAAATAAAGAACCAGGTAGTAAAGGCAGTTAGATGTGTATGCTAAGAGGAAAACTGCATTTAAAAATGCCTGATTTCAGAAGTAAAAGTGTATGTGCTATGGGACTCAAAGCCAGACTGTGGAATACTGTCTTGACATTGTATGGAGAACTGGATGGTGAAGTAGTGTGAGACAACTACAGATTTATCCTCTTTCTCTTCTTCCCCTTCCTTGTACCCTCCTGACCATCTGTGTGAGCATGAGGTATTAAGTTGGTAACTTGGAATGTATGCAATGGGTCCAGTCTTGTTCAACATCTTTATCAATGATCTCGACGAAGGGATTGAATGCTCCCTCACTAAGTTTGCAGATGACACTAAACTAGGAGGAAGTGTTGATCTGCCTGAGAGTAGGGAGGCTCTTCAGAGGGATCTGAACAGACTGGACCGATGGGCTGAGTCCAATGGGATGAAGTTTAACAAGGCCAAGTGTAGAGTGCTGCACATGGGACATAACAACCCCATGCAGTGCTGCAGGCTTGGGGGAGACTGGCTGGAGAGCTGTCAGGCAGAGAAGGACCTGGGGGCGTTGGCTGACTGCAGACTGAGTATGAGCCAGCAGTGTGCCCAGGCAGCCAAGAAGGCCAGTGGCATCTTGGCTTGTATCAAAAACAGTGTGGCCAGTAGGTCTAGGGAGGTGATTGTGCCCCTGTACTCGGCATTGGTGAGGCCACACCTCGAGTGCTGTGTCCAGTTCTGGGCTCCTCACCACAAGAAGGACATGGAGGTCCTGGAGCAAGTCCAGAGAAGGACAACCAGGCTGGTGAAGGGGCTGGAGGGCAAATCCTATGAGGAGCGGCTGAGGGAGCTGGGGCTGTTTAGCCTGGAGAAGAGGAGGCTGAGGGGAGACCTTACCACCTACAACTACCTGAAGGGAGGTTATAGAGAGGTGGGTGATGGTCTCTTCAGTCAGGTGACAGGTGATAGGACAAGGGGAAATGGCATGAAGCTGCCCCAGGGCAGGTGTAGATTGGATGTTAGGAAAAAATTTTTTACTGAAAGAGTTGTCAGGGCCTGGAACAGGCTGCCCAGGGAGGGGGTTGAGTCACCTTCCCTGGATGTGTTCAAAAAAAAGGGTAGATGAGGTACTTAGGGATATGGTTTAGTTTAGGATGCGAATGGTTGGACTTGGTGATCTTAAAGGTCTTTTCCAACCTTGTGATTCTGTGTCAGGAATGTGACATGGATGGGATTAGGTGATAAATTTGATTGTGCTTTGTAACAATGTCTTAAACCTAGTGATGGCCAATTAGAAATACTATTCAGCAACTGATGGGAAAAACAGAGCAGGACAAGTGTGGTAACTGTGTTATGGTTTAGGTGTGCCATAAGTGAAGTTTAAGGTATTTCAGGGACCAGACAGAATCTAGGTACTGCTCAGTGAAATAGGTGAGTCTGTGTTAAGCTTTCACACTCAGAATGCTCCTGGCAGCAGAGGCTTCTTGAAACCTACCTGTAGTGTCTCTACTTTATTATTTGTTGTGTGGGTAGCTTAGATCTATCCATCTTACAGGAAACACTTATCCTACTGAATAAAAAACAAGAATCCAATAGAACAAATTCACATTTGGAGTACATGAGCTTTACCCACAAGGACATTTCATCCTGGATTTCTGATGTGATGAGGTCATCTGACTCATCAAATGCATCTTCTTTTCCCTAAAATAGTTTCTGAAGCTATTGGCCAATTGTCAAATTGGAAAGAAAAATAGGATTTCCAAAGGTGCTAGATTTCCTGATCTGTGGCTGTTGGAAATAAACCTGCACTTTCTCCCTGGTGTAGGGGGGGAACTGAGTGCGTGTTCTGCAGTGGCAGCCAGCTGGCTGGTTGTCATACACCTCTGAGTTCCCTTACAGGTGTGTAGAGTGTGTACTGTCCAGTGGGGATGTCATGGGCAGTGTGGGAGGAACACTGACCTAAGGGGCTGGGCTGCAGACAGGCATGGGATAAAGACAACACATTTGCTGGAGACAAGTTCTCTCACTTCACTGCTTGTGCTATGGCACAGTTACATGAGTAACTGAGGAGTCTTTCCAGAATTGATTTTTAGATATTGAGAGCAATTTCCATTCTGCCTTAATTCACACTACAATGAGGAGACTTACAGCCTTGAAATCATTTTGATGTACAACCATTTCACACGCAACCTAAATAATTTTACTTCTGTGCTTGGCTTATGTGAATTAGGTGGAAAGCACTGTGTTTTCTGATACAAGACACTTTTTCCAATGATACACAACATTGTGGTTCTTTGAAGTAAGATTATTTGAGGGCTGATGGTGTAATTATAAGAGCACAGGACACTGAATAGGTGTCTTAATTATTTCTATATATGAATATGTTATAAGGTTTTATTATTAATGCATGTTTTATTAGCTGTTCTGTGACCTAAACAATAAAATCTATTGAGGGTGGAGAGCATTGTTTTTAGAAGTAATTTATTAACTCTTCATAATTGTACTTTTTAACAAACTGAAGTGATATCCCAAGTCATGTTTATGTAGGGAGCGAAACCTGCAAAAGCTATATCTCATGTCATGTTTTGTAGGGTTGTTTTTATATTTGCTTTTCTGTTAGGTTGGGAAGGTTTGTCAGAGGTTCTGCAGGCTGCTTCTTCCTCGCGTTTCTGAAATGATATTATTCTATTCCAGCTTTTATTAATAAAATAGGCTCATAGTTACTTATGTAGTAGGACAAAATTATATTTAATTGCATCAGAAAGCCTTTATGTCAATAGAGTGAAAGTTAAAAACATAAAATAAAACTTGGGATATTGAATAACAGTATCAACTCTTGTCCTTGTTGGGGTAATTGCCTGGCCCCTGTTTGCATAGGGCACAGTGGTAGCAATGGATTTCACAACAGTTGTCAACAATTAACATCACAGAAGTTGTAACAGCTTTACTCCAGTAGTGAATGTAGTTCTGCTTTAACTTTTTGAATGATTGTTGTGCATTATGCTGCAAAAGAACTAAGTTTGGGATACTTTGGTTGGTTTGGGGTTTTTTGGTTTCCTTTGGTGGGATGTTTTTTTGGTAATAAAATCTTACCCTATTTTACACTGCATGATAGGATCTGTGAAGACATTTTATTTATTCTTACAAACATGTTACTGATTTTACTCTTTGGTTTTTGTCAAGCAATTGGATTATCTATGGAATAATATTTTTTTCTTTTCCCTTAGGGCATGTATTTAATGTTAAGATCTATTCAGTGGGTATCTACCTCATTTAACAAAGTTTGACTTAAACCTTAATAAAAATTTGTCTTCAGATTAAGTATCGTATGTCATATATAATATACTTTAATTTGCACTTAGCAATTACAGCTCTGCCTGGAAAGGGGAGGTTGATTTGATTAATCACACTTGAAGACTGTTACAGTGAATAAAAAAGAAAATGGTTTGACTTGATTTCTGACATAATTGCTCCTTTTGGATTGGCATCACCTTCCACTAGTTGAGAAAAGGGGGACTGATTTCATGTAGAAGACTTGTGCAAATGATTAAGTGATGTTGAAGTTGATAGTATTTAAATACAGCTTTATAGGAAGATCAGTGCAAAGAGGAGAAAAAAACCCCTCGTGTTACAATACCACTACTGTAGTACATAAACTTTTTAATCTTAACTGCTGAGATCTTACAATAAGCTTATTGCTGCTATTGTCCCTGCAGATAATATAAATAAAAGAAGCTATGATGGAAGGAAGGAGAAATGGGAAGGTAATTTTTTTTTGCTTTAATCATTTTAACATTTTAGGAATAGCTGGGTTTTGTTGGTCTGTAACAACTTCTTTGTTAGGGTTTTTGAATAAAAATGACTTGTCCAACTGTGGTGTTTGTGGGACAGAGCCCCAGCTGGAAGTCTCTCTTCTGTTTAGAGCTGTCTTACAACATCCATCTTCTCCTGGTTTTATTCTTTCCTTGCCTTGGTACTTGAACAAGTTCCTTGATGCTCACAGCTGTATACTTAACCTCTTGCTTGGAAAGCAAGAATGCCCTTTTCTGGTACGAACCAAGTAATAATGCTAATTGTGTTGAAAAATTGTCTTCTAATGTAATTTTGGCTTTATTAGAAAGCAGCCTTGCGATTCAGAATTAAATAATTGCAATCCAAATGTCGGTAAGCTGGTTAGATGTTTTAATTTTGGAGGTTTTTCTGGATCCTTGCTTACAAAAGGAGGAGCTTACACATACCTCTTAGCTTGGTTTGCTGTTTAAACCCAAATTCTTCCTCACAGTTGTATGTATTTCCATGGCTGAGGAGCAGTGGTCTTGCGCTGCAGGCAGGCAGCTTCAGAACAAACCCTTTGATCGTGACCTGTCAGTGAAAACCAATTTGGCAGAGTTCTGGCTTCCTAGGCACCCAAAACCCACTCTGTCTTGCTGCTTAGGCTTCCTTCTTATTAATAAAAATCTCAACTGTTAATTCTGTTCTGATGCACTTCTGGTCCCTTATGCTGTTCTCTACATCTAACAACTCCCTTTGCTTTTTAAAGTGAGAGCTGGTAACTTTTTAGTTTGAGCCCTGCTATGGGTTTTCTCCACTGTATTGTATTTTTGTAGGGCTCCTGTACATTTTGAACAATGTGATGTATTTTCTCTGTTTTCCAGCTCTTCTTACTCCAGCAATAATTTTTGTATGTTGGCAGTGTTGGTGCCAGAGTCATTTTCTTCTAGTAACTTTTAGAACAGCTGCCTGGTTGTCTGGTAGCTGCGGAGTGGGATCTGAAAAAGTCTATGAAAAGAGTCTAGGAGCTGCTTTCAAGAGCAGTGTCTCTGTGGCCTGACTGCCTGGGTCTTCAGCTGAGTATCTGTTGTTTTGTGTGAGAAATTTCTGTTGCTGTTCTACTCCAGAGTCTGCTACTTCATGGGGAAGGGATTGGATCCTGGGTGGGTGGGTGTTTGGCCTTGTTCCTCTCCTGTGATCACCCTTTGTTTCCAAATCTTCAAGTTCTGATGCCCAGTGAAGGAAACGTCACAGCTTTGCTCATGCTGTGTGGTCCCTGTGCTACCACTCATGACCTGTTAGGCTGAGCTGTTGCCTTTGACTGGTGAAGTCTCTGTAAACCTGTTAGGCCTGCTCTTTTTTGGCTTGGGCATGGGTGGTGTCGTGCCTGGTTGCGTATGCTGTCTGCTGGCTTCTGTGGGGGTAATGGTGGCAGGTGTTCACCAAAAACTGGAGCAGATCTAGTGATGGTGGCTTCTCTCATCTATGTGGGTGTTTGTATCACCCGTACCAAAACGAGAGACTTCTGCAGTAAGCACTTACCTCTGCAGCTTACTCACATCTGTAACATTGCTGTACGGCTGCAAAGCATGGGTTGGACAGTAACTACAGCGCAGTACGTACCATGAATACTAAGGGCTGTGTTGCTTAGTACTCTATCCTTCAGTATGTTTAAGATGCAGAATTACTAACTATAATGCTACAAGTGTTTTGCTATGGCTACCTCAAAACCCTAAGCTAGAAGTCAAGTACTGCTCCTAATTTCACACTCCTGTGCCAGCATTTATAGCCTTGACAGAGATGTACTGAACTTGAGAGTAGGGACAAGATTAAAAAAGAATCCCTGGCAATAGAAACTCTTTTTCATGAAGGAGAAAGAGAAATAGGCCACAGGACAGTTGTTTCAATTTTACCAATTTGACATCATGAGTACCTGTGGTCCAATAGATCTTTCTCAATGTGCTTGACCTTGCAGAGGCATGAGGAACTCTAATTGCTTCTAAGCAGGAAGCTTTGCTATCCAGTGGATGTGTTGTCAGCTACTTGAATGAAAAATACTGATTTGTCCTGTCTCTGGAAAAGACTTACATTATTAATTATTGGGTTGTTTAGTCATGCTGTATGTTTTTCAAGTCTTGCCAAATACTTTTGGGCTGTGACCTGAAGTGGTCTATAGCAGTATTTTGGTTCCTGGTAAAAACTAGAACTTCACAATGCATAAGAGCTGTCAGCAGAGAGAGATATATGGTGTATGTTGTTAATGAATGTGACTGTCTGAGTATCTGTAATGGCTTGCCTTACCTTCCCAAAAAACTCTGTGCCTGAGCATCTCTGGGTGGTGGGAGGAGCTGTTCAGTATTGGGAGACATCCCTTGCAGTCCAGTTTCATGAAGGAGTTGGTAATAATGGGTTGTTTGTTAAAACACCCCAAAAAACAAACACCGTTCCTGAAAGAACTAAAAAAACCACTGGAAATAAAACAAAAAACAGAACAGAAATTACAAAGGTGATGAGCCTGATTCTGCTCCCAGTGAAAACTGGTCCTAAAGTAGTTGTTACTTATGGCATTTGACCATTGTTTAAAGACAAAAAAATTACTGGTAGTTGGGAAAACTACAACCAGAAGATCTGAAAGAGGTGTGGAAGTAGCATGTAGGTAATGCTTAGAGTGGCACAGGCAAAGAGGAAAATAATATACTGAATATGGCTTTGAACCACACAAGGTCAGACCTGCATGCAGCTGTCCGTGAAGGGAACATGAACAAAGATAAAGTAAACAGAATCCTGATCAATTTTTAAGCCTCTATTGAAATGTGGTAATTCACTTAACACTCAGTCCAATGTAGCTATTAAGCTGGTATCTCTATTGCATGCTGGGTGCCTGGGGGATTGCTCCTCCCAAGGCACACCAAGCAGTAAGGGCAGCCTGTTTATATACAGGCATTGTATACCTATTCAATAAACTTCTGGGAAATAGAATGCATTTTCATAGCTGTTCTAGGAATTGAGGGGTCTACGTTCTTTCTTCCTTCTATGGTATTTCTACCTCCCAACTAATTTCAGTTAAGGGGCACTCTTCCTCTTCCTTGTCTTCCTCAAGAGTTGTAGCTTCATCCCATCACACTCTTCAGTTCATTAAGTTCACTTCACTATGACCGCCTCTAGATTTTGAGGAGTGTGTGGACTGTTGTCAGAACCATTGCCTGGAGTGTTCTGCAGGTGGCAGACTGGAGATGTTAGTTAGGAGATTCTAAGTCATCACTGGTAGTTATAGACATCATATGGGCCATGGGTGATATGCTTGCTTTTGGCCTTTGTAAAAGTGTCTTTGTAAAAAAGCACCACTATAAAAAAGAGCTGTTAATCCTGAATCTGCAACAGCATCTAGCACAAAGAAAAATGTTTTATCAAACTAGGAAGAATGTTAACTTTTAGGCTCATGCCTGAGGAGTTTGTGGTTCTGATGGGGCAATCACAAAGTGGAACCACCCCCCACCAGAGCCTTCAGGTGTTTTTGAAGAGCTTAATTTTCTTTCATAGAAACTTACATCTATATTTTGTATTATTCGCTCTACTGCTTAGTAAATACTGAAGAATTCAGTAGAAACTTTGAGAGGTTCATGGAATATCCTTTATTCTATTGCTATGCTTCTTTATTTTCCAGATGCAATCTGAAGAAATGGATAATATAATTATGGCTTAATTGCTGAAATGAAAATGAGGTGAAGTTTTGATATACCAGGCAAACTCAATTTTTAGGTAGCTTTCAGACTTGGTTAGAACCAGTGGGTTGCATAATTAGGTTTTCAGGTAGCATAAACAGAAGTGTAAGTAATGTTAAATGTGAAGGCCATGTCAGTCAGCAATAAAATGCCATGTCCAGCTTCCTTGAAAAGATTATCTTGCAGTGCCTTGAAATTTAAATGCTATTTGCAATGTCATGTTAATCCAGTTTGTGCTGGGAGTTCTGCAGCTTTGGGAACAATGACACTATTCTATATTCACATTATAGCTGTGTGGACAACGCACATCAGTAGTGACTCTTAGACATCATCAATAGCATAAACTGCTGTTCAGATGAAGTACTGAACTCCTCAACCTGGCTCTAGTTCCAATTTAGTTCACAATGAGTTTATGAAAAGAATATAAAGGTTTTGGATGCAGTTGTAAATGCAAGAGACCATAGTTGGCTATTAAGATAAATAGTAGTTACATTGAAAATTGGTCTGTTGTCAAGTGGGATTTTTTAATACTTGGAAATTTGACTCTGTTCCTGAAAAATCATCTAATGGGAACCTGGTTTATTAGGTGTTTCATACTAGGATACTTAGGCTTTTATTTTGGTTAAAAAGAACAAACCCAAATGTTTTGAAACATTTGGAACATGGAAGATGCTGGGATTTTTTTCCTTGACTTTATCTCTGCACTAGTTACAGAAATACATTATCTTTATTGACACTTTTTGTTATATAAAGATGTGAGCTAATTAGTTCTTAACAAGTTGCTAGGTGACTGTTTGACAGGATGGTCCTGTTCAGCTGGCTACAGGAATTATGTGTTTGCTTGTGTAATAAAAATGGGGGGAAGAAAATGAAGTGTTGGGGTAAAGTGTTGAACTTGTAAAATATTCTTGCAAGCAAATACTACCAGTTTATCGTTATCATGATTGCTGATGGGTAACAGGTATCAGTTCTCCAAGGGAAGAAAGCTTCCTTCTCTACTTAATTAAAAATTTCAATTATTTTCACTTGAAAGCTGTAGAACATGTATGTGTGTCTCAATGTTGGGATTTTTTCCACATAAAAATGTCAAAATTTGGATTTGTGAAAAGCTCAACCATCTAAATTTAACCTGCAGCCCTTTATAATGATCCTATGCTTGGTAGTTCCTAATTTGAACAATACAGAGAAGGTAACCTACTGTACTAAAGTCTGTCTTTCAGCTGCCTAGATCATGCTGTCTGTAAATTCCCTCCTTATTCACTCCTCTCCTGTAAGAATCAGCAGGTGAAATATGGGTGCTTATCACAAGGAGGACAGTTGTATAAATTGGGCAATAGAATAGGCTGGAATGGAAAACTGTTAATTTTTATCACCAGAAACCTGGACATTTAGCACCTTAACCACAGTAGGGGGAAAAATAAAGATCTAGTTCGCCATCATGCTTTGAATGTAAGTAACCCAGCTACCTCACTTCCCTGTTTGCATTTATTTACTGGCTAGTCTTCATGGTCAGATGTTTTGAAAAATAATTTACACCTAGCTAGACAGGAACTATGTGAAACAACCTGCTTTTGGGTTGAGCAAACTTAATATGTTAATCTTGGCTTAATTTAATTTGTTCTAATGGCAGCAGTGAATTTTTAAATGGTTCATTTGGTGCTTAATTATTGTTGGAAGGGATTTAGTACACTTTGAGAACACTCATCCTGGTGTCAAGTGCAAAACCCTTTCATCTGGGTACATTGCTTGTCTTTTCGCTGTGCCAGGGTAAGAGCAACAGTGGGAAGGAAAACCTGGTGATTTGATTGCTTGGAGACAACAAAGGTTTCTTCTGAAAAGGCTCTTAATGTCATGATACATTTTATTTCCTATGATGGAGTGTGAGAGGCATAGCCTCTGTTAGTGAACGCCTCAAGCTGGTGGTCTTTTATTGATCTCTTTGGAGGCTGTAGGAGATGTTGAACCAGTGTCAGAGAAGGGGCTTGGGGGGTAAGGTGTTGTGCTCATAGCAAACTGTTGTGCTTTAACCTGATAGGCAGCTAAAACAACCACCCAGCCATTTGCTTACTCCACCTACAGTGGGATAGGGGAGAGAACTGCGGTGTGGGGGTGTGGAAGAGAAGGGAAAAACCTCATGACTTGAGATAAAGACAGTGCAATATGACATCAGAGGGAGAGAATAATGCTCAGTGCCTGCAGGCCACCCATGCCCAGCTAGTTCCTAAGCCATGATCTAAACCCCCAGCTGGCTTCCCCCAAGCTATATACTGAGCATGACATCATATGGTATGGAATATCCCTTTGGGCAGTTTGGGTCATCTGCCCTGGCTGTGTCCCCTCCCAACTCCACCTTGTGCACCCCCAGCCTCCTGGGTGGCAGGGTAGTGTGAGAAACTGAGATGTCCTTGACTTGATGTAAACATTGCCTAGCAACAGCCAAATAATCAGTGTTACCAACATTGTTCTCATCCTAAATCCAGAGCACAGCACTATACCAGGAAGAAAATTAACTCCATCCCAGCCAAAATCAGGGCCAACTCACAGGAATTTTTGATAATTTGCTTTTATCCTGTTTAAGAATATTTGCATTTTTCTTTATGGAAAAGATTTCCAGCTTTAAATGAGTGTACATGGTTTTAGGCATCTGTGATGGAGGCATTACCTGTTCATCGAGCAGGTACAGCACAGAACCTGGTACCTGCCCATGTTATGATGTTAACGCTACACATAAAGTAGCAGGTTAACGTGGTGAGGTACTGTGGAGAGTGATACACACGTAAAACTACACAGTTGCTCTGAAATCACTCTTGTTATGCTTCCAGAGCCTCACCTTCAGTGTTCCCATTCATCCATTTTCCCAGGGACTTGTTCTGAACTTAAACTACTTGTTACATTCAAATAATTATTGTTGGGGAGAAGGGGATCAACATCCTTAGGTGAATATTTTTTGACCTATATGGAGACAATACATAAAAATAGTAAACTTTAACAACTTTACTTTTAATACATCTAGTTTGTATGAGTATATGGCACTGTAAATTAAGAGTTGCATTAAGATGTACAAAGGTGGGGAACATAATTAATTGGCTTAAACACTTGTACAACTGCATCTCCTGCAAAGATGATTCTGATAATCCCTTTATCCATCCTAAGCCAACATGTCTGTTCTCCCTTCCCTCATCTTCTGTCCTTACTCAGGGTCGTCTAGTGTCTAGGAGTGATGCAAATGGTACAATTGAAATACCATCTCCACAGTGAACCTTAGAACAATTTGTACTTGTTTGTATCTAGGAAAACTATCAGTTCATTTGGTGGCTCTCAGTTGGAAACACTGTGCCTCCAGGTGTAAATAGTAAGGTCACGGTGGGGAGTTGCTTCTTGTTGAGTGAAGATGAGATTTGAATGCAAGCAGTAGGAGATAGGTTTGTATTTTCTACTGAAATTACCTTCAGGTTACACTGTGACAGGACTATAAATTGAAAAGCAACAGATCTGTCCAGCAATGCACTCCTGCAATGGGAAGGCAGTGTACCTCATTAGTAAGTCTTGCTCCTGAGTGGTAGTGGAATGAGTTCAGGTCTCATTTGCTTTCATGGTGCAGTCTAAGTAGTATCTGTGTAATATCCTTCAGTCTTGTGGTCTGACTGGGCACATTAGCAGTCACAATTATCACACTAGGAGCAGCGACATTAGTTTGGCACACCTAGCTGGGAGTGATCACTGGATGTTTTTGTCAATAGCTGTGTACCTCCCAGGTAAATAAGTCCTCAGCACTGTTTCCACTGTTGCCTTGCCGTTGGTGCCTCCTTTTCCTCATCTTCCCCTGAAAACATTATAAAAATCTCTTAACTCTGTAGAAGATTAAAGCAAAACCTGCCTCTTCAATACTCCTTTTTTAAAAAAAACCAAACTATTATGCTGCCAATTCCTATCTGTAAGACTAATCTGTATTTATTCTATCAAGATGGCCCTTGCAATCAAGTCCTATATCCTTACAGTTTTCAATGAGAAATAATTACGTTTTCCAACTTAGATTAGGGCTGGTAGGCTCTTCACTCTTTGTTCTTCTCATCTGCTGTGTTATGATACTTGATCCTTACTTCAGCTCTAAGCAGTTTCCTGGTGTAAAAAGAGTCACTGGTGCAGCTCTGGTTTAATTTTATACAGTTGTTATTCCAAAACCTAATTTGTCTGTTTTATCTCCATCTCCAATAGCTTGGAGTTTGGGATGAATAAATCTCAAACAGTATACAAGTTTTTTCAATTAATTTAACTTCAGTTGACACTGGTGGTATATAGCCTTCTAAAAATCATTAGGCAAAGTGATCACAATATTGTTTCAATTCCTTATCCCTCTGCCCACCTCTCTAGAACCCTCTTTCTTCACCATTCAGAGTTGAGTTAACAGTAAATGCTTCAGTGTTCAAACTACTATTTTCCTCCTGAAATACTATTTCATTAAGATTTTTGGGGCTACAAGTGTTTTAAATAGTTTCATTGACCAAAGAGTTCTGAGTGCTTATTGACTCCCAATTTGCGTCTGTTCAGATACTCTTTATGACTTTTTTGTCTGAAAGTAGGAGAAAATCCAAAGAAAAATCAGAGATGGCAGGTGATCTTTGGCCATTACTTTTTCCATCTTTATATTTTTCCTTTTTCCCTCTTTACTTTTTTGTAACTATCATTCTGGGGCTGCCTTGTGCTGTATGATGTGCAGCTCTCTTCCCTAATACTCCCATGGAATGACTCAATCTGACTTAAAGTGTGTTTGGCAGAAGTTTCCTTAACACTTCCCTTCCTACATGAGCCAGCAGTGTGTTATTGCAGTCAGGAAGGCCACTGGGATCCTGGGGTGAATTGAGAAGCATGGCCACCATGTCAAGGGAGGTTATTCTCCCCCTCTGCCTTGGTGAAGCCATGCCTGGGGCACTCTGTCTAGTTCTGGGATCCTCAGTTCAAGACAGGGAACTACTGGAGAGAGTCCAGTGGAGGGCTACAAGGATGATGATGGGACTGGACCATCTCTTGTATAAGGAAAGGTTGAGGGAGCTGGGTGTCTTTAGAATGGAGAAGACTGAGAGGGGATCTCATCAATACTTGCAAATGTCTGAAGGGTGGGTCTCAAGGGGATGGAGCCAGGCTCTTTCCAGTAGTCCCCAGTGACAGGACAAAGGGCAACGGGCATAAACTGGGACACAGGAAGCTCTGTTTGAATATGAGGAAAAACTTTACTGTGAGGGTGACAGAGCACTGACACAGGCTGCCCAGAGAAGTTGTTCACTCTCCATCTCTGGAGAGACTCAAAACCCACCTGGTTGTGGTCCTGTGCAGCCTGTTCTAGGTGATCCTGCTCTGGCAGGGAAGGTTTGACTAGATGATCTCCAGAGGTCGCTTCCAACCCCTGGCCTTTGACTCCTTTCTTACATATTGCAACTCTTTCTTTGTGGGCATCTGCCTGAAAGACTGGCTATTGACATTTTGTACTGAAAAATGTCAGTTCTCTACCAAAAAAGCTTCATTCTGTAAGTAAAAACTTTACTTTTCTGTAGACCCAGCTGCTCAGAGATGTGGAACAATCCTTCTGCTACTGAAGAGGGATGCATTGCAGCTTTATATACTCTAAGCTCAAAATTTAAAAGAGTTGCTTCTCTGTTAGAATATCTGTTAAATATTTCAAGACTGGTATCAGATGATTTCAAGTTGGCTGCTCAGCCCTGATGAGAGTTTTTAAAGCACCCAGAATCAGTAGAAAGGAACGGGGAAAGTTGACTTTCCCTTTGAACACTAAAATTTGCTTTTCCTGTTCTGGTAACTGAAAAATTGCTGATCTTGGTCTCTGAACAAAGCAGCCCTGCTCTGATGAAATACCTTTGTCATTTACAGGCAGTGTCACATGTTGAATCTCTTTGAAAATACAGCCCATCTACGCTGTAATGGGATGTATGGTTTTTACTTTTAGCCTGGAAACACCTGTTTCCTCACACTTGAATTTGCCCATTTACTTCAGCAATCCCATTATCAGGATATGTGGTTCTGTGGTTGCTTGTGTAGGGTGTGAGTACAGTTGCTTTGCCTCTTGGAGATGCAGTAAAGATAGACCATTAATTTTATTCACCCCAATTTGATGCTACTAGGTTATAAATATGCAAATAAGGTTTGGCTGCCTCTGTTCTTCTGGTTCAGTAGTGGAACGTAACAGATTTTCTTTCCTCTCCAACAGTGACTATCTTCTTCCCTATGTTCTTTATAGCAAGTAGGACTTTAAAACATCGGTGGTGGGGGGGCAGACACAATCCATAATGCTAATGCCAAAGTTCAAAGGCCAACCCCAAATCTTGATGGCAGTTTCTGATTCCTACTATGAATTAAGCTATTTTCTTTCTTATTCTTTCTGGTGGTGTTTCTATACATTGGTTACTGGTATGATTCACTTTCCACTGTGGGAGAATTTATTTTTATCCTTGTGATTTCATTATTAAATCTCACATGATGCTTCATTTGTTGTTCTCTTGATCTAACTTTCAGTATTTATTTCTTTTTCTGTATTAAAGTGAATGTTCAGTTATGGGGATGTAATGATCTGTAACAACAAACTTAACGCCTAAAATGCTCTTAAATCTTCAACTATTTTGTTCTCAAACCATTAGAAAAGCAAAATCATAAAACACAAGTGGCTTTACTTTCATAACAATTGATAAAGGTTTTATTTTAGACCTAATTTTTTGATATGTTTAATGTTGCAGTCATGATATACTTGTGCAAAGTGTACTCTTTCATGGTAGGATTTTCTTTTTGCCTAAATGCAGTATCCATTTCTAGAAGTATTTTAAGCACCGCCCTTACTTTGTTTTTGTATAAAAGGCTTGTGGTACTGTGTGTATGGATGGGAGATGAATAGTCTGTTTTGATGACTAAAGTGTTCCTCTGGCAAAACTTTGAAAATTTAGGTTTAGAAGAATTCTGTCTAGAGATGACATAAATATTTCAACTTTGGGTCAGTTTTCTATGAGCATTTACTCTGGTGTGTTGCAGTATTTGTTGAGTTGAATACTGAAGTTTGTCCATGTGCTGGTAGTTTCCAGCATGCTGCTAGCTAGGATCAGGCATCTTTTCTTTCCCTCATGCTATGGGACACATGCAGCGCTGCAGACCACTTGTTTGGACAGAGGAGAGCTGCCTGGTTGGACAAAATGTCAGCTGTTGTCAGCCTGGTAAGATGCGATGACCTTAAGCTTGGTTCAGTGGGTAACAATATACTGGTAGTTGTATTTTTATGGTGTTTCTGTTCTATAGGTAATCCCAGATTCAGAAGAAGAAATAGGAACAGTAACTTTTGGCTAATCTATTCTTTTTATTCATTGCTATTCTAATTTTAATATCATCATTCTCCCCTTTCAAATACCCTTGTTAGCTTTACCTGTAAGCCACTCAGGAAAGCTAAGCTGCCAGCGGTTCCTTCTGGTGACCTTCTCCATGTCTCAGAATACCCCCCTGGACACTGGGCTCCAGGAAGCTTTAAGTAAAAGTTGCCAGTCTCCACTCCGCTCCTGGAATGGGACAGAGAAGCATGATATGAAAGTGAAGCTTGTGGGCGCAGCCAGGATCTGAGCTTTTACTGGAGTACTGTGTCCAGCTTTGGAGCCCTCAACACCAGAAGGACACGGACCTGTTGGAGCACATCCAGAGGAGGGACACAACAATGATCACAGGGCTGGAGCACCTTGCTTGTGAAGACAGGCAGAGAGAGTTGGGCTTGTTCAGCCTGGAGAAGAGAAGGCTCTGGGAGAGACCTTATAGCAGCCTTCCAGTACCTGAAAGGTGCCTGTAAGAAAGCTGGCAAAGAACTGTCCACAAGGATGTGGAGCACTAGGATGAGGGGTGACGGTTTTTAACTAGAAAAAGGGAGATTTGGGTTGGATATTTGGAAAAAGTTCTTCAATATGAGGGTAGTAGATTACCAGAACAGTTTTCCAGGAGAGGTGGTGTAGACCCCGTCCCTGGCAATATTCAAGGTCAGGCTTGATGGGGCTCTGAGTGATCTTATCCAGTGAAGATGTCCCTGCTTACTGCAGTGGGGTTGGACTAGATGATCTTGAAGAGCCCCTTCCAGCATAACACATTCAATGATCTCCATTTTCTTCTGATTAAATGCTGATATTGGAGATTATTGTTATTTCAGCTGTGATGAATCTCTGCAGCTAAGCAATTTTTTCCCTTTGTGGAGAGTCAAATAAGTGACAAATACAGAAAGCAGCAGTGGTGGACCTTAACATGTCCCACAGTGACTGTCTCTTCTCCCTTAAAATTTGATGTGTTGGAGTATGTAGATATTAAGACTTTTTTTAGCTTTTGAGAATGAAACCAAGATACGAGTCAACAGTTTCCCTTTTTTCCTGGTCCTCTTTATAGCTGAGCAGAAAGTACAATTATTTAAGTACACAAATTCTTGGAGTGTTGTTAACAGCTGCCTTATTGCTACTGCAAGTCCCATTTATCTCTGCTGCTGTGCTGCTTGAGTCAATCCTGTAATTATAGGGCATAAAGCTGGTCTCTAGAGCATTTCCTGAGACCCAAATATATTCTGAGGAATGACAAAGAAAAACTGCTGACTGTTTTATTTTCTAGTGTGTGCCTTTCTAGTTACTCCTGTGTGTTAGTTCCTTATTGTGGCCTCTGTCCTCTCTGTAGTAGTACTGAAAAGAAAAAAAAAAATGGAGAATGGAGAGGTTTTCAGTTTGTAAAGGGATTTCATGTTGCTTCATTACACTGGAATGAGAATGAAATGGGGGGAGGACAGGAGGATTGCAGAGTCCCTTGTGAAGTGGAAAATGTAGAGCCAGTGTGTCAGTCTGAAAGCTGTGCTTGAAAACAACTCATAAGAACTTTCTTTTAGTCCTAAATATTAAAAAAAGGCAATGCATGTAACCTTGCTGAAATTTTCAGTGTGTTGCAGCGCTCTGGCAGGGAGAGGGGGATGTGAGTGGTGTTTGCTTGCAGGGAAATGCAGGAGTGTAGTGGTGGACAAGCAAGAAAGCTGAGGTGGTTCCTTCCCTTGGGGCTGGGGCTCTGAGGGGCTGCCTTCATCCCTGTGAATGTCATCTTGCTTCTAGCTGGTCCTCGCACATGGAGCTGTTGGAATTGCCTTGCTGGTATTTTCAAGGTGCCGTGTCAAAGTGTGTTAACAGGAATACGCAACACAAGACTCTTTGGCTGTGATTGTTGTCTAGGCAAAGGAAGGTTTTACTGTACAGAATAAGAAATAGGCACTCAGTGCCTCTAAAAGCCTGATTTTAGCATTGTGTGGAAATTAGAAATCTGAAGACTCAGATTTCTGCATCTGAAGTACTTAGGTGGCATACTGTGGGGAACGTTGTAGGCAGCTTCCATGAGTTGCTTAACTTCACTTCTTTGACTTGGCTTTGAAAAGTATGGGTATTAGCCTAAAATTAGACAGTTTTTCATCTCCTTTGCCTAAAATGAAATGTATCTGTGTGCATGGATATGTTTTAAAAAGTACCTCCTCTATAATACTTTGCCTGTGTTTTCATTAATGGAGAGGCAGTTCTGTAGCTTGTAGTCACTCAGTCTCTGACGCTGGCAAAATGGACACTGGGGAACATCAGTGCCATGTGCTCCTTTGCAAGCCAACTAGTTTTAACCTCTGCCTAAGAGGCCCCCTATCTGCTGTGCAGCCATGTGTTGGTAGCTATGGAATCAATCTTCATGACACACTTGCACAATTTCAAAATGCCTGTGACTTATGGTGGTGAAAACTGTTCCTTGCCTCATTCTCATAAAAGATAGTTTTACCTACGATCACCGTACTTGCTGGGGATACTGGTGCCCAAGTTGTAAGCAGTGAGGAACAGTCAGTTGTAAGCAACAGAGCCAAAATCAGAGGTAGGTGTTGCAGTCTTTCTGCTCACAGTGGAGTGTCCTGTGTGCTGAAGCTTAAGAGATCCAGCTCTTCTTGAAGTAGCAGGATATCCCTTTCTGATGTCTGTGGTGTTACTAGAGTAGGGAAATCGTGCTTATGGGTGAATTTGTCCGTGGCTGACTCTCTCAAATTAGCTAGAGAGGAATAATGAAAACATGTTTAATGTTTAATCTTGTAGTCTTATCTGAAGTCTCTAAATTTTGCAGAGACAGGGGCCCACATGTGCTTCAAGTAAGCGATGTGAATAAGAATAACCAGGGTCACAGAACCTCATCCCAAAGGATGCATTGGACTGGCAGAGTTCCCGGTTGTCTGACCAGTGCCAAAGGTTCAAAGTCTCTTAATAAGAGCGTGCAGCAGGAGGAAAATGGAGGATTAACATGGCTTCTCTAGGCTTAAAGAAATGTTAAAGCCAGAGTTCAATGAGAAGTAGCAGATGGCAATTTCTCCAGCATGAAGACAAAGTTGGAAAAGGTTCAGGAACCTGCTGTGGCAGGTACTTAAACAGATCTTGCCAGTTCTGAGTGTTCACTTGGAAGAGTGAAGTTCATGGTGGGAACAAAAGATTGAAAGGGTTAATAGAGTTTGGGGTTTCTGTTCATGTAAAAAAATCTTTGGATGAAGTTCACATGAGCAGGTTCACCTTAATTGGTCGATTATCTACCAGGGGCTTTTGTCGAGGTGTAAGGAATTGAAATAATCTAACAGAACTGAAACTTTTATGGGAACAATATTTCATCTGAAGGGTGAGTCTGTTCACCAATAGAATTAGGTGAACAGGAGTTCTCCTAGGGCTGAGTGCAACTCGGGTTCCCTGAATAAGTGCTGATGAGATTTCAAAGGACAAATAAAAGCTGTCATAGGGAATTTGTGAGCAGGTTTGGCTGTCCACAGGTCCCTTCTGTACAGTTTTCCACAGTTTTATGTTCTCAGCTGATGCAGTGTTTGTCCTGTGAGGTTTACTTTGTAAGCTACCGAATGTAGCAGATGTGCAGATGGAAGATGAAGTGCCTGAGCTTTTGGCCAGTCCTGAAAGTGAGGTAGAGTTGAAAAGCAGGCAGAGTTGAATGGTTGTTGCTGGGGCTAGTTGATATGGAGGTTGAAGTCACTGTCAGTGGCATCAGTGTCTTGTGGGGTCTCAGGGAGAGGCTGGAGTCTGTGGCTGTATTTGAGTTGGTGAGGGTCCAGAAGGGAGCTCAGAAATGTACCAGTGTTTAGCTGTTTGTTGCTGTGGAGGTTCAGGATGGCAATCGCAGCTCCATCTCGTGCCTGTGTGCTGCTCCACAGGTAAGGCAAGTTGCCATTTGCTGACACCATAAAAGTTGGTTCAGCCAAAAGCAAGAATTGACTGTGGTGTGGATATATGTAATTAAACAGCTTTTGAGTTACCAGAAGCAATGAAGCCATGGTGTCAGCAGATTCAGGTGCTGAATGTCAGCCTGGGGTTGTGTCTGGGTTCGCTGCTCAATCTGCAGACCTGTGAGTATCCCCCTGAGATAGATAAATGCTGGCTCGATTAGCTCAATAAGCTCACTCCATGTAGTTTCTGTGTAGATGTAAAGCCTGAATGGTACGTAATTAACCTGGGATCATAGTGGCTTCAAAAAGAATTACACTCCCACATCTCCATTTATGATCTATTCTTCTGTATTTGGGTCTTTTCTTGTTTTCACATCTCTGAAATACTTATTGCAAGATAAAAAGTTGTAAAACAATCAGTCAAGCACAAATATGCACTAATGGCTTACTGCTTTTAAAAATGGTCATTATGGTCAGCTTATTTACAAACATTACATGTAGGAGTACTGATGAACTGAAGGACTGCTTTACACTAGCTCTAAATACTTTCAAATTCCACTAACCCAACAAGGAAAAGTATAACAATTCCAGTTCGCTTTGCACAGGTAATTGTAGCATCATCAAGATCCGAAAGCTGTTAGTGATTATCTGGTGAGGAGAAATGGCTTGCACTGCAGTGTTTCACTGATAACTGTGTCCTGCTTTGTGGTAGTTGGGCTTTTTTCTTTGCAGTGTTTCAGTCCTGTATTCCAGTTTCAGTGTGAAAACAGTGGCTCTGAAAGCATATGGAAATCAGACTGATTGTAACCTGACTGAGATTGGATTCCTAGAGTGTAGGAGGTGTGACTGCTGCTGTCGGAGCAGATGGAGATTAAACAACATAGGAAAGGTTTTTATGTAGAATTTAAAGAAGGGTCTGAATGACATTATTTTTACATAGGCTTCAGTGGTGCATCGCTGTTGGTTTGTGATTATATGCTAGTAAAAATGCATTCATTTAGAGAACTGAAAATTAAATTTTGATTTATTTTGCTATTAGATTAATATTTTGCTTTAAATTAACTATATTTAACAGAAATGTTGCTGTCTGCCATTCTCAAAGCCTCTGCCGAGAAGACCACAAAGGTATTAAACTCTTAAGTTTCCTGTCCTCATAGGAGGCAACAGCAGTGCATGTTGGCAGAGGATGCTCAGTGGGAAGAAGTGCTGTATAAGGACTTGTTTTATGCAACTGGGTGAAGATAGAATACAACAAACCACTCTTGTTCTATGCATCTGTGTCTACTTACACTGTGTATTATTTATAGGATGTGCAGAGGGACTTTAGTTTGGGCCTACAGTCTCTGTACTGCCTTGAGAAGCAGAGTTGAGCATTACCATTGCTACTGCCACAAACACTTTATCCCCAAACACAGGTAACCCACGTGGGACAGTGCTGAAGCTGTTAGCATCTTTATCCTGTGTCATCTGTATTTCTTGTGTGACCTAAAGTAGTTTCTATTAGGCTACTTAGCTTGCTTTAGTGTATATTTATAGCACCTCATTAACATACAAGTTTTCTACCTTGAAGGCATTGCTTTCAAGTAGAAAGTTCACATTTTCAACATAGTGTTTGGCTGATTTTTTTGTCCTAAAACTTTCTCAGTCTATTTCTGTGCTTATTTGACTTTTGAGTGTCAGTAGGAAACATCTATTTAATGTAAGAGTATACCAGAAGGACCTTTGCTAAGTTGTTTCATTAGTCATTAATGTGTTAATTGGCTTCTTCCACAACCTATAAGCATGTTGTTCTGTGACAGTAATTCTATAGCTGTGGCATCAAAACATGTGACTCTTCTGCATTTTAGACATATTACAAGAAGTGGTGTGTTGGACAGTTGGAAATTGGCGTAATTCCCACTGCAGTTCTTATGAAGACTGTCTTTCTGGAATGAATGCTGGAGGCTATTAGAAGTTGTTTAGTTTAACAACATTATGGTGAACAACACAGAGAACTTGCAACAGTGGTGTTACCTGCCATCAGAACAGCAGGGCTGGTGAAATGCCTGTGATTATTTTGTCACTGGTGTTGCTTAGGATGAAGCCTTGGTCATCTGGCTTGCTGTTGCAGGAAGGCTGGGCTGGGTGACAGGCTTTGTTTCTACAAGGAAACAGTTGTTACTCAGGGAATTGCTCCTGATTCTGCAGAGAAAGTAGTCATCTTCATGTGGGGCCCGTAGGGAAAGGAAAGGGTTCAGATTTACTTTGATTTCGATTTAGGATATTGTTTCAGCAAGGCCAATAAAAAAGCCATGACGTTAACCTGTAAGGTTTTGACCTACTTGCGGAACAGCTTGGTGCCTTCCCGATGGTAAACCTGTACAACTAATTTTTCAGTTCATTTCCTCTTCAGAGAGATAATCTGAGAAATGTAATCTTTCCTATTTTGAGTGGAGGACTCTGTAACAACAAAAGCATCTCTGCATGAAAGCAGCCAACAACTAGAATCAGAGCAGAATATTTCCTGGGCAAGCTCTCAATTTTTTTCAAATCCTCTTTTTCAAAAATCTACTGGATTGAGACTTTCAAGTAGATCCAATTTTTTATTGTAGTTAAGCTAAAAACTGAGAAGTGGGTATCTCATCTGCCTTTATGTTGTGCAGGTTTGGTACTGTCAACACCACTTCAGTGGGAGGGCTTCCTGGGAGTGTTGCATTAGACTCACCAGTGTCAATCACAGCGTGAAGATGTTGGCATTTCATATCAGACAATGGTAGTGTTAGCCTCAAGCAGTCCTGGTTTTGTAAAAATGAAACTAAATATCTATGTCTGCTATGTAGGTAAAGGAGAGCTGCTGTAGTGCTGGTATTTGTAGAACAAATGATAGATACATGTATCTTCGTGGAAGGGTTGACTTCATCAACCTTTTAAACAGCTGAAGAAACTTTACATGATTATGGGGTAATGCTTCTTACTGAAAGGATGGGTCTGGCAGTGGGAGCCATGGAACTGTTCTTCAGTAATTCTGGCTGATGTGACAGGTAAAACTGGAGACTCTCTCTCCACCTGTACAATCTCATCCTGGACAAGTCAGACCAAGCTTCTGATTTGGCCTGTTACTTGTTCTGTTTTGTGCAAGTGGAAACCCCCTGTGCTTGTCAGCAGTCAGTGTGTCTGACTTGGTGCGAGTGAGCTGGTGCTGGCACAGCCTGGCTTAGTGTAGGGCCTTCAGTTCAGTGTTTCCACTGACACGGACATGCTTGGTTTCTTCTGGGCTGGTGTTGCACCAAAGAATGGGATACACAGTTTTGGTGTTGTCTGTCTTACTTTCCGTACCCGGTTAAAAACTGCCTGGAAACAGTTGTGAACTTGTTATCTATGAGCCTGTGTGTTATCTATAAATATGCTTATGCTGCTCTAGTCAAATGAGATAAAACAATTACAGTGGAAGTGCCTGAAGAGGGATTTAAGCTGAGCAGCCATAGGTGTCTCTAGGACAGCCAGCTTGCTCCCTGGGATTCACTGACTGTAGCAACTGGATCTGCACAGTGTATAAGAGCAATGTGGACATTTATGAGTAGCTGTCTCTGCTTGGAGCTGAATCTTACCTACAGGCAGGTATAGGTGCTGGGTGATTTATGAGAAAAGACTCTTTTTGCTCTGCTCAAACTTTGAAGTATTAATTTTAAATGAAATCAGTGTTTGTTCTGCTTGTTCACTTTTGCTTTTTAACAGCCTGCCTTTTCCTGAGCAGTCTGAGATAAATGCTGTGGTGGGGAAGAAAAGGCTTTTGTTGAAACTTTAAAAGGAACAAAAAACTGCCAAACAAAACATAGAATGCAAACAGTCAGCCAAGATCATGGTCACAATCAAGGGCTACTTGGAGTGTCCAGCTGACACTGGCTGCCTGTGTTCTTATATGTGAAAAGCAGCCTCAGTGTTGAATACAAAAAGAATTATGAAGCTGCTGGACTCAACTGATTGAGTTGTTCTAAGCACTGTGTGCTTATAAACTTCATTAATTTAAAATGTATGTTGAAGGATCTATTTTATCAATAATTTTGGTGCTGTTGGTCTCCCCTCTGGCCCTATGAGTATGTATTGCCTGTTCAAAGGAGTGGTATCCACATCAGGCACTCCATGTTGGTATCGTGTGGTGTTTTTAACCCATACCTTGTAAAAGTGGTTGATAATCCAGCCTTACATGTTTGTGTCACCTTTGCCTAAGAGTAGATCAACTTTTATTTTGTAATGGGAAAAGCAGATTTGTTCTGTCTTGTGCTATGCAGAAAGCACAGGCTCTTAGGATTCAGTGTGATATTAACTCAAATTCTTTGCTAGATCCTTAGTGTTCAAAGAAGCTTTGGCCAAGGGTCTGAACTGTTGATGTCTGTTTTATCCAAATAGAACTAAAATCTTTGAATGTGTTCTTTAATTGTCTTATTCTTTGATCAGTGGCACAGATAGTTGTGGAAATTCATATGTGTCCAGGTTCTCTGTCCTAAGAATGAGGCAACAAGGGATTTTGACAGGTTTGGTTAAGCATTTTAAGCTTGGAGTGAGCATCAAAACCAAACCCTTGAGAATCTTTCTTCATGGCTAAACATCTGTGATAGGCAATTCCCATTGTTACATAAAGTACAACGAAGAGCAAGGAACAGTGGATATTTTAGCATTTGAGGTACGGAAAGATGGGTTATTTCATGTGGATCAGTGTGAAGATTTAAAGGATGACATGCTTGTCTGATCCAAGATCCTCTGCTGCCTTAAATTTTCTTAGTTTCATTGATGTTGGTGGAAGTAGGACAACTTGGACCTACTTAAGGGTTTTTCTGGATTTGAGTTGTGAATTTGCCAGTGGTATTATGGGGAGACTTTGAAGAATGGTCGTTTTATGTGGCCTCTGAACATTTTTACTTAGGTCTGCAGGTGCTTATTAGGGTTCAGCTGCCTCAGTACCAGGATTGAATGTTTGTTTGAAAGGTATCACTGTTTTTAAGGGGGTTATGGGTGCTGTGAGGTAAATGGAAACAACTTTGTCAGAGAGATTATTGTGTGCCTATATGGAGTATGCTTATCTGAGCAGGTCCTGGAAACAAATGAAGCCTCTCAAGTTAAGCAGTATGTGTAGATGGTTTTATGAATGGAAGCCTGGGCTGAAGGAGACCCCCTGGTGGGCTAAATGAAAGAATAGGGTCTGAACGAAAAGACATAGGAACTCCCCATATATGTACATATAGACATGTATTTATATCAGCCCTTCTGATTGAAAGAGAATCATAGAATGTGTTAGTTTGGAAGGGACCTTTAAAGGTCATCTAGTCCAACCCCCCTGCAGTAAGCAGGGACATCTTCACTTGATCAGGTTGCTCAGAGCCCCATCAAGCCTGACCTTGAATATCTCCAAGGATGCGGCCTCTACCACCTTTCTGGGCAACCTGTTCCAGTGATCTACCACCCTCATATTGAAGAACTTTTTCTTAATAATCAACCTGAATTTCCCCTTTTTGAGTTTAAGACTGTTACCCCTTGTTCTATTGCTACATGTCCTTGTGAACAGTTCTTCCCCAGCTTTCTTATAGGTGTCTTTCAGGTACTGGAGGGCCACTGTAAGGTCCCTCCCAGAGCTGCCTTTTCTCCAGGCTGAACAAGCCCAACACTCTCAGCCTGTCTTCACAGGAGAGGTTCTCCAACCCTTTGATCATTGTTGTGTACCTCCTCTGGACACGCTCCAACAGGTCCGTGTCCTTCTGGTGTTGAGGACTCCAAAGCTGGACACAATATTCCAGGTGAGGTCTGAGCAGAGTAGAGGGGCAGAATCACCTCTCTTGATCTGCTGGACACACTTCTTGTGATGCAGCCCAGGGTGTGGTTGGCCTTCTGGGCTGCAGATGCACATTGGTTCCTCATATCCAGCTTCTCATGCATTCAGAGGAAGAGGGAGGGGGAACTGGTCTACATGCAGATTACACAGAGCACCTGGAGCCGCTGAGTTATGAGCCCTGTTTGTCATGACAGCTGTGGCCTCAACTGCTCCGAAAATCCATGTCACAAGACAGGTCTGTAGCTCTGAGAGCTGGTTAATTTTCTAATCCTTACTTAAGACATGCCTTTCAGCTCTGGAAGAAAGAGAACCCCATTTGTATGGCACCCAGTTCTTTGCTTCATCTTTGGTTGATGTTCTTCTGTCTTCAGGAAATAGAGGAAGTGCTTTCAGACTGGGTCTTTACAAGATAAACTTGATCTTCCTTTCAGATACTAGAAGGGATGTTCATGTTTTGCAGACATGTGCTCGTCTATGATCATGTGCTCTTCACGTGCTAGCCTATGAAGACAGGCTGAGAGAGTTGGTGGTGTTTAGCCTGGAGAAAAGAAGGCTCTAGGGAGACCATATAGTGGCCCTCCAGTACCTGAAGGGGCCTGCAGGAAAGCTGGGTACAGACTTTTTAGAAGGGTATGGAGTGATAAGAGGAGGGGATGTTTTTAAATTGGAAGGGGGTAGATTCAGATCAGATGTTAAGAAGAAATTCTTCCCTGTGAGGGTGGTGAGGCCCTGGTACAGGTTGCCCAGGGAGAAGCTGTGGCTGCCCCCTCCCTGGCAGGGTTCAAGGCCAGGATGGATGGGGCTTTGAGCAGTCTGATCTAGTGGGAGGTGTCCCTGCCCATGGCAGGGGGGTTAGGACTTGATGGTCTTTAAGCCCTATCACCATTCTGTGATTCCTGCCTTCCCAGATTGACTGTGGCAGCTTCTCTGGTGAAGAGCTGGTACTTCAAGAATACAGATGTTCCATTGCTGCATTAAAGCTCAGGGCACTCTGGAGCACAGGACTGCAGCTTTTCATAGATTTAATTTTACATCAGCTGACAGAGTGGTCCAAGATCCCTTTTTTCTCAAGACATTTGAATTCTGTGAGTGTTAACACTCCACATTGAATACACTTAGTTTTGGTATGTCTCATGGGCTGGACAAATATTTACATAGATTGTTGTGTGAACTTTTCTTCTGGATGAAAATTAGGAATGGGGATCTTTATCAGGAGACTGAAGGATTTCTGTCTGTCCTCCCTTACACATTGCCCAAATACCTGGAGGGAGTAAGCTTTCTATATCCATTTTCAGTCCCTGATATTACGCCTGATGCTTTCTTTTTCTCCCCTGAGCCACAAAATTCAGCTGCCTCTGCTTTTCTCCAGGCCGCCTCCTCTAGAGCCACAGGCTTGGCTGTGCTTGTCACATAGGCCACAGGCCTTTTGATGGCCTTCCTGTGTGTGCATATGACTAAAACTGCAAAGTTTGGTCTCCTTCCAGTGACTATTCAGTGAGATAGCAGCCTTGTTTGAGGTTGTGGCTTTGCAGGAAGTCAGGGTGTATCAGTGGCTTTATTAAAAAATCCTTGTCATTTCCTATGTGTACAAAGGAGCCCTTTCTCATAATCCTAGCCACTTGTAATTGCAACTAGTTCCAGCCACCCCTGTAAGTACTGTATTAATGTACTGAAGCTTGTTCTGCTTAAGTGAGTTGTCTTCATCACTGTCTCCAAAAGGTTTTGAGATTTATATTCCAATCTGAAAGTTTGAATGTCAGATGTGAAGCCACCTGCAGCAACAAGGTGCACACAAACAAGGTGAGGGACAGCAAACAATGAAAATTAAAATTGGCTGTCCAAGTGTATGTTCAGTGTTTATTCTCCTGAGTATGATAATCCTCATAGTCCCTTGACGAGAGAGGATCGAGGGGAAAAATGACATGTTGCTTTTGGTGTATTCAAAGAGCAAAAGAAAGAGCCTGGTATACACCCTCACACATCACAGATACAGGAAGGCAAGCTTTCCTCCCAAGCATGTGCAGGATCTGCATCCACTGTATGGCCAGGTATATGGAGAGTGCATCCTCAAATAAACATTGTGGTGAGTACCTTCCTTTATTGTTGCTCAGGCTGATTTGCCTGTGTAAAGGCTTCCAAACTGCAGCTGCTGAGCTTTTTAGTTAATGTACTGGGTGTGTGTATTCAGGACTGACACAACCTTTGTTTCAGTCTGTAGATCACACGTGTATTCTGCTGAAATGTAGTTATACTGCTGTAGATACTACTTGTGCAGAAATGACTGTATGCTTTAGCAAATAATCTTTGGAAATAAAATGCCTGAAGCATGATGCCATTGTGAGGATTTGTGCTGTAATGTGGTGCTCTGTCTAAAGCTGTTATGACAGAATATCAAAAAGGCCAACATGGAACAAGGAATCAGTTTTTAGGATGTCAAGAACACCACAAAAATTGGGTTGACTTGTTGCATAGCACTACTGTAGGCATGTCATAGGTACATTGTTTCCCAGATCTTTTAAAAAAGAAAAGGTATGTTTTCATGCAGATCCACTTGTAACTATGCCTTCTTCAGGTCTGACACAGAAAATCTTATGGCTGTTTCAGATTCCATTTTTAACATGCCTGTTCTTTGAAGTTGGTTTTGAAGGTGAGACCTTTTGTCTCAATCATTTTTCCATAGCAATACTACAGTCTATTATGGGCAAAGTACTTGACTGCTTTTCTGCCCTCTCTCATACTCCTTCATCCTAATAGCTGGCTTTCTGTATGCCATATGGGGGATTGGGGGTAGATGGAATTCAGATTACTTCTCTTTTATAACCCTTAGCTCAACTGAGTCCTCTGGTATATGGTGAGCAGCAAGGAGTTGTGCTGAATTTGCAGTATATAGTTGCCATTTGTACTTGTGAACCAGCAGTGAAGTAACCCAACAGTTACTGTGTGTTGTGAGGAATAGTTTATCGAGCTAAACAGTGCCTGTTTTTATGAGCATAACTTACAAATAAGGTGATATGGACAAAGAGAAGCAATCCAGATTGACACTTGTTATGTGATGCTTAAATTTCACATTCTTCGACCCTTCTTTCTTCAGCTTCAGGCATCTGGAGGGTGGTGGTTATGACCAAGTGTGGTGGTACCCCCTCAGAGCAGTGCCGTGGTTCCCGTGTTTGAGAGCGATGCTAAAGCAAAGGAGAGAGCAGCAGTCGTTGAATGGGGGCTTTCAATGATGGTTTTGAGATGCAGGAGTTCTCCTCTGATCAAAGAGCAAGTGCTAATAATGCTCCTTCTTTGCCCATTCTCCATTTGGGAGCTGTAGTAGACAGGACAGGGCTTGTGGGTGGAGGGAGAGATGGCAATCACAGGTTTGGTTTATTTCCTCAGTTCCTTGTGGGAAATATCGCAGTATGGGATGGCAAGTTGTCTGTCAGTTGGCTAATTCTTTAATGTTCTCAGTGAATGAAAAAATATTTTTGATTGGTATATGAAGATGTGTGTGGGTTTACCTAAAACAATTATTACCATCCTCTTACTGTTCTAATTACTCATAATTGTACAATGGCATACCTCTGGTTCCAGGCTCCTTGTTACTTGGCTATGCTTTAAACAGTGTGACTTAATGTTCTCTCAGTTATTTTATTTGGTATCTAAAGAAAACCATCCAACCTTTTTACAATGGGTAGTTTGCTAAAAATCAATTGCTTGAGTTGCCTTTCCTTACTGTGGTTACTGTGAGGTACAAGGGAGAAGTGAAAGCTTGGGATGCTCTCCTTGCCTCAGATTCAGGGTCACTTCACAGGCAACAGCAAAGGAGCATTGATACACATTAAGAATATGTTTATTAACAGGACTAATGCAGATACAGGTTCAAAGCTGTCTTGTGTTCCACAACCACAAGGCATGTTAATCTCTTTAGTTAATGGATTTGTAAATGAGCAGGTTGAGTGAATAAATTGGGTTGCACTCTTAATCCTTAGTTTGGAATATGAATGAGAAATGCTTTGATATTTGTATTTGCATAAGGTTTAACATCTTCTAATTGATTCATTTAATACTTTTGTACTGACATAATTGTTTAGCATGCTTGTTCTCTATGCTTTGGGAAGAAATTCTAGAAACAGAGGCTTATGGTTTTGCTGTTTCTCACACAACTTGGAGCTGCCTAAGAAGGTGAGGAGGCAAATGATACTTAGATGAAATTGTATTTCCATTTTTGCTAGCTGTCACATTTCTTGTGTGAAAGCCCACAGCTATTGCCTTGACATTGTTGCTGGGGAGAAAGATGCAGGGAGATGGCATGCTTGCCTTTCTGTTTGCCTTTTTACACTTGTATTCATGCAGTCCTCCTAGATTTGTGTTATAAGATCCTTAAAATGGCATGTCTGTTGAATTTTGTTATGGTATGGAGTGGAGACTGAAGACCAACCGGTGAACTGCAGGTTTGTTAGTATTTCCCATGTTTTTCTTTAGTTTTGCTGACTTGCCTTTTAAGATGTGATGTCAATAATAATTTTTTTCTCCTGGTTTGGTTTATTTTGCATTCTTGTTAGTTTGGGTTGTGTTTGTTTTTTAAAAGACCTTGTCAGCATCTGGTTTTCCATAGTAAAGGCTAATCTTGTAAAACTTGTAAAGATATCCAGTGATCACATGGGTAGGATGGGACTTCTATCTATTCCCAAAATGTAAAGGTTAATACTCCTGCTTAATAGTGCATTATTCTCTTACATTTACACATGCAGGGTTTACCATTGTTTTCCCCGAGTATACTGTGCACAGATCTACAACAGCAACATTGGAAAATTATTCTTAAAGCTTTATACAGGAGTTTTTCTTAAATATTTTGTTGGGAGGGTCAGGAGCTTTAAGCAGGCTGTGGTTCTTGTCATGTTTCACAATGGTCTTAAGGCAGCCTGGTGTTTAAGTTAATGCAGTCCCTGTGTAATCCTATTCCGGCTCTCTTGCTCTGCTGTGCCTCAAGTTTTACATTTATTTTTGGCCTAGTTTCAATACTTGTTTCTAATTTATTGTCTTTAATTCATTTACTTTAACTGCTGTTGCTATTTAACATAAACTTCAAAATGCTGTTTAATTCTATAATGTCCTGGTTCTGGCCAGGCCAGGTGACCTGAGTCAGCCGGGGCTGTTTCCACACCACCTGACATCACTCCCTTGTAAAAGCAGCTGGTCTGGAAGGGGTGCTCCTGGGTGCCTCCAGGGCAGTCTGAGTGTGGTGGAGTTTCAGGTCAGTCCTGGTGTTGGTGTAGTACTCTGTATTACTGTCAGTCAATAAGGTGCTCTGTGTTATCACTGGGTGTAAGTGACATTTGCCACGGGCTGTTATTGTTCCCCTTTCAGGTAGCATTTGTCAGTAAACTGTCCTTACCCCAACCCATGGGGACTTTTTCTCCTCTGGGAGTGAGTGAGCAGTGTGTGGTGCTCAGCTGCTGCCTGGGGCTGAACCACCAGAATACTTGAATTACAAGAACTTTACAGTTTTCTGAAAAACTAACTCAGGTTGGCTTAGCTCTGGCACTTCTTGGAGTCCATAGTTTTCATGATATAAAAGATTGTGCTCTTGTTAGAGAGTTGTGAGGTTGGCTTTGTCTTGTTTTCAGTTTTCCAGCTGCTATGTTGTAGTCTCAAAACTGCTCTTAAGTCCTTTGTACTTGCTGTAAAACTGTAGATTTTGTAGACATGGAGCTACAGAAGTGGAGTAAGAACGAACCGCGTTATGGGAAAAGGGACTTTGTGCGCGTAATACAGTCTCTTCTATTAGTGCCTGGATAGATTGATACCAGGTGCTGTCAAGCCTTTCCTCTGTGTATTGTCATTTTATTAGATTCCTCCACAGAATCCATCCCACATCAAAATTAATCTACTTCGATTTTGGTTTCCCTTTAGATCTGGATGGGAACAATCAGTAAAGTCCAGCGTAATGCTGATTATTATTGCACCATAGCACTGATACAATTCATTCATACTTCTTAAGGGCAGGCTTTTCTTTTGATCTTTTTACCATGGTGGATTTATAAGATCATAATACTATATGCTATTTCAGTTTCTTCTGTATCCTCTAGGACACCAAGAGTTGAAGATTTTGTTTTGTTTTTTTCTCTGGAGTTGATGCCACTTTAGTACCCCTCAGCTTAGTAAGTTTGATGGTTAAGCCTGGCTTTGCTCTGCCTGTTAAGCTGTGTACATAGGCATACATGCCTATTAACATCTTCCTGTTAAGCCTGGCTTTGCTCTGCCTGTTAAGCTGTGTACATAGGCATACATGCCTATTAACATCTTCCTGGTAATTAGTCTCATATTGTTCCAGGAGATATCTGAGGATTTTCTTCTGCGGGGCTGGAGGTGACTCTTTTCCTTCAGCCAGCCAGATACAAAGATGTTCTGTAGGGTTTAGTTCTGTTCTTTTTCAATTATTTATAAATGTTGGTGCCTATTAGCACAATTTCTCTTGGTTATTTATGGTCTGTGAGAAGACAAGACATGGCATGCTAGATTCTGAAGCTGGATGTGGGCATCAAGGCAAACATGGCAATAGACAGCTGATGTTATGGTCTCTTGTGCAGTGGGGGTGAAGTACCAGGAAGCATTTTAATTGTTTTCTACTGAGTTAGTAATGGGGGTATTTATTTGTTGGAGGGGCAGCCTCACCCCAGTTTGTCAGAGGGTGGCTGTGGCACTGGAGAGCAGAGATCGATATGTGGCTCCCGATGCCATCAGTGCCTCATGCCTGCACACTGTGCGCTGAGCTGTGTCACTGTTGTGCTGTGACAGCCGATCGATTAGTGTCTCTGTGGTGATGCCAAAGAAATAGACCAACCCTTGCTTAAACAAAATACTTATTAACTGATTAAAGTATGTGAAGTCAATAAAACAGTAAAGCTGTATAAAACAATAAAAACCACAACTCTTCCTGTGACCTATTTCAGTTGCATACTCCCTGCACCGGGGCTACCCAGAGGGGTCTTGCCCCTGCTTATCCATCTCCCGGTGGGTGGCTGAGAGGTGCTACCCATACTGGCTCCCATCACTGATTGGGATGGGGTTGTGCTGCTCACAATCCAGGCACCAACGTAGAACTTTGTTCCAACAATGAGGAAAAGGGCCTAATGCTTCTGCATGCATGATAGTCTTGCCATCTGATGTTCCTTCGGGTCTTTGGAGGATCTTTTCTCTCCCCACTGCTAGAATTGCTCTACCACGCCAGGTGATGTCACCCATCTCTGCCTGAGCATTGCAAGAGTCTCTGATTTTAGTAGTACTTTGAATGAGTTACAGAATCACAATATTGAAAAAGACCTTTAAGATCAAATCCAACTGTTCCTGTCCTATGCTAAACCATATCCCTAAGTACTTCATCTACTCATCTGTTAAACACATCCAGGGATGGTGACTCAACCACCTCCCTGGGCAGCCTGTTCCAGGCCCTGACAGCTCTTTAAATGAAGAATTTTTTCCTAACATCTAATCTGACCCTGCCCTGGTGCAGCTTTGTGCCATTTCCCCTTGTCCTATCTCCTGTCACCTTGATGAAGAGACCATCACCCACCTCTCTACAGTCTCCTTTCAGGTAATTGTGATAAGGGTCTCCCCTCAGCCTCCTCTTCTCCAGGCTAAACTTCATAACCCATTTTATATGGTTGTTGGTTATTCCCTCACTTTACTTCTGGGTACTGTTTTTTTGGTACTGTTATGATTATGTCTTCATGTTACTTTTGAGATGTCCTCAGTAATCTCCATGCAAAAGTTTACTCGTGTTCCATCAGTCATGCTCAAAGGTATTCTGGTTCCCCCTTCCTTACAGCCAAGTCCTATAAAGACTGCTATATATGATTTGTCTCTGGCAAGGTCATGGTGTAAAAGGAGGTCTGTGGATGCATCAGCAGCTTGAGGATGTTTTGGAAACGTCTTTGTGAGTAGGATGATACTTCTGTGGCAGACTGGGTGAAGGGAGAGGAAGGGTCAAGTATCTGAAGTGGTGTTGCAAGGTTTTAAAGATTTATTGCTGCATGGTAGTGAAAGCCTTCCAGCTTTTCAGGTCTGTCCGGACAGGACCAGACCATCACAGGTTCCTCTGATTAGATTTGCAGACTCATTAAGTAGGCTGTGCAGACTCATGTCTGTTATAACTAGTGTAATTTAATTTCATTAGTAAAGTGGCTACATACTTTTCAATGTCATGAACAAATGGTGTTGCAGCATGCTTGAACTACAGGAGATATTTTTATTGTTCTATTTTAATTAGTAGTATATTTTCCACTTTTATTTTAGCATTTTCCAGCATGTCTCAGGCTCTAGGCTTACCCTTTGGGCCCTATTACGAATGCATGTCATGTTAGTAATTACATTAAACATAAGCAACAAAATGTTGCATGAGTTAAGCTGGACAACAGCCAACTTCCTTTCAGAGACGAGCAAAGTCAAGGAGATGAGAGCTGAAAATTAAGCTAGATATTTTCTTACCAAAACTAAATATACTTCCATATTTTGTACTTCTAAAAAAATCTTTAATACTAGTTTGCCAGAATTAGGATTAAGAAATAATTGATGCTGAGCAATATTTAAGTATACTTTAAAAGCAAATAACGTGAGGTAGTTCCATTTAGGAGACAGGATTTATTTGTTTGCATTGTAACATTCTGTTTAAATACTATAAATAGGGGGAAGACTAATTTATCAGAAAAACCATGCCTTTTAATGAATTTCTGTATTATTGCTTGATTTTGAGCTATCTGTCCATTTAAATGAGCATGATCTGCTTAGATTAGGAGAAAAGCATTACTGATCTTTTATCACTGATGCTTAGTGAAATCAAAGGTATGTACCACGTGTGTTCTTAATAGTTCCCAAAGGGATTGGCTTAGGGAAGACAAGTGAATGCATAAAGAAATGAATGTATAAAGAGAAGAAAAAGAAGAAGAAAATCCAGAACTCACAGGATGATGTTGGTCTGTTTGGAGATCATTCCCTCTTTTGCGATTCCAGAAGGTGCTGGAGGTTAAGCAGGAGATACTCCAGTGGAGGTAAAGCTGAAAACCCTTTTTTATGGCACCCTATATTGTGTCTACAGTCAGGGGAGCCACGGACACAAGGTGTTGGTCATTTTGCAGAAAGATTAATTACCTTGATTGAAAACTTCATACAAAAAGCCAAGAGTGTTTTAACTTCCCTTTTTCTGAAGAAGTTGGTAAGGAAAGCAAAAATAGATGTAAACTGCAACTTGGTGCATCAAGAAAAATTGCAGCAAAGCTCCATATAATATGGAGAATGTGCTTTTCAGTTACTTTCCCAATAATAGCAGATGTCTAGATAAAAAGAAAAGGTGTGATGATAAGTTGTATATAACTGGTAGAAAAAGGTGCGATGAGCAATTGTATGTAACTGGTAGAGTCATTTGAACAGAATTAGAGTCATCATAGGAAGGGTAGAGAGAATAACAAGTCAGGTAGTGCTCTGTTTTTTAAACACTTCATTACCTTTCTTTGAGTTCCTGAGAATGTAACCGTGGGGTTTTGAATGTGTTGTGGATCGATATGGTGCCGGAGGGATCTGTTACCAACCATCAAATGATACTAAAGAAAAGAAGAGTTACTCTAAGTACCTGTGTAATTCACAGTTAATAAAATGGTGGTGTTATGGGGGAACTTCAATTTAAGAGACACTTAGTGGAAGATCTGTGCAGTTGGACATAAACCAAGCTATTGTTGCTAGAAAATAGAGGATAATTTGCTAAAGCAAAAGGATATTGTGTTGAATATATGATAAGTCAATTCCAGGTTTCATTTTGGTGGATAAAGATGAAGTAACCACTGGACTGGAAGCTGATGGTTACCTAGGGACCAGTAATCTTCACCTGATTATATTTAGTGTAGGCAAACAGGACAAGTCCAATCACAAGTTTGTATCAAAAAGGGTTTATTTCCCAGAACTGAGGAAAACTGTGTTTGAAATTGCCTGAAGGAAGATAAGGCCAGAAAATTGTGAGTTCCTTTAGAAAGCGAAAGGGAGGGGCACCAAGGAGAGAGTATCAAGAGCTAGGAAATGGAGGGACACAGTGAGTGGTTTATTCTGGAAAAACATTCAGATCGAGAGAATTGAGTACAGTGTTACAGGCTTGGGACTAGAAAGAAGTGGAAAAATCTTGATGTTGATTTAGGGGTGAAAAATGCAGAAAAGAAACTATCTTGCATTTTGAAGTGCGTTTCACAGTACGTACCAATGAGAGAGCTGAAATCCCTCATCTCTTCAGATCTTTTTGTACCAAAGGACGCTGGTGATAAGTAACAGACTTATGGAACAAGAAGTGCTATTACACCTGCACCTGTGCTGGAACAAGAGATGGACCAAACCTACAGAAGGTTGTTGCAGTTGGTTATTGGACTGGTGAAAAAATCAGTCAAAAGGTTATGTCTTTATCTCACTTGTCCTTAAAAAATCACTACTTTTTTGGGAAGAAACTACAAAGGCAACACTCTTTCCTGAAGGCTTTTATGGGACTTGCAGGAACCCTGTCTTGAAGGTCTATTGCTATACTATGGATAATAAAATGATGTTAGCATAAAAAGAAATCACTGCTGGTGTTTTGTTGAATCAATGCAGCTTGGCCAGCTATGAACAAATGCCAGTCTTTCAAGTTTTTGCTACATCAAACTAAATCCTGAAAGGACTCAATTCCCGGAGAAAGCAACTCCAAATAACTGTGGTGTAGCTCTGCAGGTTATCTTCCAAACAGAGTGCATTTTGGAATCATAAATGTGTTATACCCCCAGCAACTGGGTTCTGTAGGTACTCTGGAATCAGAGGTACAGCCTGTCTTGTTCTCATAAAGATATTTTATGTCCTATTTTGCAATGTCTGGAATCTTTGTTTTAGTAATACAGCCCCGTGCTTAAAGTCACAGTAAGTGAAGGTGGTGGTCCCTTGGCTGGCAGAAATAAAACATGCTAAGGTTCTGCTTATAGCATGCTGGTGACAGCTCTAATGAGAGCAACAAAACACAGCATGCCCAGGTTGAAATCTGCATGCCCAGTATGGTGGGATGGTTACAAACAAAATGTGAGTTTTGTGGGAAAAAAAGGGCAATTTTCCTTTAATTCTGCAAACAACTGAATCTGCTGTTACGAGGCAGATTGGAGGATTATGTACCAGTAATCCATCTGAACACCCGTTCTTTGTGCTATTTTGAATGATTTATTTTTTCTTCAAATAAAATCATGTCAGATCTGTTTGCACATAATCACCAATGCTAATTTCTCTTTCCAGCCTTCAAAACTAATGTGGGGGAAGAACGTATGCATTCTTTAGGTGAAGTTTATCAAACTTGCTCAAATCAAAAAAGCTGCAAAAGATCCGTGTCACCGGTAATCCTTTCAAAGTGGCCTAGTAAATAGGGGCAGTGCTTGATTCACCTTATGCTTATCTAAACTTTGCTTGTCTGCAATATTACTGGTGCTTTTTAAGCCCTGTTATGTTCTTAATGGCTAGCTTGTTCTCAATGTGATGATGCAGCAATTTTCTTCCTGCAGTCTGTCCATTGGACAGCTTACTCTGGAAGCTTATTAAAGTACTTATGAGGGACAACAATTTGAAAGGCTGTCTGAAGTGTGATGTGTACCTAGCGATGACTTGGTTCCTCTATGGTTTGAGGGCAACATATTCACAAAAGTAAATGTTACCTCTCAATAGAAAGGCTTGATTCCATAGTAGGTGGTAGGAGATCATGTTTTCTTTTTAGGTTCTCATAGGGAAACCTTAATCTTAGGTCATGGCATTGGCTAATTAATACAAATCATGGCAGTTGAAAGATAACACACAGTTATTCCTTTGTGGAACACATTGTCTTTGATTACATTGTTGTTGAAAATAGAATCCAAAGCTACTGGTGTTGGTGCTGGCTTGTAGAACTCCTAGTCTCAAAAGCTAATATAATCTGCTGTTTTATCAATGCTTGATCTCAACTGTGACACAAAATTCAGAATAAATCCTTCTTTATTCAGTGCCTGCAGGATGTGTCCATTTGCTCCCAACAGGAACAAGTGAGAGTGTCAAGAAGTTGGAGAGGAGGGCCCAAAAGAATTTCAGGTTTGCCTTTTCCTTTCAAGATGGTTGTGAGCACTTCTGATATTTCAACAGGATTGCTGCAGTTGGACTCGGTGATCTTAAAAATCTTTTCCAACCTAGAAGATTCTATGGCTCTATTCTGTGTAATATTACAGGTTTGGTTTCTGATTTTTTTTTTTTGAGCAGCAAGCTAGTTTTACTTAAGTGCTGTTGGTTACTGATCATAAATGATCTCTAGATTAAAGAGAAACCTCTCCCAACATCATTGGCATCACTGTCTTTGCAGGCTTTGTGAACTATCAGTCTTGGTTGTAGAGATTCATTTAGATGACTTGTCCTGGTGGATGTGAGCAGTTCAGAGCTTTTTGTTTCAGTGTGGCTGAGTGAGAATATTAATGAGCGTGTATCTAATCCTCACCACTTGTTACCATTTAGTTCCTGCAACATCTGTTTGCTGGCCTCTTTGCAGTACAGTTAACACTTCAGGAGTAAATATTTCATTATTTACATTAAGTACATTTTACTGATTTATCAACAAAATACACACTTGGAAGTGTCTGCCAAGCAAACTGTAGTGATGAGTGTTCTTCCTCAGCCTGGCATGGGCTTTGGTTCTAGGTCAGTCTCGAGCCTCAGGCAGGGGGTGGGACAGATGCTTTAGTGCCACTTCAAATGGCAGGCAGCATCTTTATTAATTCATGTATATTTAACCACGCACCTGTTGTGCATATATCTAAATCTCAATTAGGGAGCATGTCAGGAAAAGGCAGTCTGATTCTGCTCTTACTGTTACTCCAGAGCTCAGGGCCACTAATCCTCCTGACTTTCTATTTCCTTTCTGCAGTCTGTCCTTTGATGGCACCACATGTCTGTTGGCCTTCTGCCAAGCCTTATGTCTCTGGAAACCTTTGGTCATCTACCCTGGCCAGTTGTTACAGTTGAGTCTTCAGAGTTACTGACCAGTTCATTATGAATAAAAACAAGCATCTTAGTCTCTTCCAGCCTGGACTGCAAGGAAAATTATTTTATCTGGTTAATATGAGCAGCAGGATACTGCATTTGCATGTTATAGGCTATTGCAGCTCAGTAGAGAACACAGGTGGCTGGGTGGAATTTCTGTTCTTGTTTTGGTCTGGGTAGGATGGCCCTGGTTGATGTAAGCCCAGGCTTTAAAATTATGCTGCTGCCCAAGCCACCCCATCAGTTCCCTGACTGGGATCTGTGGGAGAAGGGTTCAAGGCAGTTGAGACTAATTTTTCTTGTGGTGGTGGTTCTTTCTAGGAGAGTAAGGCCAGTTATACAACACATACAGATAAAATTTGTTCTTCTCTTGTTTACTGTCTTTAAGTTTCTTTTAAAAAGTCTGTGTAGGTTTCAGTTTTGATCTCCTAAAAAAACAATACTATGTTTGTATTTTTGTTTACTCTTTCACCTCCCTATCATGATGTTTCTGTTGAAAGGACCTGAAGAGCTTTGTTTGTCAAATTGTGAGCTTGGTCATATTGTTACTATCATTACAAGAAAGACATTGAGGCCCTGGAGAGTGTCCAGAGAAAGGCAACAATATTGGTGAAGGGTCTGGAACACAAGTCTTATGAGGAGCCGCTGAGGGAACTGGGACCACTTTGTCTGGAGAAGAGGAGGCTCAGGGGAGACCTTATTGCTCTCTACCGCTACCTGAAAGGAGGTTGTGGTGAGATGGGGGTCAGCCTCTTATCACAGATAAGTAGTGATAGGATGAGAAGGAATGGCTGCAAGTTGTGCTGGGGAGGTTCAGGTTAGAAATTATGAGAAATTTCTTCTCCGATCGGTAAGGCATTGGAACGGGTTGCCCAGGGAGGTGGTGGAGTCGTCGTCCCTCAGGGTGTTTAAGGTGAGGTTGGATGAGGTACTTAGGGACATGGTTTAGTAATATAGACTCATAGAATGCGATAGGTTGGACGGGACCTTGAAAGGTCATCTAGTCCAACCCCCTTGCAGTAAGCAGGGACATATTCACTAGATCAGGTTTCTCACAGCACCATCAAGCCTGACCTTGAACATCCCCAGGGATGGGGCCTCCAATACCTCTCTGGGCAACCTGTGCCAGTGATCCACCACCCTCACACTGAAGTTTTTTTTGCAATATCCAACCTAAACCTCCCCTCTTCTAGTTTAAAACCGTTACCCCTCATACTAGTGCTACCTGCCCTCATGAACAGTTCTTCCCTAGCTTTCTCAGAGGCAACTTTCAGGTATTGGAAGGCCACTATAAGGTCTCTCTGGATCCTTCATGGGGGTGGTTGGACTAGAGGATTGTGGAGGTCTTTTCCAACCTTAATGATTCTGTGATGCTATTTTCTGGTTGTGATATACAGCTCCTTTACATGTTAAAAGTTACCAGCATCATAGGTCATGATGAGAGGTAAGTAAAACTGTGGTCTCTCCAACAGCAGCAAAGCTTAGTTGTTGGCTACACCTGCCAAAGGATGTGAACTTAAATATAACAGGAAAAGAGCCTGTACATCTTCCTTCCATTACACAGAGAAATGGGGGACAAAGTCTGTTTCTATTGAAGTTCAGTTAACAGTGCCTTTGCTCTTGTTGCCCTTCTGTTAGTCTGTTGCATCATTCCTGCTCTGAATGGTTATGGCATTAATAGCTGCTGGCACTTGCTCTGTAGGGTTTGCAAGTGCAATGATAATTTGAAATCCTGGTATATAGGTAGAGGTCAGTAGCAGGTGATAAACTCACAGAATATCTTCCTGGGATGGTCATCTATTTCTGCCCCCAGTCCCAAAGCAGAATCTATTTCCTGGCAGATTAAAAGCAGGCTAGGTAGAAGCGTAAAAGAAGCTTCACAACTGGAGTGATGATGGCCTTCCAAGGATGTTGCATCACTCCTTATTCTTTTTATTTTGAAGATTCTAGTATAAGGGTACTGACTACTTGGAAAATACAGAATGACAGCATCATTCAAGGAGGTAATATACTTGTAAGCCAAGTATTATCTTTGGTAATCTGCAATATATAGAATATATTTCTGATTTGTGACTCTTAAGGATCATCCTGCAGGTAGGGAGGATGATCAAGTTCAGTATTTGGCTTTAGTAGTTTTCTCAGCTTTCCAGACTTTTCCTTTTATCTAAGAGACTGATGCTTTATGTTCACATTTTTTCCTTAGCTTTATTTATATATGAATGTTTTGATATGTGAAAACTGAAAGTCAAGATGGGAAGGTAATGAAATGCTTTAAAGAAATAAGTGGCACAGTTGGAGAACTTCTCACCTCTAGAGACTTCTGCAACTCTAGGGTGTGTCTGTAGTGTCTCTGCAAAAGTATTTGATGCTCAGATTTGCTATCAAATTGGTAAAATATTTATTTAAAGTCCTGTCAGTTTTATATTACAAAGCTGTATTGTTTACTGTGTGAAACTGCTATGAAACAATTCCAGATTTCATCAAAGGAACTGGATAGACAGAGTTCTCAGCAGTCATAAATTTTTCCTAAGTCTTGGTTGCAAGATAGATTCACTTTGAGCCTGCTTTATTACTCTAAGTGTGTAATGGGACATATTTGGAAACACTGAAAGATTATAAACAGCTTGTGTTGATCTGTTAACTGATGTTGGAATAACATTAGTGTGAGCTCATCCCTGAAGTTAATAGATCTAAAAAGACCACAACTGATGGGAATTGGGGTTGATTCTGTCAGGTGTAAACTTAGCCTTGAACTCCTCACTGTCTGCTCATCCTCTCTGACTTACAGTTCAATTCTCTTAATTGTTCCTTTGCTAGAAAGGAGTTCAGCCCAAAAGGTTGTCCTCCCAAGTAAACCACTGGTAAGTCTTCCCCACTTGTTTCTGTAGTTTAAGTTTTATAAATGTGGTTAATAATGTTTTGTCATTTTAATAGGTGAAGCAGGCAATTACTTTCCCTTCACATTTTCTCTAATCTCTGTTGCCGGGTGTTGGAAAATTAGCTACACCATTTTTATGGAAATTCAGTGAAAATGAGAAAAGTTAGAGAAACACAGGTCTTAGCTACTTCTTCCATAGGTGCATGTACAGAACCAAGTGTTCTCTCCAGATTAAATGAGCCTTAAAACCCAGGTGATGGGATGCAGTGGGGTGCTAAAGGCTACCTATTGCAAATTAAAAGCGTATAGGAAGAGTCAACGATTCCTACTTCCAGCAAATCTTTCCCCCTCTACTCTGCCCTGGTCAGGCCCCACCTGGAGTATTGTGTCCAGTTCTGGGCTCCCTGGTATAAAAAAGACAGGGATCTCCTGGAGAGAGTCCAGTGGAGGCTATGAAGATGATTAAGGGCCTGGAGCATTTTCCCTATGAGGAAAGGCTGAGTGAGCTGGGGCTGTTCAGCCTTGAGAAAAGAAGACTAAGGGGGGACCTAATTAATGTTTATAAATATCTTAAGTATGGGATGCAGGGGGAATTGGCCAGCCCCTTTTCAGTGGTCTGTGGGGACAGGACAAGGGGCAATGGCCTCAAGTTGGAGCACAGGAAGTTCCGCACCAACATGCAGAAGAACTTTTTCCCAGTGAGGGTGACAGAGCCCTGGCACAGGCTGCCCAGGGGGGTGTGGAGTCTCCTTCTCTGGAGATATTCAAGAGCTGTCTGGACACCTCCCTGTGTGACCTGTCCTAGGGAACCTGCTTTGGCAGGGGGGTTGGACCTGATGATCTCTTGAGGTCCTTTCTAACCCCTATGATTCTATGAAATCTGCACATGTGCAGATGAGACACAACTTAATGTGCTTCAGCAGTTAAATAGTCTGTTTTGAACACATCTGCTTGGTATGCAGGGAACAGCTGTTGTAGGTGTTTAAGATAAACACTTAACAGACCCCTAGAATGGGGATCGATTCGTGTGTGGGTAAAGTGGTGTAACATAAAGCAAGGTAGCTTCCATGTAGCTAGGAGCAGGCGAAGCTGATTTAGATGCTGTTTTCCCCATATGGAATAGTTCAGGAAGTATGTAATTTGGAAATGTCAGCTACTCAGTAACAGTTTTCACATACCTTAGAAAAGACTTACAAATGTCCTGCAGTCATTATACTTTAAGATGTGATTACTACTATGCACCGAAATGAGATGCTTATTTCGGTCCCGGAGCACCTTAATTTCAAGACACCGGAGGTCAGGGAGGCTCCAGTAATGATCTAATAACAATTGACTGCACGTTTCTGGGAGATTTAGCTGTGTTTGAGCCTGGCTGCTGGGAGCAGGATGAATTAGTTATTACTTAACTGGCATAACTTGGAAGCAGGGTCAGCCATCTGATGTGACTAATACAATGTCATGGAGTAGCCAACGGCAACGAATGCTTGGACAGCAGCTCTGGAAGCTCGGGGCACAGTCACTGTGGCTCTGACCAGATCTGTCTGCATCTCACCTAATAAGGACGCGATTAAGTTGGGATTGGGGTACCTGATATTGTAGCTTTAGCTGATAGGCTTCAGGCCGTGGTGCTGGAGAGAAATTAGATGTTGAATGCATTCACTCAAGTGAAAAAAAGATTATGCAGATGATGATTCTTATAGCAGACTGAATCCCTCCAAAAGGTTGCTTCCCTCTGAATTGTAACCATGATCAGATTGTCTGATGAGTGAAAATTCACTTTGAGATGTGTGCGTCGTAGGCACTAAGTGATTAAGGGCCTGGAGCATCTCCCCAATGAGGAAAGGCTGAAGGAACTGGGCCTGTTCAGCCTTGATCATATCCCCTCTCAGTCTTTTCTCGATGTTTATAAATATCTGAAGTGTGGGACACAGGGGGGAATGCCCAGCCTCTTTTCAGTGGTCTGTGGGGACAGGACAAGGGGCAACGTCTTCAAGTTGGGGCATGGAAGTTCCACACCAACATGCAGAAGAACTTTTTCCCAGTGAGGGTGACAGAGCCCTGGCACAGGCTGCCCAGGGGGTTGTGGAGTCTCCTTCTCTGGAGAGATTCAAGATCTGTCTGGATACCTACCTGTGTGACCTGTCCTAGGGAGCCTGCTTTGGCAGGGGGATTGGACTCAATCTCTGGAGGTCCCTTCCAACCCCTCAATTCTCACCGACACTGAGAGCACAACTGCCTCCTTTGAGACAAGTTTTCTCCCATCTCACACAGCCCCAACACCATCCAGGGGTATGGGAGAGAGCTGTCTGCAACAGCAAGGCTGCCTCTCCGCTTCCCAAGACAATATGAGCTTTAACCTCCTACACTTAAGAGGCAAACATGCTCACTTCAGTACAGAATTTTTTTTTTAAACTGAGTCTTTGCTGGATTAACAGAAAATAAATGAGAAGCATTTTAAAATCATATTAATGAATTTCAAAATCATATTTACATCAAATTAGTCGTTCCCAAATTATCATTTATTCCTCTAGGAAACATGAAGATTAATTGCCTGTAAATTCCCAAAGACACTGAATAATAAGAATATCACTATTAATGTGCATGCACTTTTTAATTAAACTGTAAACAAGCCTCTGGTCTTCAGACTTAAATGACCATTCAGTCTACCAGGGAAACTTATTAGGTGCCATGATCACAATATTATTTTCTATCAATACAATTACAATTCCTTGCAATTACTTAGAGATTCACAGAATCATAAGGGTTGGAAGGGACCTCAAGAGATGAAGTCAAACCCCCTGCCAAAGCAGGTTCCCTAGGACAGGTCACACAGGGAGGTGTCCAGATGGGTCTTGAATATCTCCAGAGAAGGAGATTCCACCACCTCCCTGGGCAGCCTGTGCCAGGGCTCTGTCACCCTCACTGGGAAAAAGTTCTTCTGCATGTTGGTGTGGAACTTCCTGTGCCCCAACTTGAGGCCATTGCCCCTTGTCCTGTCCCCACAGACCACTGAAAAGGGGCTGGCCATTTCCCCTTTGTCCCACACTTGAGATATTTATAAACATTGATGAGATCCCCTCTCAGCCTTCTTTTCTCAAGGCTGAACAGCCCCAGCTCACTCAGCCTTTCCTTGTAGGGTAGTGAAATTAAATTGCTTTCTGACTAGTGAGTTGAATCAGCTCATGAAAAGATGTAAGGCATGTTAGAGGAGAATCCAAAAGACTGTGTGAGTAGGAAAGGGGGAAGACTTGCTCTTGAAGCAGTAGTGAAGCTGCTAGGTTAGCTGCTTGCTGTGGGATTGCTGCCTTAGTCTGGGGCACCTTAACCATTTCTTTGTGAAGATCAACACTTTCGAAAAGCAATATCCAGTTGTTCATATTGGTGGTGTCTAAAGCATTAAATCCTGTTTGAGACAGCACTTGAAAGCAGGAGGATCATCTGAAGAGCTCTGAGGAATCATGGCAGTCACTGGAATACACTTGTACCCTGTCTTCTCTCATCTTTCAGGCATCATGATTTCCATTTTTCTAGTCATTAATTTCTTCAAGGCCTTGGCATCTCAGAGGTAGCATCATCATTTTCTTGGGCAAAAGTACGCGGAGCTGAGTTCTGTTAGCAATCTCAATTTGGGAATAATAACATGAGACAGTATATGGAGTTAACATGGTATTTTTTTGTGTGAGGGAGGTTACCAGAAATCTGACAGGAGATTATGGTCGGGATCTAACAGGAATCCCTTGGAATACTTACTGTTTGGTGTATTCCTGAATCTGGTAAAAGGATAGATAGTGAAAAGACATAATTCTGTAGCATCAAATAATTAAAGCATTAAATTAAACCCAAAGAATTACTGAAGACTCTCATAGTACTCGGTGACTGGGCAATAATGCAACAAATGAAATTGTAGCAATAAATTCCTAGTGGTGCATGGGGGATAAAGCTATTGCTGCTGCCACAGTGATGGGCTGTAAATTATCCATTAGCACTCAGAGAAGAGGTCTGGAAACCATTGTGATAGGAGACTGAAAAAGCTGGTGCTGTGCTTAGTGTACTGGTCAGAACAATGTTAAAAATTAGGAGAGGAGGCAAGAACAAAATGGAAAGTGTTTTAGAGATGTATTGCACACTTGGAATCTTGAGTAGGAAATAACTACTGTAGGAGGAGAGATGAAGTATACTAGGGCTCTTCAGTCTACAAGAGGTGATTGAGGAGAAACTGATTTTGTATATCTAAGGGTTTTTTAAAAAATCATGAATGTCTTGGAGTACACTAGACTAGGGGATATTCAGTAAAATTAACAGGAAGAATCTCTAAAATTAATGGAAATAATTTTCATACTGTACCTACTTGTTCTGCAGATCTCTTCACAAAGGGCAAGCATCTAAATATCCACTGAATGGATTAGGCAGGGAGGGTAAGTCAAGGACTGACACATACAAGGATGTGTACAGATTGTTTGGCTTCAGAAGTCTTCAAAATACAGATTACTGTAAATCAGAAGTTAGTTGCATACTTCCCCCAGTTTTTTACTGCCACTTTCTTCAGCATCTCCTACAGCTGTGATTTGAGGGAGTGGGCTGGTCACTGACATCTGGTTTTATCCAGTACAGCTGGCCGTACACACAAGAGGTATATGTATAGAAATGACTAACTAAATAGTCTCTCTTATGCAGAATAGATGGAGCCAATGGTAACTGTATGCATCTCTGGTGCTCCTCTGCCTAGAGCACTAAGTCTGTATGATCTGTAGTAGTGAAGGCATGGCAGAGATGGAGGGCAACTGTAGTGGTGGGACAGTGACAGGACACTACACTAATACAGCATGTATATAAAAAGCTCTGATTCTGCTGAGTAATAGTTGGGATTGTTAGAAACAGTTAAAAAATGGTAACTTTAGGAGCGACTTTAGAGTGGAAGGTGTTACACTTGTAACTTTCATGTTCGCTCTGTGCTTGACTGTAGGTACAACGCAAGTTCCTTCAAGTTCCTGGAGTTTAATGCTGGTTTGTGTTTTTCAATGTTGTCACATCTTTCTTACTCCAGCTATCAGATTAGAGGAGAAGCATTTAGGGAGTAATAGTCCAATGGGAATTGAAGGCCTGGGGTTAGAAATAGAAGGATTTGCCTGAGAAATTTGCTAGGATTTGAGGCGGATTTTCCAAGTATGAGGAGAGGCCTAAAGTTTGTAGAGCTGAATCTCCAGCCTGGCTACCCAAATAGGTAAATGTTGTGTGGAAAATAAAGCTTCAGAAATAGCACAGAGAAAACCTAAAAGTGGAAGACTGGGGGGGGGGGGGGGGGAAGACTGTGGGAAGGAACACAGTGCTTGTTATTTGATATAAATGTTAAATCAGGAGGTGAAGAGCTTTGGACTTTCATTATACTGAATTCATGTTGTTCAACTTGTCTTGAAAGGACAAAACTTGAAGAACACCTGTGGACAACTGTAGCAGAGTAGAGAATTGTGTGACACGTTCTGCAGAAGATTATGGGTCCCTATGGATCATTATGGAGTTTAAGGCTGATTTACTCTGTGCCCAAAGCTTGAAGAATTGATATCCTCAGTAGTTTTCATGTGACAGCACGGTAAATTCCTGTGACGCTGTTCCACAGGTTTGGTTGCTCTGTTTCTTATCCAAAGGTATGTCTTTTAGATGAAGAGAATTACAAGAATAATCAAATTGATACAGAAAAAAAATGACACTTTTAACAGTAACTTGGTGTTGTGACTCCATAACTTACAGCCACACATCAAAGCCATTAAAGGTTTTCTTATCTCACTTGTTCATAAAATTCTACAAGCATAAAGGCTGAACAATGTCCAAACTGCAGCTGAACACACTAAAGGAGAGCCTTCCACTGCCTCCCATTGTGAGCAAAATCAGTCATGAATTGGGGAATTCTATTTAAGGTAGTTTATTGCTGATTTATATAAACTTGTAATTTCTGATTCCAGTACCAAGAAATACAATGAACAGTTAAACTAACACTTAGGGAAAACACCTCAGCCTCTCTCATGACACTTCTCCTTCCCCCTTCCTGGCCTGCAGTCTGCTGGCTGCATGTTACACATCCCTTTGAGGTGACAGGCAGTGCAGAAGCATGGGGTCAGGGTGGTGGTGTTCACAAGCTTTCTGCCTCTCCTTGTTTATTTCTCAGCTGCTTTGGTGTGGGTTTCTCCAGTAGCTGTAGTCCCTTTTGGGAGCTCTACCTGCTCCAATGTTGGTTTCTCCGTGGGCTGCAGCCTCCTTTCGGGTGCAACCTGCTGTGTTCTGACATGTGTTCTTCTGTGGGCTGCAGTCCATTTTGGGAGTTGTATGTGCCCCTGTGGCATATGGGCTGTAATCCCCTTGGAAGTGTTCCTATTCCTGTATTTTTTTCTACAAGTCTGCCCCTGCTCTGGCATCTGCTCTTGTTTCTCCTCCTCTCTAGTGTCTTTGTCTCTCCTGCCCCTACTGGCTACTACCCTTTCATCATGTTTTTGCAGAGATGCTGTGTGTACCTCTGATTTGTCTAATTTTGGTAGGTGACGTCTGGCCTGTCTGCTGAAATGGCTGTGACCAGTACAGGGCAGTCCCTGACGACCTCTTCCACAGGTAGTCCCTGTGGGTTCCACCCCGTCCCTGCCAGTTATGCCCAATATACCCCCATGCCCCACAGCTTGTATTTGTTGTGGCTGTGTTAACCAAGTTTCACCAGGACTGGGAAAAGATGGCCTTTCCAGTCTAACCTGGGGGCTGCAAAGATGTTTAGGCTGGTGAGATGTAGAGTGCCAATTCTGCAGCTTGTGGGGAGAGGTGAGCATGGGAACCTGACCAGTGAGGAAACTTCTCTTCCAGCAGCCCTGCTTTTAAAAGAAAAGAACTAATTCCAGTTTTGGGATGGACATATGCTGCCATGAACTTATCTAGTGCTTGGCCCTTCAGGGAGTTCTGGCATTATGTTTTCTAGTTTCTTGGCCTCAAAACTGGTATAATCAGATGGGTAGCCACTTACTCAGTTTTGGAGACAACCAAACATATGTACAATGTACCCTAAAGATACTTAGGAAACTGCTGGGTTGAAAGACTAGTGAATTTAGGAACTGCATCGGAGGGAGAAGATAAAGAGCAGAGTTTGCATCACACTCTGAATTTGTACACCAAAAATCCAATAAATTCTCCTTTGCATCTGCTAGCTATAGAATTTCAGATTATTTTCCTGTTCTGCATATATTACATTTAATGTTATTCTCAAAGAAACAGACTTGAATGTAAAAGCAGAAGTATATTAACAATTGTATGAGTATCAGAATACAGGAAATGTTACTGCTCCAATTTTTCAGTCCTTTATATTCTTTTAATTATGAAGTTTGTCCCAGCAGTATTAGTCACTGATATTTAGTGCTAATTTATCCAGGCAGTAGTGTATAATAGAAGATAGAATCTTCACATTACTTTAGGAGAGTGTATTCATAACCACCTTATGGAAGTAACTGAATAGATTATGTGGGAGTGGACACACTATCTACAAACTTAGGTCTGGTATTGAAATATTTCAAGTGTGGTATCAGAATTCCATCTTTTACGTGTATTGCTGGGGTTTTGTGTCACTTTTGAAGTACATATATGTATCGTAGGCAAAAAGATACAGCTGGCACTAATTTTTCATGTATTATGTGTTAGAAGATGAAAGGAAAGGTTAGTTTTACCTGATTCTCCTTGGAGAGAGCCAGTCTGTAATATGCTTAAGAAGAAATGTGCTTTGAAATCAGAAAATCTAAAAACATACCCACCAAATGAGAATAAATAAGGAAACGGATAATAATCTGGATGGATATATGCAGGGCTCAAACTTGTTCATGTGCTCGTGAGTGAGTTACGGTGCCTTAGAGATGCCAGATGGTATAGTGCCTAGTGGAAACTGGAAAGAAACAGGTTAAGGAGGAAAAAATAATCTGACAAGCCTATTTTTCTGGCCTTCGGTGTATAATTCTGTGCTGTGAAGCGCGGAACCAGCATCACCTGATATTTACGGAAGAATAAATCAGGGTGATTGGCACATTCTGTGTGACATACATAAAACTGACTGTCATGTGACATTGATTAGAATATTTTGAAGTAAAATTAACAAGGTGGCTGTGAATAGGAGAGAGTACTCAAGGGTTTCTTACATTATTTTCCCTTTACGGTAATCTCTCACAGATGTTTCTAGGTGCTTTTTACAATCTCATTGGTAAACTTGCAACTTACCCTGTCCAGATCAACACACAAAAGCCATGACTAAGACTATATTTTAAAATGTCCCATGAGTAATACTGAATCACTCTACATCATCCAGCTATTAGGGAAAAGGTTGGTATTCTTGGGTGAGAATTTATCATCGTGTTCTGTGCGCCTTAGAATTTATTCCAGTCAGTAAGCTGAGGCAGAATTTAATCACAAGCAATCATCCCACCTAGCTGCGTGTGGCAGGGAGCTCTTTGCCTTGCTTTTGCTGCCTTAGGAAGTAGCAGAGGCGATGCATGCTTTCCGGTGACAAGTGGGATTGGGAAGTTGGGTAGCATGTTCTCTCCTATACCCTCAGGTTGTACTGTGTTTGCACAGTGAAAGGGGACATTGTGATACCTCTCAGAAAACATTAGTGGAAGGTAACCATTTTCAGGTAGTTTATTTTCAAATAATGCTGCTTATTTGTAATATTACAAATGTACAGCATTTGTACACACAGGATATTTGAGGCCTCCAGTCTAGGATCAGTAACTGATTGCACTTTGCTGTCCTAACAGACATGGAGGTTTATGTGACAAACTTTGTATCCTAGGCAAAGCACTGAAACTATTAATGTCTTTCAAAATACAGTGTGCATGCTTCTGTGATGATGTACCTGCAGACACTTACGAAGTAGCTTTTAACGAAACCTGGAAAACTGGACACACTTTCCTAGTAACTCAAAATTGTGAGAATTCAGAAACAGGGTATTTTGCTTTGTGTCTAGCACTATTGACTCGGGCATCTCATCAGATGTAATTTATAGAGTAACCCTGAAGAATTAAATGGAGCTGATTCATTGCTGCGATGGGGGGGTTGGAACTAGATGATCTTTGAGCTCCCTTCCAACCCAAAGCATTCTGTGATTTGTTGTGTATTCACTCCTGTTGAATTTTATATATGTATTTTTCAGAAAGTAGCAAAAAGTCTGCATTCACTGAAGGGAATTACTACTTTTCATCTAACAGAGGTACTTAAGCTATGTAGTGTTCTATTTAATGAGCTGTTCTTAGGGTATCTGGTTTTATAACATGCCTTTCTTTCACTGAGGGATGACTTCCATGGGCTGTGGAGATGTGAAATCAACCTGGCTTGCCAATGTTTATAAATCAATTTTTTCCCTTCCTCTCTGCAAGTGGCACAGAAATTGTATTTCTATTGTGATGTGAAATTTTTTGCTTTTTACCTTGTTATTACTGGATATATAGAATCACAGAATCACAGCATCACAGAATCGTAGGAGTTGGAAGGGACCTCGAGAGATCATCGGGTCCAACCCCCCTGCCAAAGCAGCTCCCTAGCTCATATTGCACAGATAGGCGTCCAGACGAGTCTTGAGTATCTCCAGAGAAGGAGACTCCAACACCTCCCTGGGCAGCCTGTGCCAGGGCTCTGTCACCCTCACTGTGGAAAAGTTCTTCCACACGTTGGTGCGGAACTTCCTGTGCTCCAGTTTACAGCCATTGCCCCTTGTCCTGTCCCCACAGACTACTGAAAAGGGGTTGGCCAATTCCCCCTGCATCCCATACTTAAGATATTTATAAATATTAATTAGGTCCCCCCTCATTCATCTTTTCTCCAGGCTGAACAGCCCCAGCTCACTCAGCCTTTCCTCATACGGAAAAGCACAAATACAATTCTTTATTGTGCTTTTTAATACAGAAAGAGTTGAAAACATTTCAAGAAAACATTCTCCAAAATATGAAGACTACCAGCATCTTGTCTATGGTAAAAATCACCAGCTCATTCATCCCAGAGGGTCAGTGGTATTGAGTGAACATGCACTTGCTGTTTGCTCGTGTTCATTGTGCATTCCTGTGCATCACTTGTGTATGACAGCCACATCCCACAGCAGATACAATCTTTTCATTTCCCTGACCTGTTCTCTGTAGCTCCTGTTGTAAGATGTTAGGTTATCAAAGGCACACTAGGGAAAAAACCCCACCCTCTCCTCGATTACAGCAACCTCTTAGGTACTTGCAAACAATTTTTAGAGCATCTCTATGTACTGAGATGCTCTCACTGCTTGCTTACAAGGAAATACAGGGCACAGAGGTTATAATAAATAATTTGACTAAAGAGTTAAAGAATGTCTGGGGCTCCACATTTTTATTTAGTACTATCTTACTCTGGTTTTGTATCAACAGCAGTTAGAGCTGTTTGGATTTATTGAGTAATGAATTGGACCTAAAATTGTCATACTGGTTGTAGTGAAGATGCACAAAAGCATTGAGATGGAGACTGCTGGGTGCCCAACATGCTCCCACAAGTCCATAATGGACAAAAGCTCTACGAGAGAGCAGCCAGACCACCATCTGATGTAGATACCTGACTTAAATACCTCCAGCTAGTGGAGAAGAACCTGGATCTTTGTGATTATCTTTAAAGAGGAGTCCTGGTCAACATCATAGAGCAGTTACATTGTTAGTGATGGCATATGCTTCTCCAGATCCAGAGAGCAGAAACCACCACAAACCATATGATCTACTTGTCTTACAAAGTCTCCTGTCTGATTCATTACACACTTCCTAACTTTTGTGACAGCAGAAATAAGGAGAGCCATATGGCTGATTCTGTAGACAAGTATCACTGACATTCTCAGATTAGTCTGTCCTTTATGTAATTTAATGGAAAAAAAGTACATGATCATGTCATTACATATTGCATTGTAACACACAGTTGATGAATTAGTATTGCTTAATCAAGGTTCGTTTTGTCATCTCCTGATTTTTTTGGATAGTGGACTTGAAATTTTAGTGTGCTTTTGTGTATTTTTTGCATTCTAAATGTCCAAGTTTGAAAGTCTTTGTGTTGCAACTCTGTGGATTCTCCTTTCCTTCCCCTTGATGGATCATCTCTGGTGTTTCGGAGGGTGTTTTTGCAATGGGCTTGTCTGTCAGGCTTTTCTTAGCATGTGGGGAATGTCGTCTCTGTATGGACTTTCCCCTAGAAGATGGTGGAGAACTAAACTGACAACAGAGTGATGATTACAGTGACTTTAATCAGGCAGTTACCTATTGTAGCCAAGTGAAGAGAATCTCCCTGATTTGGATAGCATTGCTGGAGAATGAGAGAACATCCTAGAGAGGTCAGCCCAGAACACAAGCCTTCCAGAAGGATAGAGCTGACTTTACGAAGAAGTGCTCTCAAGCAGTCATACTCCCACCCACACCCCTTTTTCTCAGTGCCCATAATCTGTCTCTTCTTTTATTTTTCCCCCCTCTCTAACGTGGTGCTCCTCATGAATGTTCATGCTTATGCCTTTAATCGTGTTCTCGAGGGTTTTTTTGCAAGCTGTCATCTTATATCCCATCTGCTCTGGTACACGCTTCCCACTGCCATTTTGCATTCCTTTCCTTTCTGATTCTCTTCGCTCTCTCCCACGTATTTATTTTGTTTGCAATCCTTCTGAGGCTTTGTTTGAAGTGCTTATTCTGTTTTCTGCTGTCTCAAAGGGCAGTACAGAGTCTTCCATCTACAGTTTAGGGAAATTCCTAGTGACTCCCAAGAAGCAAGAGCAGTGCTTGCAAAACACCCTTGTCTATCTGTGCTTATTGAGTGCAGAGCTTGCTTAATTCTGTGAAGATGGTGACTGCAGTGTGCTATGTACTTGTGGGAGTTTTGAGAGGCAGTATATGTGGGATCTTCAGAGGATGGAGCTGCTCAGCTCTTTGTTTCTGGACCGGGTTGGATCTAGGTGAGGAGGAATTTTTCAAAGACCTACCCAAAAGCCATCTGGATGGAGGAAGTGGTGAGGAGCTGTCCGTGGTTGTAGAATGTAACTGCCTGCTAGATAGAGCCATTCCAAAACATCAAGGCCGTGAGCTTTGGTACATCAGAGAAAGACTAGACCTCTTAAAGCAAGAGAGAACCCCCCAACTTACTAAAACTCACCACCTGTGCTTGCCTGCAGATGGCAATACTCCGTAGAGGAGTACTGAGGAAATTCGAACTAAAACATGACAGCACAGTGCATGTTGTGGCAGTGCTGATGTTGTCACCCACAAAACAGTTTCTGCTCCATGCTGTACATTGGCAAAGTCAACAGAAGTGGGAGAGCTAGGCTTGTGAGTGTGTGTGCTGAAGCTAAGGGCTGGCTTTCGTGCCTTGCTTGAACAGTACCTTAAAGCATGCGATCTGCCATTGCATCATTTAGTGGTAATAAATGATCCAACCCACAAAGAGATGCTTTTCCAAGGTGGTATTGACTTTTTATTAACTTCTCTGAACCTTTTGGCTGGTATTTGTCCATAGGAACCTCTCCAGTCTGTTTTGAGGCTCGTTTAAAAAGCTGGCTATTGATTGGAGTAAAACTCAAAATGCGTTCTCCCTTTCTTGACCTGATATGTTTCTCATATTATTTCAACATCTTCCTACTTTCATGAAGAAAAAAGCTTAGATTTTAACATCTAGGATAAAAAGAGTTGCAGGTAGAATCAGCCTTTGAACAAAACAAAATGGCATTGTGTTACTGTGCATGTCATCTATGTGGATGCAGTTCTGGTGTTCCAGCCTCAGAAGGGATGTAGTAGTGTTGAATAAACGATGAAATAAATGCTGCACAAAGAAAGAACAAACCCAAATTTTTTGGCTCGAAAAAGAGGAGTTTTAGGAGAGTTTTGATAACATGTGGAATGATCAGGAGAGGAGGAGAGAACATAAATGAAAAACTCATGCTTTTGTTTAAGTTCACAGTGTTCTTGTGCTAGAACAACTTGTTCTAGAAGGAACAACTTCTGTTTAAATAAAGATTCTTTTAGTTAAAGGAAGGACTGAGGAGAACTAAGAGGGATGTATACAAAATCGTGAATGTCACAGAGAAGGTGAAAAAGGAATAATGATTTGCTGTTTCTCATAGTACAAGAGCAAGGGGTTATCCAGCAAAATGATCGAGCAGTAGCTTTAAGACAAATGAAGGGAAGTAGTTCTTCATGATGTGCATAATTAAATTGCAGGATTCATTGCTGCAGAGTGTTGTGGAGGCTTAAAGTCTGAATGGATTCAGAAGCAATTAGACAAATTCATGATGGATTCTTCCATCTAGAGCTATTAAGCACAGTGATGGGAATTGGGAATCCCTAAACCACAATTTATGGGAGGATGAAAGGTTGCTGGAGGGTTGGACAGAGGGAAGGAAGCATTGCTATATAAAATAGGAATGCCATATTCTTTTCCTAAGTATCCCATGCCAGCTGCTCCTAGGAATGAAAGGAGTGATGGCTACCTCCTATTTACACCCTCCCTTCAAGTATGTTGATGTGATCCCCCTGAGCCTGCTCTTCTCCAGGCTGACCAGACCCAGCCATGTCAATCTTTCCTTGTAGAAGACACACTCCAGTCCCTTCAGCACCCTTGTGACCCTTCTCCAGGCTCTTTGCAGTTCTGGATCTGGTACCTCAGGTGTCGCTGTACCAGTGTTGAGGGAGTGAAGCTCCTACAGCATTTTGAGGGCTTGGATTGTAGCAGAACTCAGTGGGTTAAGCGACAGCTTTCAAAGTACATCTAACCATGTTTGGGTAAGAGTTGAGGACCATTTCAGCAAAGCTGATTTTTATTTTTTAAAAATAACTCAAAAAAGTGTGTCTATGGTTTAGACTTTAGGAAAATGGATGCTTGGACATTGCTGTTTGAGTTTTAGGTGCTGTCTGAAACTCTTAGACAGTCTCATATTCTGAAGCTGTCATTTCAGGAGCAACTGTATGCTCACTGAAGTCCTTTATTTTACTTTACCATGCAAAACTATTTACATCTTTACAAACATCAGACCAGTTACCAGTAGACTGAGACTAGAAAACAAAAGCAAAATTTTCAGGTTCAAAGTTAAACTGGGCTCTAATTCCTTTTCTTTGCTGTTTTTCCTCCTATAAAAGAAACATGCCCATACAATGTGATCATGTAAGCCACTTGTGTGATGCTGTAAAGGATGATTCATTGTGCTGGATTAATTAATGCTTTGCCAGCTTCAAATAGAAAAGATACTGTGCAGAGAGGAATATTTAGGCTAAATGCATTTGAGAAGGGAATTGAATACTTGTGGGTTCATTCTTAAAGTATCTAAAAGGACTTTTGACATTTTGAAATGCTGTGTAAGTCCATCATTTGTATAATACTTCGTATTGTGGAGAAAGGCTCATGGATGCTTTTCCCGATGAGCTTTTGTGTTTTTCCATCATTCATCAAAAGATGAAAGATGCTTAATATTTCTGGGGAAAAGAAAAAAACAAAAACTATGAGAAATTGAAGTCTAAAATAGTCTACTAGCAAGACAATGTGCATGTTAATTTTACAATACGTTTTTATGATCAGCTTTCAGTGTGTGTTATACAGGGAGAACCAAAAAGCCCAAGTGCAGTATGAAATTGTAAACAGGAAAACACTTGCTTAGAGTAACTACTTAACACACTCAGCTGTAGCTTTATGATGGTGTATAGCACAGGGTCTCCTGGCTAATGCTGGCTTTGTAGGGTCTCAAAATTTAGAAATGGATTGTAAAGATACTGCAGAACTAAGCTGATAACTTCAACAAGTTCTGTGACTTCTATAAGCCTGGATTCTCAGTCTAAGAAAAACCCACCTAAAACCAACAAACCAAGATTTGTAAGTTACTGTAAATGCAAATGCTGTTCAAGCAAGGAAATGTTACTAGCTTTTTGCTTGTACAGTAAAAATAAAAAACACTAATTGGTGGCATCCATAGCAGGCTTTTTTCCTTCCCTGCAAGCTCCCCTTGCTAAAAGACTGAATCATTCTGTCCCTGGGAGTTTTGAGGCTGGTCATGCTGTGGTTGTCCTATCCCTTTTGATCACTGCTTGCACAATGATAACTTGTTGTTACAGAATCAAGACACAGAAAATATAAGTGTAAGTCTTAGCACGATGACTCTGAACTTAATATGGAATAAACACTTAGGCTTGTTTGCTGAGTGATTAACTAGCCCAAGAAATGAAATTAAATCAATGCAATATATTAAAAAGAAATACTACTTCTGTTACTTGTCTTGCACCTTTTTTTTTTCCTCTAGGTTTATTGCTTCAAGAAAAAGGGATCTTCTGAGCATGTGTAAAACCATGTTCTAGCTGAATGATGTTGTATGGCACATGATTGTCATTACCTTTTGGAATGTAAGAGCTAAGAGTTACTAAATGCCAGCAGGTGACAAGTTCAGATATAAACACAGCAAGAGAGCTTTTCATGTGAAATGCTGAAGAGTTTTTCACATAGTGAAATGCTGAAGTGTTTTACCAGAGGATGCTTCTGTATGCTAAAAGTCTTCATGTGTTGGAAAAGACAAGTTGATGGAAGAAAAATCTGCTGAGGGTTATTAAAAACAAAGATACCATCTCTGGCTCAGGAAATCCCAGATCTGAAATGTTCCCTGAAGTTGGAAGGAAAAAGCATTACAAGTTTGTCCTATTTTTATCATCTTTTTTTAGGTGTCTATTACTGGGCACTCTCAAATACAGGATGGTGGATTAAAAACCTTTGGTGTTTAAGTAGCATCTTCCTTTGAGTAACAGCTGTATTAGATTTCAGAAGGGGAAGGGTTAGCTAGCCCTGTGCTTGCTAATTATTTATTTGCTTAGATTTTTCTCATCAATTCATTGACTTATGTTTCCCTATCAGAAAGAAGTTGCACATGGAACATTCCCAGGGTAGAGTCACTGGTTCTGCCTCTCATACTTGCTTCCAAAGTTTAATTGCTGCTATTTCAGTTTCCTTTTACTTACTTCAAATCCAGAGTTTAAAGTGGGAACAGCAACATTTCACCTTGTTCTAAGGCTGTTTCTCACTTACTTTTCACTAAATTTATCCATTCCTCTGTGATGCTTGGGTCTTCTGGGTTACTCTAAAAATATTCCCCTTTGTTGAATGTAAGTAGTTCACGATCTTTCCTCCATGGGGCTCTGTAGCATCTTCTGATACTGAGTAAAGGGTCCTCTTTCCTTCCTGCTTACACTGCTGAGCTTGCAGTAGGAGTTGCTGGTTTCTCTATACAGCTATTGGGTTTTAATCATAACCTGATTTCAAGTTGGTTCTGTTCTTTAAACAGCTGAGAGCTCAATCCAAGCAAGGCTGATAGTGGGGCCAGGAAGGAATTTTAAGTGTCAGAATCTAATTGTGCCACCCTAACCTTGGCCAAATTGCCATCAAGCCCCAAATCCATAAGCACTTTCAGCTAATGTAGCTCCAGTGAAATTCCCTCGGTGCCTGACTGCTCATGCACACTTCTAGCAGTGCAGGCTGCCTTAGTAGAGGGGTCTGCACTTCATACAGAGATTTCAGTATTTTTGAGCATCCTTTTCTCTGAAGAACCTTTGAATTGTGTGCAGATCACCCTGAATATAAGTGACTGAAGGAATGATGTGCACCGTGCATTCACTGTGACTTCCTGAGGAGCGGAGACGCTTCCTTCAGCGTCTCAATGAGGTAGCCTTGTGCAGAAGTGTAATGATTAGGATTTGTGTCATGAGGGGGGAGTAGTTGCATGTTCCCATTTCCTGGTCCAAACCCATTCATATGCTTCCCTGATAGGGTACCTATGGGATGATAAATAAGGCAGGGAAATTCTGGAGTGGGAACTCCCTTTGCTTCTCAGGGTGCCTGTTCTCCTAGCAAGAGCTGCTCCCTCATCTTACCCCTCTGGCTTTGTCTCGCATACCTTTATGCCTTATCAGCAGAAGGCACCTTGTTTTCTCCCCCCTCCCTGTGCCTGTGTACATGCTTGGGGTTTCTGTGATGTGTGTGTGGGGGTATCTTTTGGAGATCGGACAGTATCAGCCCTCTGTTAAACCATCTTTAGAGCGCAGGGTGGAGGAAGCCACATGACATCGTTGGCTTCAAGTAGACTCTCTATAATCTTTCCCCAAACTTCTAATCCTGTATTTACTTAGAAAGCAAATATTAAAACAAGAAGAGAACCAGATTTCCAAAAGTTTTCCTTAACATCTATGACTCTGATATCATCCGGAAATTGCAGCAGTGTACATTCTCAGCCTGAAAGACTCAGTATGTATCGCTCTCTTCCCCACACTGAATAAGAACTGTTGCATTACTTTAGTTAACTTAGATTAATTCCTGGCCAAATCATAGGCCTGGTTCTAACTATAAATTCTGCTTCAGGTTTGTTTCTAATTGCTGCTTTTCTTACTTGTACTTTGCTGGGGGGTTACCCTGCAACTGATTGAATATTGATGCGGAACAGCAGCCACAAAAAATGCTTTCTGAACTTGGAGGAACTTTGTCTTCTAATCTCTACCTAATGTTTCCTTCACCTTCTTTATCTTGCCTGATAAATGGCAAGCATCTCAGTCACACAGGTCTTATGCAATTTCATGATATTCGATCTCCTTTCTGAAAGAACATTTCCATCGTTTACCCTTTGTCTCACTGCTGAAGTAATTTTTAAAATACCATCTAACTAGAGTAATTGCTCTTTACCCAAAACCCCTTTGCCTTTTATGAAGTTGATCATATTCCTTGAAAGAGCTGCAGGACTTCAGGAACCACACATCATTCAAATGCTTGGGGAGGAGGAAAAGGTGTGCTGGGCATTGATGTATTAATGAATAAAAAGGTAAAATTACGGTGCTTCATTTCTTCCAAGGTGCTCTGCTTCATTACTCGTTCTGAGAAGTCTTGTCTATATATCCTTCCAGGTTCTGAGATACACAACAGAAATGCATCAGTTTTATAGGTAAGTTTATCCAAAAACATAGCTATTTTTTGAATTTAATAATATGAAAATAGCTTCTCAACAAGGAATGCACATGCCAGAAATCATTTGCCAGTTATAGTGTTTGAAACTAAACAATTCAATTGTGAGAGTTATTAAATAATCAATAGACTTTGCCAAGACAGGTGGTAGTTCTAATAAATAGCTCATGAGGACAAAGTAATTTGATTCAAACATTTGTTGTACAGTTATTTTCTAGTACTGTACTGGAAGCTGAACATCACTTTACCTTATTTCTGTTTTATCTTAAGACTTATTTCTAATAAGATGACTTGTAACTCCAAATTCTGCCAAATTTAGAGGTGACTTACAAAACAGTTCATATAGATAAACTAGATCCAAACCAAACCAAAATCCAAAGAAGTGCCTGCGGTTAAGCTGTTCAACTCACTAAATGATGTTTTAGAAATTTAAGGTAAACCTTTTGCTTCTTATTTTGGTTAGTAACTGTTCCTGCATCTTATTGTAGTTCATTTTCAAAACCAAAAAGTTCCTGAATTCTTGTGAATCCCGTGCAGGGAAAACTGTTTCCCACCTTGATATAAATACAGAGAGAGTGAGGCAGTACAAAAACAAGACCAGCACACAACATGTTCCACAAACATCAGATCTTGGGAGGGAGGTCTGCGACGGGAGCTGTGGATGAAACAGGTACGTGGGGAGCATGTCACAGCTACTGGTGTGATGAAAATACTGGGTGTGCTTTTGCAGCGTGTTGAGACAGGATCTCACGAGTCAAACATTGCAGTAGTTATTAGGCAGATCGATAAGCAGTGTTATCTCTGTGGGTTAGAGTAAATTTCCTATTGTTCCACGATGTAGCTAGGATTTTCTACACATGAAGGTAGTTATTACAAAACTAAAAGCTCTGGCAATTTGACTTTACATCATTTATGTCATTGGGACAGAGTGTTGAGACAGGATCTCACGAGTCAAACATTGCAGTAGTTATTAGGCAGATCGATAAGCAGTGTTATCTCTGTGGGTTAGAGTAAATTTCCTATTGTTCCACGATGTAGCTAGGATTTTCTACACATGAAGGTAGTTATTACAAAACTAAAAGCTCTGGCAATTTGACTTTACATCATTTATGTCATTGGGACAGAGTTCTTTCAGGATGATGTCTCTTCAAACCAAGGTGAATAGGAAAGGCATTTTTCTTTGATCCAGGAAATAAAATTCAGTTTGAAGCCTTTTGTATACACTTCAGAGTCTGACTGGGTGATAACGTTGTTCAGACCCACTGGGCAAGGTGCAGGCTGCATCTCTGAGAAGCCCAGGCTCTCATTCCTGCGTGCTGCGGTGGGCAGTTTAAGGGAATTGCTTCTTAATTACCGGGTTGTCCTTGATAACACTGAGAAAAAATTGGCTTGGACAGTATCGATTCCAAGCACTTCTCTTCCTCTTTGGGGACATTCCCAGCCAGCAGAACATTCACTGACAGTTAGATAAAACAGCTTAAGTTCACCCCATGCTTAATTTAATCGATAGGAACCTATTTACATTGCAGAATGCTGGCTGTGTTAATTTAGCCTTGGAAATCTAATCATCATGTGCCTCTGAGGTAGAACAGAAAACAAGTTTTAGTTAAATATGGACAAGTCTATCCAAGTTGCTTGGATTTTCCCAAGTTACTTCTTTATAAAGTATAGTTTATTCATAATACTAATTTTGGCAGGCTTTATCCATCTTTCATTAGCTGCATACAATGATTCTCTGTCTGTAAACATTTGGTTTCAAACTTTAATTTTTAGCAAGAGCTGTGTGTCAACCCTCCTATATCACAAAGGTAGCTGGGAACAGACATCGTGGGCTAACCCTGGGTTTGGAAAGCCCTTGAGGGGAAAATTTCACCTTCAAAGAATGCTTATTGATGTTACAGATTCTGTCAGGTGAAGGAGAAATGGTATAACTTGTTAGAGAGAAATTGGGATAAGGTGAGGTTAATTGCTGTGTTCACGGCCACCATTCAACTTAGTCATGTGGTCTGAAAGCAGAGGTCTCCTCTGGATAGGACTGAAGTGCTTTTTATAGATAGTCCATCAGTCTAATTATAAAAGCTTATCTGTGCAACATACTTTGTCAGAATCTGAATTGAATTATTAAAATTCAGAATAAATAATAATGCAGCTGTATGTAAAAAGCCCAACAACGAACCACCCACACAAAATACAAGTAAATATTGATTTACATACACACCTGATGTTCAGACTGCAGTGTCCAATTTTGACTTTTGGGTTTCTTTGTTTGCTTTCATCACTTTCTCAGCTGTGAACTTTTTAACTTGTTACAGGAGCATCCCAGTGTAGAAAGCGAAATGTTTAGAGACTGCGTTACGGGGACCTGGAATTCCCTCATCACATTACTACTACTTTTATGTATGCTGTGGCAGCGAGTCCCTTAGCAAAGCAAACAGGGACTGGTGTGGGAGATGGTGAAATGAATACAGAGTATGGGCAGAAGCAGATAAGACTGCAGCATGATCCGTAAGTTAAGACAATGCTTGAGCAAGTGTCTGTTAGCACCTGAGAAATCCCTTAGAGATGGGAAACCAGTGAGCTAATAATAATCTTAGTTATAAGGATAAAAATAACTGTAGGCTTATCTTCTGAGAAACAGGAAGAATACAGAATGGTTTGTGGCTAGATGGGGGATGTTGTGAGGAGAGATGATTGTCTTGTCATGCTTTGGAGTATGAATAAAACTTGTTCTCAGCAGTATTGCTGTAGTGACCAGTGGAGCTTCTTGGACAGGTGACATAGATCTGTGTCAAGAATGAAATGGAAGTTGATTTGGCTGCAGTGCAGATCCCATCCTGTGTGTCAAGATGCAGTAAGGGTCAGCATTTATGAGACTTCCTTCATAACAATTTCCAGCTTCAGATGTGATGAGGAAGGTTGTAAAAGAACATGGTAAGTTGTTGTTAAAGGCTTGAGCCTATAAAGGAGACTGGTAGAATAAAATTGGTTTTAAGATGAAGGAAAGAAAAAGGCCCCTTCTGGTATGGTCTCTATCCACATCTTTTTTCTAACAAAGTAGAGCCTTTGTTGAGCAGCTGGCCAATAATTTTGAAATTATTACAACAAAATACATCTTGCATGCCAGTAAGGGTTGCTAAATAACTGATAATTGAGTGGTATCACATTGTGTGCTCTTTCATTTGTTGACAATTTAATTATTTCACAGTGTACATGAAGTGAAAATGAACACATTTATTTTTTTGTGTGATCCATTTCGGTTTTGTGGTTTTGTAGTTTGGGGTTTGGGGGGGGAGGTGTGTGGGTTTTTTGTCTTCAATGATGTAAATTAAATAAATACTCTTTTTCATCTCTGGTCTGTAAATTCAGTGTTAAATATGAGTTATGCTGCATCTAGTAGCATCACACTTCATACCAAAACCTTGCAACTACAGTAAAGTGATATAATTTAAATAATGAGATTTTAAACTACCTTATGCTGGCCAAAGATGCATAAATGAGATAGAAATGCTATATTTAAAATCTTTTTTACATTCATTTTTAGTAACAAAGTTTGACATTGCAAACAAATGAACATTAACCAGAAATTTGGATTTTGAATGGCACTGCATGCATTAATTAAGCTCTTCATTAAATGTATTTACATTTCTTTTCTGTAGGTCTTGGCTCTTTTTTTCCTTACAATTCTGCTGTTTGAACAAAATTATGCTACCCTTATCTTGAAAATACTCATCTACTAATTATTTGATTTTTAACAGATTGTTTGGGGTTTGGTTTTTTTTTTAACCTGTTATCAACTGCAGCATAGACTCTGATCTCTAATGATGCATTCAGGTACTCTCTGTCCTAGCCAAATGTTAATGCCCTCATTTCTGGATCCCAGGTATTGCTCAAACCTAACATTTTGCTCTTGGAGAAGGACTGAAGACCTGGCTATTCCATTTTAGCCTCATGTTAAGCTGCTGTTCCTGGACACATTCTGCTGCAGCAGTGTGGGCAGAGCAGTCTCCCATTTCCTGCTCTGTAAATGTTTAGTTTAAGTTCAGTTTAATTACAGCTGCTTTGGCAAGTCTTCTGCTGGGGCTCCTGATACTGTCACATGGAAAAGCCAAACCCCAGCCATACATGTGTTCTAAGTAACTTCTCACAAGCATTGTTAGGATTCATGTTTAGAGAGTTCCCTTTTTAGTTACTGTTATTAGGTTTTTTTCTCCATCCTACTTTCCTGTATTCTTGAAGAGGAGAAAATATCTGGATGATAGAGAAGCAGCAGCTCCTTCTATTCTGTCTTAAAAATAAACCCCCAACTAATACAGCAACGGAAGGAACAAGTATTCCTCTCAAAAATGTTTACATAAAATACTATGGTCAGGAAGTGATAATTTTTTAGCAGCTGGAGAACATTGGAATATAGTCTTCAATTCCCTTATGTGTTTTGTAATGCAGATTCCCTTTAAAGTAGCCTTGCCAGTGTACCTTAAATATATTTTAGAATTATTTTACCATGAAATTAGTTTTTCTCCATCATTGACTTAGTTGAATCCTTCTTTTTGATCTATGCTGGGACATTAGAAGTGAAGCTGTGGCTGCACATGCTATTTTAGTAGGTTTCTATCAAAATGTGTTCTGCAGTAGACCATACCCATTGGGAGCAGAGGTTATTAGTGTAGCCTGGCTGCTGTGTAACCCGCTTCTCCAGCTCTCACCATGAGTCTTACTTAATTCCCACACCCCGTACTTCCACCACCAGGTTATACTTACGTATTTATTGACTGGAGGAAGAACAGAGAAGGAAATTTCAGTCTTAAGAAGTGCAAGACAGCAGAAGGCTCTTCTGGCTGTCCTCTGGCCCTGCTAGTCATTGCTTAGCCCCATTGAAACTCCAGTCTCAGGAATACTGTGCCCTAGTAAAGCTGCTTGCAAAACACATTCTGTCTTTCACCCTTACGCACTAGGGAAGGAAGACAGTTTTGGTTATGGTTTTCTGGTGTGGGGGATTTTGGGTTGGTTGATTAGTTTTGGGTTGCTTTTTGGGTTGGGTTTTTTTCCAGAGGGTTAAATGAAGCACTTTGAGCAAATAAATTGAGCTGGGAACACAGTTTAGCTTACTGCTTTCAGTATCCCTGTCCTATTAATGGCTTTTTTCCTTTTCACTTTCTTCCCTTTATTTTATTTTTAAAGTGTTACCTGATAGTAGATGTAGGGGGAAGAAATGTTTATTTTCCGATTTACACATCCTGTTAAAGAACTGTACCAAAATCAAGGTGCACTTTATTACTTCTATGCGGAAAATAAGGTTACATTAGAGCAGTTGATCCTTACATTAGGGAAAACGGTTTTCCTGTATCTTCATGGTATTTACTTGCCTTTTTATCTGTGGATATACTGTGATCTTTTTAGGTGGAATGCCTTTAAACTTCTTTTAAACAATAGCTTCATGCCTCTTACAAGCAAGAAGTTAATGTGTCTCGGTAAAAGATGTGCTAGCTGGATTTCAGAGGGTTGAGCTCTGTATTTCAGTTTTGGTATCTTGTCTTCCCCTGAAGTGAGATGCCACAAGCGGCTTTCTCAAGTAAGAGCAAACAAGTGTAAGGCTGCCCTGATCTTGCTTTCGTGAGAACCAGGAACTCTGAGCATACAGTATGGACAGTTTCTTAGAGGTAGTCCACAGCGGAATCAGATCTTGGAGCCTCATCTCTGCTTTACCCTTACTTTTCCCTAACACCGCCTGTGTAAGTGCAGTCACTGAACATCTACAAGGGCTGGGCTTTCTGTGACTGGGGTTTTAAGAACAGAAAAAGAAACCTTACAATTTTTTATGCCATTACATCTCTTGATGTAGGTAACGTCTGGGTAGCATGTACAGAAATCACCACGGCTCTGCAAGCATGCTGTGTTCTGCTTGTCAGCACTCCCTCACTGCAGGCAGAGGGCCTAAACAGCTTCAGCATCTGCGAGTAACAACCTTGGTTCAGACATGCATCACAATTAGTTGGGTTTAAGTGTTTGTAACTGAAGAAGATTATTTCTCTGAGCGGCTCTTGGCAGCAAACTGGTAGCTGATACCCAGGTACTGAGGTTTTGCACTGCTCAAAGAAGGGGAAACTGGTTGGAATGTGATGCTCACTTGTCTTTTTTCATATCTGTTCCTGGAGCAGGAGCATAAATTGAGATAGAACCAGGATAATCATTGTTAGTAATCTCTACTTACAAGTAAAAATGCTGTTAGTGACAAGCAGGTAGTAGATTCAGACACCCTGTTTTCACTGAGTTTCAGATGTTTCATGTCAGCAGGAGCTACTTAGTGCTGTTGCCTGTGGTATGAGTACAGGTGCTTCTTGCAGAGGTGGTTACAGGCAGAAGCCCTCACAGCGTGTGCTTGCCCACAGCTCCTCTGAAGGCTCACTTGTGTTTCCTCACCGTGAAAACTGAGCCACCCTGCAGCCAGCTAGACCTGTTGCTTGATCCATTGTAGTACTGGGGTGTCACCTAGCATGTGGATTCAGAAATGGAAAGATGCTGGTGGCTGGTATGAGAGATGTAAACTCATTCCCTAAATTTGGTATATAAATACATATATTTGTACACTACAGTTTTCTAACCCTTCAGTGCTCTGGAGGGCATGCCTATGGCACAACTTAGTATTTCACTGATTTGTAAACCAGATTTCTGTTTTGGCACAGCCTGTGAGCGGTAGGGCAGTTTGGCTGTTGTCCACCAACTAAAATGTGACATGATGCATGAACATAGATATTGAATTTTTTTTCTTTAAATCTCATTTCCATTTTTAAGACATGAGCATCAAGCTGAACAGCGGGTGGGGTGCCAGCCAGGTGCTGCCTGTCGAGCACTCCTTTCTAGTCACCTTTGTACTGCAATGGTGACTACAGGAACAGCAGAGAATGATGGTGACCCGCGTTCAGTTGCTGTGTCCTCTTCCTGGGCAGATTTGGGCTATGGCTTTGCACATTCATGAAACCTCTTTCAGCCTGCTTGGGATCTTGAATGTCCTGCTGTAGTTATGTAGCACCTGGTTTGTGCATCCAGGTACTGTAACTGTGGATTCTTTTTGTTGGGGCTTTGTTGCCTCTTAAAGGCGCAGCGACCTGGTTCAGGAACGGCACGTGGCCACACTCTGGCCACTCAGTCCATCTGCTCACAGACACCACTTTGGTGGACGGCAAATGGCGTTTATTGGTGAGTGAAACAGCATTATATAGGTAAGGTTTACAATGTCACTTCCACCTGCTTACATCATAAACTACATGCTATTGGCTACTAAGAGCCAGGCCTAATCTATTGACTATAGGGAGAGGGGCCCTATCTTTCCGTACAGTGCGACATCTTCCAGCCGCCAAACCCTAACTGCAACAGGGCTTGGACTCACTCTGGACAAACAAATTAATCCTGCACATGCATCAGTGCCCCTTCACAGAAAGGAAAACTACTGATTAACTTGGCTCACCTTACTTCTTCCCTAATGTATTTTGTTAGCTATACATGTTGACTACATCTTTTGCTGTATCTTGTGGTGTGTCAGCTGCTGGTGTGTCCTGTGGGCAGAGTCAGCTTAAACTGGGTACAAGGAAAACAAAGCATCTATGAATACTTGAAATCATTCCCATGTATGTATCTTAGCTTCTCTGGATAGCATGAAAATACTAAGCAGTTAAGTTTTGTTTTGTGTCTGAACAAATCTACCTGGAGGAAAGAAAGAAAAGCTTACCTGGATTGCACCCAGGCAGAATAGAATGTGCCAAGGTATTGGTGTATTAGAGCACTGTGTAATAGCAATGCGTGAGTAATTAATCAGCTGAGTAAGCTTACACTGGAGTCGGGGGTAGGTCACTGCTTGAGCTAGCAAGTATTTCTTATTAGTTTTAAAAGGGGTTTTGTCCTGCTTAATGTAACTTAAGTTATGTAAACCCACTAAGTAAACACTAACATGTAAGAGAAGAGGTTTATTCAATTTAATACTAATTTGAAATACATGATTAAAAGTGTTGAGTGACTGGGTGATAGTAAGTGAAATTGAGTTCTTGTATCAAATATTAAGGTGTGTTGAGAGGGAGAGAAGGAATTCTCCTAATTTTGTATGTGTGGCAGTGAGCTCTGGACACCCTATTTCCATTTTAGAAAAAAGTCTTGGAATTGTATCAGGTAATCCCATAAAAACATTACCTGTGTGCTCAATAGTAGTCAGAGAAACAGAATATTGAGGATTGTGATATAGAGAAGAAAGAACAAAGCAGGCAGAAACCTGTGACTTGTCTGGTTCTGTTCCCCCTGTCTCAAAAAGGAGTTAACAGAACTGCAGAAGGTACAGTGCAGAGCCAAAAAGAGGAAAAAACAGTATGGAAGAGCTTCTCAACACGTAAATGATTGAATAAACCAGTACTTGCCATCCTTGGAATGAGAGGATTAACCAGTGAAGATGAAAAGCACGCATGGAGAAGTTGAGCAGTAAGTGGTTCTTGTTCAGGGTGTTTGTTTCCCACCAGATCTGTGAGGTATCAGGTGAAGCTAACAGATGGCAGGTTCTCAACAAAGGGAGATGCTTTGTATGTTGTGTGATCAAGGATGCTGTGTGTTGCAGGCAGCTACATGGGATCATGAAACAGCAGCATGTTGGGTCCATTTGTGTGTAACAGGTGTCTGTGTGAACAGATCTTCATTATAGACCAGCCCTTCAAGGATTCTTGGTCAGAGCCTGGTCATCTCCTGCTTCTCTTCTGTATGTTACCAGAAATGAGTATAAGCTTTTTTCTTTGTCCTTGATAATGCAGTAGAAGAGGCCATAGACTATATTAGACTTGGGGTTGTTTGTCTTTCTGTATTCTCAATGTTTTGTGCTCTGAAACCCCTGCACAGGCCTAAATAATGCAGCTACAGGGGTAAGTAGTGATAGGAGTGTGCATGTGGAAGAGCTTTTTATCACATGAGCTAATAGAAGGAAGGAAAACTTCAGCAAGAATGGGGGGGGAAGTCAGCTGAGATTTTAAATGAGATGGAAAAAGACTAAAGCAGAGAGGGGAAAGGGAAGTCTGATTAAAGATAAGGAATTCTGATAACGTGACCTTTCATGCCCACTGCATCTTCGATGGCCGATGCAAAGTGAAGGGAAGGGTTGATTTAAAGGGCAGCACAGTCTGAGGTTGGTTTGCCACACATCAGTTAGAGTTCAAAACCAAGCACAAGGTGATTTTAAATTGTGCATTAAACCAGAGGAAGAAGAAATGTAGATGTGAGGGATGGGTAGTGTCTCTTGTCTTTAGTGAAGGCATGCAGAGCTGGAGGGCTATGACATTGGTGTGACAAGCAGGCAGTTTCACCACAGCTGAAAATGTGGTAGGGATTTGTACAGAGAGTATTAGAGATGCAGGAGTGACATAGGGACAACTTGCTGACCCTGCTGTAGGTTTCAGAGACTGAAACTGTAATTCAGTGCTCACTGGTAACATGTTTGGTTCCCAAATCGAACATTAGATCTACAACATGAATTTGCAGCAAAGGGGATGGAGGGCTCTACAGCTGAGGGAAAGCCAAAGTGTTCACTTCTAGCATGCTTACACACACGCAGCCGGCTGGGAGGGCTCTCTTCTCCCGGGGTCATCATTCTGTGCTGGAAGAATAGTCGCTGTGTTGAAGGTTGCAGTTTTATGCAGCTGTGGTGTCCCTATGGTTTCTGTCCCCAGGCTCCCCTGGGTGACCTCTGCAGGTCCCAGCAAGGGCTGGTTGGCCTTTCCCTGCCAGTGCTGCAGGGGAAGGATGTACATCTTCACTCGTCTGTCAGGGTTTGGGACCACCAGTTACATTTCCTTTTCAATGAACTTCTGGGGCATAAATAATGAGAAGAAAGTCCTGTTGCACTACCATCACATTTTTTTTCCCCTCAACTCATGACATGTGCTTTCTGTAGCTGTGTCCACCTTGTTTGGTGGCTTTTCAAGACGTGCACTTGGTTCCCTCCCAGCACAATTGCTTCTGCTGTCTTCTGCATCCTTAACCTCCCCTCTGCCTTGTAGTTGGGCTGCAAGCAGGCAGGATTCCTAGGATAATGATGCAGTCTGACTGATAACATTGGGGGATACGAGAGGGGCCAATGTTGGACAGCTTTCCTCTGCTGATGACACCTCAAAAAAAACCCTCCCCTGAGAGAGAGGTGCTGCCTTTCAGCCTTCAGTGGACTGCTATCAATCCTTTGTTATCCCTTCAGGCTTGCCATTAATTAGCAGATTTTCAGTCGTAAATAGCTGACTCAAAAGCCGTTCTTGTATTATGCCCAAACATCCCTAGCATTCATATTGAGCTATTGTCCTTCCCTACAATTCTAGAATTTATTATTGTGATGTTACAGAATGTCATCTGTGTAGATTTTCTTCCTGTTACTTAAAAAAGGTTTTTACTTGGGTGCTTCCACCATTACCCTTTCTTGCATTCATTCGTTTCAAAAGCTTTTTCAGCTTTGGGATATTCCCTAAAAAGTTCGGATTTTTGCATCTGGTTTTCACACAGAAAAAAGCGATCCAGACCTGGGCCAGCAAACTGTTGGTGGGGAACTGGGAATGAGAATGAGATCCTGAAAATTTCTGAGAACGTGGAACTATCTGATAATGCCAAAGTCATAATCTAAGCAGAAATAGTTAAATTTCTGGTTAAATGTGTTCTCGTACTGAACTACAAATAAGTTGAGGGTGTGCCAGTTCCCTGACTTCCAGCAGTGTCCATGGAGAAAATCAGGAATGGCTGTCTTGGACCAAACCAGTAACATCTTTTTTCCAATATCCCACATCTGGCAGTGCTGCACAATAAGCATCTGTCATGGTTTATTCTGTGAAGTGCTGCAGGGTTTTATGCTCTTTTTATCTCATCTGTTGTAATTGTGTATTCCCTTCATCTTATGTAAGTACATAATCTCATTTCAAATCCCTCTAAGCTTTTTGGATAACGGATACACATATGTCAATATCTTTTCCATATGCATACGCATGAAACAGCTTCTGTGCCTAACTATGCATGGCTTAGAAATAAAAAAAACCCTTCTATTAATATATTACAATAAAATGTCTAAAAATCTTTATTGATTTTAAATGCATTGCTTTTGCATTTCAGTTTAATTCTTTATTTGCTTGGTCTTCTGAGATTACATATGGAAAACAGCCCATCTATTATCTCTGCATTGGTTTATGTAGCCTGTTTTGCTCACTTCTGTCCTTCCTATCTGTCAGGTTTCTGGCCCTTATTGAGGCACTTAAATACCTCTGTTTTATCACTGCCCACTTTGAATATTATACATGGCGTCATATTGCTTTTGGCATTTTTTGGCCTTTTTTTGATAGATGACAAGTAGTACTAATCCTTTATTCCATATTAGCCTGCATTATAGCATGATAAAACCAGATGTGGAATTAGACTTTGTTTCTTTGTCAAGTATGGCTTAGTTACTGGTAAATATGTTGTTTTAAGCAGGCAGAAACTGTGTGCTGCGTTACACAAAAGCTCAGGGAGAAATCGAGCAACCAAACTAGATGGTTTGCTGAGGAGCTTCAGGTTCTTTGTTGAGACTTTTAATAAGTTGTTTGGGAAGCTCAGTTTTTAAGGTGAGCTGGACACCCCAGCAGGTTCTGTAGCAAGAACAACAACAATAACACATTGCACAAATCTTGATCAGTTTAAGAAATCTAGTGCTTCAGGGGGTGGGGACTCTTCTTCTGCACCTAGCAGGTGTTCTCCCCCAATAACAGAGTGGTCTTACCTGGCCTCTTGCACATACTTTTAAGACTACTGCTGAACAGGTACAAGTATTGCTCAATTTATAAGGTTATGAGTGCTCCTGGAGAGTTTAGATAGCACATGTGGCAGCACGCTAGTGTTGCACACACCTTTTCCCATCTTAATTGCAAGGCTGATTGCTCACTGCCTCTAGGAAAATAAGTTTACCATTCGTATTGCATCTGTACCTGCCTCCTTGTTTCGTTGCCTCTGGCCATGACCTCTGCTGGCTGCATCCAGCAATACCTGGGAGAAGGATTGCAACGGTAGAAAGAAAGGTGGTAACTCACTGCCTCAAACAGAAGAGAATCCTTGATTCAAGTAGACTTGAAACGTGTGGAATGAAACGCTGCCATCTGCATCTTCGTGCTTCTCCCCTCGCTCGTCTAGAAAGTGGTGATAAAAGTCCAAATTTATTTTTGCTAGTCTCATTAAAAGTCAGCAGATCTTTGTAGCCTTAAAATTGTAGAAACACCTGGTAAATTATGTTCCAAAATAGGTTCGTTATTAGCTTTTTGTAATTATAATCAAGTACTTTTATATTTACTAAGGAAAAGTGCAATGTGGGAGCCTAGACAGTAGTATTGAATATAAAACTCCTAATTTAATTTCGTCTTGTTTTCCCTTTGATCTGATTATTCTGAATGGCAAATCTATCATCCATTTGAACACTGGGGATGTGTACTTTTACTCTGTATGTACTCAATTCTAGTGAGTAACAATCTTCCTTATAAATATTTCTGCAGCATAATTTTCACCTATGCCCTACTTAGAGCAGATGACAGTATCTTCATCTTGTGCTACACAACATGCTTTTAATTAGTTTAGCGTAGTGGGCTATGAATGACAGAATTGATGACTGTCATTACGATGCTCTGAAGAAGTGTGGAAGAATCCAGTTAATGAAATAGCCATTTGGGCATCCTTATCACTCCCATTTACATTTTGGGTTGAGTAGCAGTGATAAAATGTTTTTGGTTCCTGCTTATGGTCGTATTCAGATCAAACAGGTCTGATTTTATACACAAGGTATGGATGTACGTGCAGACAGTCAGAGACCTAATGCAAAAACAGTGATAAAATAGTTTCTGGTGATTTTCTGATGTATGAGAAGGTAGAAAGAAAGAGCTCCTGACTTAAAATTAAAGCTTAAACTGCTAGTATGGGGTTGAACTCTTTGGCTGTTACCCGGGTGTTGTCTTCCCCAGGCTTGGTTCTTTCCTGAATGCAGTTTGTTCAGAAGTATTATCCCCACCTATCTGAAAATGCTCCCTGCAGTTTGCAGACATCAGCGAGTCGTGAGGCGATGTGAGCTTCTAAAATGGTGCAGGTTTTAAACTCAAGGAGAAAACACCCCTGTTAGTGTCATGCTTGAACTCAGGTGCTTTAAACCTCTGCTTTGTGTAAGAGTGGGGAAAAGGGGGAGCTCCAAATGGGATGGTATTGGGAAAACTGTTGTATGGGCACCAAAATACTTAATGCTTGAAACTAGTTAACTATTTATATATTCACATCTAAAAATGTTTGGGAGAAATTATTAGGAAACCAACAGGAACCTACTGTAGAGGGGAGCTTAATGACTTAGCAGAATGTCTCACATACTCAGTGTTGGGGGGGCAAGTATGTTCGTTTACATGTATTACAGCATTAAGTGTTCTTGGTTCAGTACCCAAGGGCCTGTGCAAACATTTCTCTGGTGAACTTCTGAAGCATTAAAGCAAATGCGTGACAGGCAATTTGAATTCAATAGCTGCTAATAGTTAGAGAGGAGTACTAAGAAAACACCAAAATAAAGCAGTACAGCCACATTCTGGGGTTAGAATCTTGCCAGTTGTTTAAGAAACTGCCAAAAACATGAAACGTAGATATAAATAATTAAACATGGTAAAATTTACATACACTGGAAAGGCAATAAATAGCAAAGGTCTTTTTGAATAGGTCTTGGTTAAAATTCAAAAAAAACCCCTCAGATTTCCTGGGAATCCTATCAACAAAAATCACAGAATCATAGGGGTTGGAAGGGACCTCAAGAGATCATCGGGTCCAACCCCCCTGCCAGAGCAAGTTCCTGGTGGCTAAGAGAGCCAATGGGATCCTGGGGTGCATCAGGAAGAGTGTGGCCAGCAGGTCTAAGGAGGTGATCCTCCCCCTCTACTCTGCCCTGGTCAGGCCCCACCTGGAGTATTGTGTCCAGTTCTGGGCTCCCTGGTATAAAAAAGACAGGGGATCTCCTGGAGAGAGTCCAGAGAAGGGCTACGAAGATGATTAAAGGCCTGGGAATGTCATAGTGTGCACTTGTCTTCTCTGACAGGCCCGTGCAGTCCTGGTTGACCTCCCCACTGTGCTTCTGTAGCGAGGTTGGTTTTGAACATGCCTGTGCGAAAGGTTTGGTGCTTGTTCCTTTTTCAGTATGGCGAACGGAACACCAGTGTTAGGTGTGTCTGTGGCTAAATATAGGGGGTCTCGTGCTCCCTGCTGCTCGCCATGCGGTGACTGACAGGAGCAGAGCTGAAGAGGACTGGCGCGGTAAATAGTCTCGCAGCTTCTGCTGTCAAATTGGAGGCAGCTATTTTAGGTAACTGGGTGCGATGGAATCAGTGACAGTTTTGGCAACTGCAAAAGGCTTCTTCACAGACAGAAATAACTATTTTTTTTTTATATAAAAGTTTGTTAGTCTTGAAACTCCTATATATAAAATATAGGTAGTAGGAGGTAGTGGCAATCTAGAGCAAATTCTCAGGTGCATAGCTGGATCCTTAGGAGAGACAGATGCTGAAATGAGCTCAGTTGCCTTCACAGCTGAAAACTTATTTTCTGTAGTTTTTCTAGATGGGATTTTATCTCAGTACCAGGTTATCAGTTATGTTTTGTCTTTTCCTGCAGCTTTTCTAGGGCCATCAGTAAGTGTGGATCAGTTCCTTTGATTTTCTCAGCATTGAAGTAGATCATTTCAGTCTTAGAACTTCTCTAATCTATACCCTTGATGTTCCGGCTACAGCACTTAAACATAGGGATTCCAGCACTTAAGCTTTACACATTTGGCCCTCTAGACAGAATTCACAATCTGGTGTTGCATACCTTCATCCTGTACTTAATGAGTAGGACTTAGGTGCTTTGTGGTGTTATATTGATAATCTGATTATGCTGCTGATGTGGCAGCATATTGATAATAACCAGAGCCAAAGAGGAGTGCATCTCCTCCAGCTGGGGGTGCTTTTACTTCTGATGCAGACAGAGTAGGAGAAGAAGGTTATAGCTGCGGAGTGAGCATTCTTTGTGGAGCATGTCTTTGAAGCCCAGTGGATGTTCTGGTCAGACAGTCATAGAATCATAGAATGGTTTGGGTTAGAAGGGACCTCAATGACCATCTATTTCCAAACCCCCAGTCACGGGTAGGGAGACCCTCCATTAGACCGGGTTGCCCAAAGCCCCATCCAGCCTGGCCCCAAACACTGTCAGGGAGGGGGCAGCCACAGCTTCTCTGGGAACTCATCAGGAAGAAATGGGAGCCGAGCTGTCCAGCCCATCTTGCTCTCAGGACTGCTTGTGCAGATACCCCTGGCTATATCCTTGGTTTTACTGCTGGTTTTAATGTCCTGGTCCCATCTACTTACTGCCTCTGAATCCAGGAGGAGGCTATTTTTTCCTGTTCAACTAACTCATAATTTGGTGATGACCGTTCTCCTGAGTGAGTTGCAGCAAGCGATGAACTAAAGAACTATTCCGGTCAATATAGGGGTGTTTGAAAAATGTAGAACATCTCATTTCTCTGTAGTCCCCATAGACAAAGCTGTGCAAGGGAGGGTGCAAACTCTGAGCCTGGTCTTCACTGAAAATTCAATGCACACCACAAGGCGGATGCCAAGCTACAGCAGGGTAAACTTCTCTGTGTCCCTCTCCTCAGTATTTCCTGTTAGCTGGTTTACTTCTGTTAAGTATAGGGCATCTAGAAGGTAATGCAGATCTGGGAATGTCCATCCAGCACCTGAGGATGTGAACAGTTTGTCTTGGGAAGCTCTTTGCAGCTCTCTTGAAAGCTGTCCCTGATGGTGACAAGGACTGAAATGAATAAGGAGTGTGCTTGGATGGTGTTCTGTTGCTATGTTGATAGCAGTTACCAGTACAAAGCAAAAATCATTCTAGGACAGTGAGCTTGGGAAGTCCATAAGTAGTTTTTGCTTCTCCGCTTGCTTCCACTTAGAAGAATTCATAGCGATTTGATCAGTCTAGCAGAGGTAAATAGTTTTGCTGCCACCTGGGATATTTGTTAGCTGACTGAGCACTTTATTACCTAACAGCTAATAATCTCTTATCGATAGTGCAGACTAGCACAGTAATACTTTTATCTGTTTTAAGAGAACAGGAGTTGGTCTACATGGGGTCATTCAGGAATACTAATCCAAATTGATTTTCAAAGTAGAGTGATTAAATTAGGCTTCATCTCTTCGAATTCTCTAAATGGCCAAATTTATGTTAGTTAAATTAGATCAAATCCTTGTTTAACCTTTCTGATTCAGAATTGTGATGGCCTTAATTTGATTTATTTTAATTCACTTAAAAATTGAGGCAAACCTAAGTGTGCTCACTTATATTCCAAATTGGAGACTTTGATCTAATTTAACTAAAGAACTTTAAAGCCAAATGGTCAGTTAACTGGAATTCAAGTTGGAGTGTCCTGAGTGAACAAGTATCTGGAAAAGAAAATATTTGTTCTGGATTTATTTGTTCTGTTTCTTGAATTGTAAAACATGAATAATGTCTGATGGAATTAACAGTACCCTTGCTCTGGCTGAGAGTCTTGTTTGTGGCCTCCGTATTTTGTGCATGAATTTCAGGATGAAAGATCACGCTAATATTTGACAACAAAAAGCCTTAATTTTATCTGCCAATAAAAATTTGAACATTAATTCACTGTAATTTGAAATTGTGTATGCACAATACCTAGTGAAAGAGCTGTGGGAGCTTGCCCAGCACTAACAGCTGAGAGTTACACGGCTGTCTCTTCCGTCTGCACGTGTTACTGTGTGTATCAGCGTGGTGAGTGAGCTCCCTGCAGCATACTGTTTAACCTTCCTATGCTTTTAATGTAAAAGATAATGATGTGTGTCATCAGCAAGATTATACAGGGGCTGGTAATGATATGTTCGTGACATTCCCTTCATTCTGTGAGCCCTCTGCCTCTGGCACTTGGAGCGGCCAGGGAACTGGCCTGACCTTGGCAGGGCGCTTGCAGAGTGGAAGGACAGGCTTGGGGAGACTGGCTGGAGAGCTGTCAGGCAGAGAAGGACCTGGGGGTGTTGGTTGACTGCCAACTGAACGTGAGCCAGCAGTGTGCTCAGGTGGCCAGGAAGGTCAATGGCATCCTGGCTTGTGTCAGAAATAGTGTGGCCAGCAGGGCCAGGGAGGTGATTGTGCCCCTGTACTCAGCATTGGTGAGGTTGCACCTCAAGTGCTGTGTCCAGTTCTGGGCTCCTCACCATAAGAAGGACATGGAGGTCCTGGAGCGAGTCCAGAGAAGGGCAACCAGGCTGGTGAAGGGGCTGGAGGGCAAATCCTATGAGGAGCGGCTGAGGGAGCTGGGGATGTTTAGCTTGGAGAAGAGGAGGCTGACGGGAGACCTTATCACCACCTACAACTATCTGAAGGGAGGTTGTAGAGAGGTAGGTGATGGTCTCTTCAGCCAGGTGACAGGAGACAGGACAAGGGGAAATGGTGCAAAGCTGTGCCAGGGCAGGGTCAGATTAGATGTTAGGAAAAAGTTCTTCGCTGAAAGCATTGTGAGGACCTGTCACCATCTCTGGATGTGTTTGACAGGTAGATGAAGTACTTAGGGATATGGTTTAGCACAGGACGGGAACGGTTGGACTTGATGATCTTAAAGGTCTTTTCCAGCCTTGTGATTCTGTGACTAAATACTTAGTTATGAACATTGGGAGTGAAGGGAGGTCTCTGATGTGGGCTGTTGACTCGGGTGTTAGTCAGACTCGCGCTGTCTCAGCCAGTCCTTTCCTGGTTTCTGTCACAAGCCTTGGTAGTGCATTGCTTATTTATCACTGATAAACCATTCTTGCACAAAACTTTTTGGTTTTTTTTTAAATATTCAGCCTCTTGCTGCTGTGGGCTTTTGATAACGTTATGATTTATATTTACCCGTGGTTTTGCCTGACGGTAGTTGAATAACAATAAAATTCCTGTTCGTTTTGGGTGGTCAGATGGAAACTTTGAGCTGAAATCGATGGCACCTATCACAATGCTATGGGTCAAAGCAAAAACTGATAGAAAAGTTCTTTTATTTTGTTATCTTAGTGAATGGCATAAAGTATTTCCCAGGTTTCCTTATCGCTGGTAATTCATTAATGTTGGCTCATCCTTCTTCATAGTCTGCTAATCAATAAATTATATTGATTTGTGGTTTGGTTTGTTGTTTGTTTTTTTTCAAGGAGTGTATAATCTAGAATCAAATTAATCTTTGGGGAAGAGTGAACCTGCATGTTTTCTGGATTTGGTTATTTGCATTTCTTTAAATGTCTGGTTTTGTTTGGCTGGAAAACTGCTTTACTGAAGTTGTAGATGGTTTCAGGACATCATTTTACTACTGCATAATGACAAGAGCAATTTAAGTTTACAGGTCGTTCTTGACATGTACCTTGACATGCCAGTAGTACTGGTATATTGTGTGTAGTCTTCCTAGCTGAGCAGATAGGTTGTTCCTGGGGTCCAAAACATGGACATCATACTGTATAGAAACCAGATAACAAATATTTTGCGCTACTCAGTGCCTTAGTGGTATGCGATGCCACAAGAATAACGTCAGCTACCTGCAGACAGGTAGCAGTAGGTCTGTGTTAGAAAGTGTAAAAAGCTCTGAAGATGCATGTTTGAAAATCATACTATATTTTTTTCAAGATAAAAACATTGGATGACCTGTTTCCCACTTCCTTTCCCTTCTGAAATTTGGCTCCCAAGCCAGTCTGGTGTTGCTGGCTTTCTGAAACACTGGCTGAGCAATTAAAAGCAGTAGGATACAAATAGGTGACAAATCATGCTCAATTTGCAATGAAAAGTGAACAGACCAAGTGTTCTGAGGTACAGTGTACATGCTGAGGTTCATCCACTTGTTCAGGAGCATCCTTAGCTATGAAATTATTAAAATTAAAATTAGTGTCTTAGAATAAAAATTTAAAAACGAAGCACAAAAGCAGTATCTGATAGCTGAGTGCAAGTCAAAACCAGTCAACATGTCAACTCACTCCTGAGTCTTTCAGGGCACCTCTTTATGGTGTTCTCCTAGCAGACTGATCACTCTTTACTTTTTTCATTTTCCTCCTCATCCCACCATGGGAGGAGGGGAACAGCAAGTGGCTTCCTGGTGCTTAGTATATGTCTGGGGTTAAACCACAGTAAACAGCTATCAGCTATTGTTGGAGGTGCTGCTGGCATGATCACTGTATCATTTTTCTTATCAACAAAACAATATTTCATCCTTGCACAAAATATCTTTTTAAAAATGGCTTTTTTTGCCTGTTCATCAAGTGAGTCAGTACTCTTGTTTTCTAAGCCTGGTATTCAGAGGCTCACTTCTAGTGAGTTTATTCCTGTGAAGTTTCCTTAGGAAAAAATATTTGGGGCAAATATATTTGTATTTTCTTTGTTATCATAACTTTTTGTTTTATCTGCAGGTTTTTCACATAGTGTTTTTTTCCCTTTGGTAGCCCTTTCCTCTGTCTCTCCTTCTGTCTGCTGCTGGTGATAGTCTTTGGTTCTGCTTTCATTAAATATTACCCTGGTTTTCCTTTAATTGCAAGAGGTGTTTCTATTTTGTCAAAGATAAATTTGCTAGTTCTGTTTGTGTTGGTGTTGAAAGAAACACTACTACTTCATGTCTTGTGGTTAATTTATCTCTTAGTTTTAATGCTAATCTGGTTAAGACATGATTAACAGTATTCTTTGGGCCTCTTTTTTTCTTTTCTTATTTTTTTTCCCTACCCAGAGTCTATTTTGACACTCAAATTAATGCTTTCCTATTGGCTGTGTATTTACCTAGAGCTGGGGAGATATTTTTCTATACCAGTGGTTTTGGTTGTTTAATTTTCAATAATTTCAATGTCAAAAACTTCACAGAAACGTAGGCAGATTAATTACAAAAAGTGTTCTTGAAACTTCTAAAATTAATAACACAAGTGTAAGAACCTTGTTGGAAGCATTTGGGAGTGTTTTTCAGTGGAATTTTTCATTGTGTGCTATATTGTTGTGTAAGTGCTGGTGAAGCTGCCTCAGATTTTGGTGCTAATTTATTGGACCCAAATCATAGACCTTTCCTGTAAAATAAACCAAGTTGGACCCAGTGTACTATTTTACTGTGGAAACAGAATTCTGCACTGTTGGAACTGTGCTTCTCATGCCAGTTAGAGATTCTTGCCTGGATCCCACCGACTCATGGTATTTCTCTCTGCTTAGGAATTCTAGAACTGTTTTTATAACATGTCTCATAATCAGAAGTTTTTCTCTAATGTCCCATGCAAATTTGGCAACGTGGTTGAATGCTCCAGGGCTTCTGATTTTAGACCTGTGAATGTTTCTCTCTTCCATGCAATACTGTGCTGGACTATACCAGGCCACTGCCTCTCCTGTGTTCTTCCTGGTAGAAACTTCAGATACTTTGTGTGATATTCTCTCTTCTTACTTGATTGGTATATCCCTTAGCCACTAAAACATCAGCCACCTCAAATACTTCATGTAACCACAGCCTTCAGACTGCTGTTTTCACAGTCTTCTGGTATAATAAAGGGCACCTAGGAGCTTGGTAGGAATGATGACTTAATGCTTCTTGAAAGTGGACCCCTAGCAGAAGCAAAAATACATTGGTGGTGACTTTGAGTTCTTTCTTCAAAGCAACAGGACTTTGTGATTCCAGGATGCACTTCCTTCTAAAGGGTCTCGAAGAACAGGGGTCTCAGGTTTGTCCTCAAGACAAGTATTCTGGAGTACATTGATTGTGTTACCTTGTCAGCATTAGACCTGCAAAACCATCTCAGAGCCTTCTAACTTGCACCAGCTCAGCACTCCCAGGAGTTACTTACTTTATCCTGTTAGGCAGGTAGATAGAGGAGGGTCAGGACCCTCAGCCCACTGCCATCCCAGAACAGTGACTGGTGGTGTTTGTCTTACTGGGGAAGCCTGTGGAGACCTTGTTGTGTTTCTCCCAGTTACATATTTGTTCTGGGTGTGTTTGTGGATGTATACAGGTATGAAACACTGACTTCAGGGGATGGACAGTGTTCAGATTGAAACATGGACCTTGATTTATCTAAGTGAGGGAAGCTGGAAGAGTTCAGGCTCAAGTGAAATGGGAGGCTGTTTTTAACCTTCCCAAGAGATCATGCCTAGTCTAACATCAAACTTCTGCATATCTGAGGAAGCAAGAACAGGGGTTATTTTCAAGGGGTGACAAGACTCTCTTGTGTATAAATTAAAAGTAATTAAACTATGGGAGTGGGGAAATAGTAAAAAATACACTTCAAGGGAGGAAACTTAATTCTGCTTGGACCCCTAAGGGAGTGCAAAGAGGATGTTGCCTGTGGAAGGGAGCACATGCCACCAGGAGCAGGCTCTCTGCTTTCACAGCTGCCTCTTAGCACAGGGCATGTAGAAAGGCTCATAGTGTGGACTGAAGTTGTCTGGGTAAAGGGGAGGATAAAGCTTTCAGATTTGGTCTTGGCTTAGGGAAGCTAAATTATCTTTTTCCTTCAGTTCCTCACTTCTGTTTCTTACAGCTGTTTGTAGCTGCCTTGACTGCTTTGGGTATGGTACTTGGGTTTAACCTCAGCCTACTTTGAATAAAGAGGGGTTGCAATAGAACTAGCTAAAAACAAAGCAATTCCTAATCAAAATGCACTGAAAATTTACAGTATGACAAGAGCCATGCTTATCCATCCCATTCTTCAAAGTGGATGAAAAAGATAACCACTTTCACAGGAGGCATATGGGTCAGGATGCCCAGAGTCAGGAGAGGAAGAAATGCCTTCCACTTGTAAATAATAACACGAAGAGCTACTGACATGACTGCACTTTCTCCTCCCCACACCTTCATCCAGAGAAAAACTGGTCTGTTTAACCAGGTCTTATGTGAAAACAGGTTAATGTTCTAGAAAGCAAGCCTCCAGAATCTGTATGTGAGATGGTTATGGGGCATGTGACATGGCCTTACCAAAGTGAAAATGTCTTCTGATGAAACTGGGCAAGTCTTCAAGTAAGGATGCCTTGGAGTTAAGAATGGTGCAGTTACAAAGATACAGAGCTTACCAACTTAATTCCTCACCACCCTCCAATTTACAAAACTAAGTGCTTTTTGACCCAAATTACTGCCTCTAAGCAGTGCTGTGGATGTATTAGCTGGGATCTGAGCTGTCTTGAACATCTGCATCCTGTAACGAATTACTTGGTGTGGATGTGCCTTCAGCAGCTTTAGAGAAGTTTGAGATAAATTTTATGAATACAGCTGTTTTGTCAGTGAGTCCCAAAACATGATTGGCAGATTTTAAATAAATTGTAATAACTTACAAAAAAGGGTATTTACAACTATCTTTCTGGTCTGGGTTCAGGCTTAAATCTCAGACTCGTCTGTTCATCTTTCTGGATCAGCACGCTATGCTCTGAAAGTAATATTTCTATGTCAAGATTAACTTACTTCAGAGAATCTTTTAAAACTTTTCTGTAAGACTTGTATTAATGTGTACAGTTTTTTTTCTCTTATTAGAGACTTGCTGAGTAGGTGAATGTTGCCTGGCATGGAATTTCACATTCCAGGTCCAAGGAACATGACAAGGAAATAAAACCAAAAGGAAATAAGTAAGCAGCAATTTCAAAATCACAGAATTGTAGGGGTTGGAAGGGACCTCAAGAGATCGAGTCCAACCGCCAAAAAGTGATGCAAATATGGATGCACTACTTAGAAACGTGCTGTGAAGCTACCATATTTCAAGCCTGAAGTCATTTTCTCAAAGGCCCAAGATAATACTCAGGTTGAAGATTGTTTTGTTCTCTGTGTGAACGGCACCCACTGTATACACAGACTGGCAGACTTTTGATCTTGACAAAATTTGAGGTACTAATTATTGTTCAGATCAGTCAGAGGGATTTTTCAGTGTTCTTTTGTGCCTTGACCTTTCTCTTCTCACTCAACATACCTCTTCAGGTGTATTAAGTAACACTATGGACAGAGAAACTCTATGTAGTTTCATTTTGGGCTGGAGGGCAGTGTTGGTGAGAAGGACGGCAGCCTCATTCTGTCTTATGTTGACAGTACAAGTCCCTGTGTAAACTCACTAGAACTTGGAGTATCTTTTAATTTTCTGTGAATAAAAAGCATTACTCCATTATGTTTCTCCAACAAAGCACTGGATGCAATGTAACACAACCAAAGTTGGTTGTATTACAAGACCACGAGCCAAGGGCTTTCAGCTTTCTCTGGGTGTAGTTTGAATTAAATCTTCTCCTTTCCCCTTTTAGGAAGGAGATTGTATTAAATCGGATTTTTTTTTTTTTTTCAAGTTCTGAAGGTCTGAATAGCAGAGGAACAGGAAGAATAGGAAGTGGTTCTTAGTGCTTATTAGCATTTTTTCTTTTCATCATGTTTCAATTAAGCTTAAAATAACCCTCTCTAATTACTGCTCTGTTTGACACTGTCAAAGGGTCAGGGTTTGTGGGTTTTTTACAATTTAGCCTCCATCCTATGGTTCTAGACGTACTTTTGTTTAAAAAAAAAAAACACAAAACAAAGAAAAAGTAATTACATTGATGCTTTAGACCTTTTTTTTAACAGGATATACTCAGTGTACACTCATACCACTTGCCATGGTGATTTTGCTGTGGTGAAGAGCTGAACGCTGACAGCAGAGATAATATTGGGAGCATCACGCATGTGTGGTTATGACAGCTGACAGTAGAGCTCGGGCACTGCGGAGAGGGCAGGAATGTCCACAGAACTTCTGCCAATAAAAATTAGTGAGTAATACCCCAATTTCTTCCAAATGAAGGGTAAAACTTAAAGGTTATGTAAGGGTGCCTGAGCACAGTGCAGTCAAAGATCTCTTGCCACTGTGCACGTTTTGCCAGCTCCTATTCCCCATCAGTCAAGGTATGAAGGATGTCTCTTTCTGAAGGCAGCATAGGTACAGTTCTCTAAAGTACTGGGATAACAGCATTTAGATAAGCTGTGTTGGTAATGTGATTTTCTGCTTCCTTCTCTTCAAGCAGTAACACAGGAAGAGAGGGTTCTAGTACGTTGTACCTTCGTTCCATAGAGTAATTGGATGGTGACAGGTTTGAGAAGCGTAGAGCACGCTGAAGCAAAAAAATCTTCTGCCAACCTTGTTACTGGGGCTGACTGAAGCTGTTGGGAGGACCTGGAGAAATAACTTGACACATTCGGCTTTGGCAGTGTTTACTTCTAAACAGCTTCCCGTTTCCATGCGATTTCCAAGCTGAACCTACTTGATATTGACAGGTAGTATTTTAATGGATGGATTGATTGGACTGGCAGAATGAATTAGCCATCAGCTTGACAACCATATAGCATTATGTTGTGTATCTGTTTACTCAGCACTGGGTGAAATGCAAGAGTCTATTGAAAATCAGATTTCCATGCTGCTTTGTCAAAGCAAATTTAATCACAGCTCGAACATGTGGCATCCATCATTTCCACTTCAGAAGGTATCAACAGGCACAGATCAGCAACAACAAGCAGTGCTGCCACTGCTGTCTTTGACTCACATGGAAAATTAAATTTTACCATAGATTTTTGATAAATGATGCAGTCTCACCCATCAAACATGATTACTTAAGTGTTCTCTATTAAAGTAATCCCCAATAGGTTCAGATCTAGAAGCAAGGGCTTACTTCATTTGGCTTTGAGTCACTCCTGGTGTGGAATAGGCTTTTGGATATTGCCTTTGCAGATCAGATGCAGCTTTCCATATATTTTTCTTTAAAATCCCAGATCTGCTTGGCTGCCTATTTTTACCTGTGTCTCAGTGACCAGCTCAGCTACATGCTGTTAATTTATTTGGTGCTTTTCTCTGAAATTCCCCACTAACGCATCTCCTACCCTCACGGAGATCAGGGTAACAAATTATGTTGTGAGGAATCTCAAGGTAACTTGAGTGAAACAATACACAGGACGTGTAAGGATGAAGCCAGTTGATTTGTTCACGCCTGAAGTACAGTTGAGAGCATTTTAAGTGTTCAGATTTACATACAGTGTTGAAAAACATAGTAGATGCTAGTTCTGCACATTTTTTCTTTTAAAGCTTTCCATCTCCTTTAATTTATCACAGACACAAACTACTCCAGTTTAAAAGCTAATTAATATTTTTTCGGGGTGATTTCCCCCCCTTCCCTTTCCATTTAGAATGGTCAAGCATGCATTTTGTAACACCGCTGTCTATTGCTATTATTCTTGTTAAATTTTAATCTGATGTGTTAATGCCTCTTTAACTGTGAGTCCAAAGCCTCTTTCTTCCAGACATGAAGATAACAGCACGATTGTTCTAATTCCTACTAATTGAGCTATGATTCTTTAGGATTGTCTAGTGTCTTGTACTGTTGCTTGTAATGTCCTCAAAAATTATGTCATTAATTGAGAGGAGCTCATTGTCACTAATAGGTCTTCTGAAAATTGTTTCACATTTACTGTTTTGAATTAGTGCCACTGCTCAAGAAGATCTTGGGTGTAGGCTGTGCGAGTTCAAATAACACTGCCTCTGTTTCAGTGTTCCCTCAAGCATTGACATTCAGCTGTGTATAAATATTTTTGTACTTACAATACAATTTCTAAATTGCTTCCCTTTATAGCCTCACTATTAATGGTATCAATATTTTGAATCAAATGTCTGAATATACGTTTTTGCCTCTTTCTTTGAGACAAGCTGTTACCTTTATACTTCCACTGATAAAAAATTTATACAGTTGCATGGTGATAACCTACAGATGCAGATTAAAATGTGAACCTCTTTTCATTGATCTAAAGCAACATCTTAATTAAAACATATGGCCCTACTTATTTCATGTAACTTAGAAGTCCAGGCTTGACATGTTCCTCTGAACTGGTTTACCTGGGGTGATTCATTTATTTATAGTTGAGGGGGAGAAATATGTCCTGCAAGGGATGATTCACTGTTCTAAGGCACCTTAAAGAGGCCAGGTAAGTCACCTTCTGAAGGTATTACTCTCTCTTGATTCTAAAAGGTGCCTGGGATGAGTTGTGTTACCTGGGAGTGTTAAGCAATAAGCAGAATTTGAGGAGGAAATGCTCCAAACCAGCGCTGCCTCTTTGAAATGCGTCACGATACAGCTGTATTGCCGGGACCCCGGCACTGTACAGGAGTGTCAAGTGCCTGCTGTAGGGAGAGCTGTACGCAGCTGAGCACGGTGCTCATTCTGTGCTTTGTACTGATGCTACACAAACACTGCTCAAGAGGAACACGTATTTAAAGGCTTCTGCGCCATAACTTGTCCTTTACTCTCCCAGGTAGTTGCCCGCCAGACATACTCTCTGCATTTTCTGTTATCTGCACTTGGACATCTGTATCAGGGATGTTTGTGTAGAGTGACAGTTGAATACATACAAGAACTCATTAGTCCCTAAGGGTTCAGCGGTTCTGTCTCTGTCAAACTGGTTTATTTCTGTTTTTCTTAGAAAAATATGAAGCTGATGAAGTATAGCTTACCTTTCAACACCAAAAGGTGTTTCTTCCCAAAGGCTGAGAGCTGTTCAAGATTTATGACTTTATTTGCTGGTCTGCATGATTTATGATGAGCCTGTTCCTACACTAGCTATCAGATCGTCCTTTTCAAACCAGAGTCTTTCGTTTTATTAGTCAGTGCAATTCATAATTACTTGTCGCTGGGCCTGACCATTATCTGAGTGGATTGATTCGCATCCACCGGGCAGCAGGTCTTGCTTGTTGATCCACTCTCTTCTGTGTAGGCCTTATAACTTAAAGGTACACTCAGGCTGATAACAGTAACTCCAAATTTAGAGACTTGAATTTTAGACACCTAAATTAGCTGTGATGAAGGTTAGCTGTGGTGTCTGATCATAAATAACAGGTGAACCATGGTCTGGGATGGCCAAGCACAGCATGACTTTCCATACGCAGATGAACTAGCTTGCGTGCCTCCTGTTCCTGCCCACCATGAAAATTCACTGGTTCTTGAGCAGTTTCACCAGATTTTCGGAACAAGGCTGTTCTTGGATGCTGAAGCAATCTGTTAATGCAGAGTCTACAAAACTCCATCTGACCAATAGTTACTGTGGACTGTCTGGAATGGTGATGGACCTGTGTGCTTAGGATTGCTGTCAGGCCTGACGTAATGGGTTTATCTGGCTCATGCACGTATGTTTTTGGTGGGTTTCTTTGATATGATGGAAAATATCTCCTCATTTGTATTCTTCACTCATTTCCATTTCTGAGAACAACCTAATTAGAAATGTCTGGAATGAAAAGATGAGTTGAGACAGAAAAATCGTTTTGATTGTAGCCATCTAGTCTAGCAAAGGAGGAATAGCGCTGCTTCACATTTTTGAATAATGGAGTAAAATAAAGCTAATGTAGCTGAATTGTATTGATAAATAACTTCATTCTGGCTTCTTTTAAAAGAAATAACATTTTCCTAAACTTTTATTGCAGAATTTCCAGACGTTGCTTGATATTGAACTATTAAATTCACGAAGTTTCATGACAGTTTTACTAATATAAGGGAGTAAGGAAAATCAGCAGTTACTATTTCAGATATGCTTTATATGCAATGCAGAAAGGAGAGGAATGGGCCTAGCTGGTGTTCTGAAGAAAGCAAAAATATTGCTTCAATGCATCTTTTCAATATGGAAATTTGTATCCAGTTGAACAACATGTTGTTGGGACCTTGTTGGGATATTATTCCACTCTACCAAATCAAAGGCTTTTTCCACATTTTATGGCGCTTTCTATAATCAAATGTTCTCAATCATTTTAGTAGCAATATAACAATTTATTATGCCTCTTGTATGTATGAAGTTTTAAATTATATGCAATCTTTTTACAGCAGTTTAACAAGGGAGGAGTGAAGTGCATGAAGCAGCAGTAAACATTTACAATCCAGTGCTTGTCAGTTATCACTTGGGTAAATACACTTTAAAGACCAGGGCATCCCCATTTGCTCCAGAGACAATCTCATAATTGCAGCAAATATATTCTAGAGCACTCAGTTCTAGCAGAAAAGATGCTAGGGAAACTCAGGGGGATGAAGATCTAGGACTGGAAATAGCTGCTTGATCGCTCATAGAAGCCTGTGCTTTTAAGAAAGCAAGATGTTGTTTTCTGTGTTGGGTTAAGCTTTTTTGGTTGGTTGGGTTTTTTGTGGGTTTTTGTAATAACATAGGATGAAAGTGGAAAACTGTAATGAAAGCACACATCTGTTGTAGAGGAGAGTAAGAAGACTTTTAATATAACTAGTGACCCAAGTGTAGCATGACCTGTGTTATCATCTGTCTCTTCAATATTTGTTTTGACGATTACAGACCCTTGTACTTCAGAAGTCTGAGCTTTGTTTGCTTCCTCTCATGTGAATGATTCCTGAGTATACGTTCTTCGCTCCAGAGTCATCCTCACTCGTATTGCAGTCCCTTCAGGGAACTCAGAGGAAAAGGGAAGAAAAAAACCCCTTCTTCCCCAAGATACATCACATGTACTGTGAGGTAGCAGGTGAATTCAATCAAAATCAGCTTCCAAGCCATCCTTTCCTCCTGAGTAATTTAATTTGAAGGAAAGGTACTGGACTTCACTGTTTCCAAAAACCTTGGGTGACTGACATTGCACGTTTTACCTCTACCTTTAAGTTGTCTGGGCATTTCCCACAGAAGTTTTTCCCTCTGGTTTCCCCTCAGTTACAGCATAGCTTTCAGACAGCATTTAGACCTGATTGGTTTTCCTTTTCCTAACACAGGAAGTCAGAGAGGTTTACCTTGACATCCTCCATACTGGGTCTCTACACTTAGGTCCATGAGGCAACATCTCCTCAGTAATTACCAATCTAGTCAGGCTCAGTATGCTGTGACTTGCCTGAGATGATCCAAATTACAGAGAAAACCTCTTCCTGTTCCAGCAGCTGTTATTTCTTCTCTCTTATCCCAGCATCTGCTCTTTTCAAGGGCCGGTCTGAGACCTCTCTCACCACCCAGCTTTTGGGAGCATTTCTTTGCCACCGCATGGCAACCTCAAAGCAACACTGAATTGTTCTGCACAGTCTCATTGCTGGATTTTGCTCTGCTCTGCCTCAGGTCAGCAAGCCTCACGGGGACTTCTGGATTGAAGTGAGGTGAATTTCTAGCGCTGCTCTCCTCCAAGGGAATGTATGTGTCCTTACACATGCGCTGGCAAGGTCACAAAGGGGCAGTGTTAATTTTTGGAAGATCCTAAATGTGAATCTGTTTGACACAACAGGGTCTTCTGCAGATAAAATCTTGTTCCTGGTTCCCTCATTTACATTATGAATATAATCCTTGAATTGGCCCGCTGAGGTAGATGTGCCTAGATCTTTCTCCTATAATAAGCTCCCTGAAGAAAACAAAAAGCTGTCGAATTCAAGCTGGATTTTATCTGAGTCAAGGCTAGAATAAGTAACTTCTTAAATCCAGAAAAGCCAGAGTAGCTAGATAAAATGGAATGAAAAGTATAGAGCGCTTTTATTGATTTTAAGTCTGCTGCCTACTGCTCTGTTCAAAAGGCTTTTGCTTCCAAGCAGTTAAATGGCTCTAAAGAGCAGCAAATGCTGCAGTGACTCCTCTGATACTGAGGAATTTACCTTCCAGCTATCTCTCTGAGATCTGGGAGTTTGCTCCTGGCTCTGAGCAGTCTCTGTCAGCTTGCAGCATCCTGGATCTGAGCTGCGACTCCCTTTCCTCTCAGCGGGCACTGCAGTCTCTGGAAGGTAGGTCCTTCTCTGTGTGTTCAGTAGCTCCCAAAAGAAAGGTGGTTTCCCTTCCTTCCCTGTGCTTGACTGTTTAGTGTTTCTCTTTTTGAAAGACCATCATGTGCTTGTGCAAAAATATCAACAAGCATATACATGCATTTGAGCTTTCCTGTTAAGGTCTGGCATATTCTTTTCCTGTGCTCCCTTTACTCCAAAGTAGAGTTCATGCCAAAGGAAGGCCATGTCAAAATTATTTCATGGCATCAGACAGATGAAACGCTTAAACTCATACACCTTGTCATGCTGTCTGTAAATAGATTATGAACCTACCTCTAGGCACAGAGGATTTCATATCTGGGTATTAGGGCTAAGTTCTTCATTTTAGTTCAGCCAGAACAGCTGGTTAAAGAAACTGGAAGTTCAGGATGTTCTGCTGAATTGCAGAAGAGGACCCACCAAGATCGTCTGTTTTATTAAATGGAAATATTTTTTGCACTGCAGTCACAGCCATGGGTACCTCCTAATGAGAATGCAAAATGTCCTGAACTACTGCTACTTCCATCTTGGAAAACTCAGAGACATGCTTCATCTGATATGTAAGTTTTTCAAGATCACAGTATCAGCTATCCATCCCCATTCACGAGTGAGTAGAATCCACTTCTCTTCTGAGAACGCTATTGCATCTCACTAGCAACTCTGTATTTTAGGGGTCAGATTTTGCCCTGATACATCACGGGGGACATTATATAAACTGATAACTTGCTTGCAAAAACAAATCTTTGCAGATGCATTGTATCTTCTAGGATATAGATGGCATGGAAGTCTTTCTACCCAAGCCTTCCAAGGCAATGCTATACAGAGGTGGTGTCTAAATTGCTGACACATTTAACTCTACAGCCTTTCAGTTTAATTGGAATATTCCTCGTTTTCCCTAAACGCATTCTTCACTGTAGCTACAGGTTGGCTCAGTACCCTGGGTATCACTGAAAGCTACTCTGGCAGGGAAAAGTCTTTCAGACTGGCCCTCTGTTCGTTTTTTGGGCTGAATGGGTAGAAACTAGACCAGGTCGAAGTCAGCAGTTTTGAAACAAAGAACTTTCTTCTTCTGATTATGCACCCCCTTCTAGCAGATACCTTCCTTCCTGTATTAGAGCTCCAGGCTACTCCTGCAGTTGGTCGAGCAACTTCTCAGTGTCAGGGGTCTGCAGGGAGGCTACCTGGTGGGTTACCTGCCACTTCCAGAAGCCATTGCTCCATGGGTGTGGGTGATGACTTGAGTAGAGCTCTTGTGGTCTCTCTCCTCACATTCTCTGTCTTTTAGACACTCATGGACTCAACCGTTCAGTATGTGCATCATGCATACACAAAACAAGTGTCGTGTTTAACAGCCTCAAGGAGTGTGTATACAACTGGTACTTGTATAAAGCTGCAGATATTGGTGGAGTCAGGAGACCAGCTGCATGGTTGAGGAAGAGTGAGCATGTTTGTGCACCCAAAATTGCTGCCTTGCTGTGCAGTGCTAGTGATAGATAGCTTGGTGAAGTGATCTGTCGGTCTTTGAAAAGGCAAAGAAAAAGGAAATGGAAAATGGAGCCTAGATGAAAAAGTACTTGTCACATCTTGCAAAAATGATTGATGGTTCAAAAGGAATCTTGCATTCAATGAATGAATATAGAGACACGTAAATCTGAAATAAATAAAATGTTGACTTTGATGTTGCTTTCTCTTTTCTGGATTTCTCTGTTGTTTTTTTCAGTGTCTCACTTCCCCACCCCCCTTGTGAGTCCCCCATTTACTTTCCTTCCCTGTCAGCATATATTTATTCTTTATCATTTTTATGTTCTTGAATATCCCACGTTGGTATTTTTCTTTCCTTTCTATCTCTTATGTTTCTATTTGTTCTCTTCTAGTCAGTCACCTCTTAATAGCCAGAGGAAGCTTACTTCCCCCACCTTTTGTTTGGTGTACTCCCATCTCCTTGGAGACTTTCCTCCACCGTGTCTGTCTCTTCTCTGGTACTCTTGGGCTAAGTGCTGGAACAGCCACCTCGAGGGCCGTTACTCTAGTTGCACATGCTCCCACCCCACTTGCTGTTTCAGAGCACTTAAGTTAAATGGAGACCAGAGATTTTCTTAGATGCTTTCCAACAGCTCCAGCATTTTGAGGACCTCATGATGATGTTTTCTTTGCCTTTCCAAGAGCCCCGTTGTCACATGGACTTCCATAGTCCTTGTATCTGTGCCTCATGGACCTGCGTAAGTTTTAAATCCTCAGTGAGGATGTTAGCGTGACCTAGAGTATGACCTGCTAGTTGGGTCTGGCTCAATGAGCCCTGAAACTACAGCTATTAACTTGTCTATTAACAATTATAGAACTGCAGAAGCTTTTGAGTGTGTAGTAGATTAAAAATAATAATGCAGACCAGAATCAGTAAAACTAATACAGCGTATAACCACAAGCTGAACAAAAGTTTTAATAAAAATATCAAATTCTGCCTGTACAAGTAGATTTTTGAAAATTAGTATATATTATACTTATGTAAGCTAAAGTAATTAGTCCCAGAACTGTGAAGTTTCCCATCCTGTGGCACCACAATAGGATTCTCTAAAGCCTTCCTCCACTGAAATTACCTGTTGCACTTCTGTACTGGGTAATCACTTTTGGTGTTCAACTACTTTTCTCCGTGAACTTGTTAGCAGTTGGGAGAAGTAATGGAATAATGTTCCTTTATGTTAGCTTAATTATACCTTCTTAGGCTAATTCCTAAATTTAGTTTTAAACACAGAGCTAGGTCTTTATTTTAACTGTGACACGTGGAGAAAGATGAGGTCTTATAATGGAGCTTTGGAAATTGTTAGATAATTTTTAGTTTACTTTTTTAAAATGGAACAGGCCTTATCAGTGTGACAGTTGTTTTTAATGAATCCATATTGATTGAATGCTTATGGAATGTTCCTAATATTGTTCTCTACCCAAAATATTTTATGTTCTAATCAGTTCATAGCAATAATTTGTTTGTAAGCCACTGTTATGGCTTAACCCTAGCCAATAACCAAGCACCGTGCAGCTGCTTGCTCACCTCTCCCCCTTACAAGGGATGGGGAGGAGGATAGGGGAAAAAAAACCCCTCATGGGTTGAGATATGTTTTAATAGAGATGAGAATAAAATCCGATAATAGAGTGCTGCACAAATGCAATTGCTGACCGCGTGCAAAAAACCTCAGTAATGCCCAGTCTGTTTCCAAGCAGTGATCCCACCTCCCAGATAGCTTTCCCAGTTCTGCGCTTTTCCTTTTTAGAAGATGATGTTGCTGTGATGCTCTTGTTTCTGGTTTGCCCTCAGCTGTGGAGAACGAGCTTACTGCTTTTCTTCACCCTGAATGATGGCTCATTCGAGAGCGTGAATGCAAAAGGAATGGCGTTGTGGAAGGTCCGTGTGTTTTGGTACGAACATTGCTCCTTTCTAAAAAGATCTGCAACTGATGATTTGTATTTTTTTTTCTGGTTGGTGGTAGGAAGGGTCTCAGTTTGCAAACTGCAGGGGAAATTTGCAATCACAAAATTGTGATTTTTAATTGCAAGGTAGTAGTAGAAAAGTGTTTCTGTTGTCTCAGGATCTCCAGTATTATTGATGTCTTTCTGCGTGTACCCAGAAGCAGGCAGATAGTCAATGTACAGTCTTAAGTGCAAATGTTAGAAAGTTACTTTAGTTCCTGACAGCCAGGTGACTATTGGTATACTTAAACATCAGTATTTGAAACTTGCACATCAAATTTTGTCGATCCAAGAACTCTTCGAACTACAGCCTACATAAAACATCAGGAAAGAAAACTTAACAGTGCTCCCTTTATTAATGAAACAGCCGAACTCCGTGTCATAACCATTTGAATTCCTAGGGAAGGACTTCTGGAAACAAGTTGGAGTGTAGTGGCTGACTTCAAAGTGTTTCTGTGACAGGTTTTGAAATTTGTCTCCTTTTAAACCCAGGCTGACAAAATCAGTTCTGAAAAAAATGATGTTTGATAAAGTTTATTTGGAAAGCAGATGCTTGCTGAGTCAGAGTTCATGGGATTAGAATATTGTACACTGATTATATCAGGCAGCAGCTGTGGCTCTGATTCATTTGCCAGGTTTACATAAAAATGGATATTTCTTCTGGGACCAATCAAAAATACTAATATTTGATCAAGGAATTACTAGCTGAATCTTTATTAATTGCATAGTGAGATGTTCGGTGACCTTTATTTAAGATGATTCTTTAGAGACTAAAAATTAGCTAATCTAAGTATGTTTCATTTAGAGTAGACTAACCTCAGAAATATCATTAGGAACTAAGCATCTGTTCATCAATCAAAAACCTCTTTATGGAAAGAGCTCTTAGTTGATACTTCTTAGGAAGTCAAAAGAGACTTCTAGATGAAGTAAGTCCACCAAAATAGCAGATTTTGCAGAACAGTATAATACATGAAATTAAAATGAAGGCTGTATCTCAACTAAGTGCAAAGGTAAAGATAGAACTACGTTGTGGAGGATGGAGGTAATTAAATTGCTTTTTTCAAGTTTCTGTGGGTATGTGGAATACATTATCCACCATTTTCATAACGTCTGTAATCCTGAGAGCAACAGGGTCAATGAAGGTGGAATTTCATTGTAGGATTTTACTTACTTTATTCTCTGCTCTTGCTCACAAAATTTCTTGTAAGTGACTGCAATTTCTCCATTCAGTGTGTCTGGATAAAATATGATAATAATGACATCCAAAAAAAGGTCAGACCAGTACAGGGTAGACCATGGCAGTAGAACTGCCTAAGTGGTGTTGGGCATCTAGCTCTGTCCTGAGCAGAGCCCATGGACTTCAGAGAAGTCTGTTGTGCAAGGTATTGGTGAGACTAAGTATTCTTTCAGTCTCAGGGTCTGTCTTCATTAACCTGAAGTTTCTCCAGTGTGGTGTATTTTGGGAACTATTTGCCAGCTCCATTAGTTGCCCAAGTATGAATTTGGAATATTTCCACAGCACTAATATCTTTTCAACTGTTATGGGAAAAGAAACATTTCATGTTTTATTTCCATGGGCTCTTTCTTTCTTTCTGTCTTTTTTTATGACCTCTTCATTGCTTGTGAATTTAATTTCTTCCCCAAAAAAATCCTGTAAAATTTGCAAATATGATTCTACTATCATAAAAATTTAAGAAATCATTTTTGGTTTAGTAGGATGTTGTTTAAAAGCTGGAGAGATGGGAAGCTTCGTACCTGTTAACTGTAAGCTTGTGAGTTACCTAAGCTAGCAGTCTGGTTGTGTTGGGCTTCCGAGAGAGTGAGCAGAAAGGGGGTTCAGAAACAGATCATGATGGTTCAGAAATCACGTGGTCATCTTTTAGCATAGGCCCATCATTTAAGTCACATTTGCATTGAGAATTAGGAGGACATAAAACACAGTCCCTTGAGTTTGCACACTGATCTGATTTTTTTTTTTAAGCACTTTTCCAAAATTATGTACTTCTGAACAAGCCATTTCATGGGGAATGTGTTGTCCATTCATCTAAATGAAATGTTCCTGGCATAGCAGGCTGGAGGATATTTTCCTATTTTATTCTACTTGTTAGTCTCTAGACAGAAAAATGAATAAAACCTGCAGCATTTTCCTTTACTGGTGGAATGCATTTGCAGTGACAGTATTGCCACTGTCTGGTAAATTCTGGAATGCAGTGGGATTTCTTTTTCTTAATTTCTTATTTTTTCTCTTTGAAATCCACAGAAAACTTTTCAGCAACCGCACAGTAAGTACCCTGATGAAAAACTTGAAAACCTGTAAACACACAGAGAGAATTCTCTGCTCGCTTTACTGCTCCTTCCTTTTGCTCACCCATATATATATATATATGTATTGCAGTCCTTAAGAACACATTTCCAGTGAGACCCATTTTCTTTTTAGCGTGCATGTTGGCAAGCATATGAGAGCACACACAGAGTTTAGCACTCTCGGGGTCCAGAACATGCTTGCTTAATTTTCCCTTTGCAATACACACCCTACTTGGTTTTTGATAAATGTAGTTTCTATTTTGTTGCAGCAATATAAGAAGGATGAGTGATTTTGAGTAGTGGAGAGAGCATTGTTCTTAGTGACTCCAGCATTTCCTTGTGGTAGGAAACATCATCTAGGAGGAAAATGCAGCACTCCTTGCTGAAGGCTGGTGCTGGCTCGTGAGCAGCGAGCATGCAGTGGAACTATACCTCAATCGATGAGAACCTCTGTTTTTCTAAGCACTTCATATTTTATGGCCTTATTCTGAAAAAAAAAAAAACCCAAACCAATCAGCCCATAAACCTGTCACTTGTAGCTGTGTTTGGTCTTTCCTTGGGTATTGTAGTAAGCAGTAGAACTCAGAATCATAGGCTCATTAAGGTTGGAAAAGGCCTTCAAGAATCTTCTAGTCCAACTGTCCACCTACCACCTATATTACTAAGTAAACCATGTCCCCTAAGTACCTCATCCAGCCTTTCCTTGAACACCCCAAGGGATGGTGATTCCACCAACTGTTGAGCAACCTAATTTCTAACCTGAACTTCCCCTGGCACAACTTGCAGCCATTCCCTCTCATCCTATTGCTATTTATCTGAGAAGTGGCTGACCCCCAGCTCACCACAACCTCCTTTCAGGTAGTTGTAGACAGCAATAAGGTCTCCCCTGAGCCTCCTCTTCTCCAGACTAAACAGTCTTAGTTCCCTCAGCTGCTCTTCATAAGACTTGTGTTCCAGACCCTTCACCAGCCTGGTTGACCTTCTCTGGACACGCTCTAGGACTTGATGGCTGTCTTGTAGTGAGAGGGGCTCAAAACCGAACCCGATATTTGAGGTACAGCCTCACCAGTGCTGTGGCACGTATACTCCAAAGGGACACAGCCTGAACTTGTCCTTTCTGCCTCAAAGGTGGTTTTACTGGCAACTTCAACACAGGTTCTAGGGGGATTTTTTGCTTCTTTTGGTTTTAGACTTTTGAAGTGTAATACAAAAATAAGTTCTGTCTATAGAAATTTGACTGCAAAGTAGTCTATACTGAAACCTACCATATTTAGAACAAAATAGTGAAAGGTTTATTTCCTTTTCATTGCATCTCTGCTACTTAAATACCAGGCAGTAGGCTAGCTGGTAAACCTGTGAAAAACCTGACAATCAAGTGTCTTCTGGGCCTAGAAATTGAATCTCTTCAGTGACTGTGTATGGAGATTGTTTGTGTTTGAACTCCAGAGGGTTTCACAACAGGTACGTGGTTTACTAAACTGCTAATCTTAAGTTATGGTGAGCCTACCGTGTTTTCTTGTGGTTTAGTCTTTGAAGCTACTATAAAGGACTGTAAAAAGGAAACAAACAAATTTTAAGTACACTGAGTTAAATAATTAGACTCTCTCTCTAAATAAAAGTACGCTTGTAAAAACATCATGGCCGTAAAGATGACTATGTCAGCCTTCTTGTCAGTAGGAAGGAAACAAGAATGTGATTGTTGCTGCTTGGTAGTTTCAGGGTTTCCCTTATTTCAAGGAAATTATTACAAAACTTATGAAATACACTTAAGATTTTTTTTTTAAGACTAAAAAGATTTTTAAAACTTTCTCTTCTCCCCTTGTTTTGGTTGATCCTGGCCTCTTTTCCTTGAAAGACCTGCAGATTGTGAGCAGGAGGACAGTTGCGTTTCCCTTCAGCTGAGTGATTGCCCACCAAGCCTCGTGGGCATTTTGCCACACTGTTTGCAGATTTCTTTTTGATGCTTATAACGCTATGGAACTTGAATTAATGCACAACTCAACAGTCGTTAGACTTTAAAATAATTGGTATGGGTTTCTTTGCTGGTAAAACTGGGAGAAGAAATTAATAAGATCCTTTTTTCATTTGCTGCTGTAGTGCTAAGCTGTTCTGGAAGTTTTTTCCTTCAGTTTCCTGAATTCTTCCTTATCCTACCTAATAATGGGCATTTGAGTGCTAATTAGTAACTGCAAAAAATAGCTCATACTTCTAGCAAAAGATGAGGCTTCTTGTTCTGATAATATATGGTAGAGCGATTTTACTTTGCATTGTCTGCTATACAGTTTGTACCTCAAGAATTAAGTAATTAAGGGAGGAGATGGGGAGGAAATGCCCTGTGGGGAGAAGGTGCTATGAGGTTTCCTTATTTTTATCAGTGATGACATGCAAGACTGTGGTTCTCTTTGTTTTCATTTAATTTCAATCAGGAAGCTTAATCATATTTTGATGTCAATTTAAATGATGGTGCATTTATAATTCAGTGCATTTCAAATTTGCTTTCTGTTGTAGTAGAAGTTGTTTTGTTACATCCCTATCAATAGGAGAGTCTAGTTTTGCATTTTAGAGGAGATGCTTTGGGGTTTGTATGTTGTCCTGGTTGGGGCTAGGATAGAGTTAACTTCCTTTCTAGCAGCAGGTGGAATACCAGTTTTGGGAGTTAGGATGAGAGCAGCACTGGTGCTTTAGTTGTTGCCAAGCAGTCAAGGACTTTTCAGTTGTTCATATTGCCCTGCTAAGGAGACCCAGGGGCCACCTAGGAAGCTGGGAGGGGACACAGCCAGGACAGGTGACCTGAACTGGCCAAAGAGGGTATTCCCTGCCAGTAATGTCATGCTCAGCGTAAAAGGGTGGCTGATGGTGGGAGGAGTGCTCAGCTCTAGGGCATGTAGTTTTTGGGGATGGTCCAGCTCCAGGACCGCTCTGAGCTGTGTGATTTGGTGAGAAACTGCATTGTGTATCACCAGTTTCATACACTTGGCTATAAAAGTCATATTATTATCTCTCTCTGCTGCCCTAGTAAACTGTCCTTATCCCAACCCACAAGGTTTGCCTTTGTTTTTTTCCTTTCTCCTTCCCCCCCTTCCCAAGCAGGCAGCTGTGTGGTGTTCAGCTCCTGGCTGGGGGCAGAACCAGGACATCTGTACTGTAAACATAAGATCCAAAGACTAACTCAGTGCTACCTCACACTTGCAGGTCTGTGATTATAGCATCTTGTTACTTTAATTTTTCACAGCAGTGTTTAATTCTGGGGATCACTCAGTCTGCTTGATGTTTCTGTCCTTGAAAGACCCGGAGTCTGGTTTCTGTTCTGATAAAAGGGTTCACGCAGAAGTCAAGCATCTAACCTGCAAAGGCTTTGGAGTCCTAGTAGCATTATCTTCTTCTGAGATTTGATTAAACTTACAGGCTTAGAGTTTGCAAAATATGTGCTCTTAATGTACTTTAAAAATATAATGAATAGTCTACTGAGTTTAAACTATTCAAGTGTAAGTTCTCATGTGTGTGATAGCTTGAGCAATGCTGGACAGAGCTTGGGAAGAAGAGCACAGGATGCTCATGTTGATAAAGCCTTCCTTGCTTAAGACCATTCACAACACAATGCCAAAATAACACTTGAAGAAGTGCTGTGGTGGGACTGGGTGCCTACACTGGTCCTAACCACAATAGCAGGAGCAAATTGCTTCTGTGTTCATCTGTTTCCTGTCTCCTCCAAGTCCACACAAGGATGCTGTTGAGTGGTTCCCGTCAGGATATGAAGCCACTCGAGCGGATGTTGGTGGCACACTGAGTTTCAGGGTAGGCTCATGGAACCGCATGCGTTTCCAGTGGTGCTTTTCAAGAGAGATGAGAATCCAACTTTGCTAATGTACCTTTCTTTTCCTATCAGAAATGAGACTGTTCCTACAAATATTAATCATCTCTATTTAGTGCATACATCTCAGAGCTCCAGTGATACACACTGTAACGTGTGATTGAGGAAATGGCTTGTGCTGTTTAAAATGTAATGGCCTAGCACTTTCTTTGCAGAATGCTTTATTCACTCATGTTTTCTGGTATGGCAATGAAGAGCAAATTCAGTTTTAAAGACTCTGAATTTATTTACCTCCTGTGCTCATCGAAGACATTCAGATCCTGGCAGATAACTGTCTTTAAAATCTGTACTATAAGCATCACAGGAGATTATTTTTCCAACAAACCCCAAAAGTCTGCAAAAATGACATGCTGGACAGAGAACAAATAGAATAATGTCTTCGGTTTGTGGAGCGATTCAATTGAAAATAGGAAACTACAATTCCTTAATATTTTTCTCCTGTTTTCAAAAACTGTAGGCAATCAAGTGTTCATCCTGAGTGCAAACTGAAATAGATGTCAGCACTTTTGGAGAAGTTAGGGTGCATAATAAGCATTTCAGCCTAAAATTTCTTCCCTGGAAAAGTTTGGGTGTGTTACCCACATCAAATTCTGTCCAGCATAAATAAGTGAGGCTACAGGTATTACAGCACTAGTAGTTAAAAATAATTATAAAAAATTCCTGTGCAAAGCAGAGTGATTACAGATACTACTCATATAGGCCAGGTAGTAAAGAGTGGGAGTTGCTCATCTGACAGCCAGAGCTGTGTGCGGTGTAGAATTTCTCTGGCCAGTCTCTCTTCCTTCTAGAGAGTAACTTTACAGGTCTTCTGCCTTGCAGTGAAGCCTCTGAAAACTGGTCATAGCCCTAATGCTGACTCTTACTTTCTTAAGTTCCAGCAGATTGAATCTCCCATCCTCCTTTGCAGGAGGAACTGGCTTCTCTGAGTCTTGATAACAGTTGGCGTTTTTATGGTGCAGAAAAGATAAGAGAATCGAACTTTGCTAATGCCTTTTTCTTTTCCTTCACTGTCAGAAACAAGAATGTTTCCATAAATGATTAATCAGCTCCATTTAATAAGGGTATGTCTTAATTTCCTGTAAAAACAGATGGGATGTCTGTCTCTATTCTGCATTATTAGGTCTATGGAAACTTAGGAGGGCTAAAACAGATTTTGGAAAAGAATTCATTTGCTCAGTTTGTCATGAAGCAAAGTCCAGGGTGGAATTTCTTCCTCAGGACTAGCTGTTGTAGCTCCAGAGGCATCTCTGGTATCCATCCTTCTGGAGAATTCTTGATCCAATACTGGAAGGATTCTACAGAGCTTGCTAGGCAAAATGATGCTCAGCAGTAGTAGTGGTTCTCAGTGAAGGGCAGTTCTACAGCATCTTGTGATGTCTATTTTACATGACACAGATCATTCCCATGGTGTTGCTGGGACTTAAAGGTCATGGGATTGGTTCCTGTTCCGCATCTCTCTTTTGAAGGCAAACAGTGCTCTCCACCTTAGAACGAAGGCTGTAGGATTGTTAGACTTAGGAGATAAGAAAGGTTGGATGTCAGGATTGCTCTTTCTTTGTCCACTGGGTCTTCTGCTTATTTGTATGATAGCATTACACTGGACATCAAGGGGCTGGCTGGCAGTCTCTGAGGGACTTTGCAGTAGTCCAAGTGTTGTCTTTGCAAACCAATTCCTTTGAGACAATGTTTCTCCTAATTCACTGGGTAGTCTTTGCACTCCTGTCGATACATGTTCATGATGATGTAGACCGGGTAGCGTGTTACGCAGTATGGACCCTGCCAGTAAATGGCTGACTCGCTGCGTGCTGAAGGTCAGAGGTGTAAGTATGGTACACAGATGTGTCCAGAATTTGTACAATAAGGATATCTTCTTTAAATGATCACACGTTCTGTTTGCCATTTAATGTGGCATTTTCCCTTTCTGTTTCCACTGCCCCAGAGTGCTAGTTTGCAAAGTTATTGAGCACCCACAAACAGGGAACAGTGCTTATATTTCTTTATATTCATAGTTTTTCACAGCTTGGAGTTATAATTTAATGTCAGAAGTGCATTGGCAGAACAGTCTTAAAATGTAGCAACAAACTAAAAAGTCACCAAGCTTTCACTCCCTCTGTCCAGTTTGTGTTGGGGCTGCTTGTGTTATGGAAGCAGCTAGATAATGAGTGATACAGCATGGCGTGCTGTACAAAATACCCCTCTGGCTCTTTCCTCAAGGACTCTGGGATCACGAAAAGCTAATCTTAAAGAAAAACTGTGAGTATTAAAATCAAATGGGTAGTTACTGTGCTCCCTCACTTCTCACGACCCTCGCCCAGCCTCCTTAACAAAAGAGTGTAGTGGGCTGTCACAAAGTATTCTTGGAATCCCGAAAATGAGCTGCTTCTCCTCCCCTGTTTTGTTTTTTTTTTCTTACATAGATTTAAGTTGTTGCATAACTAAAATCTCTCTGGCATCGACCTTACAGTCACACAGCTGCCCTGTCACAGGACTGGTATCCATCTGGCTCACAGGTGATGGAACTTTAGACTGACCTGCTCGCCTCGTATCAGACCCCACTGGGAAACTCAAGACCTTCAGTGTCCTATGGCTATATGTTTCCAAACCAGTCACCCACACCAACTGTAATTTGTAGGTGGCAGAGGTTTTTTGATTTTGTTCTGGTTTTTTCCTCCTGAAAGGCATTTAATTTAGAACAACTTGCTCTTGCCCCCTTGTTTCATAGGTAGAAATGTATTGATTTTTACACATGCCATATACATCTTAAATGTACTAGCAAATGAGGAGAGGTGTAGTGATTCTTCCAAAGCATGTTGTATTTCCCCATTTTCCTGCTCCCCTGTAATTCCATTCCAGGGTATGTATCACTTTGGGTGTTTGCAGGGCTCCCTCCTAGACAGCAAAATTACACAAACCTATGAGCTGGTGCAAGTGATGGGGTCACACAGAAGTCAAACACTCAGTGTCAGGAGAAGTTGTAGAAGGTTTGCATGCTCTTACACACCCTTACTAGCCACCTTTGAATCTCCAGAAAGCACTTTCCAGTGGTGCAGATCCAGCCCACAGAGATGCATCTGCCCATCCAGGAGCAGGAGTAGGTTCAGAGGCAGAGGTCCCCTGGGCAGCACCTCCAGTGAGGTTGATGCAGCTGGGAATCACTGTGCATGTGCGTATCAGGGCAGCAGTGTTTATTCAGTGTCTGATTTATCCAGGCCAGCTTTGTGCATGTACAGTAGGTCTGAGATGTCCCATGTATTTTGGAAATCCAGACATGAGTTTGTTCTCCCACCCAGGAAGAAAGCTCCAGAAGGAAGAATAGGACAGGTCTGGGCAAAGAGAGCCCTGTTTCTGTAACGTGTGAGTAGTATTCTTGTCACCAGGCTAAAATGTTGACAGCAGTTGTGCTGAAAAGCTCTTCAAACGCAGTGAATAACTTAAAGGTCGGCTGAACTTCATGGCAAAGGGCAAATTCCTTGGTGAGGCACTACACTGTAGTTTAGATGTTTTCAGAAGTTTGTCTCGGGTTGGGGTATGCCTATTTTAGCTATCTTGCATTTATAAAGATCTATTTATGGAAATCTAAGAGTTTAATGAATAAATGAGATGGCATATTCCTTTTTTCATTCCATGAATTACAGTATCAACATTTTAGAGCCTGTTCATGAATTAATAATTACTTTAATCAATAAAAATAATTACAGTGCTGAGAACATTTTAACAATGAATGCTTTCATGCCATTTTCACTCCTTTTTAATTAAAGCATGACAACTCATATTTACCATTTTCATCATGATAGCTCTAAATGGTGAAATTTGTCATCTTTGACTTGGGCTCTAATTATAATTCTTTTAGATGGTTCAAATTTCTTCTCATTATTCAATTATGCTTGCTCCAATTTTAAACTGACAAATTTTTCCTCTCAAAAATCTCTTTCATCCTGTAAGAATATCTTTGACTTCATAATACCCATTTTAAGGATTCTATGCTACGCAGAATAAATGTGAGTTATGAAATAGAAAAACAAATATAAGCTGCTGAATATAAATAAATACAGCAGAAGACCAATTATTCCCAGTTTAAATGCATCTATCTTATTTCAGTATAGCATGAAATATTAATATAAATTTGTTGCAAATATAAACATTGCTAAAAGACCATAATAAGCTTGCAAAAGCAGCGTACTAACTTAATTTTTATGCCCGTGACACAGTCTTCAATTAAATGATCTCTTCTTTTTCTCATGCAGAATCTCATCCTTGCTCCTTCAGTAGATTGCATGTCATTCCCTTCATTCTTGTTCAGCCTACTCCTGTATCTTACTTTGCTAATATTTTTAAACTTGGCTATGTGAGAATAAATTTCTTTTCATCAGCATAGTAAGATCTGTTTGCCTCACAACCCTGTGGGTTTTGTCGGTGCCTGAGGATGATGCTTCACCTGGTGAATAGCTAAGGGAGCCACTGAGGAACTATGGAGAAATTGGAGCACGTGGAGCTCCAACTGGGGATGGATGAGGAGCTGACTGAGAGCTTATAGATCAAGATTAGAGGGAGCACAGGGACAGGAGACACTGTAGTGGGGGTCTGCTACAGGCCACACAACAGAGAAGACACAGCAGATGAGGGAGGGACCACAGAGTAAGGCACAAGCAACCCAGGAGGTTCCTAGAATGTGTTGATGATAACTTTCTTCAAGTGATAGAGGAGCCAATGAGAAGAGGTACCATGCTGGAGCTTGTTGTCACCAACAAGGAGGGGCTGGTGGGGGATGTGAAACTCAAGGTCAGCCTTGGCTGCAGTGACCATGAAATGGTGCATTTCGGGATCCTTAAGGCAGCGAGGAGGGTGCACAGCAAGCTTGCTACCCGGGTCTTCAGGAGAGCAGACTTCAGCTTCTTTAGGGACCTGCTGGGTAGAGTGTAATGGGAAAAAGCCCTGGAGGGAAGAGGGGCCCAAACCAGCTGGCTAGTATTCAAGGGTCACCTCCTCTGAGCTCAGGGGCAATGCATCCCAATAAAGAAGACATCAGGCAAAAAAGCCCAGAAGCCTGCATGGATGAACAGGGAGCTCTGGGGCAAACTCCAACAAAAAAGAAAAGCCTCCTGAGGGTAGAAGAAAGGCAGGCAGCCTGGGAAGAATACAGGGAAACTGTCTGAGCAGCCAGGGGTCAGGTTAGAAAAGCTAAAGAAAGCCCATGTTAAAATTAAATCCGGCCAAGGACATCAAGGAAAATAAGAAAAGCTTCTGTAGGTATGTCAGTGGTAAAAGGAAGACTGGGCAGAACGTGGACTCTCTCCAGATTCATATAGCAGAAATGATTACCCAGGACATGGAGAAGACTGAGGTACTCAGTGACTTCTTTGCCTCAGTATTCCCTGTTGAGGGCTCTGGCCACAGCACTGAGGTTGCAGAAGGCAGGGACTGCCTTTTCAGAATTGTGAAAGTGCTTCCAGAATCAACCTAGACTGAGGGCTTCCTGGCACAGACTCATTCCATCTGTTTTTAAACATGCAATTGTGATAGGTGTGTCAGGAGTGTAAGATCTCTTTGTACTTCCAAAACCCACGTTTCCTTTTCACTCCTTGCCATTATTATTTCAGTCTTTTTATGCCTTGAATACAAAGGTTCTGCCACATCTTCCTTTCTTGTGCTTGTCCTGTAGACTGCTCTGTATAGTACAGAAGAGGATGTGTGTTTGGGCGAGTATCAGCATGGTCCAGTTACTGTGCTTGTCAGATGGTTTTACCTGTCCTAAGCATGCTTTCAGTTGACCTTCATGATTTTCAACCACTGCATAGGGTCTGCCTAAAGCAAATACCTCCTCTGGTGCCCTCCACAAGCCATCACTTACAGCCAGACTGCTGCTTCAGGACCTTGCTGAGTGTCAGTCTGCAAATAGAGCCTACCATTTGAATAAACCTCCATGAACTACTGTGAATTAGTGTGTGTGCATGGGGTGGAATAAGTTAGAATAGCAGGTGGAAACAACTTTCTGGCGTTATATCTCTGGAGTGCTTGACTTTATGATGATTTCAAGGTGTTTGAGCAGTTTTGTGTGTGCAGTTTACAGTAGTTTTAGAAGATCCATTGATGAGAAAGTGGCAAATGAAGACAGTACACACAGATCATCAAACAGACTGAGAAATTTGAGATATGCTGTGCAGTGATTTGCTATTAAACCCGCTCAGTAGTCAGCAGCTGCATCCTCTGAATGACTTGCTGTAGCTTCCCATGGTGAAAAATCTTGAGGTTCCTTCCAGCTCTGGAAAAAAGTGTGCTGCTTGTGCACACATCTCTGCCTCCTTTTACCAAAGCACTTCTGACCTCTCCTGCCCTGCCGTTCTGACCAGTTCCTTTTACAAACCCTTTCCGTGCCTCTTCCATCTTGATCTCCATGGGGTTTCTGGCTCTGTCTAGGCCTCTCCTGGGTGCATGGTGGATTACACTGTGGTAGATGACCAAAGTAGTAATAAGAAAAGGAGCGAAAGTATAAAACTTGATGATGTTTATAACGTTGTTCTGTGTGTTTTAACCTAGTGAGCAATGCCCAATTACAAAATCTGTGTGGAAGTGCCACTTTACCTGTCAGGATAACTGAGATTACTTGGTGAATAATACTCATAGTGGCTGTTGGCACAGGACAGATTTAATTTGTGGTGTATTAATTGCACTTGAAGTGTTAATGTCTTAGTATATCCTAACAGTAAAACCTATTTTAAAAATGGTTAACTTTATGTGGGTCTCAGAGTAGAGGAAGTGTATTTTTAAAGCTATTTACAATCAAGTTTTGGACAAGCTTTGGACTTGGTTTTCATGTATACGGACAACTAGGAGGCAATCACCAATTTTTCTATTGACTTTTTTAGTGTCAGTGAATATGTTTTGATGAAATCCAAAGTAGCAGTTGCCTATACTCAGTTGCTATTTCAGTCTGAATTGGGATCACTTTGAAGCAGCTATTTCCAGTTTATCACACTGAGAGAAGCTCAGCTATGTGTTTTTCCACATGTTTGAAAAAATATTAAATACTTGACATATTACACCCAAATCCCATGTCAAAGTGCTTTTTCTGTGTTCTCGTTTGAACCCAGAAAATTAAGATACATCCAAAAAGTATCTTGGATAAATACTTATATTTTGGTGGATTTATCATTTGTTGTTGGCAGCTACTTCAAATTATTTCAAGATATCTGAGATCTGGGAACAATTTGCCATGAAATGATACAGCCTTGCCTTTAAAAAAAGGCATAAAAATAATTGCTCTATAAGATGTAATGTTTATGAGGTCATATGAGCGGTTGCATAACGGGCACATGGTGAGAACTGTGCATTTCATGTTAAATACAAGAATGGCTGTGCTCTGGGAAGGAATATTTAAGAAATCAAGAGAGCTATAAACGGCCATCTGCTTCATTCTCCATTTTTATTTGCCAGATTAACCCACTGCAATATTTTAATGGATAATGGATTGCTGTTCCATCTGCTCATTAGATTTTTTTTTTGTACCATGATGCTACCTTACCATGAAAAAGGGTTGTTCTCTGTGTAGGGAGGGGACAGTTGTTGGAGGAAGAGGAAAACCAAAATATAATATGACAAACAACATGGACTATTATCTTTCCTGTTAACCTCGCTGTGATTCCAGTTTTTCCTCTGCTCACCACAGGCATCATTATGTTGCTGTGGGGTTATGAAGGAGGAATAAATAGCGGGGTCCTATCACTGTCCTTCCCCCTGTTCTTCTGGGAGATCTTCTGTGCTGGGAGTAGGAGAACAAGTGATGAAGGTATGCAGTGTTCTGGTCACTCATCAGTTTACATGGGCCTCCTGTGTTGCTGCTGCCAAAATATTCATTTGGCTAGAATCATGGAATTGTGGAGTAGTTTTGGACCTTCAAAGATCATCTAGTGCAACTCCTTCTACCAGAGTTAGGGACATCACCTGGTAGATGAGGTTGCTCAAAGCCCCGTCCAACCTGACTTTAAACACCTTAAATCAGTCCAAGGCTGATCTGACCCTTCTCTTTGCTGAGATTAAAAGAGTTGACATGAGTAGCGTGAAGCCTGTGCAAAACATCTTTCATTTCTATCTATTTTGCCTCTTTTGTACCAAAGGCGATGGAGAAGGAGGTAGTGTGGGGTTGCCTGTGTGCTCTGAGACTGGGCCTCAGTTCTGTGCTTTGCTTCAACAGCAGAAAATACTGGAGTCTCTTAGTTCTGGAAATATCCATTATGGCTCTGCCTGTTCAGATAAGTAGAGCAACTTTGTTTTATGAGCTGTTTCCAAGGAGTGATGTTTTAAGGAATAAGCTTTACTAGGTACTGGGGAAAGCTTTTCCCATGAAGCATGAGTCCCGAATAAAGGTGCAGGGTTTTTTAAGAAGGGGAATTGATGTTGTGTGTCGTGGTGTTATTTTTAAGATGGGAAGATGGCTGCAGAACAGTTTACCATAATACTATTTGAAGGCAATGAACTGCATGGTAGGATTTACCTAAATAGGCCTAATAGAGCATTTTAACCGTTCTCATGCGATGATGGTAACGCTGCGGAAGCACAAAGCAAGTTACAGCCTCAGACAGCGCCTGATATTTCCAGCAGGAATGTGTTGCAGAAAGTCATTTGAATACATTGTTTAAAAAGGAAAGACATCTGGTTCAGATGACCCACCAACCCTGGAGTATACGCAGATGATCAACCCCGAGCTTATGTTTTCATAAAAATCCCTGTTATCTCCCAGTCTCGTTCCTGAGCAGAAACAGCCCATTAAGATCTCATTGCTAGGCTGAACACGTGGTTCCTATTACTGTTTTCCCCATGTGCACCACATTTGTTTACACTGAATTTCACTTGCCATTTTATTGACTAATCACTTGGTTTCATGAGTTTTTTTCTGCAGTTCTCTTTCCCTACAGCATAAATTGCAGGCTCCATGGTGGCCCTTTCTAGAGACAAGCTGTTTGGTATCTGTGCTCAGCTTGAGCTATCTTGCTGTCTGATTTCTGCAATGGGACCTTCTCATTTGGTACCTCCTTCTGAGCTTAGTCAGTTTTGCAGGTATTCAAGGTCTTCCCCCTTCCTTCTCATTTTGGAGAATATTTATTGGAGGATATTTAAAAATTCAAGGGCTAAAATGCTTCTTCACAAACTCCCTGCCCTGTGCGAAACCATTTCCCTTTCATAATGGGCAGGTTTAGCGTTTAGTTTGTTTAGGAAAAGGACTTACCTGAAAATGGGAGAGGGGGTGTTCCAATTTAAGCAAACAGGGCTTGACATGCTCATGCCTTGATAATCACCTTGTCAGCCCTTTATCATCCCTGCCAATGTTATTCTGCTGGGCCTCTGTTAGGAAGAGCAAAAAGTCAAAGATGAGCCCTTCCATGACTTTGAGGACTTCATGGCTATGAGAAAATCACCCACCACCTTGCATAAATTGGGGAAGGTAGGTCTCCTGATTGCATCTTCAGTGCTGTAGTCAAGAAACTGCAGAGCTTAGAGTGGGAACCTGTGAACTTCTTGGCATTACATCATCAATAACCAAAGGGATTGTATGTGTGATGAGGTTTTTCAGTTACAAACCTCTCTGAAAATTGCAAAAGCTGCTGTACACCCCTGTCACGTCACAAAGGCGTACTCAAAGGGAGTACCTTTGACTACTTGTACCTGGCTGCTTGTACGTTGCTGCTCCTACGGTCAAAGTTTAAAGCACTGTCACTCAAACAAATCGTGGTGAGGAGCGTGGAGGCAATGGGAATGCGATCTCGCTTTCCTAACTGCAGGATAGCTTCACAGAGCTGCATGGTTCAGTAGAAGGCTTTGAGAGATTACTACAATTTGTTTCTCAGGCTTCAGTTGCAAGGGTTATATTCCTCTGAGCTAGTTCTGTAGGTCACCACTTGAAGTCAAGTTTGGGGTTTTTTAACCCACTCAGGCCCCTGTGATGAGCAAACATGAAAAATTAACTTTGAAAAGATTAAAAAATTGTGGATTGAGTTTAAAGATATTTGCAAGGCTGTGCATATTAGTTGATACTTTCTCTGTGCAGGTACAACTTTTTTCAGTCAAAGAAACTCAAATCTGTAATACTGGATTACATTAGAGAAGACAACTGATGAAAAAGATGTTATAAATTTATAGTAAAGGATGTCTTGGTTTTGCCACCTGGTGCAGCTGCTGCAGAAAATAGTATTTAAAAATACTTTTAACTGAAAATCATAGAATGTTTTGGGTAGGAAGAGACCGTAAAGACTATCTAGTTGCATCCCACCTTCAGTGGGCAGGGACACCCCTCACTAGACCAGGTTGCCCAAAGCCCTATCCAACCTGGCCTTCAACGCTGCCAGGGAGGGGGCAGCCACAGCTTCTCTGGGCAGCCTGTGCCAGGGCCTCGCCACACTCACAGTGAAAGAATTTCTTCCTAACATCTAATCTAAACCTGCCCTCTTTCAGCTTGAAGCCATTGCCCCATGTCCTATCACTACACTCCCTGGTGAACAGTCCCTCTCTCACTTTCCTGTAGGACCCCTTTAAATATTGTTGGGTGTAATTAGGTCTCCCCGGAGCCTTCTCTTCTTCATGCTGAAGAAGTCCAACTCTTTCATCCTGTCTTCATAGGAGATGTACTCCATCCCCCAATAATCTTTGTGGCCCTCCTCTGGACTCACTCCAGCAACTGTATGTCTTTCCTGTACTGGGGATCCCAGAGCTGGACGCAATACTCCAGGTGGGGTCTTACAAGAGCAGAGTAGATGGGCAGAATCACCTCCCTTGACCTGCTGGTCACACTGCTTTTGATGCAGTCCAGGACATGTTTGGCCTTCTGAGCTGCTAGCACACACTGCTGCCACCCCCCCGTCCTCCTCCTCAGGGCTACTCTCAGTCCATTCTCTGCCCAGCCTGTAATTGTGCTTAGAATTGTGTTGACCCACATGTAGGACCTTGCACTTGGCCTTGTTGAACTTCATGCAGTTCACATGGGCCCATCTCTCCAGCCTTTCAATGTCCCTCTGGATGGCCTCCCTTCCCTTCAGCCTGTCAACTTCACCACACAGCTTGGTGTCATTGACAGACTTGCTGAGGGTGTATGCTATCCCACTGTCTGTGTCACTGACAAAGATGTGAAATGAAATGGCTTTGATCTACCTGGTCATAAAAATTATTTTTCAGCTGAGAGTAATTATGAAGCACTTCTGGCATGCTGTAACTTTCCCAATTTGAGTGAGTTCAGGGACTTCATTGGCAGTGATCACAAGTACGTAAGAAGTACTTTGGTTATTAATTAGGAAAATGTCAGTTAAAAGGGAGATTTTCTAATTTTCATCATGTAGCACATGCTCTCTGAAAGATTTAGAGCTAATGCAGCAAGCATGGCTGTGCTCGGAGGACTGTAGCACTTTTCCTATGAAGACAGGCTGAGAGAGTTGGGCTTGTTCAGCCCAGAGAAGAGAAGGCTCCAGGGAGACCACAGAGGAGCCTTCCAGTACCTGAAAGGGCCTACAGAAAAGCTGGAGAGGGACTGTTCACAAGGGCACGGGGTGATAGAACAAGGGAGAATGGCCTTTGAGCTGAACGAGGAGAGATTTATATGAAATACCAGGAAGAAATTCTTCCCTGTGAGGGTGGTGAGACCCTGGCACAGGCTGCCCAGAGAAACTGTGGCTGTCCCTTCCCTGGCAGTGTTGAAGGCCAGGTTGGATGGGGCTTTGAGCAGCCTGCTCTAGTGGAGGGTGTCCCTGCCCATTGCAGGGGGTTGGAACTAGATGGTCTTTGAGGTCCCTTCCAACCCAAACCATTCTAGGACTGTATGATTCTCTATTTTGTTTGCCTGTTAGATACAAAGAAAAACATTCTTCAGTAGATTCTCTCATTTAAAGTTCTTAATGTTTTACAGAAACAGTTGGTGAAGCCCTCCAAATAGGCATGGTTTCTGATCATAGCCTGTCCTCAGTAGTTACCTCTACTCCAGAAACAAAAGGAAGAATGCTGTATCCCATCCTCAGGGTGTAGGGGATGGCTCCTCCTGCCAGTTATTGCCAAGATTTGTAATGTCACACAAGGTTGAACTCAATATGCTACGTGGTGGTGGCTGGTTTGGGATGTGTCTCCCTTCTTTTCTCTGCATGTGGACAGGAGTTACATGAACAAATTAAGAGCTTGTAGGCTTTAGATGATGAGGCCAGGAATATGTTGAGCACATTTCAAAGCATAAGTAGCATCAGTAATTGAAAGCGATTTACAAATTTTTTAATCTTACGGATTAGAAAATAAAACATAATAGTCTTTAGATGTGAAATAAATTAAAATTAAATACAAAGTCTGCTTTACTTTAGTAATTGTAATTCTTTATCATGTGCTTCAACATGATCCTATTAAATTCTAGCTCTGAATTGCTGAGATTGGCATTTTTTTGGCGCCCGAATTAAGGTAGAATGCACAGTAGTGCAATGAATACTTCTGAGAGCCTAATGAAAAGGAAAAATTAGAAAAATGTGTAATATGTGTCATAAAATGTTTGCTCTGCAGTGTTTGGGATGCCATTTAAAATTTACTTTTTAGTGCTTTACTTCATTTTTCTCTATCCATTTATTTTAACGCAAGGAGGATCTTTTTATGGCAGGTGGAAGTGCTGTGAATTCAGCCTTGGATTGCTGTGTACTTTTAGTACAATGATTCTCAGACTTTTCTCTGTATACTGGTAGGAAAACATAGGCAGAGGTCTTTTGGATGCCTTAGAACTTGGGGAACTCTACCCCTTGCAGCCTCAGAGGCTTTTGAGGGTGTGCTGATACACGTGATAAAGGTGTTCCTCTGAGTGGTCTTGATGCCCTCCTCGTGCTAGCCCTGCACCATCTCTCCACCTTTTGTCCTGTTTCGAAGGCATCTAGTTTTGTTGGTAAGTTCATCTTACCAGTCACTTGTTATCTTTTCAAGGAGGGAGGCATTCCTGGAGCGTGCATCATGTTCTAAAGGCAGATGGTTTGACTAGGTCTGGGTTCACCTTGCCTGGGGATAGTTTACTGCTTACAAACAGTGTTGTGGACAAAAAGGCACAAGGTTCATCTTCCTCTCTTCCAAGCAGTTCCCTGCATGGACACATGCGGAGCTGTTTCTAGTTCTTTGAAAACAGACAAAAATAATGTTGCTCAGTCTAGCCTTGGCTAGATGGGACTGGATGAGAAGAAGGTGGAGCTCTTACTGAGGTAAAAAGTCAGACACAGACCCTCCTTTTGCAGTGTAGATGAGACTTCAAATATGTACGGGGTTATGTGGGACTCTAGGTAATGTACTCTGAGATTTATATGCTGTCCTTTGGTGTAAATGGTATGATGTGCCTCCTTCCTTTGTCCTTGAACCTGAGTGTTCTTGTGAGAGATACACATGGCACTTCTTGAACATCTATCCTAGGTTGCAGAGCTGCAGTGCGTCTAGTTGCCCATCTAGCTGTTCTTGAGGTGGGGCTTAATCCATTCACAAGAAGAGTCATGTCAGAGGTCACAGTTATAAGAGGGAACTGAATTTGAGAACCCAAGAAATCCTATTCCAGACATATTTCCAGTTCTATTGCTTTTTTGCCTTTTTTAAAGTAAGTTTTCTGAAACAAGGAACAGTGAATATGATGCATAAACAGGGAAAACAGTTGTATTTTTTTATTTCCCCTGGTATTGGAGGCTAAGCATTTGATGAAGTTTAGTGTGTCCTGTTGTCCACCCATCAACCGTCAACCCCATAGCCAATGAAGTTTGAAATTCTGCTGCAGCTGAATCTGTTTTATGATTCTTTGTTCCTTTCCTTTGGTTAGCCAGATTGATCCAGATTTCATGAGGTGTTTACTTTGGTGTCTGTCATGCTATTAATTTCCTACTCAGGTATTCAGAGAAAAGCTATGTGTCAATGTGAAGCATTACACCTGCATCAGCATTGTATTTGTCACTTCCTGCAGGTCTAAGGAGTTATGTATTTCATTTAAAAACAAAAAAAAAGCCCCACAACAACAAAAAACCCTCAAACACTAAAAAGACATTAGGATAACTTTAGGGTGTTGTCACAATCCATAACATTGTTAAATTGTATTTCTGTGGTTTTATCAGCCTAGCTTGCAGTTTATCTTGTGGGAATGTGTCATACTTAATTAAAAAAAAAGTTCCTTAATCAGATTTAAATGTATTACCTTTTGAATTTGATCTTGTGTTATAGGAAGAAAATGCAAATACAAGCATAATTTATCATTTTAGTAATTTATCTTCTTTAAAGAGATGTTCTCGTGTCTTTTACCATCCTCACTGGATTTCTGGATCCCTCTGACACTTGTATGTCCTTTTTTCCAAGACCATACTTTTCTGGAATTGAGGAATGTGATTCAATGAAAGTTTTCAATTCTTAACATAAAATATTGATTTAATATTTTAATTTTCAAATTTATTCCAGCTTCTTAGCTGAGCCTTTACATGAAGTAGAGTTGTTAGTGAGCTCTATCCACTACAAATTTAACTTTTTTTTACATTGGAGTGGTTTAATGAAGAATTCAGAAGTTTGACTGATTTGAGCCATTTTCTAAACATTATGTATTGTAATATATTTAATGTTGTATATTGGTCTGAATGGAGCATTTCTAATGTTCTCAAGCCTTTCTAAATCTTAATTGAATTTTTTTTTCTTTAATTTACAAATTTTGCTGCTGCGTTAATGTCTCCTTGAGAGACATGACAGAATTTCTGCCGTGCACAGATTTGTTGGGCACAGTTTGCCCTTCCTGAAGCCGTTTTCAAACGAGTTGTTTTGTGGATTGATTGTGGAAGTTTTTCTATAGGAAATGTCAGAAAAGTGAAGGTGCTGGCATGGTGGATTTAACATCCTGAGCTGAGTCTTCACAAAATCTTGTGCAGATTCAACTGCAGCTGTGCTACTGGTTTTTGGTAATACGACTGTGTATGGAGATTTGGTTTGAGAGTGTCATTAAGATCTCTTTTGGAAATTCTGTAGGCTTGTGCACTTAGATATGCCTTGTCTTGAAGTGAACTCTTGATGTGCACATGAACAGTTCCTTGTCAAGCCTAGTGAATTTCATTTCTTTAAAACTCAACAGAGGTGCCATGCTATCTGTTCACTTCAACAAAATGGATATAAATGGGTTTCTTCCACAAGGCAACTGAGTCTTTGTTTAATGTCCAGAATACTTTTAAGGTGGTACACGGCTATGTATTTTCTCAACCACAAGTCATTTTAAATGATGTCAGGGAAGATGGAAAAGTGTTTCCCTGCCTGTGACCAGGACCTGGATAATGGCATCTGCAGTCCTTTTCCATTCAGCCTCTCTTTGTCCTTGGGTTCACTATGCTACAGCTGGAGGATCTGGTTAGAATTTAGAGAAGTGCAAGCTATCAAATGGTTGATCATGTCATTTTAGTTGACATGGTGGTATTGGACAGACAGTTGGACTTGATGATCTTAAAGATCTTTTCCAACCTTTATGATTCTGCGATTCTGCCATGTCCACATCAGCCAGCTGTGTGGTCTTGCTCAATACTTGCTTTTAATAGCCAAAACTTCCTTCCAGTGGCAAAAAGTTAATTAAATAAAATAAATATCCGTGTTACACAGTAATTACTCTTTGGAAAAAAACATGCCAGAGGATAACAACTTCTAATTAGTGGAATTTTTTATAATGCTTTAACATTAGATAGGCTTCTTTTGTTTACAGTACAAGGAAGTATTTCTTTTGGGAGAGTCTTTCTCCTCTGTAGTTTTCAACCTGTTGTATAGTTTACTGTGAACGTCAAAGGTAGCATACAGCTTTAATCTCGCGCACACTAGAAACCAATTATGTCTATCATATCATTTCAACGTGCAGGCCAGTTAATAAGTTTGGGTCACCGCTGACGTGAATTGGATTTGAATTGGTGTTTTGGAGGTTGAAAGCCTGGATTTTAAATTATTAATGCTTTGCAGTCCCACGTTTCCTCACTGAAAGTGTCCTTCCCTCCCTCCTGCTTCCTGCGGGGGTTTGAATAAAAGACACATGTCAGGTCAGGTCTGTTCTCAACTGGCAACCTGGGATTTAGCTTCCCCTTGCCCATTCCCTCCTCCCTACCCCCAAATGTGTATACCAAGTCGATACATGTTTTGTTACTCTCCCTAGGTCTCCAGCCCCAGTTTGCTTTTACAATACTGATATCTTTTCTATTCCCTGCAGGAGTCTGTGGCTTTATAGCTGAGGAACCAAAGAGTGTTCCTGTATGTTTGGAGATTTAATGATGTCTCACTCTATTTCTCCATGGAGTAGTGACTCTAGAGGAGCAAAACGTGATATGCTACAATATGAATTATTTTTTTTTCATTATTTCTTTAAGTAGTATCACTGCAGGTACTCTGTTTTGTAACGCATCGGTGTGGTTGCATCTTTAAAAATAATCTCTCATAACTGAGAAGGGAAACATCACACAAAAACAAAGTCTGCCTCCACATCAGAGACGGGGGGAAAACATCTTTCAACTTACATTTGTATAAAGCCTGACAAAGGCGGTTTGCAGTGATTTGACTTTCAGGGAGAAGCCTTTTCAAATAAATAAGAACTTGCTCCAGATTCAGCTGACAGTGCCTCTGTAAAAGTCAGATCTGATTTTTTGCCCTTTCCTTGACAATGATTACAGTAAGTGACCTGAATGTGGTCTGTTCCTTTGAAGTGAGCAGCTTTGAGATGCGTGGAGGGGGCTCCTTCTTTTTCACCCTTTGAGAATTAAACTAGCAGGATCGTTAATGTTCCCATCCCCATAAATGGGAGGGGTACAGGTGCCTGCTTGTGTGTGCTTTTCAGATGGTACTGTTGCTGGCATGTGGAAGTGTCCTTAGCCCTTTATCACGGGACATAGGCCAAGTTTGTTTGCCGTGATTTCTGTTAATGCCTTTTCGATAACTCAAGTGTATGAATAAATAGATGTTTATCATGATTAAAGGAGTAACTGTATATTCAAAATTTATTGAGTGCTGACTGGAACTTTTGGGGTTGGGAGTTGGTGGGGAAAAATTACTGTCAAACTCATTTACCTCAATTGCAGCAGAAGTGCAGTTCCTTCTGGGAACACGCGCATTTGTATAATCTGACTCTGTGGCACTGAGCTATGCTGTATGTAGTGTATTTATGATTGAACAGAAAGTTTTAAACAGCAGCCTGTGAAATTGGATTTCAGATGTAATGTACCATAAATAAGTGCTATAAAGAATGCCTTTAATGCTATAAATCAGTTTTTATTGGTTTCAGCTATCTCATTCTGGTTATTGTATTACCCACAAAATCAATGGGAATCAAAGAGCTGGAATATATTTTATTTTAATGTCCCATCTCCCATGGAAATGGCATATGAGCCCTTAGATCACCTTTTGGGTAGGTTGGGCAAGGCTGATAAATTACAGGGGATGAGAGTGTATTCACCAAAAAGGTCTGTGTAAATAGTAGCTGTGTAAGACTTGAAATGCTTTGGTACAGCACTTCCTCCCTGTAAGGGGATACTTGCCTGTCTTTCTGAATGTCTTTTGCTTTTGTTGTTTCAGTAAATTTGCCAACGTGGTTTGATTCCTCTAACTAAGGTCTGAGCAAAAGGGCATCACAGTGATACATGAACCCAGTGTTACTACCATTGCATCCAGAATTGGGAACGCTTTGAGGGTAGCAGATCTGGTTTCTTCATGCCTTTAAGCATCCCCTCTAGCAGAGGGTTGCTTCGTTCTGGGAAAAGAGCAAGAGCACTTCTAGCAGCAGTTGTGAAGAGTAAAATATACGGTGCGGGCTCTGTTTAAGAACATATTATTCTAGTGGAAGGAAAGAAGGTCATGCATTGTGATTCTGTGAATAGACTTTTAAAACCAGAAACAAATCTTACTATCCTGAGAGAGTGAAGAAGTAGGAAGAAAACCCCTTTTGGAACTAAATAATACCAGTTTAAAACGTTAGTGATGCTTCCTCTGTGTTTCTCCTTTGCTCAGATCAGCATCTCATAGTAGGATACAGTTAGGAGTAACATGCATCTCTGGAGCTCAGTTGTCTAGAGCTGGGAATCAATGGTGGAGGGCAGAATACTTGTCTTTACATGTGTTGGAAAACTGCACTGTATTGCTGCATTAAAAGATGGAAGTACAAATACATCACAGTAGGGTAAGGGTATGCTGGTAGATGTCTCCTGGAGTATTGTGCTGCTTCATGAGCTTACATATGCCCATCAGTAAAGGCTGAAGAAATAAGCTTTTTGATATATTAAATATGGGTTATTTACATGGTTCTACACAATTTTCCCTTTTCTACCAAAGGTGGTACAATTTATATGCCAGAATTAAGAGGGCAGAACAGACAAAGAGATGTGATCTCCATGGGGATGGGAGTAGTGTGTAATAGAAGTCTGAACCCTGAGGTGACGGCAGGGTGTAGGAACGAGGAGAGCAGATTTCCTCCTGTTTGATCCCATGGATAGTGTTAAACTGTCTTTGAGCCCAACTTGCTCATGTTGAGTTAAACCCACATCACTGTGTTGGATTTTAAGCTTTCATCACAGGGGGAAATGGCCAGCCTCTTTTCAGTGGTCTGTGGGGACAGGACAAGGGGCAATGGCCTCAAGTTGGAGCACAGGAAGTTCCGCACCAACATGCGGAAGAACTTTTACACAGTGAGGGTGACAGAGCCCTGGCACAGGCTGCCCAGGGGGGTTGTGGAGTCTCCTTCTCTGGAGATATTCAAGACCTGTCTGGACACCTATCTGTGCAATATGAGCTAGGGAGCCTGCTTTGGCAGGGGGTTGGACCCGATGATCTCTGGAGGTCCCTTCCAACCCCTACGATTCTGTGATTCTATGAATTGAGTGACAAATTTTATTATTTGCAGTAGTATGAGCAGTTACTCTCACTGGAGCGCAGAGATGTGGGGCTTCATGAGAGGGGGGTGTTCATCATTTACATGTGGATGTATGTGGTTACCTGTGGGAGTGGGTTAGAGAGACAGGTGTCAGGCCTGGCTGCTTAATGGGATGGTAAGATGTGAGTGATACTGAGGAAGCAGAATAAAATGCCTGACTGCCTCAGAGACGGTTATAAAGTTCCCTAGCCCTACAGTAATTTTACAGGTGGTGATTACAGGAGACATAATGATTCTGTGCAAAATACAAGATAATTAAAATGTTTGATTTGATCTACAGACCTGTGGTCAATTTGCAAGCCAGCTGCTGACCAGAGCTGCAACATGCCACCATGAACATTGCTCAGAATTATGCCCTTTGTTAAAGCAATGCTCTGTCAGGCATAAATTTAGATGGTCTTCTTGTCGCTACTGGTTTGGGTCCAACCTAATACCTGGGCTGATTAATGAGTCCCAGAGAGACAATAAATTAATTCCCTCGTCGAGGAATGATGCAGTAAAATGCCCCAGGGTTTTTGGGTGCTGCTAACCTGCAAAGCAGTGAGTGCAGTGGGGAGGGAGATGGGTGAGGAATGCCCTGAGGGTAAGAGCTTGCGTAGAGATCAGATGGGCAAATGAAGGATTTCCCCAGTTGGTGTAGTAGGTTAATAGTTAGGTTAGGTGGGCAACCAGTTCTGAGCACACCATCCCCTGTGCATGCTTCATAGCATCTGCTCTGTGGGGTGCTGCAGCCTGACCTTAAGAATGTCATTTTAGATCTTTCCATGGATTTGGAGCAAAGACTTCTGCTTTCCTTTTACTTCTCGTGGCTACAAAACCAAGAAGAGTGATAGAAATGATGCAGAGTAACTATCTGAATCTGTCCTTAGGGAAGACTGCTCTGGTTTCACCATAACTTTTAAGGCTTTATTTCCCTTCCGTCTGAAAGCTGACCCACATTCTGATACTGGTTGTCATTGTGAAATCAATGATTTCCCTGTTTACAAGACCATGTGGCCAGATGGACAAAACCAAACCAAGGGAAACTGCAGGTGACCTTAGCCAGCCCCCCTCAGGTTAACCAATGGGTACAGCACTGTGCTGCTCTGACCATGCTATCTGTAGGGTTCAGAGCTGGGGTGGTGGCTTTTATGGGTATTTCTGTCACGAGGATAGGTATGACATTTTAGTCACAGCATCACAGAATCACAGGTTGGAAAAGACCTTTGAGATCATGGAGTCCAACTGTACCTGTCCTACGCTAAACCATATCCCAGGCACCTCATCTACCTGTCTTTTAAATATTCAACACCTCCTGTTCCAGGCCCTGACAACCCTTTCAATGAAGAACTTTTTCCTGACATCTAACCTGACTCTGCCCTGGCACAGCTTCATGCCATTCCCCCTTGTCCTGTCACCTGGCTGAAGAGACCATCGGCCACCTCTCTGCAACCTCCCTTCAGGTAGTTGTAGGTGGTGATAAGATTTCCCCTCAGCCTCCTCTTATCCTGTCCTAACAGTATGGTTTGATACATCCCAGCATTTGCTTGTTGGTGTTTTTTCCCAAAAGAATGTTGAAAATTACAATTGCAAGGAGGTGAACAGGACCAACTGACTGATCCCCTTTTTTTTTTTTTTTTTTTTGGGGGGGGGAGGGTTTGGGTGGTTTGTTGGATTTGGATTGGTTTTTTATTTCTTTATTTCCCATAAATACCACATCAGAGCTCTCTAATCCGTGAATCCCAGTGTGTGAGGCCCCATCTTGCATTACAGCATCAGCCAGGTGGCAGAAAGCTGCAGGTGCAAAGCTGTAGCATGAGCTCCTGCTTCCTAAAAGGGCTCCTGTGAGGATGGTGCCTGCTGGGAAGCACCCAGATTGCAGTGCCAAGCAATCCCTCCACCTCTTCCCTGCTCCAGGGTCCCTTGCATCATTACAGCTGGCCAAGCCATGTCAAACGTGTGGGATTGGGAGCGAACAGAAATTACACGACACCATAGTGGGTGGTTAATGCAAGAGGAACACGTGTGGCTATTTAGGAAAACAAGTGGGGTGGAGGCAGGGTTTCAGAATGAAGTCAGTGTGTGGCTTGTACACGTGTGCTGCAGAGGGACACATGGATGAGCTGATGGAGCAGCCATCACAGGGCACTCAGTGCATGTTGATTTGGAAGTGAGGCAGGAAAAAAACCTGTGGGTTTTGTAGCATGTAACTTTTCAAGGTGTTAGCAGCAATGTTAAACAGCTGATGTTAACATTGCATAACTAGAAGTCTGCAGGACCAATACTCTGCCATTAGCTCCCACATCCTCTTTGTTTTTTGCCTGAAATTCCCTTTGCCAGCTGCAGAAACAGAACATTTTCCATATAGAATACACACTGTTTCAGCCAGCGCTACCAACAGTGCAGTTTCTGCTCCGTCACAGCCCTGTGCTGTGCTGGTGTGAACCCTTTTGAGCCCACACAGAGTCATCTGCTTTGGCAGGGGGGGTTGGATGGGACCTCCAGAGATTGAGTCTCTACAATTCACCTACAATTCTGTGAATCTTGGTGTAGGGACCTGACCCGGCTGAGAAGTAGCCCAGCACACCACCACAGCCCCTCCAAAAAACCCCAGAGCTTTTCAGCAGGTTCAAATCCTGTGCCAGCACACCCTGGCATACGAATCATAGTCCTAGTTTAATCCTTGGGTTTATACGTTGCCTGCCCTATGTGATTACCTCTCATCCATTAGCTCACTGCTCTCTTCTCTTCTGTATCCAGGGTGGGTGGTTTTTTCGTGGAGGGCAAATACTATGAGGAGTGGCTGAGGGAGCTGGGGATGTTTAGCTTAGAGAAGAGGAGGCTGAGGGGAGACCTTATCACCACCTACAACTACCTGAAGGGAGGTTGTAGAGAGGTAGGTGATGGTCTCTTCAGCCAGGTGACAGGAGACAGGACAAGGGGAAATGGCATGAAGCTGTGCCAGGGCAGGGTCAGATTAGATGTTAGGAAAAAATTCTTCACTTGAAAGAGTTGTCAGGGCCTGGAACAGGCTGCCCAGGGAGGGGGTTGAGTCACCTTCCCTGGATGTGTTCAAAAAAAAGGGTAGATGAGGTACTTAGGGATATGGTTTAGTTTAGGATGAGAATGGTTGGAGTTGATGATCTTCAAAGGTCTTTTCCAACCTTGTGATTCTGTGATTTTATGTTTGTTTTCTCCTAAAAAATTATTAATTTGGAGGAGGAAGGGGGAAGAAAAAAAAATCTCTTGTTTTGCAAGTCACAGAAGTGGGATTTTTTTGTTGCTGTCTGAGCCACTTTGCCTGCTCTTTCTGCCCCTTCTTTCTCCATCTGCCTCGAGACGGTTACTCTTAATGCACGGCGCTTTGCAGGGCTGTTGGAGCAGCTCTGTTCCCGGGTTCTGCAGGGTGGCACGGATCAGAGGATTTGCCTCTGATCAGGACACCCACTTCTGGTTGACAGGTTTTTCTTTCTCTCCTGTTAAGTCAATGGTGTGCTCAATAGTGCAGGGTAACCTTTTTTCTTTTTTATTTTTTTCCCCCTACTTCATTCTTTTATCACCGCTGACAGCGCACAAGAAGAGGTGAAAAAAAGGAGCCTCTCTGAATTCTCCATCAGATAAGCAGAATCCCCAAAATAGAAACACTGATGTCAAACCAACAGACTCAGCACTTTCTCCTTTCTGTTTCATCCTTTCTTCTTTCTATTCTTTTTCTGAAAAATAGAAACACTCTAAAATAATTCTGGTTTTCCCCTTCCAGTAGAAATAAGACTTGTATTTCCATATTGATAGACTTTATCAAATTAATTATTTGCCAGTTGAAGAGAAAATGTGGTCTGACCAAACTAGCCAACAGGGCAAAATTGGGTTCTTGAAGCGACTGCAGGTGCTCAATTGGAATTATGGCAAATGAACAGATTTCCAGGGGTCAAACAAAGCAGCCTGAGCAAATGCCGTGTGCCGAGCCTGGGAAGCACTGAACTGGTGCTGTGGCTGTGGCAGCTTTCCCGTGGCTGGATGCATGTCACTGGAGTGTGCTCTTTCTTTTGTGGGTGTGCCTCTGGCCTTGAGGAATGCCAGGGCAGGGAAAGGGGAGCTCTTACCTTCTGTGATGCTTGAGTGAGTGCTGCTAAATTTGCCTATTGATGCTGATACAGTTTTTCTTCAAAGTCAACAGAGAGGAAAGCATAGTCCAAATGAGGTCAGCAGCTACTCCCCGTGTGTGTGATCAAATAAAATACAAAGAAAGAATGAGCCAAAGAACTCAATTGATGGTTAAACTCCCAATCTTGTGTGATATAAACAAAGAAGCAGCCCGGGCTAGAATTCTGCTTAGAAACTGGGACTTTTCAGTTGTGTCCTAATGAGCTCAGCTTCACAGGTGACACAAGAAGCTCTCACAATCTCCATGCTGCTTCTGCTTTAACCTGCCAAATCTTGTTGACACAGAAGCAACGTGCATTGAGCATGCCTCCTTAGACAGGTATTATCCCGTCACACTTTTATTGCAAAAGCACCATGCCCTATTATCTTTTGTCCACCATGTGGTAGATTGGTAATTGTGGAGTAGGATCTGCAACTCTTAGACCACCTTGAAAATGGAAGGATTTTTAAAAAACAGTTAGATTTTAATTGTCTCTTATTTATCTAACATACAGAATTTGGGTTTCCAAGCTTTGCACCACGGTCATGAAGTACATACTCGGCTTACCCACTTCCACACATTTTGCTGAAGTACCTGCATCACTTGTAGTTTTCCTTCTAGTCAAGTGAGGAAGATAGGTCCCTTCAGAATCAGGTAAGTGAGATGCAAAAGACACTTTGGAGGTAGTTATAGCGCTAAATTAGTCACCTTAACTTAATGATTAAACTTTAGTGAGGTAAATCGGCCCCGAGCTCTTTGTTTCATGTGAGAGGAAAGATCACAGCAAATGATTTTGACTCTGAAAGGAGTTTTTAAAGGAATTACTGAAGGTGCAGGAAAATCCTCAAAGGAGGTGGCTACACTAGGCATGCTTTGCTAACGCTTTTAGCAGCATGTTTTCACTCCCTGGTAAATCCTCTGAGTTTATAGGGAGGGCTGGGAAGGTACTATAATCTTCTCTTTAAAAGCAAATTTGTTGTATAGCTCGAAGAGCAATAGGCTGCAACAGCTATTTGTAATAACATGCATGATATTAGCCATCAATAGAGGCTCTTACTACAGTCAGGCATGCTGTATGTACTAACAGCATTTAAAACAACCAGAGACCTTAGAGTTTAAAATTATGGAAGCATTCAACAAGTAGATACAATACATTTCCTTAGTAGCTTTGGGAAGCCCAAGAGAGTTTCTCGTTCGGTTGTGCGGGGGGTGATGGGGGAAGGATTGCATGAATAAGTCAGTAGCCATGAGTTACCAGTGGCCTAGTTAGCAAGAGTGGTGTGTTTTGCAGAAGACCGTGGAGGATACATTTTCATGAAGAATTTGAAGGAGGACTGTGATGTTGGCTTTGGTGGCACTTTCCTTCTCTGCGTAGGGGTCAGCCAGGAGAACTTGCTTCAGAGAGAAGTGGCACAGTGAGGCATTAGGCAGAATGGAAACATGGCTCATGCAGCACTCAGGTAGTACATTTGGTAGGTAAGGTCAGGTAAGATGAGATCAGTGGGCACAGGGCAATGTACTTGCTGACAGTCAAGTGGTCACTTGGACACTGGGAGGTGTGAGTCAAAAAAAGCTTTTGAACAAGCCATCCTTATCTATATTCTGGTGGGATGGTAGGATGCACCCTGGTGGGACGACAGTGGACAGGACTGATGCTGCCAAAGATACCCATATAAATTTTAAGTGGATGGTCTTACCTTATCATCACCTGTGTGTTGTCCTGTGGTCACTACCAAGTGAGGAAGAGAGAAAACCTTCAGAGGGCATTCTCACATAGGTGTTAAAGGTGATTGTGATAAATTGTCTGGTGGCACATTTCTGCCCACCTCCACAGAGTGACTTAAAGTAGATAGCACGCTTGTATGTAGTTGGGTAGAATGTATTTTGCTCAAAATGTGGAGTGAAAGTAGTGGATTTCTACAGAGTTATGCAGGCTGGGATCATGCTCTTGTGTGATTTAAACACCATAGTCCGAACAAAACCATGTATTTTGAAATATTTAAAGGGAAACAAGTGTGTCCATATTTCTCATTTAAAAATAAAAATGGTGGCAAGGGGAAAAGATAGAAACTTGAAGATAAAAGAGAAGGTGAAAGCATCACCTACTTACTTGAATTAGAGATTTTATCTATTGTCCTTCAAATCAGATAGAAGGGAGAGAAACAGATATCTGTATGTAACAGAGGAACTTTCCAAAATTGTACAGTCGCCTATGGTTCCTATAGAAAACAGAAAAAAATCTATTGTAATGACAGCTGTAATGATGTATCTGCTGCAAGCTAATGCATCAGTCTTCTGATTCAAGAAGTAACCTGATTTGCTCAGCCTGGGTTTGAAATAAAAGGGAATCCTTCGGGTTTGTATAATCCTATGTAACTGAAGATAGCTGCTGTTTCATCCTTTATCTTTTCTCTCCTACTAGGACAATAGTAACTGACCTGAAACCTTTAGTATTTTCGCTTGGGAGCATCAAATTGCTACTACATGTGTAGCCCTGCTGAGAAACTGTAATAGAAATCTTGAGGGAACCTTTTGCTTCTCAGAGATTGAGGATTCATTTTTAATACCCAGTTCAAGCATTCCTTTTGCCTGTATTCCTTCCCACGGTTAAGAGTAGGTATCAAATCTCGACTTTTTAACTGAAAATGTTATTATTAGATTCCCTAGACTGATTATTTTAATGACACTGCTGTTAAAACTTCAGAAAATGAACTTTTTTAGCCTTGTTTTTTTGCTCTGTGTGTGGGAAAACCCAGGTGCTGTGACTTCAGGTAGTTAGTTCAGAATTTGTACATTCTTCAAGTACTGGCAGTTCTGCTGATGAGCTGAGAAGCGTATGTTTTATATCTTTTATCAATTTTTTTTCAGAAGCTGATGGAGTAAACCTACTGCCTTTACTGTTCTTGTGTGGGTTTTTTTCTTGGGTTTGGTTTGTTGGGTTTTTTCCTTCCCCCAACCCGGATCAACCACACACCTTAGATTCTTTGCCAACTGCTCTGTGGCCAGGAGGAGCCAAGAAGGCTGTAAATGCCCAACAAACCGAATGAGCAGAATTTTCCTTTAATAAAGAGCTCCTTCTGCTGGTGGGAAAAAAATCACATACATTAAACCCAGTAAAAACCATACAGTAAAGGTTGTGTGGTAGGTACAGGCTGATGCCTGGGATACTTGTGGTTAGGAAATGCGTTGTATTTGACTTGTCTGTAAGTATAAGGATGTGCATGTGTGCTGAAGATATTGTCCTGTAGCTCTTCACTGATACTGTGCCTCCATCACATGCAACTGTTCTAAGAGAAATTATGTTTCTTGATACCTGTTACAGTCCTTGATGGAAGTAAGGGATAATAAAGTGCAGCCTTGTATGTGTTAAAGATGTAAACATTGTAGATTTGTTGTCAATAAATTGTGCTTTCTGTATATCATGAAATAATACAGTGAAAACCAGCTCACTGAAAGAAGTGTGTTTCTCATGTGCTTAAAATGGAAAATTCATTCTGGAGCACCAGCCTTGGGTAGCAACCTGTGAGGGGGTTCTGCTTTTTGACATGTTTTCCTTCCGATACTGAAGTTGTTGGGACTGCTGTACTGATATGGTCTGATATTCTGAAGATCAGCAGATTTTGGTAATGGGACAGGCAGTAAAGATCAATACTAGAACAAAACTAATTTTCTTGCATGATGACTGAATTTTTTTTACTTTATCCAAGTTTCTTTTCACTCAGTGAAGAACTTTCCAATGTTTTTACTGTCTGAGGTGCCAACTTCATAATAGGACACCGCTCTATCTTGAGACTCATGTTACCTCCAGTGTGTGGGGTTTTGTAAAAATATGGGAAAATCCAAGTGGGCTATACACTCTTCTTAGCCCCTGGGATGGAAGAACCTAGTGAGTAATCATTTGGGCATACAGTCTTTCAACTAATTAAGTTAGGACTGTAAATGAACAATGTGCATCATCGCCAAGCATTGCTGTACAGTTGATAAGAAGAGCAAGTCTCTGTGTCTAACTTTTGTATACATCCTTGTAGGAAAGTGTCAAAGAAACAAAGAATTACAAGGTTGGAAAAAAAGTTAAGATAATGAAGTCCAAGAGTAGTGGGGATCACCTCTGATGCTTAAGTTGTGTGGTACCAAAGTACTCTTTGATTGAATACACAATCATTTCTCTGTTTCTCAGAAGTTCTCCAGAACCTGTGTTTTCAGGCAGTGCAATAGGACTGAGGAGCAGTTCCTTCCTTTGGCCTTCACAGCTGGTTTGATGTGGGCCAGAAAAGAGCTCTCTTTTTCTTTGAACACTGCTGCCATGTTCAGTTTAGCATTTTGTTCAGATGTTTACTTCAGATGGTTAATTCTTCGTTTCCCATTTCTTTAGAACTCTTTGATCCTCCTTCCTACAGTGGTGTTCTGCTAGCTCATGGTTGTGCCTATGGGAGTGGTCATTGTCCTTTGAGAGCACCGTTTTCTTCAGTCCCACCTACCTCCTTCCACCTGGGAAGGAAGGACTTGGTTCAGCTGAAGAGCCCAAGGCAATCTGGCCACTGTAGCTTTTTACATCCACTTGGAATTGTCAGTTCCATGAAGGACTGTTTGTCCTGATCTTCACTGTTCTACTGCGAGGCAGTGCTCGGGGATTTTTATGAATTATTATTATTATACAGAAATAACACTACCAAAGTATGGGGCATTCTTGCTTAGTCACTTCTGAATATCAGTTATCCATTCCTGCCCACTTGCCTGTAAGATGTTCTTTGAGATAATTTTTTTTACAGATTGAGCTTGTAGTACTCCTACATAGCTTATAAATACTTAGTTCTTGCAAAAGTACTTTGAAACCAAATATAGTGAGTAGGCCTGGTTTGCTGCTTAGAACTTCCTAGACGTGTGCATTTAATTTCTCAGCAGACTAATGCACAGGGCATGTTAGGAATTCCTGACCTTTCTCGATATGAAAACTATTTTCTTTTAGAGAGAACTGCTAAATGAAACTTTTCATGGCAAAAATATTCTCCAAATTTGGTTTTTTTCTTGTTTTCTTACAAAGCAAGCTGTACTCCACACCACCAAAGGGCACAGTGCAATTGCTCACGTGCTGTCTATTGTGGAGTCTCTGCAGTTATACCCTGCCCGGCCTCCAGCTGCCATTCCACAAGGACATGGGTCTCCCATGGCCACTGCATTGGATCTGCTGCTCTGCAACAGTGTCCTGGAGAAGCTGGGCTTGAGATGTCACTGAAAGTGCCCAACTGTGGTCCAGCTCAGAGCAGGAAGAGCTCACTGAGCTTTTTGTCCGGTGGCTGCTTCCAGCTACTCCTGAACATTTGCAGCTGTAGCTGTGCTGTGTCTCCTGCAGTAACGTGATCTAGCTACCCAAAATAGGCACCTACTTTTAATAGGTATATTTGACCTTGATTTCTCTGTGCTTTGTTTTCTCATCTGTAAGTTTGGATAATACCAGCTGTTCATCTTTCAGGGATATTGTGAGGATAAATTATTAGCAAAGCCCTTAAGTACTTAAGGGATGAGTAATGTTGTAAAGTCTACAAGGAAATTAAACATTCTGTCTTTCTAGCGGGATCTGAATGTTGTTTACTAAATGAGGCACAGGGTCACACACGAAACGCTGAACAGAGGGCTGTGCATCCAAATGAGGCAGGGCTTCTGTCTCAGAGAAAACCAAGCATGTATCAAGACTTCTGTGCTGAGTATGTTGGTGCACATAAGCACAGGTAAAAGAGCAAAGGTAGTCCTGTCCAGCCAGAATTCTGGTATCTGCAACTTTTTGGCTGCTAACTTCCAGCTTTAATACTGTCTTTATGAGGTGCCCTATTTGTGGTATTGTCTGTTGTATTACACATACACGTGTGCATGTGTCCTCTTATAACCAGCTTTGTCAGGGCTGGAGTCTGTAACCAGAACATACAATGCAGCTGAATCAGGGATTCACAGAAACATTAACAAGAAGGGGAAAAAAAAAAATAAACCCCAAAAAGTTAGGATGCTGACTTAAGGGGATATTTTTTGTTGTTTTTTTAGCATCTCCCTTTAAAATAGCTTATTTCCAAAAGGTTCACCACTCAATTAAATTTTTCTATTAAATGCTGGATGCAGAAGTCATATATTTAACAAGTTTTCCACTCTGTTGCTTTACTGTATAAATAATACGTCTTCTGGAAATTTCTAATACACGTCAGGTATTCATGATGAAAAAGCACATTTGTACTGACGGTTCAAAGATAATTACTTGCCATTAGGTTCATAAGAACATAAATTTTATTCATTTCTATCTTCTAACTTGTCAACTTCTTACAGTTTGTCTGCAGTCTGCCCCTCGCTGACAAGCAGCAAATAATTTGGTCTTCCACCAAAATGATAATGACTGGCAAATGAAAATTTCATTGGAAGAGACAGCACAACATCAGTTGCACTAAAATAACTTCGTTATTTTTAATTTTTTCCAATGATAATTCAAGTGTTGTCACTGAAGTTAATTTATTTAAGTCACTTCTATTAAGCTGCTCTTATGTAGATGCCTCCTTGTTATTTAAGAGGAAAGCAATACGCGCTGGTTATTTTGTTCAGAGTGCAGTTTTACAGGCAGTCTTTTTGTTTGAGAAAATAATAGACTTTACCACTGTAACAAAGTTTCTTCTCAGTTATGTTACTTTTGTGACACAAAAAATACTTATAAATCAGATAGGGGATGTTTAGCATCTTGTTATGCAAAGGTCAGCTATTTCCACATCAATTTGGCTTTGAGATGGTGTCTAGTGGTAGCACTGATGGTTTCAGTGATGTGTTGTGTGGAGCTTAATCAGAGAGTCCCTCGAAACTGTATTGCCTTGTCTGTAGCAAGGTCTGTGGCATGCTGATACACAGATGAGTAGAGATGATCTTGAGAATTTTGGGAAAGCTGATTATTTGGTTGTTACTTGGGAAAGACTTTTCTGTTGCCTGATACCTGCAAACCTCTGTCCATCCGAAGAAATTGCCCATTTTGTCCTAAAGTGATGGAAAGGACTTCCCCTCACCCCTCTCAGTTTTTTGTCCTTTATGTGGAGCTTACTCTTTCCTCAGTAATTGACTACAAGAAACGTTAAAGAATCATAACTAAGCTGAGAGAAAATATATGTTGACAAAATTTATGTTCCCCAAAATTATTTAGGATAGTTATGGTATTAGAAAAATATACTTCAAACATTGAAAAGCATAATCCAGAACAATGCTTAATATATGTAATTTGAAAGCAGAAAAGGTAAAGTAATTCTTGGCCACGTCTGTCATGTTTGTGTATTAATCTGCCACTGGAGACAATGAAATGCTGTTCAGGGGGAAAAAGAACTAGCACTAGAGAAGCAATTTTTCAGTGAATTAGTCTCTGGTGAAGGTTGCTTAACAGGGGAGCCTTGCCTTTCCATCAAAGAAAACACAAGGAGTAACATCACCTTTTCTGCCATTTGGTGGTAAGAAAGTTTAGAAGAATATGGTCCAGTTCGTCCCACGATTAGGAAACAAAGAGTGTCCTCTCAATGTGTATGTTAGGTATTGGCAATGCCTTTACTCTAGCAGGGAAATATACCCATCTCGTTGCGATGAAATGGTTTGTGAAATGTTCGTGCTGTGCATCGAGTACTCCAGAATACTTCAGTGAACGTACAGTTGGAGGCTGTTAATGTATATTACTGACTGCGATGAGAGTTTACTGTGTGTCTAGTCAGTGGGGAGGCGTGGAGCTGGATGCATAGCGCACAATAAATGTAAATGCTCAGAGGAACAAAAGGACATCTGACTCCCTAAAATATTTTACTTCTCAGGCCGCTGTAGCTCAAAGACTTTTTTAGAGTGTTAACACTGATGTAAACTCAGAAAGGTGGATAAAGCAGACATCCTGTCTCTTGGGGATTTCTGTCACAGAATCACAGAATCGTAGGGGTTGGAAGGGGCCTCAAGAGATCATCGGGTCCAACCCCCTGCCAGAGCAGGTCCCCTAGGACATACCGCACAGGTAGGCTTCCAGACAGCTCTTGTCTTGCCTCTCTCACATCTCAAATAACTCCAGTGCTAGGGTAGATATTTGTGATAGTATTTTTGGTATTTTGTTCTACAGCACGGTCAGGTGACAATGACAATTCAAGCTACAATATAAGCCTGAATTTCTTTTTTCCTTTTGTTTGTTTGTTTATTTTGTCAATTCTTTTGGGAATCTTAAGGTCTGGGAGAAATCTGGATGACTGAACATAGGGCTCTGAGAAACAGAAGGCTGTTCTAGGTTGTTTGTGGAGAATGCAAGCAAATGTGGCCAGACTATAATGCATTTACTACAGTTTTGTTGTTAATAGTCAGCTCTCCTAGTAGGATGATGTATTTCATTCAGCCGTTTTCTGTTTCCTTTTTCTGGCTGTAAAATTGAATCTTCCTTTGAAGAAAACTTCTAGGAAGAAGGATTTCAAAAGAAGGAAAATAAAGTTATAGGTGTGAACTGGCAGTCAATTTCTGTACTTTAGCAGAGTCCTAGCTTCTCCTAGTGCCTGAGCCCCTGTCGAGTCCTGGTACTGGCTGTGGCTACAGAGCTGTTAGGATCCCCACTGGAAAGTCATCCTCCTGTATCCTCGTTCTCTTGCAAGGAGCTGAAAGACGCCAGAATCTTGACTACCAGGGCAAAGTTGGACTGCTGTGAACTCAGGGGTTTTCAGCATCTCATCAGATGAGTTGGCAGGAAACCAGTTGAGTTTCTACCTTCCTGTTTCTGCTTAGACGTTTGTTTGAGGCACCTCCATTTCAGTGTATCTTTTTCTCCCCCAGAAAAAATCCCAACCTAGCAACATTTACAAGAAAAGAGATTTCTGGCCAATTCTCTTGTCAATTTAGACCATCAAGTGAATGTGAGATTTTTTTTTTTTTAATTCATGCATTTATTAGCTAGTCCCAAGGTACCTCTATTGCTTTCTTGCTCATTCTTCTTGCGACCACCCTGAAGCTGCAGCTTAGATGAGAATTTCCCCCTTAGTTTATTAAGCAGAACTGGCCAAAGACACTGGTGCGGCACTGCCCGTTACTCCCAGTTAAGTGGAGGGGCAGCTTACCGTAGGATACCTAAGTTGTTTCATTGTTCCTAGCAGCATCTGTGCATAAAACACACCACTTCTACAGACTTGTGTAGTTCAAGGAATCTTTGAAAAGCCACTTACTTTAAGCAGGACAGTTGGTTTGTAGGCTGTTGGAGAGATGTATATCCACCCTCCTGAAAGGATTTGGAATAAAGAGGTGGAAGTAACCGCTCTGCTTTGCATGGTGTCTTCCAACCCTGTGGCAACATCTGGGTGGTTCGGTGCGTAAGTAGAGGAGAGGTGGAAAGGGTCTGAGAAATGAGAGGGAAAAGATATTACAAAGAACATGAAGTCATCCTAATGCTCACAACTTAATATTCAGCCCACGAGTCTTGGCTCTGGAGGGCTGCGTCCAGGGCTTCAGCAATGGAGCCGCTTTCCTTCTCTGCGCTGAGGCAACAAGCATATGTCAAGCCATTTGTGCCATCTGCCACACGAGTGTCAGGAGAAGCAGGAGGAGCACAGAGGGACAGATACTTGAGGACATTAGTGGTAAATTATTTAAATGAGAAACACCGGGCTTGGTGTTGCAAAGCTGCATAGTCTTGGCAGCCCAGCTTTTCAGCAGGCAGTTGGTAAAGTGAAGGACAACTGACCACTCTTGACAAAACATTGGGATGTTGGGTAGGCTGAGTGTCCTCAGTCTGTTCGTGGATCTCCACTCCTCATAGTGAAATGGTGAAATAAAAGTGATTCAGGTGCATTTTGTGTGATGGTGTGTTTTGCTCTGTAAGAGCAGGAGCCTTAATAGAAATATTTCCAAAAAGTGGCTTGAGGGTTTTGCAAGTGTGCTGATTAAAAGTTAACTGGCAAGGACCTTTTCAGCTTGTCCATGACTAATGACCTCACTGTGGAGAACTTTCAAGCTGTATCTCTGAGTTTCTCTGTTGTGGTTTTGGGGTTTTAATTTTTACTTTTCGGAGACAGGCTTAGCAGGGAGGCACCAAAGTGTGGAGCAAGTCCATTGGTTGGGAAAACGCAGGAGTTGATTTCCCATGTGGCCTTCTTGGCTGGCAACTGCAAATTTAAGTATATTACTCGGTGATGTTGTTGTTGTTATTACTAAAACCAATAATTTGAAGACTACTGCTTCTGCTCACCACTTTACAAAACTTGCAGTTCACTGTGCTCCCATAGCTTGCCTGGAAAGGAACAAAGAGAGGACACAAGAAACAAGTCCATGGTGTTTGAAGAAAAGCATCATGGTTAAGGGAGGCTTCTGAAACCTTCCAGTGTTGCAGTAAGAAACCATCTGTTTCTTGGTGTGTATGGTAAGAAGGATCACCCCAAACAGTTTTAGGTCTGAGAAAGAGAATGAAACCGAGGGTAAAAAATTGAGGAGTGTCAGGAGTCTGATTTATAGGGGCGATTGCAGCACACAAGGCATCTGCCTTCCCCCCCTCCCCCAAGAATCTAACCATGATCAATGCAAACCTGCTTCTTGTTGCAGGGTGGTGTGGCTGTTGCTTACCCTTGAGCACAAATTATCAACTGCCTTGTTGATAATGAATATATGTTTCTTGTTTTGCTGTGCTCAAACAACTTTGATCCTAATGAAAGCCAGAAGCAAATATAGATCTGGGATATGTATGTGTGTATCGAAATAAGGTCTGAGATTTTCTAGTTGCCTTTAGAAACTGGAATTTAAGAAAACTTTCCCATGCGGTAAGCTTTGTGACAAAAAATAGGAGAACTTCCTGTGATGTTTCTACAAGGTCTGTGGGTTTAGATATGTGTGCAGCAATTTCCCAGCTTGCTTCCTCTCACCTGGCTCCTGCTTTCCCACACTTAAAGGTGAAGAAAAAGAATTTGAGTGCCAATTCTCTGTGAGCCCAACAGATAGGCTGTTAGACGATGGGACTGCTTGCTTGGCTGGTTTTGTGCATTCGCTTTGCTTTGTTGTGAGTCTCCTGTGTAGAAAACTATTTGTGCTTTAAGAAACAGAAAATGACAAGTGCTGGCAAACCTGATGGGCTCTCAAAGCCCCAAGATGGAGGAAAGTGGGAGATTTGTACCAAGCACCAACATGCTGACCTCAGCGTGCCATTTAAGTGTTTTAAGAACTCTTTAGCTTGTGTCAGTGCAAAACATTAAGGTGTTCACGAATGAAGTTCTGGGAATGGTGCTACAGAGATGGAAATAATAGGAAAGTATTTTATTTGTGATCGGTGTACCCAGAGCAGATTTGTTAAAAGAACCAGTGGTAGCAGCAGAGCTGTAGCAAGGTTTCCCAAACCATTAGGTTTGAATAAGCAGTATTTGATCATGTTAAAATTTTGTGTGAACTTAATGAAAAAACCCAACCAACTCACTTTGCAGTTACTGAAACATCAAACTTAATTTAACTCCACTAATGAGAAAAATAAATGCCCTTTTGGAACAGCGTCAAGAAGAATGGTATTCATTTCCTTATGTAATCTACAAGTATTAATTGATTACCTCTATGACTTTCCTGTATTTTCGTTCTATTGTAGGACTTAATGGACATAGTACATCCTAAATGAAAGCAGGGTTATATTATGAATTGTCTGCTTTGTAAAACACATAGCAACCCAGTTGCCTTCCTTTAAAATATTCTTTATTCCTAACTGACTGCCTACTCATTACCAGTGCACCTTAGCACGCAGTTCCAAGGGTTACACTCTTCTTTTGAGGCCTATATTTTTAGTTTAATGTGGAGTATCTGTACACAGAGGAACTAGAATAAGTTACAGAATCCTACTTGGTGAAAATAGCATGGCAGGGACTAGTTCTGAAGTGTTTGTGCCCTTTTAAAATTTCATCGGGCCTTCCTTCTTCCTTGGAAGAACTCTGGTGGGTGAAGGTCTCCAGAGCATCATTCTCCCATGTTATCTGCTAGCCTTGTCTGAAGGAGCATGAGCACATGTTTATGTGTAAATATAACTACTCACCTGCTGTTTCCAGAGCTATAGTTGTATTTTTAATAGATGCCAGTGTGGAGTTCTGAGTTAGACTAAAGTAAAATGACATCTGCCCCAACTCTCTTTCTGAACCCAGGTATCTGAAGACAAAAAAAGTCATATATGAAGGAGTGGTTATCAGTGATTAGATTGCTTTGGGTTTTGGGGGTTTTTTTTTAGGAGATGCAATATGACCGAATATATCAGTGTATTGCTGTTTGCTCATGTTAAATCAGATTGATGACCATCCTCTTATGTTGGGACTAATTCTGGGGGCATTGCCATGAACTCTTTGTCTTTTCAGGCAAAGACTATAAAAAATAATCATTAAAAAAGTCATAACAAATAATCTTTTGCTAATAGATCAGAAGTAGGTTTTTGGTGCAGATTTTAATAGTGCTAGGCTGAGCTAGATGGCTTTAGTTATTTTACCACTGCCAGTGGAAGCTGTTCCAATTGGACATTGATATGTTGGCACAAGAGTACCTGAATTATTCTCCAGTGTCTTTGGCCCTGGAATAACATTGAATGTTAGCATAATTTCCAGCACAAATATAAATATCCATGAAAATTTTATATAAAAACTTAGGATCAGAAGATTGGGGGTTTTTTAGGGGGAAGTGGAACAACAAAAAACCCCAGCAAAATCACAGTAAAAAAACTGGAAAAGTAATGCTGGATTCTTAACAGGACAGAAATGAACACGCATCTCAGTTTTACAATAGAAGAAAATTAACCTGTGGTGTTAATTTGTCTTTATAAAATGAATCCTTAACATCTAAAGGTACATTAAAATTAATTTTCAGGTAAGTTTTTTCCTAGAGTGCTCTCGTTATATGTCATGGTTGATTATGGCCATTTCTGTTGAATACGGCAGGATGGAGACAAGTACACACTCACCTACCTTCTATCTTAAAATCTTCTTAACTTGTAACTGAAGAGGGTTTCCAGACGGGATGGGAGACGTTTCTTGTTTATTTTACTCATTAATCTTCTCATTAATCTTTCTTTACAGAAGAAAGCTGATATAAAGGATCAGATGTATTTTGTTATTTCTTCTATTTTTTTTTTCCTGATTTTTAAAAAAGTTCTGGTTTTTTGCCTTTCTCTGCAGTTTCCTTATTTCCCATCTACCTTTCTGAATGAGGGCATAGCTTTACTTTTGTATCTACAGGCAACATCTCTACCTCCTAATTGACCTGCAAACTGGAATTAGTGACTCAGTAGACTTGAAGTAGACATCAAATCAGGCTTTTTAAAATTTGATACTTGGAAAAATGAAACATTATTTCTGCAGCGAGCATGCTTTGCATTCTCCTTCCCATACAAGACGTGCCTTCAGCACTTTAACTTAATTTTGGAGATACCCCAGGGCACTTAGTGAAGATAAATACACATACATTACCGGCACTGATCGAATGTAGGACATGCCATTGATTCCAGCTAGGGAAATTCAGGACATGCCACCAACTTTTCCTACTTACCAAAGTGACTTCAGTGTCAAGCCTGTGAAGAGGAAGCTGTCTTGACACCTTCCTCCCGTCTTCTCCCCCACTTCTAGCTGTATCATCTTTTATCACTGTTGGCAAAAAAATAAAGGAAGAAGCCCCTCACCAGATGAGCATGTAGAGATGATCAGTTAAATGATTAATATCCAGTTTCTGATGAGAGTTTTACACAATCCTTCCTATTTTTTACTCAAATACAGAAAAATCATTTTGTAGGTGATTGTGGCATACAGCCTGTTTTTTTAAGCAGAACATAATTTATCTCCATGCTTCTTCCCCCTAGGTATGTTTTTCTGCAGACCTTCATTTTATATCTGAATATTTTTTCCATGCATTTTTGAGCTTTGATTTTCAGTGGGAGATAATATCTTCTATTAGCTCACCTGACAGATGAAAAAAAAAATTAAGAAAAAAGAAAGTATGAACTTTTGAAAATCATCTCTTGCCAAGTTCTCAAATTATTGAGTTCCTTTTTTCACCCATGTTGCTTTTACACTGGATCAGCAGGCAGATGTCTCTTGCCAGAGTGCTTTATCCTCTACAAACATTTTGGGATGCTTCACTGCTCTGGGATTCGCTCAAACATATTGTGAAATTCTCTGTGATCCCTGGCAAAACAGAAGTGAACCTGTAGTTTTTCAGTAATTTCTCTGGGATTGGAATAATGAGGAAGAAAGATGTTTGTAGTCATCTCAGCATTTGTGACTGTTTAATTTGGAAACCAAGCTTGGATAACAAAACTGGATAATTTTGTTGAGGAAGTGGCATTATTTTATGTGACTGTTAATGGAGAAATAGACTGATTGCTTCAACTTACAAAATAATGAGCCTGTAGCTGGAAGGTGTGCTGCTCCAGATGTTTGGGTGCAAAAGTTTATTGTAACAGAATAGCTGCATTGTTTTATATTAGTTTTTTCTGGTGTCAAATAACTACATAAGGTGAAAGTAGTCCTATGCCTCTTCATCCTCTTTTAATTGGGACTGACAGCTTGTAATGCAGATGCTTTGGATATGTATTTTAAAAAAATAGTAACCTGAAAAGGAAAGGAACTCTGTGAATCAGACACTGCGGTGATGACTTTATTTATAGCCGAGATCATTTACGATCTAGGAAGTAAACTTCACTTCCACACAGCAAAGTGTGAAGTACCCCAAATTAATCACAGACGTAAATGCCTGTGGAAAACAGATTTTGAGAGGATCAAAGGTATGATATGAGAAACAGAAAAGAATGGTGAACAGGCCATTTCTGGATTAACAGGCTGAAGGGTCGCTTAGCCCTCAGAAACAAGTCTCAAAGGTAGAGCTGCTATTGATGTTTTTCTTAATGAAACTCCCATTTATACTGAAAACAATTAAAGCCTAGACACACCGAACAGATTAAAATCTTCTCTCTGAATTTATCTGTGTAGCTGTAAAATGCTAGTGCTGTGGTCTTTCCATCACGAAATGGGTGATGGTGTGATGGGTCAGTTAGCGGATCCTGTCCCACCGTGTGGTTCCCACAAGTTCAACAGCAGCAGATGTCAAATCAAACTAAACCTGTGAAATACCCTTCAGGTTTTAGATGGCAGTGACAAATTTTCTACTCAGGCTTCACAAAAGGCATGGATTTTGGACAGAGTGAAGGGTGAGGCAGTGAGAAACCACGATCATGAGTATGCATCCTGCGAAGCAGCTGAACAATGGAGACCCTTTTTCTGGACCTGACATAAATTCTGTTTCTCCTAGTGGAGTTGTAAAGAACATGATGTCTGACAGATGTTATGGTGACTAGCCTGTCCCAGGAAGATAATCCACTCCTCAAAGGAATCAATTTGTTCAGTGCTACTGATAAAGGCCTCAGTTGTATATTGGGGCAAATACTTCCTACTTCTTTAGCCTTATGGGAGAACAGCTAAGGCAAGAATAGTGTCTGCGATGTGGTGTCATCTACAGTGAAAGTCTGTACCTTCAGTGAACCACAACTACAGCCCGTGCACTATGGCACTGGAAGTCCCCCTGTTCTCTTCACAGCAGGCACCGTACAGTTGGAGGTGAATGAAACTGGACTGAATATCTGACTTAGTGATGTGCATTACCCTACTGTGATTCCAGAAGGTGCTGGTATTTTTCATCTGATTCAGTTCAGAAGAGTTGAGTTATATTATTGTCTGTTGGGGACTCACTGGAGTAGACAAGTGAGTGGTTAGGTGACCTGGAAACTTGCTGAACTGCTACACTCCAAGGGTTGTTGTGATTAGCGGCACAAAGTCCAACTAGAGGCCAGTAACCGTGGTGTGCACCAGAGGTTGATACTGAGGCCACTGCTGTTTAACATCTTGATTAATGACCCAGACAGTGGGTACACCCTTAGCAGGTTTATAGACAATATATAACGTGAGGAGTGGTTAATACACAAGAGGGTTGGGTTGCCACTGGGACCTTGACAGGCTGAAGAACGGGATTGATGGGAAACTTATGAAGTTCAAGTAAGGCAAATGAAAAGCCCTATAATGGCCTGGATTTGACTGTGTTTTGCTGGATGACTTTGGATTCAGGTAGATGAGAATTTTCTGTCTCATGACTTAGGTGCTCTATTCTGACCAACATGCCCTACCCTTCTTGAACTCAATTTTAATTCTCAAGCATGCCGAACTCATAGGCATGCCATAGAGCTTACCTGGTTTTCATCTTTCCCAATGCAAGAGTTCTATACTGTGCTTATCAGTATTTTGACAACCAAGAAATGAGAAAAAAGCTTGTGTCTCTTAACATTCCTAACATTTCAAGCAATTAACCCTTGAGGCTTTTGACCTCAAGTGCGGTATGTCTTCTCTGCTGGCTCCCTGTGTCTTAAAGTGGTGTCCCTCTGTCTCTCTGCCTCCTTTTTGTAAAATCTCGTGCACTCAAATCCTATATGGAATATAGATGTTGAAGAATGTTCTGTGCCTCCACCAAGCAGGCTGGGAAGTTTTCCTAGTCATTTCTATTAGATTACGTTGACGTGCAACAGGAAGGAATGCTGTTCCATGTCAGAAGTTTCATGGCTCGCTTTGGGGAGGAGCAGATTTTGAGAGTTGGATAGTCTTTATATTTTAGTCTGTTTTGGATAGGATGAGAAAATCCTGTCAATAGTTGTAATTATGTAATAGATGACAAAAATGAGCAGAACTCTGAAAGAGAAATGTGTCTGCACACAACGTTCATTTGAGCTATAGATTTTTTTTCTCCCTTCAGGGGAAAATGAATAGATGTTGGTAAAATTTTAGAGGTTCAAAAAAGCATTGAACAAATTAATGAAAGAAAAATCCACTGAAGTTGAAAGTTGCCCTGTCTGGCTGGACAATGCATCAATCAAAAGATGGTGCATGGTAGGAATATATCCATACCTACACTTAAACGTCTCTATTTGTGGCCTCCTGATACTGAGCTCTGTGGTTAGGTGACCTGTACCTGTGTCCCACTCCTGTGAGTTGGTCCCACTCAAAACCCAAGTAATCTACTGCTTGCAAGGAGACGGCATGGCGGAAGGTATCACTGCTTGGTCTCGAGCATTGGTGCAGGTCCCCAGACCTCAGGGACTGGGGGAGAAGTTGTGAACGCACTAGAGACTTCTCCAGGTGGATGCTGGGCACTGTCTGGGGTTCACATGGAGGGTAAGTGGACTGTATCAAGTGGAGCGCCTGTGCCACTTGTCAGTGCCTTTTTAAGTCAATAAGGTGCAAGATTTTCAGATCATGATCAATTTATTGAAAATAAATGGGATGGTTCCAAATGGCTTTTAAAATGCGTCTGCTTTTGTGGAGGCCATAAGCTTAAATCTGGAAGGATAATTTTAGGCACCACCACCATTGAAAACATTGGCTGCTAAAACTTGAGCATTTCACAGAGCAAACAGAAGAGAAATTGCAAGCAAAAAACCATGTTTTATGTAAATACCAAAACATCTCGGTAGAGCCAGCACAACATAGGTAAAAATAACTTTCTGGTATTGTTCCAGGTCTGTATTTGCATTCTGAATCAATCTGTATGCATTAGAAACAAAGTAAAATTAGAAGATCAGAAGTGTGAAGCAAGGTTTGAGAGGTTTAGGCTGGATAACTGTGTGTTAGATACAACTCCTTCAAAGTGCAATCAACTCCTGTTATACTGTCAACGTGATATTTGACTATACACAAACACAGACTGCTGCAGTGACAATTTTATACCCTATTGTACAACTCCAATCAGCCCCGCTGTTTCAAAACAAGACAGTTTGTCTTGCTGTAAATACAAAAGGAATTATACAAATGTATCTTTCTGCTTTATTATCCTGGAAACCTCATAGATCATGTGAAATGTTTGGTGCGTGGCAGTCCAAGGAGAAAAACAGGAAAAAAAAGAAGGCATTTAATTTGGCTCCTTGCTATGTTTACCTCTATCTGATGGGGGATTAAGTTGTCGTTTATGCAGCTTTAACAACATTTTTATTCCTTTTGAAGTTTCTGAAATGCAAGTCGGATAAATTGCACTGTTTCCTGAGTTTTCTCCATGTTAGAAGTCATTAAAGAAGCACGGTAACTACTGGGGAGAGGAAATACAAGAAAAATGATGCAGGATTCTCAGGAAACCGAAACTCCCATCGCTGAATGTGACACAGAAAACATCACTAAAACATGTCTAAAAATCATGTTGACTTCTGAAGGCATAGGGCATTTTATTTTATTTTACTTTATTATCTTCTCTGTATTGGCAATCCAAAAAGTTAGATGAACAGGGTGCAGGATACAAAGACTCATGGAAGTGGGGTTCAGCAGCTTAGCCTCAGCTCACAGAGCAAGTGCCAGTTCCTTGGGAAAGATGCCTGAGAAGTGAGCTTCGGGCAGATTGAAGGCTGAGATGGAAGTACCACTGCAGAACTGTTCCAGGTCAGGTATTGCTTTCTGCATCAGGGAATAAATGGCTTGAATGAGGAATAAAAGATGGAGCAAAGAAAGGTTGCAGGTAGTTGAAGCTCTCTTTGTCTTTGATCGTTGCTTTGGTTTGATTTCCTGGGGTTTTTTTTCAGTTTTGCTTGACATTATGCTATATTGCATTGTTTGCTTTGCGGCCTTGCCTTCTAATTTCATTTTGGCCCAAGAGAGATGATACCTGTGTCACCAGCTGCTCAGACACTTGAGAGGCACATTGCATTTGGCCTCCAAAGGGTTGAGAAAGGGGGTTTCTCGCTCCCTGTTGGTGCAGAGAGCAGAGTGGAGGAGAATATTGAGCAAAGAGCAGTGGCAGCTCAAGGACATGTCACTGTTGGCCACAGAAGCAAAAAGCCCACTCCAAAGCAAAGCGAGGTGCTCAGTTATCACAATGGAATAGATCTGTTTTTTTCTTAGTTGAAATGTTCATCTCTGAAAGGCATGGCTCAGTCCTACACAGGGGACCTGTACCAAACTCCTGCTGGCTTGCTGGCTTTTCCTTATACTGAGAAGAGTTTGTTTCCACACAAGAGCTCATTTTTGACAGCATATTTATTCTGCAGAACTCTTACTTGCACTCTCCTATTATTTGCAAGTTGCACGTAGTTCAGTGGCACACGGAATGTGTGCATAGCTGTAATTATTGTAGTACTATGGAATTTCCATATCATGACTGCTCACTTTCCTATCAGGCTTTAGAAGATTTATCTGTAGGAATAGCAATCTTTATACACATCAGCAGCAAAATACAGAGATTCTTGTTTGCCCTGATAGCTTTTTGTATCAGTCCTGACTGACTTGGGCTACGGATAGCTCTTTGTTAACAGGTTAAACAGAGTAACAGTGGTAATTTTACTCAGTGTCTATGGCTTGTAAAATGTGCTTCTTCCAGCTTTTGAATCATTCTTACACAAAACCAAAACGGTGGATGACTTGAAAAGGAATAACCTTATGTCCTGTAACCAGGTTATGGGCAGGATGTGTTAAAGCTTTTCTCCCTTGACTGCGGCTGGCTGTTGTCTCTGTAAGAACTACATTACCGGAATCCAAGCGAACTTCTAGCTACATTTTAAGTTATGTGAATAAATGAAGAACTAAGAAGTGTTATTTTGTGTTGGTTTATAGTGCTTTGAAAAATTACTGCCAGTGGTTGTCTTAGTTACTTCAGTAATGTATCAGGAATGGCGTGGTCAGCAGGAGCAGGGAAATGATTGTCCCCCTGTACTCAGCACTGGTGAGGCTGCACTTTGAATACTCTGTTCAGTTTTGGGCCCCTCACTACATGAAGGACATTGAGGTGCTGGAGCGTGTCCAGAGAAAGGTGATAAAGCTGGGGAAGGGTTTGGTGATCAAGTCTTAATGAGGAACAACCAAGGGAACTAGGATTGTTTAGCCTGGAGGAGAGTGAGGGGAGACCTTATCACCACCTACAACTACCTGAAAGGAGGTTGCAGTCAGGTGGAGGTTGGTCTCTTCTCCCAAGTAATGAGCAATGGGATGAGAGAAAATGGCCTCAAGTTGTGCCAGGGGAGATTTAGATTAGATATTGGGAAAAAAAATCTTTATTGAAAAGGTAGTCAATCATTTGGCTGCCCAGGGAAGTGGTGGAGTCACCATCCCTGGAGGTGTTCAAAAAACATACAGATGTGGACCTTTGTGACATAGTTCAGTGTGTATGGTGGTGTTGGGTGGATGGTTGGACTTGCTGATTGATCTTAAAGGTCTTTTCTAACCTTCAGGATGCTATAACCTAGCAGCTATATAATTAAACATGGTAATGCATAACAGAGTTGTGTGCTCCATTCATATCTTCATGCTTCTGCAGCATTATGATAATGATTATATCTTGTTTTTGGAGGGGGAAATTCCTATATACTGTAGGATTGGTTATAAGCAGAACTGTAAGATAGATCTTAAGCCACTTGAGGTTACAGCGGTGACTGCTTAGTTTTTTGCCTGTCAGAAGGCAGTTTCTGATTTTTGACTGATGGGAATAACTAAATAACAGCTTACAAATGGAAAGAGTTGTTCTTAAAACCTTACCTTTGAAAACTTGGAAAGGTTTTCAGTTGCGGAATATCAAAATAAGTAGGGCATTCTTGTAATATTTTTCCTAGAGGTGGATGAATTTGCGAAAAACACTTTGACTGTAGGCTTGCCTTATTTTTATAGTGCTGTCAAGTCCATCAACTGTGTGAGCTACTGCAAAAGGAGAAAACTAAAACTAAGTCAGGAAAAAGAGGAAAATAAATATGCAGAAGTGTTTGGAGCCCTACAAATTACCAATGAAGTAGACATTGTTATATCTGTGCTGGTTTATCCTTTTGTAAATCTGATAATGTTTTTCTGTTCCTCTTATTTTTTATATGGCATTTCTGATCTAAGGAAATATAATTTTGGGGAGGGAGGAGTGTCTCACAGAGGCATTTACATTTGCTAGGTCAATTTTTCTTTTGCTTAATGGCCAAGCAACATCACATAGCTGTAAGCAAAACTAAAATGTAATTGTGTTGGGGTGTGTGTTATTTATAATACCTCAAAGGCACAGTCATGATACAGTTACCCCACTGCAAGAAGAGCTGGGGAAATGCGGAACAGAGATTTTATCTGTGCCCCTAAGAATTTGAGGGTTTATTGTTTAACTTTAGCCAGCTACATCTTAATGAGTTAGCTGTTACGATTCCTGTTAGAGGTGATGCAGAGAAGCAGATACTTTGGGAGCACAACTTGTCTGTCCTCTTAAAAGCTGACTTAGGGGGTTGTGAATTATGCCCAAAGAGGCCATCCAGAGGGATCCTGACAGGCTGGAGAGATGGGCCCGGGTGAACCTAATGAGGTTCAACACTGCCAAGTGTCAGGTGTTGCACTTGGGCCGGAAGAATCCCAGACATAGATACAGACTGGGAGAAGAGCTCCTTGAGAGTAGCCCTGCTGAGAAGGACTTGGGGATTCTGGTGGATGAGAAACTTAGCATGAGCCAGCAGTGTGCTCTTGCAGCTCGCAAGGCCGATGGTGTCCTGGGCTCCATCGGAAGAGGGGTGGCCAGCAGGGACAGGGAGGTGATTGTCCCTCTCTACTCTGCCCTCGTGAGGCCCCATCTGGAGTACTGTGTCCAGATCTGGGGCCCCCAATACAAGAAGGATGTGGAACTGTTGGAGAGGGTTCAGAGGAGGGCCACGAAGATGATTAGAGGGCTGGAGCACCTGCCCTACGAAGAGAGGCTGAGGGAGCTGGGCTTGTTCAGCTTGGAGAAGAGAAGGCTGCGGGGGGACCTCATTGCAGCCTTCCAGTACCTGAAGGGAGCTTATAAGCAGGAGGGGAATCAACTTTTTAAAAGGATAGACAATGACAGGACAAGGGGGAATGGATTAAAACTAAAGGAAGGAAGGTTTAGATTAGATATTAGGGGGAAGTTTTTTACAGAAAGAGTGGTGAGGTGCTGGAACAGGCTGCCCAGAGAGGTGGTGGATGCCCCATCCCTGGAGGTGTTCAAGGCCAGGTTGGATGGGTCCCTGGGCAACCTTGTGTAGATCCAGGCCTGAGGTTGTTGGCCCTGCCTGTGGCAGGGGGGTTGGTGCTCTATGATCCTTGGGGTCCCTTCCAACCCAGACCATTCTATGATTCTATAATTTTCTGGTGATGAAAAGGAAATAAAATATCTAACTGCATTGTAGACATATGTGGTGAAGATGTGTCTAGAGTGAGGTGAGATGAATCCCAGCTGATGATACAAGTGGAAAGCACAGATTTTATAGGAGGAAGAGAGAGGGATAATGGCAGAGCCAGGTTGACCCATTTTTCTCCATGGAAAGTGGGGTTGAAAGGAGGAGAAACGCCCAAATAATTTTTCATTTGGTATTTTTTCAAAGAAATCCCCAGGATTCGGTGTGAAGAGAGTAGGGGCAGGAAAAGCTTTAGGATTTTGAGGAACAAATCCTGGACATCAAAAAGCAGCCTGGGATGGTCAGTGTGTGTGGAATTTCTTAAAAGTTAAAACGAAGGTATTGTGTGAGTAGAGGGTGCCTGAGCTAAAGGAAGAGCTGATGAATAGTGATGGTGAACAGGGATACTTTGCAGTGCATACTGAATGTACCTTGTAGATTAACAGTAGGTGCAGGGGAAGCAAATACTGGAATGATCCAGGCACAGGTGGCATGGTCTACATAAATGGAACAAGAGAGAGATGATTTGGAAGATGAACAGTTTCAGCAGCTCTGTCAATGGAGAAGCATGAAGAAGACTTGAATTCTGCTAAGGAGTCGTTAGACCCAATGCACTGGAAATCACATCCAAGTTGAATGCCAGGACGTAAGTAGGAGCACTGGTGGTGCCTGGAAGAGGAGAGTGGAGCAGCAGAGAGAAGCAGCAGTGAATGCTGTAAAAATGAATGGGCTTTTGTGAATGGAGAAGATAAACCATAGCTGCAGGTCAAACAAAGATCTCATGGTGATGGGAACAAGGAACTAAAACAGATCAGGCAGGTGGAGGTTGAAGTCATTAGGAAGCATATGAGGGCAGCCCCTTAATGCAGACAAACCATGTCATTGCCAATTTTTTACTGTGAATTCTGCTTTGTAGTCATTAGTGATCACAGTCTTTGGATTGCAAGAAGTTTCCAAGATTTATGTAACTAATAATAACATTTGCACAGCTTTTTGGTTTGAAAGAACTTCAGGAACAGCACAGGTGAAACCCTATTTTCTTTCTATGTCAAGATGAAATTAAAACTACAGTTTTCTGTAACTTGGTTTATTTTTGGTTACAGTAAATTGAAGGCAGTCAGGAAAGCTTACTTGTGTTCTCTCAGCTTTAAAAAAGGTATTCCACAGATACAAACTGAGAAATATCATACATAACCAAATCTACTATTTTTTCCAGCATATCAAGGTCTCCTTAGTTGTCCTTACAACTTTTGTATATATATTGTTCTTCTGTTGTTGGTAGTAGGTGCTTTCCTGTGCAGAAGCTGTCTACCAACTCCTGAAAGCAAGCCTCTGGTTTTAGTGGCAGAGAGAAGGGAGATTGACTCCAGAATGAAAGCAGGGAAGATTGATGAGTACTTACTTCACCATTGAAGTGGAGTTTTTTTAATGATACAGCAGTAACTACTAGGATTAGAGCTGAGCCTTTTGAAACACGTTAGGCAAACGTGTCTGCTAACAATAAGGCTTAAAGTTAGGCCACAAGGTTTTCCTTCAGGAAGCCCTCAGGGACCCCTCATTGCTTTGAGAAGAGCTTTTCGAGGCACCTACAATGAAGGTGCGAGTTTGGCAGGACGGATCCTCAGAGGTTTTTTTGGCTTCTCGAACTAGTTGAAGCTGAGAATAACTTTCATGGAAACAAATTGTTGTCTCTATTGTATTAACTGCTATTACAGCTGGCTGGAAATTTTTCATTTTCTGTAGGTGATATTAATCACGGGGTGCCTGCAATGTGCCGCTTACCCTGAACAAATACGATTAAACCATATTAAAATTCCATAAGGAATTATTTAAACACATCTATTCCTATGTGAATATTAATCATGGGGTTTTTTTCCTCCCGCTTAGGAGCAGATGTTCACTCTTCCTGTTTGAAGTCCTTTTTCTAGCACAAGCTGTGTGACACTGAGGTACAAGTCACCTCGTGCAGCGCATGCATTTGGCGCGGGCTCGAGATGCTCAGTGGGTTGTCACTCATGCCCCTCAGGTTCTGCTGGATTCCTTGGCTTATAGGCCTACAGTTACCTAGGTTCATATAGTCACACGCTGCTAGTTCCTGCATCACTAACACCAACGCTTCTGTTGGGACAACTCATTGTGTGGCACTGCTGAGTGCAAAGGGCGGCCTTTTAGAATGGCACGTGGTGTAATGCTCGAGCTGGAAGCAAGTGGCATAGCTTGGGCTATGTTAAGCCAGTGTTTTCCTGTTGGGAGAAGGCTGCTCAGGGCCTGAAGGATATTGAGGCTGCTCTTTAGAGAAGCTCATTTGCACCTTTATCCAAGGTGACACGCAAAGAATTAAAACTTCATGTTGCTCAGAGGACCTTACTTCTCTTACCACAAATACGGATTTTTCATAACGCCTCCTACAGTGGTACAGAGGAGATTGGGTAACTTTGGTGTTTTGTGCATGGAACAATTGCATAACCTCACAGTTAGAGGGGTGAGTTTCTTTTCCATTATTCTAATAGAAGATGGCTATAAACCTCCTTGGAAAATTAAGTACAGCTATGAAGATTTTGATAGTAGTTGTGATAAATGTTTTCATCATGTAATCAGACTGATGGGCTATTAATACTATCCAAATTTCTAAAAGCTACAGTTGAGGAATATCGCCTGGAGTGGGGAAACCACAGTACCCTTCTAAAAAATGTGTTGAGCCTAAAGGGAATCATAGAACCATAGAATGTTTTGGATTGGAAGAGACCTCAAAGATTATCTAGTTCCAACCCCCCTGCCATGGGCAGGGACACCCTCACTAGACCAGGTTGCCCAAAGCCCCATCCAGCCTGGCCTTAAATGCCTCCAGGGATGGGGCTTCCACAACTTCCCTGGGCAGCCTGTGCCAGGGCCTCACCACGCTCACAAGGAAGAATTTCTTCCTAACATCTAACCTAAACCTGCCCTCTTTCAGCTTGAAGCCATTGCCCCTTGTCCTATCACTACACTTCCTGGTGAACAGTCCCTCTCTCACTTTCCTGTAGGACACCTTTAAGTATTGGTAGGGCGCAATTAGGTTTCCCCAGAGCCTTCTCTTCTCCAGGCTGAACAAGCCCAATTCTCACCGCCTGTCTTCATAGGAGAGGTGCTCCAACCCCTTGATCCTCTTTGTGGCCCTCCTCTGGATTCATTCCAACAGCTCTACGTCTTTCTTGTACAGGGGACCCCAGATCTGGATGGAGTACCCTAGGTGGGGTCTCACAAGAATGTGTAAAGCCTAAAGGGAAGCTGCAGTGTATTCATATAGCCCTTGGGTCAATAAAAATGTGACCACTCAGACTCTTCTTTTTAATGTTTTGGGGTTTTCTTTTCAGTCAAACACAAGGAAAAACATAGCTGTCACACAGCAGAAATGTTTGAGATGTTTGGCTTTAAGTACAAAGACAAAATACAGAATTCTTGATGCAACATAATCCAGTTTAAAATGATAGCTTGGTAACAGTGGCTTCTTTGTGCAAAGCTATGAAAAAGGTGGAGAAAAGCTAGCTCCATTAAAATCTATCAATTCCCAGCTTCTTACAGTAAGGATATGGAAATGGCATTAGAAACATATTCTATAGCCACAAAAAATGGACAGACAAACTGGCAGTTCTTGAATGGTTGGCTTCAATCCCCTGCAATACATCGATGGTTTGCATTCAGGAGGGTTGATAATAAAGTCCAGATCTGATGAGCAACCCCACTTCTTTCCCCAGGGCTTTCCTCAGGGCTAACTGTGGCTCCATTCCCCTCCTTCAGTGAGCATGCACTGTGAAGATGATGTGGATGGTACCATTGTCACCTGGATATTGTAATGCTCCTGGAACCACAGCCTGGGCAAAATTGCTGACTCAGGTGTCACCTGATGAAAGGGGATAATGTATGCATGAAGAAGAAAGAGTTTCAAGGATTAGCCAATGTGCTGTTCTCACCCTTTGTTGCCAATTAGTGTTCTACATATGCCTTATATAAGGAAGACTGAATAATAACTTGGTGTTATTTTTGCAAATGTGAAGATGAGAAGGGGGGCAAGCAAGTGAGAACTCTTGAGTGAGAACAGTGGTAGCAACATATGGAGCTCAAAAACATGTCTTATGAAAAATATGCTCTAATTCTCCATATTTATGTGGTGTAAGTGCTATTACAATGAAGTAGCTGCTGCTGCTGCTTCTGCAGCTCTGCTGTCGTGTGGGAAGCACAATGCTTTCCCAACTGGCAGCACCAGCAGAGAGTGGCCACCAGAAGAAGCTGGAGTGAAGAGGGATGGCTGGGATGAAGGCCATAACTGCCACCTTGAATGCTTTATCTGAAACTTGTATCCTTGCTCAACTAATTATAACTTTCCTTCCACTCTGTTCACCTCCAGGCAATAATCATTAGGTCTGTATGAGTGTGTTTATATTTACTGAGAAACAGCAAATTTGCTGAACAGTGTGATTTAAAGTCTCAGAAGCATTTGAATGCATCAAATAATTGTGGCTGGAAAAAATCCAAGGCTTAATTGGAAGTTTTCTCTTTGTTAATCCCATAACTAATTTGGTGATTAGGGCATTCACCCTTGATGTGGGAGAAGTTTATTCAGTTCCTCTCTCTACCTCAGGGGCACAAGCCCAAACTTTCCGAATCTGAGATACACCTCAGCACCAGATCTACTCCTCTGCCTTTCCTACCAACATGCTTTCGCTTTGGATAAGAGAACAGTCACTGGTATAAGGACTAGGGCCTAGATGCCTGCAGTCTAATCACCTAAATTAGAGTGTATTTCATCGTGCTGTCTCTTTCATTTGCTGGTAAAGCTTTCTGTGCAAAAGGGAACAGCTCCAACAAAATATTAAGGACACTATTTTAGGCTCTCATGTAATATTTTACTCCAGGAGAGTTACTGAGAAGGAAGGCTGGCAGAAATCCCTGCTCTGAACTAGTTAGAGAAGGGATTTCAGTCCAATCCTTTTGCCTTAAAACAAATTCAGGTTGTTGACAGTATTTTGACATGGATGAGGTTCAGAGACATCTTCAGCTACTTCCTAGATGAGTATAAGGGACATTTGAGAGGCTGTCCTGGCTTGAATACCTCTGACTTGCTCATTATCTGCTAGCTGTTTCCTTCACAATCCTGTCTGGCTGTTAGGACTGGGTTAATTAATTTGGGGTGGGGGAGAATAAATGACTGAAAGAAGGTAGGCATCCAATACTTAAGGCTTCTCTGCGTCAGCCATTATCTGCTCTCTTTTCCCATCACAGAAATAAATGCTGTTTCCCTCTTTCCCTCTCTGTTTCTTCTATTAACCTTTTTTTGTTGCCTCTTATGTCCCTTACAAACTATAACTTGTCCTGTATTGTAACCTTTCTAGTGTTACTCCCACATGCTGGTGCTGGTCTTCTGTTCTTGTCCTTAAATAGGCGTCCTTATTGAAGTTTTCTGTATAGGGTGGGTTGCTTTTTTTTAAATTCTGAGGTCACTGAAGAGCTCTAAATGCAGTCATATTGTTTTATCGCTATTCTCTGTTGCTGTTGTATTTAATAAGACTCTCTCAGATCTCCAGAACACTTCCATCCTTTATGCTTCTCTCCCAGGAGGTTGAAAGGACCTATTCCCTGGGTAGGTTGAATTCCACTTTTCAAGATGGTTGCCCTTCTCTTCTGTTCTCACTGATCCCTTTCCTCAAAATAGCACGTCCTTTGGCTTTATTCTCAACTTCACTGAGATAACTTCCACTTAGTTTTCCCAATTCTTTCCAATTAATATCTGACTAATCTGAAATATTTGTTCCTTTAGTATCTTCCTTCACCTGTAGGAGCCTTCTCCCAAAATCATAGCTCCCCACCGTGACTTCAGCCATGTTCTTCATGGCCTTTATCTTCAACCAAGCCAAAACTCTGCCTTCCACCTCTGCCAGAAGCTGAAAGTGAGAACATGCATCTTTCTACATGGAATGCAGCATCCCCTTTTTCTATACAGTTACTTTAGTTTCTGAAGCAGAGACTGCTGTGTGCTGGGGCTTTTTACTTCGCTTACACGTTTGGGTTTTGTGCATAGAAAGGTTGTGCTGTTAGACAGTTGAACTAGTTCTGCATTTGGAATAAGTTAAGGTTTCCAGCCAAAGAAATGCTCAATTATTAAACATTGTTTTTCCTTACAGTTTCAAGAATAGCAGTTTCTTAAAAGATTCAATTTTAGTTTAGATTTCATGTGAGCTCCTAGTAATTACACTCAGTTTAAAAGTAGTGAAATGTAATTAAAAATCTGAATTGTAGGAGAAATTAGGAGAAACTGGCTAATTAAACAACACGATCATTTGTAATGGTTCCAGTTGCCCAGTAATGTAATTTAGAAAACAAATTGTGAGAACTGTTTTAAATAATAATGGGAGATAATTAGGTGGTGTTTACTTTACGAGATAGGCACTGCATAGCGAGCTGTCTTTGAAACTGCTGCACCTGAAACATACATGAAGGGAAAGAACTGTTTGTGTTTCGAGTGGCTATCCAATTTTAAGTAATACATTATATCTTTCCCCTGGATTAAATTGTATTCCTCAAGTCCTGTCTTCATGATTGACTCATTTTACAAACCATTCATCTAAAAGACAATGACCTCTTCCCCAGGAAAGAGCAGGCAGGACAAAGATGCTGTAAGTAATGTCACTGCTTCCAAATCTGTCCTCATGTTTCTTTGTGTCCTGAAGTGGTGTTGTGTGAGGGAAACAAGGAGCCTGGGAATCTCAACTGTGAATTATGCTGTTAATAATCATATATAATTATTAAGCTATACATACCTTCTGCGGGAGATGACAACTCTGAAAATAAGTGAAGACACTATTCTACAAAGTTTTCTACCAAAATAATATTTAATATCGTGAGTAAAATCATAAATTCAACTCTTCATTTAGTGGTGGATCCTTTTCCAAGCAGTTGAGTGCTGATCCGTCTTTCAGATCTGGCTTACTTTGTGTAGGAACCTGGTCCATTCTGGAATCCTATCTCGTTCCAGGTTTGACAAAATGCTTCTGACTGCTTCTTGAGCACAGAGAAACCAAAATATTTTGCACTGTGTAGAAGCTAGCAGTGTTTTCTTCTGATACTGAGCCAACAGCAGGTGTATAAGCTAACACGGAAGACATGAAAATTGTGCTGGCATGAATTAGTTTGAAGAGAGGTAAGGCAAATGCCACATTAATTCTCTTCTCCCTGAAACAGTGTAATCTGTGATGACTGATAGAACTGTTCTGAAAAGAGTATTTCAGATAACAAATCACTGAGGAGTACTGCTGAGAAGGTATTTCACCTTCCCCTTATTGCTGTAAAGTCATGCTTCTGTCTTACGGTGTTACGAGCACACTTTGGTACCTCAGCAGATACTTTCTTTTTAAGCAAAAGTAAAATTGTCTGTAGCTCGTTTGCGACAAATCCGATCCCTGAAGGATAAGGAATCTACCCTTTCCAATCCTCCTCTACTCTACCATTCTCCCCCTCTGCTTTGCCCTGGTCAGGCCCCACCTGGAGTATTGTGTCCAGTTCAGGGCTCCCTGGTATAAAAAAGACAGGGATCTCCTGGAGAGAGTCCAGAGAAGGGCTACGAAGATGATTAAGGGCCCGGAACAGCTCCCCTATGAGGAAAGGCTGAGTGAGCTGGGACTGTTCAGTCTGGAGAAAAGACTGAGAGTGGATTTGGTCAATGTTTATAAATATCTTAAGTATGGGATGCAGGGGGAAATGGCCAGCCCCTTTTCAGTGGTCTGTGGAGACAGGACAAGGGGCAATGGCTGTAAATTGGGGCACAGGAAGTTCCGCACCAACATGCGGAAGAACTTTTTCCCAGTGAGGGTGACAGAGCCCTGGCACAGGCTGCCCAGGGAGGTGGTGGAGTCTCCTTCTCTGGAGATATTCAAGAGCTGTCTGGATGCCTATCTGTGCAATATGTGCTAGGGAGCTGCTTTGGCAGGGGGTTGGACCCCATGCTCTCTGGAGGTCCCTTCCAACCCCTACGATTCTGTGAATCCTACTGTACTACAAGGCATTTCTCCTGCAGTCCCAGCTCTCATTTTTTGCATTGCTGAGGCTTTTAGAGTAGCGGCTTCACCCTAAGGCTGGGAGTTGCTTGAGAGAGGACAGGATTGCTGTGTGCTGCTGAATCCCAATTCAAAATGAAAGTAACATTTTGAGAGAACAGTCAAAATGCATGAAATCTGAGACACTTCCCAGTAAAAAAGGCTGGGATCAAAGAATGCGGTATTCAAAGGCTCTCAATTAAGTAGTATGTCATGAGAAAGACACAGGAATGGCTTAATTGGTATTTGTATCTACTACTGGCATGGGAAAACAAGTGTGAAACAGTTGATCCCCCTGCCAGGGCAAAATCATCTGGGACTCTTCTGCCCCTTGTCCTCCCTTTGCCCGTGCTTGGGCGTGACTGCCTGGCAGAATATTGTCTGCTGCAATTTAAATCAAAGTTTGGGAGTTTGAGCTACATGAGTTAAGACAATTGATTTGAAATTTCTGACGTTATTTTGCTCTGGACTCTTGACTCGATACCAGATGCTAAGTTCCTGCCCAGAACAAATTTTGCAGCTCAATTTCTTTTTCCCTAGCTAATGGAAAGTAGGTGAGCAAAGGGTCAGAGTTGATTAAATTTATAGGCAGCTCTTCTGCACTGCATGTTTTGTTTTGGTCTTTGTTTTCAATGTAAGGCAGACACACTCGAGGCACAAGACATAGAGCCATGTTTCTTTTACATAAGGTACATTGTATTAATGTAAAATAAGTGAGACAGTGTCATGATCAGAAGCCCTGATTAGTTAGAGTCACGTTAATAGGAGGAAACAGGATTTTTGCTCCCCCCCCAGGTTGTAGTAGAGACTCTTTCTCTCCTGGAAGTATTGCCCTTTGCACAATTGTTTGATATTAATTTAGGCTTTGGGCTAGTGGCAGGGGAAATCGGTCATTCCTGACCTCTGGTTTCAGTTCAGACAGACCAGGAAATGGGACAAAGCTTCCTGTGGGTGAGAACTCCAACCACCCCTCAGCCTTTTAGCCTCTTCCAAGAGGCTACTGTAATCTACGCTATGTTTTATACTGGGGTTACTGGTCTGGAGAACTGAACAGCAGCCTTCGAATGTGTCAGTATGGTCACAGTGCTTTCAGGTGTAGAAAATCAAAGCTAAATGCATCTGGTAGGTAACTTTCTGGATCATGCTGGTGTGCTTAGTCGGATGGGTGTAATTCAGGCTTGTTCAAATGACTGTAATTACTCTGTCTCAGTTAATGAAACAGCTATTACACTTTATGAAGCAGAGATTTATAATTTTGTCATCAGTGATACTTGGGGAAACTTAGGAAGAACTGTTTAATGAATTAAGGAAATTTTTGTATAAAAATGTCGTCTTTATACATAAATGCTTCTGCATAGTGGAAAGGATGGGGTACCAAAAGCACAAACTTCATTGCCAGTAAAAAAAGATTTGGTTCAGATATTAGGAATATCTTTTAATGGTGAGGGTGATGAAATACTGGAGTGCATGAGGTAGCACCACAGTTTCCATAGGCAGTGGTGAAAGTTTTTAAAAATACCTATCAGGAAGGTATTTGTGCATCCTCATGGGCAGGTGACCTTTTGAATTACTGACGGGTTTCAATCACCACACTTGAGGTTTGGAGCTACATAGGCAGACACCCAGCCTGACGATTTTCCAGGGCTGCCTAATTGCATTCTTGAACTCCTTACTTATTCTCTAAGATATCTACATGCTTAACTCCAGTGCCCTGGGAAGGCTCAGGCACACTGTAGGTGTTACCAGAATAATTTAGGAAAGCGGCCCAGAGATTTCAGACATGTCCAGGTCTGAAATGGATTTTGATAGTAAGCACTGTTGTTCATGGATAGAGCTATCAGCCATGGGGTGGGGATCACAGGTTCCAGATGCTTATCAACCTGGAGAAGAATGACCTAACCTGCTGTTAAGGGAATTGTCCTGACAGTGGCTGTTAGGTCTTGAGCTGTCCTCAGCAAGAGCTTTCACCTTTTGTGGGGAAGCTCGGCCCAGAAAGAACATGGGTGAGAAAAATGCTGGTTTAATGGGTGAGGATGATGCTGAACTGATTTTCCCAGCTCAGTGATTCCCAGAATATGGATGTAAATTGCACTATTATGGATAAAAGCTAAATCCAGTCTTGGATCTGAGTGACTGAAGGTGCCTCACATTTCCAGTTGGTACTCTGTTCTATCACTTAAGGAAATAGATGCATGATTTGAGCTGTCTCTGGAAGCACACAAGTTCCTTGAGCTAACAGAGGTAAGAATATATTCCTGTTACATGGACTTTCAGCAGAACATACTTGCCCCAGAGAAGAATTTTAAGTAATCATGGTGGGCAGACACTGCCCCCTGCTCCCCTGCTCTGGTCCATGTGACTGAGTTAGGCATAGAATTATTGTGAGTTGGATTCAGACCTTCTGTTTCTTCAAAGAATATTGATATTTGCTTTCTAAAGCTGGAAGGCAGCAGATGTAAAATCTGATGTAAAAAATATGAATTAAATACATTTCCGGTATGTGCAGAAGGTTTAGGTTTCACTAGGAGTGACAGCATGATGCTAATGAGATACAAAAGGTAAACTCTTCTGTACCAAAAAAATTAAGGAGTGTTGTCTACTTAGTCTTCAGTTGGCCAACTTGAAAATGAGGTAGGTGAAGAGCATTTGCTTTCTGTAGGCCATGTCCTGTCAGGCTGGAGGTAGACACCAGAGAGACAGCAGCCAGTCATGTGGGAAGTGGTTAAGTGGCGGCGCAGAGTGATGCCTCAGGGACTGGAAATGTCGTGTACCTTCTGTTCTCCAACATCTATCTGTGCGACCTGGTTTCCCTTTGCAGTCCTTGCTTCCTTGAGGCTTAAATGTTACAGAGAACCACAGACTTTCTCAAAATCTCCCAACCACTTGTAATTAGGGCCCTCGCTGCTGCCTGGGGATGTGTGTTTGCAGACACATAGGGAAAAGCACGTTGTGTGTCTGGTCCCTTGACTTTTCAGCTACATGGCAGTAGGATAAATTTTTAACCAGTATAGCTCCTATTGGGATTGGGGGTTGGACCTGATGATCTCTTGAGGTTCCTACCAACCCCTACAGTTCTGTGATTAAGAGTATTTTTATTCCATTCTGCGAGAAGTAGTGTCTTTAAATATCAGGTAAGTTTGAGGTCTCAGGCATGCACTATAAAGCAATGTGCAAACTGGCTCAGGTTCAGACAATTTTGACTAGGCAGCAGATGAGTAAAAGGACAGAATGTAGAGAGAGGCACAGACACTAAAAACAGAGCTCAGTTTTCATAAATTCAACGTCAGAGTAGTCATATTTAGTAATGCTTGTGCGTCGCAACAGAAGACTTGCTGTTAAAGAAGGAACCAAAAGAGAACAGGAGCTGGTAATTTCCATGCTGAGTTCTTCCCAAGCCTGAGAAGAATGGAGGAAGCCAAGGAGGAGGCTTAAAATATAAAAAATAATTTGAAAAATATGTAGCTAAGGCTGCTGGTAGTAGGAAGAAAGTGAGAGCTCCCAGTAAGAAAACAAATAAAGTTTGGTTGTTGTGTTGGGGGTTTTTTGAAACAAAAATACTTTCACCATTTTAACAATTTTTTGGTCTCTCCCTTAAATATTTGTAACAGCAAAACATGAACTCACAAACCACATAAAGAAATAGCAAGATTTGCTTTCTTAACTGTCTTTTTTCACTACCTTGTTTCAGCCATTGTCATGTAAGATTTCACTTGTTATAATGTCTAGTATCTTCACACAGCTTTTATGATTTTTTTCAAGCTGACTGAGCCTATTGAGCACTGAGATCCTGTAAGCAGATCTCTGCTATTCTTAAATTTGGCTATTACAGCTGTGTATCTAAACGAGGACAATAAGAACCTGTGTTACATTTGGGTGTTGTCACACATAATTCCTCAGAACTTCGTACAGAAATGCTGTACCCTTTCCTCTTCCCTCTCTGTGGACAAGGTGCTGCATCTCCTGTAGTTCTTTGGGAGACATCAGTAAATCAGAGCAACTCCAGCTGTAATACCTCAGGGTGAAAGACTTATTTGAATGCCACATCTGGAACCGAATGGTGTACAAGTTATATTATTGAATCTGAGGTTTGCTTACTATGCTCTAGGTAGGAAGGCACTTCTAGAGAGTGCGCTGTGCAGGGTGGTGTAACGTACTGTAAGTACTACACAGGTCTTTTTGGCATTCATTTTTAGGGAGCAGGGTGGAATTCATTAGCATTCAGGGCAATGCCACAAAGTCTAGGAAACACAAGGATTTAGGTTCCTCCAATTTTATGAATGATCCTGGCTCCTTTGTGAGGTGAGTATTAAGATAACTTTTATTAAACCAATCAAAAGGTAATAAACATATCCATCTGGTTTAGTAGAAAAGAAACCTATTTTGGTTGTTCTGTATTATTCCTACTATGGTCCAATTACCTAGTTGTTCTTTGGCCAGGATAAACTTTTACCCCTGCTCGTACTAAAAACTGGTCTGGACCACAATACTTCTGGTAAAAGCTCTGAATTCTGCTTTAGTTTCAAAGCAAGATCAGTGAGATGACAAACAGAACACTGGGGAACCATTCTTATTGAAAATGAGAATGAAACAATGGAAGAGAAGGCAGCTGAACTATTTAGAGTTGGAATCACAGAATCATTAAGGCTGTAAAAGACCTCATCATCCATGATCATCAGTTGATCATCATCAACTGTCCCCCTACCACCTATATTACTAACTAAACCGTGTCGCCAAGCACCTCATCCAACCTTTCCTTGAACACCCTGAGGGACGGTGACTCCACCTCCTCCATGGGCAACCTGTTCCAACACCTAACCACTCTTTCTGAGAAGAAATATCTCCTAATTTCACAGAATCACTGAATCACAAGGTTGGAAAAGACCTTCAAGATCATCAAGTTCAACCATTCTGTCGTGGTTTTGCCCCGGCCGAGGGCCGCACCCCACACAGTCGCTTGTACTTTTAAAAGGAAGGGGGAGGGAAAGTTGGGGGAGGGGAAAAAGGGAAGGAAGAAGGAGGAAAAGAAACCACAACCTATAAACCAGAACCACGCAGGTTGGGATAAGGATAGTTTACTAAACAATAACAGAAAACTAGATATAACAATAACAGAAGTTTAAAGTACAAAATAGATGAAACTGGTGATACACAATGCAGTTTCTCACCAAACCACAGAACCCAGGCCGCACAGCTTAGAGCCGTCCCCGAACCCGGAAACTGCCCGTCCTGGTGTTGTCTCCTCCTCTTCCCCCCAGTCCCCCTTTATACTGAGCATGACGTAACTGGCATGGAATATTCTCTTTGGCCAGTTCGGGTCACCTGTCCTGGCTACGTCCCCTCCTTTCTCACTAGTAAGGAAGTATGCAGAGCTGAGAAAGGTCCTTGATTGCCCGGCAACAACTAGAAACATCAGGGTGCTATCAGCACTGTTCTCATCCTAACACCCAAACATGGCATTCCATCCACTGCTAAAAATAATTAACTCCATCATAGCTGAAACCAGGACATTATCCACCCCTTATTCCATACCATTTACGTCATGACCAGATCCAACAATTTTCTTTAGGTACAATCAGTTTCGTGTTTCACATACCCATATATGTATGTACACATGTATGCACACATACGTGCATACAGATCTTATTCCCTCAGTCTGTGAATCATCCCTCTGAAGTTGTTGAGTTCATTTAGTCCATGATTTTCAGGCTCCATTTGTCGTAACAGTTTCTCAGGATAATTGTATGTTCCATTGGCTCGTTGCATGCTGCATCTCAGGCTCTTGACTGATACACCTGGCATGGTCCATGCTCATAGTCTGTGGGTCAGAGTTTATTTTCAAAGGGAGAAAAAAAAGTTCTTAAGAGGCCAGGCTTCGGTTCCATCATCATGGCACTCATTCTTCATTAACTTGTATGACTCCGGCTATAATGCTATGGTACAACATACAGCAATCATAACAATAATGAATATACAATAATGGGTTATTTGGCAATTATTATAATTTCTACTCTATCAGTTATATTGGCTATTCTCACCCAAAATCAAATCCCCTTGAGGTACACATCGAACTTCTCCATCCCTCTGCATTACCCACCAAGTACAGCCAGGTCCTTGAGCAAAAACAATTCCAGACATGGGTTTACCTTTGCCTGAAGCAGGGATGACCCAAACTCTCTTTCCCAATACACTCTTCATATGCACTACTGGGACTCCGTCTCCCTCTACAGTACGTGGAAATTTTGCCTGGGCAGGGCCAGCCCGATTGGTAGATCCCCTAGTGTTAACTAACCATGTGGCTTTGGCCAAATGTGTATCCCAATGCTTGAATGTCCCACCACACATTGCTTTCAGTGTAGTTTTTAAAAGTCCATTATATCGTTCAATTTTCCCAGAGGCCGGTGCATGATAAGGAATGTGGTACACCCACTCAATGCCATGCTCTTTGGCCCAGGTGTCTATAAGAGTGTTTCGGAAATGAGTCCCATTGTCTGATTCGATTCTTTCTGGAGTACCATGTCGCCAGAGGACTTGCCTTTCAAGGCCCAGAATTGTATTTCGAGCAGTGGCATGGGGTACGGGATATGTTTCTAGCCAGCCGGTAGTTGCCTCCACCATTGTAAGCACATAACGTTTGCCATGGCGGGTTTGTGGGAGGGTGATGTAATCAATCTGCCAAGCCTCCCCATATTTATATTTCATCCACCGTCCTCCATACCAAAGGGGCTTTAACCGCTTAGCTTGCTTGATTGCAGCACATGTCTCACATTCGTGGACAACTTGTGCGATGGCGTCCATGGTCAGGTCCACCCCTCGATCCCGAGCCCATCTATATGTTGCATCTCTCCCTTGATGACCCGAGGTATCATGAGCCCATCGAGCTATGAATAATTCACCCTTATGTTGCCAGTCTAGATCTACCTGAGCCACTTTAATCCTAGCAGCCTTATCTACCTGATGGTTGTTTTCATGTTCCTCCATGGCCCGACTCTTAGGTACATGGGCGTCGACATGACGTACCTTTACAACAAGTTTCTCTAACCGAGCAGAGATATCTTGCCATAAGTCATCAGCCCATATAGGTTTGCCTCTACGCTGCCAGTTGTTCTTTTTCCACTGCTGCAACCACCCCCACAGGGCATTCGCCACCATCCATGAATCAGTATAAAGGTAGAGCCTTGGCCACTTTTCTCTCTCAGCAATGTCCAGGGCTAACTGGATGGCCTTCACCTCAGCGAACTGGCTTGATTCACCTTTTCCTTCAGTGGCTTCTGCTACTCTTCTTATAGGATTCCATACAGCGGCTTTCCATCTCCGATGCTTACCCACAATGCGACAAGACCCATCAGTGAACAGGGCATATCGCTTCTCATTCTCTGGCAGTTCGTTGTAGGGTGGGGCTTCTTCAGCGCGTGTTACCTCCTCATCCTCTGGTGACATCCCAAAATCTTTGCCTTCTGGCCAGTCTGTGATCACCTCCACGATTCCTGGGCGATTGGGGTTTCCTATTCGAGCCCGCTGTGTAATTAGTGCAACCCACTTGCTCCACGTAGCATCAGTGGCATGGTGTGTAGAAGGAACCTTCCCTTTGAACATCCAGCCCAGCACCGGCAGTCGGGGTGCCAGGAGGAGCTGGGCTTCAGTTCCAATCACTTCTGAGGCGGCTCGAACCCCTTCATAGGCGGCCAGTATTTCCTTTTCTGTTGGAGTATAATTGGCCTCAGATCCTTTGTAGGCCCGACTCCAAAACCCCAACGGTCGACCTCGAGTCTCCCCTTGTGCTTTCTGCCAGAGACTCCAGGTCGGGCCGTTCTCCCCAGCTGCAGTGTAGAGCACATTTTTAATATCTGTCCCTGTCCGGACAGGCCCAAGGGCCACTGCATGGACTATCTCGCGTTTGATCTGCTCAAAGGCTTGCTGTTGCTCAGGGCCCCATTGGAAATCATTCTTCTTTCGAGTTACATGGTAGAGTGGGCTCACAATGAGACTGTAGTTTGGGACATGCAGTCGCCAAAAACCTATAACACCTAAGAAAGCTTGTGTTTCCTTTTTGTTGCTTGGTGGAGACATAGCTGCTATTTTATTAATAATGTCCATTGGGATCTGACGACGCCCATCCTGCCATTTTATTCCTAAAAACTGGATTTCTCGCGTAGGCCCCTTGACTTTACTTCGTTTTATAGCAAAACTGGCTTCTAAAAGGATTTTAATTACCCTGTTTCCTTTTTCAAAAACTTCCTCTGCTGTGTTGCCCCATACAATGATGTCATCAATATACTGCAGGTGCTCTGGTGCATCACCCTTTTCCAGTGTATTCTGGATTAGTCCATGGCAGATGGTGGGGCTATGTTTCCACCCCTGGGGCAGACGATTCCACGTGTATTGGATGCCTCTCCAGGTGAAAGCAAACTGTGGCCTGCACTCTGGCGCCAGTGGGATCGAGAAGAAAGCATTCGCAATGTCGATTGTGGCGTACCACTTGGCTGCCTTCGATTCCAATTCATACTGGAGCTCTAACATGTCTGGCACAGCAGCACTCATACCTGGAGTGACTTCATTTAGGCCACGATAATCTACTGTCAGCCTCCACTCTCCATTGGACTTCCTCACTGGCCATATGGGACTATTAAAGGGTGAGTGGGTTCGGCTGATCACTCCCTGATTCTCCAGTTGACGAATCAACTTATGGATGGGAATCAGGGAATCTCGGTTAGTACGGTATTGTCGTCTGTGCACCGTCGTCGTAGCAACTGGCACTTGCTGTTCTTCAACCTTCAACAACCCCACAACAGCAGAGTCCTCCGAGAGTCCAGGCAAGGCACACAGTTGTTCAATTCCTTCTGTTTCCAAAGCAGCTATTCCAAAAGCCCATCGGTACCCTTTTGGGTCTTTAAAATACCCTCTACGTAGATAATCTATACCTAAAATGCACGGAGCTTCTGGACCAGTCACAATGGGGTGTTTTTCCCAGTCCTTCCCAGTTAGGCTCACCTCAGCCTCTAGCACAGTTAGTTGTTGGGATCCCCCTGTCACTCCAGAAATACAAACGGGTTCTACCCCTTCATGATTCGATGGCATTAGAGTACACTGGGCACCAGTATCCACCAGAGCTTTGTACTCTTGTGGATCTGACGTGCCAGGCCATCGGATCCACACAGTCCAATAAACCCGATTATCCCTCTCCTCCACCTGGCTGGAGGCAGGGCCCCTCTATTGCTGCTGATCATATTTGTTTTCCACTGGTTGCATAAAGGACTTAGAGGTCCCTTCAAGAGGATCAGACACATCAGACATATAGGTAGGCCTTCCAGTTGGTCTAGGGAACTGCCCAGTAGAAACTGGTGCAGCCTTCTTCCTGGCAGAATCTCGTTGTGCGAATGTTTTACCCCGCAGCTCATTTACTCGTGCTCGAAGGGCTGAGGTGGGCTGCATATCCCATTCCCTCATGTCCTCTCCATGATCAAGCAGGTAAAACCACAATGTACGTCGTGGTGTGTATTCTCCCTCTTGGAACGATGGACGCTTTCTCCCAGTAGCTGCAACATTGCTCCATACGGGTTGGGAGTTGGACACATTGTTGTCAAGTCGTTGAACCAGTTTTTCTACTGCTGCAATGACGGAGAGGGAAACACTGTCTTGGTATTTCCTGAGTCGGCAGGCCACCTCATTTACGGTTGGTGGATCCATATCAGTCCAGTCAATTACTGCCAGTGAATTGGTGTACCCTGCTGGTGCACTTCGTACAACCTTACGCCACATAGCTGGAGTGCATAGGACTTCATCGGGATCAGCGGGAAGCCGTGAATTGTCCAGATCATAATAAATTATCTCCCGTACAGCTAATTCTCTCAGGTGCTGGATAGCTGTCTCTATGCTGTTACCCTTGGGTGTCTGACATGTAATATATTCCTTTATGGGATATCTTTCCTGCACACTTGACAGTAGTCGCCTCCAGAGGCTGAGGACTTCCGGCCTCCTCCCAATTGCTTTGTCAATTCCTCCTTCTCTAGCTAGGGATCCCAACTGCTTGGCCTCTCTGCCTTCTAACTCCAAACTATTGGCCCCGTGATCCCAACATCGGAGCAACCAAGTGATAATGTGCTCACTTGGGTGGCGGGTGAAATCTTTTCGAACCTCACGCAGCTCACTCAGAGTCAGGGATCGGGTAACAATCTCTGGTTCTGCCTCCTCCTGATATCCTCGAGATGGCCCTGGTTGATCATCATCATCATCCGTCACTGTGCGAACTGATTTCTTTGTGCATTTCCTCTTTTGTACGGGAGCAACAGACACTGGTGTGGGTTGGTTTTTCTGATCATCTGCACTGTCTGCTGTAGAGATTACAGTAGCTGCAGTGTCAGCCCCAGTGGTTGCAGCAGCTATAGTATCTGCCAGTCTGTTTCCTTTCCCTTCTCCCTGACAGTGCTGACAATGCTGCCTGCTATCAAGCAGTGTTTGATAAATAGTGGCCAGAGCCCAGCACAGTGCAGTAAGGTGTCCATCTCTGGGAAACCTACAGCAATTTTTCTTTAGGTATGCAGTCACTTGATCGGGGTCTTGTAGCTGTTCAGGAGTGAAGTTCCAAACCATCGGGCGTGAGAAAGTACCTAGGTACTTGCCCATACTTTGCCACATGCCCTGCCACTCGTGATTATTCTGTCTCGGAGAAAGCTCTTCAGTGGTATTCATAAACCTATGCTTGATATATAACAAAAACTGAACCATCTGCCCCAAACCTACCAATAGCAAAATGCTAGTTTGAATATCCCAGAGATATTGAAGGTTTTCAAAAATTGTCATAAGAGCTGTTGTATTTAGCCCAAAGGAAAAGAAAGCAGTGCTGTTATTAACCCCTCCCTGTCCAAAGAATGGACAGGACAGCAAAACCTCATACAAGTACCAGATTAAGCTCATGGTCATCGATATTATTGTATCATAGACCGATATCATAAAATACACTATAATGAAGTATGGGAACAAATATGGGAGCCGCAGACCTGAGAGAGTAAAGAATCCTGCCAGGATTGTATACAGCATGCGATGGTTTTGATACCACAGCCTTGTGAATAAATACCACAGCATTGTGACCAGAGATTGCTTAAACAACAGTGCTTATCTTAATTGCGATAGTTAGGGTCAGATCTACCGTTATCCCAACCATTCGTGCCCCACGTTGGGCGCCAAAATGACTGTCGTGGTTTTGCCCCGGCCGAGGGCCGCACCCCACACACAGTCGCTTGTACTTTTAAAAGGAAGGGGGAGGGAAAGTTGGGGGAGGGGAAAAAGGGAAGGAAGAAGGAGGAAAAGAAACCACAACCTATAAACCAGAACCACGCAGGTTGGGATAAGGATAGTTTACTAAACAATAACAGAAAACTAGATATAACAATAACAGAAGTTTAAAGCACAAAATAGATGAAACTGGTGATACACAATGCAGTTTCTCACCAAACCACAGAACCCAGGCCGCACAGCTTAGAGCCGTCCCCGAACCCGGAAACTGCCCGTCCTGGTGTTGTCTCCTCCTCTTCCCCCCAGTCCCCCTTTATACTGAGCATGACGTAACTGGCATGGAATATTCTCTTTGGCCAGTTCGGGTCACCTGTCCTGGCTACGTCCCCTCCTTTCTCACTAGTAAGGAAGTATGCAGAGCTGAGAAAGGTCCTTGATTGCCCGGCAACAACTAGAAACATCAGGGTGCTATCAGCACTGTTCTCATCCTAACACCCAAACATGGCATTCCATCCACTGCTAAAAATAATTAACTCCATCATAGCTGAAACCAGGACACATTCGCATCCTAAACTAAACCATATCCCTAAGTACCTCATCTGCCCTTTTTTTGAACACATCCAGGGAAGGTGACTCGACCACCTCCCTGGGCATTTCTAACCTGAACCTCCCCTGGGGCAACTTGCAGCCATTTCCTCTTGTCCTATATCGCTACTTACCTGCAAGAAAAGGCCCCATCTCACCACAACCTCCTTTCAGGTAGCTGTAGAGGGCAATAAGGTCTCCCCTGAGCGTCCTCTTCTCCAGGCTAAATAGTCCCAGTTCTCTCAGCCGCTCCTCATAAGACTTGTGTCCCAGACCCTTACCAGCTTCACTGCCCTTCTCTGGACACGCTCCAGGCCTTGATGTCTTTCTTGTAGTGAGGGGAATGATGTAGAGGCTAGTACCAGTGCTGCTCTAATGGTGTGGGATGTATTTGGAGTGCTTTTCATGTTCACTGGCACTGACAGCAAAACGTTGGGGTAAATATCAGCGCTTTTCTGGAGCACCATTTTCTCTCTGCTTTGGCCTCGCCAGTGTAACTAGGACCTGTGTGTGATTGCCTGAAACCTCTGGAAACCATTCCAGGTTCCCCAGAGACCACCCTGAACCTGGATGACAGAGCCTTTTGATTGCAAAGCATTGCTGGAAAACCACAATATAATATCAGCTTTGTTTGGAAAGTGATGCATGAAACCACCTGTCCTGGTTTCAGCTAAGATGGAGTTAATATTTTTAGCAGTGGATGGAATGCCATGTTTGGGTGTTAGGATGAGAACAGTGCTGATAGCACCCTGATGTTTCTAGTTGTTGCCAAGCAATCAAGGGCCTTTCTCAGTTCTTCATACTTCCTTACTAATGAGAAAGGAGGGGACGCAGCCAGGACAGGTGACCCGAATTGGCCAAAGAGGATATTCCATGCCAGTTATGTCATGCTCAGTATAAAGGGGGGCTGGGGGGAAGAGGAGGAGACAACGCCAGGGCGTGCAGTTTCTGGGGATGGTCGGGTTCCAGGACGGCTCTAAGCTGGTGAGAAATTGCATTGTGTATCACCAGTTTCATCTATTTTGTGCTTTAAACTTCTGTTATTTGTTATATCTAGTTTTCTGTTATTGTTTAGTAAACTATCCTTATCCCAACCTGCGGGGTTCTGGTTTCTGGTTTATTTTCCTCCTTTCTTCCTTCCCTTTTCCCCTTCCCCCAACTTTCCCTTCCCCTTCCTTTTAAAAGTACAAGCGACTGTGTGGGGTGCGGCCCTTGGCTGGGGCAAAACCACGACACCACCACAGAAAAAAAACTGTGCAGAAGCTCCTTCAGAAACTGCTTTTCATAATGTTCAGAAAGGATCAAAACCAAGACCATTGGAAAAGACAACTGAACCACGCAGGAAATAGCACAGAAGTGAAAATGGTGAGCTGCCTTAAATAGGAAGGATTTCAAGTATTTAATGATAGCTTAATGCAGCTAAAATAAGGAAGTATGTTCTAAGTGGTTTGGTTTAATCTTCTTTTGCATTTGCTTCCAGAAGAAAGACCAAAGAACAGGAAAAACTGTAACCACTCACATCTAGTCTGGTCTAATTGAAACAATCTTTCACGCTCAATTTTGAGTCCTCTCTTTGCAGACCCAGAATACTGTTTATGCAGAACATCAATCCAGGCGGTTCAATCGTTAGCAAGCTCCAATCAGATTACTCTGTTTAATTTTTACTGTGCAGAAAATATTGTTTGCTATATTCCTTATTTGATCATTGTTTCACTCTGGATTTGTGCCCTTCCCATTTGGGTGGAAATGGGTGCTTAAAGAAAAAAAAAAAAAGCTAGAATTTTAAATCAGATATTTGGTGATTGCATTTATTTTATCTTTATTACTGCAGCTCTGTCAATGTCTATTTTTCACTTGGAAGTAAGAGATTTACTCAATTTCAGTACTGCTTCTAGTCACTGTTGGACTGAGTTTTCTGGGTATCTAAGCAGCGATCAGTGTAGAGATTGCAACTGTGTGCCCCAGCAGGTAAAGCTTCAGGGTTATGCTTGCATCTGTTCAAAGGAGACAATGCTCTGTAAGTCTTCAGTCTTTGGTAGCCTTGTTGCTGCTATAGGTATCAGCAGAGCTAATAGAACTGGGTAGCAGGGACTGCTCAGTCTCTTCATGCTACAGCCTGAGAGAGCCTTCACATCCTATGTTTGTGTCTCTCCTCTTGGGCATGCCCTGACATCAAGCACCCAACAAACCAAGGGCTGTAATGGCTTTACAGCTTGGTGCCTGCTGAGATGCCTCTGAAAGGTCTATCAGCTGCCCACCTATACGGTTGTGTAGCCAGGAATACCTGTGTGTGTCCTTCAATATTTTGTATTTACATTATAGACCTTACTAGGTCTCCTTTCTTACTGTGTAATTCAGCAAGCTTTTCAGCTTTCACAGTTCAGAGTTGGTGTCCTAACTTCTGGTGAACGTGGGGAATCAAAAGAAATGTGCTCTTGACACCTGCTAGTTGTGCTGAAACCAAAAGTAATTATGGAAAAAAGTTCTAAATAAAAAGTAGAAAATGGTAAATACTAGCTTTCCCCAATCTAAACACTAAGTTAGTTTAGCAGCTGTGAAATTATATTGAACCCCCAAATTTTGGGTTTCTCATAATTGTCAATTTTTTACATCAGTGTTATATGATTGACTAATTTGCACATGATCCAGCAACACATGCTAGCTTTTAAAACTCATTTCTGTTATTTTAATAGAGTGTTCTGAGTTTAAACTTGAGTAGTTTGTCAAAATTACCCATATATTTGTCAACAACTGTATTTTAAAGAGAGAAGATATTTTGCTGTGAGGTTGTTGGGGTGGTTTTTTTAGGTTATACATTTTTGGCCATCCTGACATCAAGATGATTTGTGGAGTGGCTATTGTGCTTTGGGCGCTTTTTATAGCACTTTTCAGTTTATGGGCTGTGCAATGTTTGTTTTGTGACTTTAAACTGCATTATGATTTCTGTAAGCATTTTGTCTTCATGGATATAATATAACCAGATTTGTATTTTGAAGCCTATAATGTGATTACAAGAAGAAAAATGTTATGTTACTGCAATGGAAAGGCAGCTGTCTCTGATAGATGGCTTACTAAAACCTATTAGTTTGATTTTGGAATGAATTAGTGGCTTCATAGAGGACTCCTTTCCGTGCACATTGAGCATTTGGGTTGGTGTTTTTTAGTTACTTAAAATCTTCTTTCAGTTGGCTGCGTTACAGTAGATGTCGAAAGTTAACTTCATGTGTTCTGTAGTTCCCTTGGTTTTCTGAAGAGGTTTTTTTATCAGTAGCTCTGATTTACGGTCTGTGACCTGCTTTTGTAGATGTTCATAGTTGCTTTGAATGCATACTTAATTTTAACAGTTGTGATCCTCAAGGTCTGGGAGCATTTGGTCTTGTGGTAATTTACTTGCAGGGGGCTATTAACTTGTCTTATTAGCTTGAGGTCATTATTTCCTGTCTGAAGGAAGTGAAACCCAATTAGCATCCTCAAGTGTTTCAAACCTTAACTTGGAGAAAAGGGGAAAGGAAGGAAAAACATAATGAGAGAACAAAGGAGTAGAAAGCTTTGGCCTTGAAAACACAGCCTTGTGGTTCCATTTGTAGTTACAGCAGTACAGAGCTACCATGGGATGTTTTATCTTACCCAGTTGATTTAGGCTCACTTACTCCTTACTTCAACTGAGATGAGAACCTGCCAATATAGATGCCTGTTTTCCAAGGGGTTGTCTTGCTTCTGCTGTCAGCAGCAGTCAGTGCTGCATTTCTGGTTTCAGGAGAGTTGGGAAAAATCCAAATCCTGCACATGCATGTGCATTTACATTCTACCTGAACATTTGCTTTTGGTAGTACTCAGTGTTTCCAGGCCCTCAGAATATTATCCATACCTGTGGTCTTGGTGGCAGACTTGTGTTTACAAGACATTGGGAGAGTTACATAGAAGAGACCCACAGTGCAACATGATGCCTTAAATTAAGAAACCGAAGTGCTGCTGTTCAGGCTGTCTCTTGAACTCTGAACCTTCCACAGAATCATGGAATGCTTTGGAAGGGGCCTTCACAGATCATCTAGTCCAATCCCCCTGCCATGAAGAGGGGCACATTTGACTACAGTCAGGTTGCCCAGAGCCCCATCCAACCTGGCCTTGAGCACTTCCAGGGATGGGGAATCTACAACTTACCTGGGCAACCTGTTCCCTTGTGACACCTGTGGTGTCTCACCACCCTCCGTACTGTATATCCAAACTAAAGCTACCCTTTTTTATTTTAAAACTGTTATCCCTCTTGCTGTCACTACTAGTGGTAAAAAGCCTCTCTATCTTTCGTATAAGCCCTTAAGGCTGAGGTAAGGTCTCCCAGGAGCCTTCTCTTCTCCAGGCTGTCTTCACAGGAGAGGTGCTCCAGCCCTCTGATTATCTTCATGGCCCTTCTCTGGACCTGCTCTAAAAGCTCTGTGTCCTCCTTTTACTGAGGACCCTAGAGCTGGACACAGTACTCCAGGGGTTTTTCAAGAGAGCAGAATAGAGGAACACAGTCACCCCCTTGACCTGCTGGTCACGCTTCTTTTGATGCAGCCCAGGATACAGTTGGCCTTCTGAGCTGCAAGAGCACACTGCCATTTTATGTCCAGTTTTTCATCCACCAGTACCCCTGTGTCCTCCTCCACTGGGTGCTCTCAATCCCTTCACTCCCAGGCTCTATTGATACAGCCAACCCATGTGCAGGACTTTGTGCTTGGCCTTGTTGAACCTCATGAGGCTCACATGGGCCCACATCTCGAATTTGTTCAGGTCCCTGTGAATGGCATCCTGTCCCTCAAGCGTGTCAATAGCACCACTTGATGTCATCTGCATACTTGCTGAGGGTGCATTCGATCCCACCTTCTGTGTCCCTTATGAAGATACTAAACAGTACTGGTCCCAGTACCACCCCCCGAGGGATGCCACTCATCACCAATCTCTATCTGAACATTGAACCCAATCCACTACCCTCTAGATGTGACCATCCAACCAGTTCCTCATCCACTGAACAGTACAGGCTTTCGAGACTTAATTGCCAACTTTGCACCATCAAAACATCCTCTCACCATATTAAAGGGTGAGCACAAGTGAGAGAACAGCGCTAACTCTGAAAACAGGTGGTCAGGTTTCTTGCCCAACAATATTTTGGGGTATCAAACTGGGTGTTTTGTGTTAAGAGCATGAAATACAAAGACATGAGTGTTTTGAGGACCTGCCACTCAGGCTGAGAGCTGACCTCCTCAGAGGTCCCACTGGAGGTGAGTGCCATGGTGGAAGGCAGAGCAGAGGAGGGCACTGATGTGGTTTGGGTGTCGGGGCGCAGAAGGGGTGCATCTGCAGGGAGGGCAGTCAAGTCCTGGCACACCTCACTCTCTGTACATTTCTCCTTTCCATGTTTTTCAGCATTAAATGTTCAGAGACTGGATCAACAGGTAGAGGTCAACTTGCAAGTTAGGTAGATTTGTAACACCTAAGTAATACTTCCTTTCTGGCCTGGGAAATGAAGCTGAGTTGATGGTACTGTCTGTTTTAGGAATCATGGCATTGATATTTTCATCTTAAGTCTATTTTATCAGCTACAGTATTCTTCAGCCTTGACTTTCTAGTCCTGTAGCTACTGCACATCTGCAGGGATTTGCACACACAGAAACAGTCTCCCCCTACCAGACTCCTCTCTGTTAGTTATGGCTGCCATTTCAAGGTGTCTTGACCAGCAATATTTTAGCTAATTCAAGTACCAAGCGGGGAACTCTAAATAAAAGTGAAATTAGTTGGATCCAGAGTGAAGGAAATGGCTGATTTTAGATTATGGTCCTGTGGATTATCTGCAGAAGGCTGATTCTGTTCTGTAGTGTGTGGAATTTTGAGTGAAATCATGTTCCCTGGATAAAGAGCCAGAACTGCTGCCTTTCCAGACAGGGTTGTATTGCCATCAAGATTTAGTCAGGTAAGGGTCTTGTTAAAACTCTTACTGCACACATTTAAATAGTTTAGCAGTTAGTTTTTAATGTCTTCTATTCATTCAGTTTTGTAGGGAAGAAAAATCAGTAGCTGGGGTTATTCTCTGTGTGATGGGAGGAGAACAGTGTTAAAGGTCTTAATTTTCTGTGTAGCTGCCTTCAAGAGATTGCTCTCAAAATGTTGGATCTGATTTTCATTGCGAGCTCAACTGTTTCCACCTCTTCAGGCAACGGAAAGTTTCCCATCAAGTAGGAGTGATTTAAGGCAACATTCGGCATCCTGATGGTTGAGAATCAGTTGATTGTGTGTAATTAGTCAGACTCAGGAGTGCATCAGCAACACTTCAACGAGCACTCTTTCTCCCTGTCATCAGCTGTGGCTTCCATGTTCAAAACTGAAGCGTGATTTTGAGGCAGAAGAGAGAGTTCTGGAGAACTGAGTAACAAATGGGATATGTAACTTCCCATCTTAAAGTTACTGGTTTGAATCCAGCCTTAATAATGAAAAATGTTGTAATGTTATCTAAATATCAGACAGGAAACCGTAAATGAGTTGTCAAGTTAGCTGGATGCAGAGTGAGAAGGTATATTCTGTAACTACCTGGCAGGCACTGTTGTTGCCAGAGGATTTCATTGTACTCTATTTTGTTTAGAATTTCAGTCCTTGGGTTGAAAAGACCCTAAAAGTAATTTTCTTGGTGTTGGTCTAATTACTTCATTTTCTTGTTTTCTAAGCTTACATGAAACTACTCAGCAAATGCTGAATTTCTGTCTTACTGTAGGTATGGTGCCAGGCTGAGATCCTGCAAGGGACAACAAAAAGGTGTATGTTTACCTCAAAGAAGTAGAAAACAGTGTAATGTGGAACCAGAACAAAGCATCTCCATGGGCTGAGGGGATAGAGGGGCCTTTGGTATTTCTTGTAGTAATACCAGAGATATTATTCTGTATTATCTTACCTTACGCTCTCTGTGCATTTACAACCATGGCTATTGAGACACTAGCTGTGCCAAATTCTCAGGTTCTGGAAACTGCTTTTTCACAGGGTACCTTGGTCTCTGTGAGATGTCTCCCAGTTCTTCCACGTGACTTAGCAGATGAGGAGTACTGACCAGATGTTAAGCTCAATGATGTTAGCAGTGACTAAGCAGCAAGCATGTTAGGAGGATATAAGCAATATGAACTAGGGAGCCTGCTTCGGCAGAGGGTTGGACCTGATGATCTATTGAGGCCCCTTCCAACCCCTACGATTCTGATTCTGTGATATGCAAAGAAGGGGGTTGGGAGCAGCGTAAATATCTAGTTGTGGAACAAGAGAACCAGTGTCTGGAAATAGGAGCACTTAGGGCTTGTAGAGAATGATCAGAAGCTCTGAGCAAGAGAGTGTGAAACAGGAGTGTGTTTTGTCTGGGCAGGGTTGAGGAGAAGGAGTAAGGAGGAGAATGGTGTCCTGGCCAGAAGGTGGAAAGAACCTCCACAGTGACTTAAGAGTCATGGGAGAAGCTTGTATCTGTCAGCAGAATGTTCCCAAGCAGCAAGGGAAGTGTGTGAGAGAGAATGGTGCATGTTACAGCATCCTGCACCAGGTCTGTGCATGCAGTGAACTCCATAGGGTGCTCTCCCCTACGAAGAGAGGCTGAGGGAGCCGGGCTTGTTCAGACTAGAGAAGAGAAGGCTGTGGGGGGACCTCACTGCAGCCTTCCAGTACCTGAAGGGAGCAGACAAACAGGAGGGGAATCAGCTTTTTAAAAGGGTAGGCAATGGCAGGACAAGGGGGAATGGATTAAAGCTAAAGGAAGGAAGGTTTAGATTAGATATTAGGGGAAAGTTCTTTACAGAGAGAGTGGTGAGGTGCTGGAACAGGCTGCCCAGAGAGGTGGTGGATGCCCCATCCCTGGAGGTGTTCAAGGCCAGGCTGGATGGGGCCCTGGGCAACCTAGTGTAGATCCAGGCCTGAGGTTGGTGGCCCTGCCTGTGGCAGGGGGGTTGGAACTCTGTGACCCTTGGGGCCACTCCCAACTCAGACAATTCTATGATTCTATGGGTGTTACACTGTCAATCAAGAGAGTCAGAGATGTTCACCTTGAAGGAGAAGAATGTGCTTATCGGAATTGTTGGGTAGAGGGCAAAGGAGGGCAGAACAAGTTCTGAAGATACAACTGGATATGGTATGGCTTTGTTTGTTGCAAAGTAATCATAGGATGGGTACAGAGGTACACCAGAGGAGCCCAGGGAAGACCAAATCCTAGAGTTTATCCATAGGAAGGTAATCTTTTGAGCCCATTGGCACAGCAAACCACTACCTGAATACATTCAGATGAGGTGCCTCTGTCAAAGCTGCATGCATGACTGTGACATCCAGTGACTGTATCTCTGCACACTGGAAATGAAAGATCTGTTCTTACTCTGCCTTTGTTTGGTCCCTCCAATCGGAGGTGAGGTTTGCTCCTGAAGTCAACATTGAACATAAAGGGAAAGTAACTTCTGAACCCTTCTTTTGGGTTCTACGTGTGTCACGATAGTCATTGAAAAGGGGAAAATACGTAGTGCAAAGATAAAAATGAAAGTAAAGACCAGAAAAAGAGAAGTAAGGAATGACTGCACATAACCTGACCATAAAGTGCTGCTTTCTTCCTTTAGTAGATCAGATCAGTTCTGTATGCATTTGTTGTTATTTTTCTCCTTCTTTGTGTATTGAATCACAGAATCCTAGGGGTTGGAAGGGACCTCCAGAGATCATCAGGTCAGAGATCATCGGTTTTAGTGACAAGGGATGAGGACAAGGCTGAGGTCCTTAATTCCTTCTTTGCCTCAGTCTTTAACAGTAAAGAAGGATATTCTGTGAGTACTCATCCTCTGGAACTGGCTGACAGGGAGGGGAAGAATAACAAAGTTCCCATGGTTCAGGAGGAATTGATTAGCGACCTACTTGGCCAGTTGGATACCCACAAGTCAATGGGGCCACATGGGATTCACCCAAGGGTACTGAGGGAGCTGTCAGATGTGCTTGCCAAACCCCTTTCCATCATCTATCAGCAATCCTGGCAGACTGGGGAAGTTCCAGTCGACTGGAGGCTGGCAGATGTTACACCCATATACAAGAAGGGTCAGAAGGAGGATCCAGGGAACTACAGGCCTGTCAGTCTGACCTCAGTCCCAGGGAAGATCATGGAGAGGGTCATCTTGGGAGCTATCATGCAGCACATGCACGATGGCCAGGGGATCAGGCCTAGTCAACATGGGTTTACAAAAGGTAGATCCTGTCAAACCAACCTGATCACCTTCTATGACAAGGTGACCCGCTTAATGGATGAGGGGAAGGCTGTGGATGTGATCTGCCTGGACTTTGGTAAAGCCTTTGACGCAGTTTCTCACAGCATTCTGACTGAGAAACTGGCTGCCACTGGCCTGGACAGGTGGACCCTCAGCTGTGTTAAAAACTGGCTGGATGGCCGAGCCCAGAGGGTGGTGGTGAATGGAACAAAATCCAGCTGGAGGCCGGTCACGAGTGGCGTCCCCCAGGGCTCAGTCCTGGCTCCAGTCTTGTCCAACATCTTTATCAATGATCTCGACGAAGGGATTGAATGCTCCCTCACTAAGTTTGCAGATGACACTAAACTAGGAGGAAGTGTTGATCTGCCTGAGAGTAGGGATGCTCTTCAGAGGGATCTGAGCAGACTGGACCGATGGGCTGAGTCCAATGGGATGAAGTTTAACAAGGCCAAGTGTAGAGTGCTGCACATGGGACATAACAACCCCATGCAGTGCTACGGGCTTGGGGGAGACTGGCTGGAGAGCTGTCAGGCAGAGAAGGACCTGGGGGTGTTGGGTGACTGCAGACTGAATATGAGTCCGCAGTGTGCTCAGGCGGCCAAGAAGGCCAATGGCATCTTGGCTTGTATCAAAAACAGTGTGGCCAGTAGGTCTAGGGAGGTGATTGTGCCCCTGTACTCGGCATTGGTGAGGCCACACCTCGAGTACTGTGTCCAGTTCTGGGCTCCTCACCACAAGAAGGACATGGAGGTCCTGGAGCGAGTCCAGAGAAGGGCAACCAGGCTGGTGAAAGGGCTGGAGGGCAAATCTTATGAGGAGCGGCTGAGGGAGCTGGGGATGTTTAGCTTGGAGAAGAGGAGGCTGAGGGGAAACCTTATCACTGCCTACAACTATCTGAAGGGAGGTTATAGAGAGATAGGTGATGGTCTCTTCAGCCAGGTGACAGGTGATAGGACAAGGGGGAATGGCATAAAGCCGTGCCAGGGCAGGTTTAGATTGGATGTTAGGAAAAAATTTTTTACTGAAAGAGTTGTCAGGGCCTGGAACAGGCTGCCCAGGGAGGGGGTTGAGTCACCTTCCCTGGATGTGTTCAAAAAAAGGGTAGATGAGGTACTTAGGGTTATGGTTTAGTTTAGGATGTGAATGGTTGGACTTGATGATCTTAAGGGTCTTTTCCAACCTTATTATTCTGTGATTCTGTGGGTCCAACCCCCCTGCCAAAGCAGGCTCCCTAGCACATATTGCACAGATAGGCATCCAGACAGCTCTTGAATATCTCCAGAGGAGACTCCACAGCCCCCCTGGGCAGCCTGTCCCAGGGCTCTGTCACCCTCACTGGGAAAAAGTTCTTCCGCATGTTGGTGCGGAACTTCCTGTGCCCCAGTTTACAGCCATTGCCCCTTGTTCTGTCCCCAGACATACCTCACTGTATTCAAACAGGTCTATAAATGGACATTGAATCTTCTTCCTGAGAGCAGGACAACAGCTGAACCCATCATTGGTAATATAATGATGATACAGGAGGCTGGCTGGAAGATAGCATTTAAGGTATCAAGGCCATACAGTGTATCTTAACAGCTACCTGCTGTTCACATGTTGCCTTCCTAGTGACGATTGCGTGTTGCTCAAACACGTTCTCTTTGGGCTCTCTTGTGTCACCATGAAACATGCTTCGGTCTGGTGACGCTGGTCACGGTCTCAGCCACATTGAGAAGGAGACTGAAGCACTGGGGAAAGAAGAACAGGGTCTGGGTGAAATTCTGCTGAGCCTGTAGGGAGTGTCCTTCACCTGGAACGGAGAGCAAAGGTTCTTTCCCAAATATGAGAACTGACCTGTTCTGCAGCTGTGCTGTCACCAGCTGCTCGATGACTACCATTTCAATTAGTTCATTAATATAGATGGCTAATTCCTCGGGGCAACTGGTTCTATTAATACAAAGCACATGCACAACCACCACTAATAGCAGAACTCTGCACAGTTTGTGGTGGTTGGGCTTTATTCACTGGGGGAAGGTGGCAGTCTCTGAAGGGAAGGATGCTGACAGTAGAGCTCCTGAGAATGTAGTAGCTTTGCTTTAGTAAATGCAGATTTTTAAAGAGAGTGGGAAAGAATTTACGTACTTGGGCAGTTGATTTGAGACCTTCCACATCTCTTAATTTTCAGGCATCTGGTGAGAGAGTTTTTACTCTGAGTTCATTATGGAAATTACTGTGCGGTGGGATGATTATCATGCTTAAAGTTAAGCTTTGTGCATAAGTGCATTCTGGGCTGACTGGCAACAGGAGAAGTTGGGAAACCGACCTTGAGAAGAGAATCTCAAAACCAGACAGAGATACATGTCCTTTGTCTGTGTGATAAAGTGTGGAAAAGGAGAAAAACCCAGGTAATTTACACTACATCAGAAAGTAGGACATCAGCTATGACAAGAAAACGCAGCAACAAAAAATGTGGAAACTGAATCTGAAAGGAAAGAGCCATTAAAACACCTGGATGTGAGCATTGCAAGACCCTATCTAGCAGGACCACCACACTTTTAAGTCCTACAGCTCTACGAAATAGTACACTTTTGGCACAGGTAGACAAAGCCTCTTCATATGCATAAGAAAAGTTAAAAGGTGTAGAAACCTACCAGTGGGAAAGGAGAGGGAAGGACTTCCATGCTTTCTGTAGAAGCAGCAGGAATTTCTCCTGTGTGACTTTTGAAGGCCTTTTGTGTTTTTCTCTCAAGTAACAAGAGGTTCCCAAGGTATTGTTGAATGGATTCCATCTTGAGTCAGCAGCTTGTACAAAGAAGGTATAGTTAGCATTTCTTTTCTTTGAATATGCTGTATATTTTAGTTACCTTGGGATTTTTATCATTTGTAATTATTGGGATCTTCTAGTTTAATTTTCTACATTGTAGTTCTAAGTTATAGATATTTTTCCTCCACATGTTCCTGGTTGCAGCAGAGGACCCCGTCAGCTTGTGAAATGTTTTGCCTATTGACTGGCGAAAGCTGAAAAAGAAACTTTTCGGGTCATCTCTTCAATTCCTCTCTTCATGCAAAATTACTTCCTAACAAATAATCTTAATTTAAATTATGTAATTGATGGTGTTTTCACCAGCTATCATTACAGTATATATTGCTCATCTTATCTGCATTATGTATCTTTGGGGAGGGTTACTTTAGATAGCTATAGCTTGGTCTGATTGGCTGGTTTTTAGTTCCACTAAAACATAGTACAAAGCCTCCTGAGGGAAAACGGTCCTACAGATCCCTTTGAGCCCCCCAGGAGAAGGGCCGCCACATCCTTTTGTCTGCCTAATGCTGATGACACGAACATGACACAGGGCTTGCGCCAGTGCCCACGCCACCATTGCTCACATAAGGCCATGGGCCCAACACCTCTGTTGCTGTCACGGGGTGTCTCAGTGGTACCGTGGTACTTGCTTGCCTCACAGGGATTGCTCCGAAGCAAGTTCGCTGTGCCTTCGCTAGGGTCACATTACTTGGCAAGTTAATCTTCCTTTGTTGTTCTCTGCCTGCCTCTGCTTTAATTCCTGCTTTTGCAGTCTCAGTCTCCCCTGGTATGCCAGTCATACAAATTGCTGTCAGGTGTTTATTTCTGTAAATGAGGATTTTACCAAAATCCAAGACATCAGTACCATTCTGGACTCTTTATTTGTCCTCGTTCTGTACTGTTTTCACTTATTGCCTGTTAGCAACCTTAATTTATTTTCTTTTAAGAGAGTTTTCAGTGTGCCTACATTTATTTTTCAGGTGGGGTTTTGTGTGGTACAGCACTGTACTCTGCCTAAATTCTGAAAAGTTCCCTCTGTTTCATTCCTTAACTAAAATCAAAATCAAGATTCTTCTTTTTGAGCCGAGCTTTAATATTTTTGCTAGTGTCACAGAATCACAAGGTTGGAAAAGACCTTTAAGATCATCACGTCCAACCATTCCTGTCCTATGCTAAACCGTATCCCTCATCTACCCGTCTGTTATACAGATCCAGGGATGGTGACTCAACCCCCTCCCTGGGCAGCCTGTTCCAGGCCCTGACAACTCTTCCAGTGAAGAACTTTTCCCTAACATCTAATCTGACCCTGCCCTGGCACAGCTTTGTGCCATTTCCCCTTGTCCTGTCTCCTGTCACCTGGCTGAAGAGACCATCGCCCACCTCTTTACAACCTCCCTTCAGGTAGTTGTAGGCAGTGATAAGGTCCTTCAGGTAGGGATTTATAAGGTAAGGAACATTTTTTTTTTCCCCTAACTCTTGCATAAAGAGATTCATTTTCAGTGGTGTGGCCAGGGTAAAGTAGGCGGATCCTTTAAATATAAAATCAGTATCTCTTTACTCGTAACTCTGGCTGAAATCAGCCTGTTGAAAGTCTGAATGAGCTTCTTGTAATCTGAGGTAAGTGTTAAAATATTGAAAATTTATTTTCATCTGTTACAGGATGCATTTATTCAGCTTTTCAGTTTTATTTGTAATTATTTCTCAAAGTATGGAAAACAAAACTTACTGTTTGAGCTTTGAGGAAAGGTTGGTTGGCAGTGCTAGGTACTGGCTCAGTATTTTGATCTTTAATTGGGGAAAAGGGTGAGGATGTTTTGTATTTGTGCTCATTATGGTTTTAATAACATAGAGAGATGGTCATTGCAAATGCAGCCTTTCTTCTCTATGTGAAGGCAGACCAAGGGAGCCGGGTGCAGGTGGCGTCTGGGAAGAATTGCATTTCTGCCCTCTTTGGAGAATACAAATAGACTTCAGTAGAAAGGGGATAGAAATTGGGTGAATTACTGAATTCAGTAGAAAAATTGGTAGTGATTTTAATTCTGTAGGTCTGAAGCCTTGGCAGAAGGAACCACTGAAGAAGATGACTTAGTGACAGTCTATGTGTTGCTCCTTCTCTGCAAGGGAAGCTCCATCATAAAGTAGGAATACTTGTGTGGGATACCTTTCTTAAATGCTTCAGCTTTGCAAGCTCCTTGTTCCCCAGGTCTTCGTGTTTGACCAACTAGATTTGGAGATGTCTGAGGTGAGAGGGGATGTCAGCTGTCACTGGAGCTGGGAAGGATTCATGTTGGAAGCAAGAACCTGGGAGTGATGTAGCTTGGGAGCAGAGTTTTATATGGAAAGAAAGCTTGTGCCATGTGGAAGTCTTTGGGGATTAAAGATGCTCTGGAAGTAAAGCAGTCAGGGCCTGGATGTCTGTAACCTTCCTCTCATGGGAGAGGGAACGGCAGCTGTAGTTACTCTGCACTGTTCCCAGTGTAATCGCTATCATATCAGTGCATTGAGCATTCAAGTGCCTTAGCAATGTCTTCCTCTACTAACACATATTAGACCAGGAGACAGATGTTTATGTCATGTTACTTTATTCCTCATCAATCAGCAGTTTCCCAACCATCTTATTTTTAACTTGATTATTTACTAATGAGCAATAAAGCCCACAGTGCCTACAGCAATGTTTGCACAGTGGGTCGTGAAAGAGCAACACACGCACTTAGTTTTATTTCTTTTCATGTTTACCACAAATCAAATCCTTCCCTAATGCCTATGTCCTTGTTTAAACCTAAATCATAGTGGGGTATTTGTGTTCTTCCACTTGTTTCCTTTTAGTTACGGTCACAACATTTTGTTCACTGAAGTCTTAGGAGCTCGGAGCAGTCTTGGAGACCAAGCCCAGTAATCTCCCTTGAGGCTGCATGTCAGGATGCTGGAAATTAATTTCTGATTTTTTCTGGCTTCCTTAGCCTACATTAATTGTGATTTGGTATGAAGTGGATCAAAGCTAATAGGAAGTGAAGCTTCTTGCGACTAAAATAAGTAAAGGGGTTGAGGTGAAGGGGTCCAAAGATGCTACAAGGCAAGATGGCTGTTGAATTTTAGAGTGACATGTGGAAAAACTCCCTAGTCTTGAAACCCACTGCTGCAGATCATCTGTGTGCACAGCCCTGCCCCTACAGAAAGCCAAAAAAGGCTTCCTCTGTCAGGCTTAAACAGCAAAAGAAGAGATTTTGGCTTTGCACCAAATACTGAAGTTTGCGACACGAAGCCAGAAATAATCCTTTAATAATTCAGTGTGCTCCAGCTTGGTTCTGCTGAGGGCAGTGTCGGCGATGCGGGTGCAGCGGAGGGCGGTGTGCCTCGCATTAATTCGTGGGGCCTTCTGGAGTTTCATTCCCCTCAGTGGTTTGCATCAGTCGGCTTTATCCTGGCTAGAGATGGCTTCATCGCTTCTCTAAGCCAAAAGGTTTGAGTGGCTGCCTTAAACTCCGTGCACGTTTGAGCTAATTTGAAGTCTGCCATGAGGAGATGGGTGATCATGGTTTCTGAGTGAATTAGTTGAAAGTAGCTGTGGAAAACAGTGGAGAGAGGAGCTGGTGGTTATTTTCAGTTCAAGTGGCTGCTCCTCTGCTTCTTCGGTGATTATATCAGTGTTAGGGCTTCTCTGCATAGGAGCTTGCACTCTTACAGCTAATGGGGTTTTTTCTCCACGTTAGTTAAATGGATTAAGATGTAGCATATGGACCAGCCTTTATTTTGTGTATTCTCTTCCTCCAGCCAGGGATCAAACTGCCTCTGCAGGAGATATTTCCTCTGCTCAAGGTGTGGTCCCCACTACGAAAGTCTGCCAACCCGTTATCTGACAAGAGTTATCTCTGCTCTCCTTCAGGGACTCGTTATTTCTCATCTGCATCACTGCACATTTTTAAGGTGTAAGGAGGGAAATAACACCCAGCCTACCAGAGCTCCCATGATTAATGTGGGATTAGCCTGAGCAAGTGTAATGAGGTTTCATCTCCTCCTTTGAGGAAGAGATGAAGGGGCAGATTGAGGCCAGCAGATGGATAGCTGTGCGCTAAGTGGATTAGCTCAGCGTAACTCGCAGCAAGGCCAGGATGCAAACGATACTTGATCAACCTGGCGCCGGATACCAGCAAGCAATCTATCCTGGCAGGGTAAATCTAAACTGGAAGGATGTACCTAAGCAAGGACAGCATTAAAATTGAGGGAGTTTCCTCCTTCTCTTTTTTTTTATAAAGAGAAGAAGGAAACTTTTTTCTTCTTTTCCCCAAGAAGAATAAAAATAACTTTTTCATTCTGTTTTTTAAAAATTTGGGGTTTTTTCATCCTGACTTTGGATACATTTTGCAGCAACGTTGGAACATTCTCTCACAAAGTTCTGTATTTTTTTTTAGCTGACTAGAAAAAACCTTGAGACCTTCTTTCAACGATTCTTACAAAAGTCATCATGATAGCAAACTCCCAGTATCTTCCCTGTAAGCATCTCCTTGAAATCTCCCTTGTCCTCTAGTAGGTAGGAGTTTTTTTCAGCCTGAGTACACTGCAGAGAGTGCATTACACTCTTTGCCTGATCTGCGGTAAGCAGGCAGGAAAGATCCGCCAATTCCAGCATGCCCGTTACTTGCTCCTCATGACAAAGCTCTGTTCTAGACTGGGGAAGAAAAATGCTTGCACTTCAAAATATTTCCCAGCCCATTTGCAAACTCTACAGCATTTATTATTTTCATCATGTTTAATAGCACAGCTCCTCATTTTCTTGGCCTTTTATTGCTGTCATAGTAATGTGGGCTATGGCTTAATTTGACTTTTCTAAGTAGGCAGAATCGACTCTAGTTAGCATTTAGATGGGAAAATATCTGAGGGTGTTCGGGAAGTGTAATGGCTGTTCAGAATGTGACATGTATCCATCTAAAAATGAGACTAGGAATATGCTGGGAAGTGATTTATCAGAAAGTGTTTGCTCATCAAAACCGAGTACTTTCAAGTGAAAATACCAGTTCCAGTAAAACCATAGTAAAACAAACAGTTGAGGTCAAAACTGGAGAGGTGATCTGTGGTTAGGCATTGGAACTGGTTGCCCAGGGAGGTGGTGGAGTCACCGTCCCTCAGGGTGTTCAAGGAGAGGTTGGATGAGGTACTTAGGGACACGGTTTAGTTAGTAATATAGGTGGTAGGGGGACAGTTGGACTGAATGATCTTCAAGGTCTTTTCCCAACCTTAATGATTCTGTGATTCTGTGTAATCACACAGTACCTAATATCCTCAGTGGGTCAGTGCATGAATTGGTTAGTCAGGTCTTCCTACCTCTCTTCATCCAGATGGTAGGAGAGTGTCCAAGCACCCAGCCCGGTGGATTTCTCAGAGTGCCACTTCAATGCTGGAGTTCTTTCCCCACATAGTAAATTCTTTGGTGCAGCAGTTTGACCCTTGCAAGCTCTAGGTGAATAATGACTTTGCCTAAATGTCAGTCTCCTTTCTGCACATACAAACTCTTTGTCTGCCTCATCATCACTCCTCCAGCAGGAAGGACTTGGTGATCTATGATGGCAATGTGGAATAGGTTATGTCCTTCCTCTGAATTAGACAGGGAAAGGACTTGATTTTCCCAGTGTGACCAAAACCACTATGGTGTGGAATCAATGCATGGCTTTGTCTGTCTCTCCTGCTAGAGCTGTGCTGAGCTGTAAGAATGGCAAAGTGTCAGTGGTGCAGAGAACTGAAAAAGCATCTTCTTACACATTGTAATATAAGGACAGATTTTGGTACCAATATAGCTGTTTCAGTTATGTGTATGTGTGAACCAGTTTGTCTTTTCAGCATGACTGTTAATTTCTAAGAAAGCATCTTACACAGTTTGCTTTTCGTCCTTCTTAGAGAACTTGCTAGATGTCTATCAAATAACATCCCTATAAGGTGCATTTACTGGCCTATCGCTACAGCTTTATGTGTGGTCAAACCAAAGCTGGGTCAGTTCAACTTTCTGAAACTATTAACCATGGCCCCTGATACAAATTCCAAACCCCAAATTCTTTTGAAAGAAATGCTAAAACTCACCACCTGATTTCACAAGATCAGCCTCATCCACTAAAAAAAGGGAAGTAATTAAAAAAAAAATTTAAGTATTTTATGTTTGTGTTGCTTTCAGCTCAATGTTGTCAGGTTCCAAAGATTATGTACTTCATTACATTGGGATAGAGAGGGTGCAAGCTGACCTTGCAATTTAATTAACAATTCCATTGATGATGCGCTGAGCAGAGCTGGAGCTTTCGCTGCTGTAACTCTTCTTGGCTAGGCAGAAGTAAAAGGAGATGTTAGCCACTGAGGAAAGCAGGTGTTATTTGAATTACACAGAGGGAGGAGAACTGTTGTGTAATAGATAAAGAATGTTTTAAAACCAGTTTGCTTTCCTCCTGGCATCTCACTTTCATCATAAACTGTTGTGTAGTGTCATGGAGTTCTGTTAAGCAGATGGTGTGTTTTATCCCAGTGGTGTCTGCTTATTGCTCGTGGATGAAGTGATTTTTCTGTGCAGTTAGTTAAAGTGCAACTTGAGGTTCTTTGGCAGTCCAAGTTGTTATTTAGAGAGTCTTAAAATGTAAGTCATGGTTAACTTATTGCTCATTTGAGTTCATACACGCTTAGCAGTAGGCGTGCTTCTAAAAATGCAAGTAAATACAGATATCTAGGTGCACCTGTGGAAGTTTTCAACAAGCTTAAGTCTCCCTTTGGGGGGAAGGGGTTGGTGTTTTGTGCCAGCTGCAGGTTATATTAGGCAAACTTTGTGACAGTAGCGATAATGAAGACATAGATGGAGCCTTTAGAGCTCTTTAGGAATAGGCTGGACAAACATTTGTCAGGAACAGGAGTATGGGAGGGTGCAGTGAATGACTGCCTGAAGTATCTCCATCAGCACTCACATCCAGTTCCCAACCCAGCAGGTTTTCTCCCCAGCCCCTCGGATGGCAGGCTGATGGATGCTGTTGGCCCGAATCTTGAGACTGACAGTCAGGGAGGAATTTGAGACCCAGACTCTGGGTAGCTGCAGAGGAAATACATGTTTTTTTCCCACTCCTCGTTCAGGCTTCCCAGGATACTGGTAGGGTGTGGATGTTAAAGAAGCAGCAAGTTTTGCTGTGCTTTGTTTTTTGTGTTGAGGGGTGGTTTTTTTCCTTTAGAGGGGTTACATTGGTTGGGGTTTTTCGTGTGTTTGTTTTCCCAATTCATTCCTTTTCCCCACCATCCTCACACCTGTGCTGGTTTTCAGCCTGTTTGAAGATTCCTACTCTGGTCCAGCAAAAGCAGATCATCCCTCACGTTGGTTTACTGTAGCAGTGAAATTTGAGAAGCCGTGTGTGTTGGGTTGGAAACCTGGGATGCTGCTGACAACCACTGAAATGGCAAAGCACTGCCTGGGATGCTGGCTTTGTTCTCTCTGCATCACTGGAGGATTTCAAGAAGATTGCCCCGAAGTGGCATCACTAACGAGGTTTTTAGCAGCTTGGGCTGTATGTAGTTTTCCTTTAAAACTTTCTAAGAAGAATAGCTTTCTAAACAGCCACTGCACTACTTCTTGTTCCCTACCTCCTGCTACTTCTTAACGCTTGGTGAATAAGATGAGCTATTAATAATTTGTACCCTACTTTTCTTACCGTAAGTAAGTGAAAGCTCTCCATCACACACTAAATATTGTGAAACATTGTGATCAAAGGAATTACGAGCACGTTAGCCTCAAAAGCACCTGACATTTGTTTGAATTCTGCTGCTCTAATAGCACCCTTTAAATTATTCCTACATCATTCAAGCTACAGGTGGGTTTTCGACACACGCGTTCCCCTTTCTTTTCTTGTGTGTTTTTTTTATATCACTGTTGTCTAAAGTGTTTGAATAGAATGTCATTCATTTGTATCATTATTGGAAATACTAACTGTGGATCTGTCACACACTTCCCACACTGGCAGCCAAATTTGAACGCTTAAGAGGATGGTTAAAGGAATAGCAACAACATATGGGTCTTCTGAAGTGCCTCGTCCAGGACAGAAATATAGTGCCCCTACATGGGATCGCTGCACGGTGGGGTTTTCAGCCTGCCTCTTTCTCTGGTTTCCTTCTGCCCAGGTCTTCAAAGGAGAAGGTACTGATGATGTCCCAGTGTGATTAGTGAATAGGACTATCTTGGGGGAGCAGGCAGTGTTTCATCTTAGTCTCTAACTATGTATCAACATTTATAAATAGATCATCTTGATACCTGTTCAAGACAGCTAGTGTGGTGGTGATTTTATTTGATTTGCGCTTCTTCGGAAAGGATAATTATGACAAATGTTTCCATTACCTATTGCTGGTGCTTTGGGAAAGGAGGAAGCCTGTGATTGCAATTAGCTCCCGTAGACAGCAGCAGAACTTTAACTAAAACCAGGTTTGCTTTAGTGTTAACTGTTTCCTTTGCAGAAATCAGTACTCACTGCAGCCTGACTTTCCTGCGCCTAAGAAAGATGCTGAAGCTTGCACAAAGCATTTAGACCAAGGGAGCACAATAGCTTGGCACTGACTGATGGCACTACAGAAGCCACACGGGTTTGAACCACATAGCTTACTTGCTCTGTTCCTCTCTAGACTTAAGTTTGGTTGAAACTGTCCAATTTCTATCAGTTCTGTCTCTGTTCTTCCCAAGCTGATCCCTCTCAGACAAAATCCTTGGCTGACTTCTTCCAAGCCTGCTGCCCCATTTGCTATTTCTGCAGTCTCCCTCCTTTTTCAGCAGAGATTCTTCTCTGGTGGAGACTGGGCTCCAACCAGTTTCAAGACGGACTTCTCTAACCTCCCTGTGCCTCACAGCATCCTTCTGGACAAGTTGTCCAACTGTGGGATGAGCAGGTTCATGTGTGAAGAACTGACTGAAGGGCAGAGCTCAGAGGGTTGTAGTGAATGGGGCTACATCTGGCTGGTGACTGGCCACCAACAGTGTTCCTCAGGGTTCAATTCCAGGCCTGGTTCTGTTCAGTATAATTACCAGTGATCTGGATGCAGGATCTGAATGCACCATCGGCAAGTTTGCTGACAGTACCAATCTGTGAGGTGCTGTTGACTCTCTTGAGGGACAGGAGGCCTGGCAGAGGGATCTAGATTGACTGAAGCATTGGGCAGGCATCAGTGACATGACATTTAACAAGTCCAAGTGCCAGATTCTGCAGCTAGGACAGAGTAATGCCAGGCACAAGTATAAACTGGGAGAGGAGTGTAAACTGGGAGAGGAGTGTAAACTGGGAGAAGGATCTGGGGGTGCTGGTCAGCAGCAGCTCAACAGGAGTCAGCAGTGTGCCTTGGCAGCCAAGAGGGCAAACCATATCCTGGAGTGCATCAAACATGGTGTAACCAGCCGGTCTGAAGAGGTGTTTGTCCTGCTGTACTGAGTGTTGGCGTGGCCTCGCCTGGAGTAATGGGTGCATTTCTGGGCCCCACAATTTAAGAAAGATGTGAAGGTCCTTGAATGTGCCCAGATGAGGCCAACAAAGCTGGTGACAGGGCTGAAAGGCATGTCCTGTGAGGAGCAACTGAGGGTTTGGGGCTTGTCTAGGTTGGAGAAAAGGAGGGGTGACCTCATTGTTCTGTACAGCTTCCTGAAGAGGGAAGGCAGAGAGGGAGGGGCTGCCCAGGGGGGCTGTGGAGTCTCCATCTCTGGAGATATTCAGGACTCATCTGGACGCCTCCCTGTGCAATATGAGCTAGGGAGCTGCTTTGGCAGGGGGGTTGGACCCGATGATCTCTCGAGGTCCCTTCTAACCCCTGTGATTCTGTGATTCTATGAACTCTTCTCCTTGGATAGGAGAGGTAGGACTTCCAACTGAAACTATTCTCTTGTCTTTTCTTCTCATGGTTAATTTTCCAGGGAAAGATCACGCATCACCAACCTACTTAGGTTAATTTGTTGCCCTGTATGGACATGTCATTGTTCTCTACCCCAGTCAGACAGGAGAGCAGAGAAAGCTCTTCAGGTTGTTTCTCTTTTCCTCCTCCACAGTCAGATATTTTGTCAGGTATTGCACAAAAGAAGTACTGGCCTGGAGGTTGCAGTACAGGAAAGGTTTGTTTTCTTCCAGTCTTTCAGGTCAGGAAGTTATGGCAATGTAAATCCCAGATCCGTTCAGAGGAGTTGGAGCAACAAGCCTGTTTACTAGCTCTTCCAGTCAGGAGATATGTAATGGATTAAGAGCCTGGGACAGGTCCCTCCTAATCATTTGAGTCAGGAAATCCTTTTGGTTTGCCTGAGTTGTGCTTGACTATGTTTTTGGTGGAATTTTTATATCGTCTTAGTCATATGCAGCAATAACAACCCATCAGTAGTTAGTGCTCTACTCTCTAGCCCCAGCTAGACTATTTGTATTGTGCAGTCTGATTGATACCTCACAGAGTGCATCAGGATGTGGTGTTAAGCACATAGCTGGTGAACACCATCATTGCACTTGGGTAATAAAGTACTCTAGTACATAGCTCTTCAACATGTTGTAGAAGAAAGCGCTTTAAATGGTGAACTTCATTCGGGAAAGTCTCTTGAAACCACTCTGTGACTTTTTTGTCTCATCAGTGGCTTGCTGTTCTCTTCTTTCTACAGACCTGCACTAAAGCTAGCTACAGCAGAAGCAGAATAGTTAACCTCCATCACTCCATCATCTGGAGTGTGGCTTCCTTTGCAAAATTACTTACATTAGCCTGATTTCTTGACAGTCAGGGTATGGGATGAGGGGCTTCTAAATAACGTTTACATAGGAAGTACTAAGATAAGGTGATTCCTCTTTGTTTTTTGGTTTATACTTGGTGACTCAGCTTGTTGGCCCCTGCAGATGGCCTACATTTATCATAGTTTAAAGTTTTCCATGTGCAAAATTTGTAGCTCAAATCTCTGTTCCTAAGGCTGAAGATCTTTTTACCTCCTTTCAGTTGGCTGAGATGCTTGACTGCCTTTGCCCATTATGTCTGGCTTTTATTCTTCCTCTGTTACAAGACTGATCAGCACCACAAATTAGTTTAGTTTTCCAAAAAGGACAATTACACAGATAATTTTTCACTTGCCATGTTTAAAGCTTCACTTACCTCTCTGACGTTCTATGTTATGTTGAGATGACTGTATTCACATATATCCAATTAGTTATACTTTACTCAATTAATTTTACCAGTTATCTGACCAGTAAGCGGCTATTTAAGTGTCCACAGTGCCATGAAACTCTTCAATGGGACCAGCTGCATGTAAAGATGAACGTGTTTGAGTCTTCTGTGAGTACTCCTCAATATCAGCACAACACAGATGCATAGACTCCTTCAAAAATCCTGGTTTATCTACTTCAACCAGATCTTCTAAGCTCAGGCTGCAGTTATTCACTGTTTACACCATTGTGCTTCATGGCTGTACATCATCAAGGATTTGTAATTTCAATACAAAAGGGTTAAGATGTCCAAAGAGCAGGTCTATTTACATCTTCTTGTTTCAGGTCATGAAAGAATGTAAGTGGCAAGGACTCAGTAAGATCTGTGAATCACCCAGCTCTACGTTTTTACTCATTAAAAAGCTGTAAAGGAGCTTGCAACATATTTATCATGATTAGTTCTCTGAAAATGCTAACACGATTCCACAGTGACTTGCATGGAAATACTCTGTAATAACACTGGTGTTTTACAGAGCTGAACACAGGAGCCTTTCTGTGGACTGGTGAATGCACAGGAGCCACATCTTCTTGTCAGGGAAGATCCATTTCAGATCCCCCAAGTCGGATGACTTCTCATTTTGTGCTTTACTCACACTTCAGCTAACATCTTATACACCTCATACAATGTTGTACATTCTTTTTTAACACCTGCTTGTAGGCACACAGCACAGTTTTGAAGAGGGACTCAGAAAATCAAAGGCATGAACATTTGTAGAACTTATTTCCTCCTTTGAGAGTGAACTTTTTTAGATCAGGGTTATGGCTGCTCTAATTGCAGGCTGTGGTTGAGTCCCCTTAGTTGTCAGAGAGCAGAAGAGGGATTGGTAAGTAAGGGAAGTGAATTCTCCTGGCACTATCGAGGCCACAAAGGCTTATTTGGTCTTGACAGCTCTTCAGTGCCTGGCTTCTCTCAAAGCCAAGGGTTCAGCTCCCTGACGGTGGGGAATGGCACAGAGAGCTGACTAGAAATTGGAACCCCAACTGATTTCAGTCTGTTTCAGCTCATAATGATTTTCTAAGTCCACTCACTTCAACTGTATTTGAAACTACACACCTGGTGTCATGAGACACTGACAGAAATCTAAGGGGAACAGCAAGTGGTCAAGATTCTGTTAAGCCAGTCCCTCCCAGTGATCTTTCTCAAGGAATTTTCCATCCAAAAATATATTGTCAGAATTCCTCACCAAGCTAAAAAATAGTTTGAGGGCCATAAGGAGCACCCTACTCACTGCAGGAGCTACTCACATCTAAAAGCATGCAGCATCCAGAAAGGGAAGCAGCATCTTTACAAAGGCTTCCCTTTCTTTTGAGGCTGGGGGAAAGGGATGGATGGAGCCAGGACAGTTGATACAGCGCTTTAAAGGAGATGATAGATAACTGTTCCTATCTTTCTTCTCCTTACCCCTCAATCATTTGCCCCGGAGCACTGAGGAGATTTGGTTCAGTCTTGGCCCTAAGCAGTGCCTGATGCTGCATGACTGCATTCCCCTTTTACAGCCAGTAACAGCATATTCTTGCTCTCAGCTGCTTCTGTACACGAGCAAGACAAAAAATTCAAGCTGAGTGACCTGCCAAGGTAACCTTATAAATTTCAGTGACTTTAAAAATTTCATCAACCTTAACCATATGTGCTGAATGCCCCCAACAGCTGCAGGTTAAGAAGGGCATTCAACACGTAATTACCTCAAAATTGACTTTTTTCTTTTTAGTGCCCATGAGTCTATCCTTGCCATGGCTGGCTGGCTCCCATTCAAGTGACGATCCAGCATGCTGCATGCTGGCAGTGTAACAGCCACCACTGAACTCACTGAAGCATGGGACAAGCTGGGGGGCCAGGGAGGGGGTAAGTGCTGCTCTTAAGTCTATGTATTGCCTCTCATCTTTAATTTTTATATTTTTTTAGATTACAATTTTGCAAAAGAAAAAGCATAATATGTGCTTTCTTTTGCTTTTTTTCCTTTTTTTTTTTTTTTTTTTTATTTAATGGGCACTCAGTAGTCAATCTCTGCAACCAAGTCGTTCTGCATAAGACTTTTTGGGCAATTGCAGTTTTACTCATCGTGAGACCTGGGCAGACCTGGATCACACTTATGAAAGGGAGGACTGAATCAGATCTCTTATTTATAGTGTGGTGGTGGATGTTGCTATTGATGTCAGGGCATTTGGTATCTGTATTCAAGTTATGGCTGGCAGGTCACTTTTGAAAACAGAACTGTTGATTTATGGGAAGTATGCTTAGATCAGTAATTTTCTGGAATAGAATCATAGAATCATAGAATGGTATGAGTTGGAAGGGACCCCAAGGATCATAGAGCTCCAACCCCCCTGCCACAGGCAGGGCCACCAACCTCAGGCCTGGATCTACACTAGGTTGCCCAGGGCCCCATCCAACCTGGCCTTGAACACTTCCAGGGACGGGGCATCCACCACCTCTCTGGGCAGCCTGTTCCAGCACCTCACCACTCTTTCTGTAAAAAACTTCCCCCTAATATCTAATCTAAACCTTCCTTCCTTTAGTTTTAATCCATTCCCCCTTGTCCTGCCATTGTCTATCCTTTTAAAAAGTTGAATCCCCTCCTGCTTATAAGCTCCCTTCAGGTACTGAAAGGCTGCAATGAGGTCCCCCCGCAGCCTTCTCTTCTCCAGGCTGAACAAGCCCAGCTCCCTCAGCCTCTCTTCGTAGGGCAGGTGCTCCAGCCCTCTAATCATCTTCGTGGCCCTCCTCTGAACCCTCTCCAACAGTTCCACATCCTTCTTGTATTGGGGGCCCCAGATCTGGACACAGAGTAGAGAGGGACAATCACCTCCCTGTCTCTGCTGGCCACCCCTCTTCTGATGGAGCCCAGGACACCATTGGCCTTGCGAGCTGCAAGATCACACTGCTGGCTCATGCTAAGTTTCTCATCCACCAGAATCCCCAAGTCCTTCTCAGCAGGGCTCCTCTCCAGGAGCTCTTCTCCCAGTCTGTATCTATGTCTGGGATTCTTCCGGCCCAAGTGCAACACCTGACACTTGGCAGTGTTGAACCTCATTAGGTTCACCCGGGCCCATCTCTCCAGCCTGTCAAGGTCCCTCTGGATGGCTTCCTTTCCTTCTAGGGTGTCGACCACACCACTCAGCTTGGTGTCATCCGCAAACTTGCTGAGGGTGCACTCAATTCCATCCTCGATGTCATTGATAAAGATGTTAAAGAGAACCGGTCCCAAGACAGACCCCTGGGGGACCCCGCTTGTCACCGGCCTCCACCTGGACATAGACCCATTGACCACCACCCTTTGGCTACGGTCTGTTAAGCAGTTTCTTATCCACTGGATGGTCCACCCATCAAATCCACATCTTTCCAATTTAGAGATAAGGATGTGATGGGGGACTGTGTCAAAGGCCTTGCACAAGTCCAGGTAGATGACATCGGTTGCCTTCCCTTTACCTACTGATGCTGTCACACGTTTCGGGTGAGGTGATCATGATCCCTGTTGGAGTGGGAAATGGTGGCTGAATTAATCCATCTACAAATCAGAATTAGGATAGTGCAAACAGCTAATGTAGGTTTGTGTTGTGGTTTTACATGGCCAGGTTCTGGTGGAGGAGGAGGGCTTCAGGGGTAGCTGCTGTAAGAAGCAGCTAGCAGCTCTCTGCAGGCCCCACAGAGCAAACACCAGCTGGCTCAAGGCCAGACGCGTTGCTGACCAAGGCCGAGCCCATCAGTGACGGTCACAGCAACTCTGGGAATCACATTTAGGAGGAAAAAACCACCAGCAGCCACTTTTTGCCCAGAGTAGGGAGTGAGAAGGTGTAAGAAACTGTGCAGGCACCAAGGTCAGTGAAGGGAGGAAGAGGTGTCCCAGGTGCTGGAGAGAAAGATGCCCCTGCAGCCCATGGAGAAACCCATGGTGGAGCGGGTGTCCCCACACAGCCCATGGAAAAGGCCAAGACCCCACCTGCAGCCTGTGGAGAGGCCCCACACTGGAGCAAGGGGAGACATACAGGAGATGCTGTGACCCACATTGGAGCAGGCCCCTGCCAGCACTTGCAGCCTGTGAAGAGAGACAGAGACACTGAGATGAGCAAGAGAGTGATTAGCGCTGGAACAGGTTTGCTGGGGGGGCTTGTGACTCTGTGGGGGGACCAGGCTGGAGCAGTCTGGGCCTGAGAGACATTCTATGATTTATGACTGCACCCCATAGCAGTGACCCACACTGGGGCAGCTGGTGAAGAGCTGAAAGGACTCAGTGTTGAGTTCATGGAGGACTGTCTCCCATGGGTGGGACCCCACGGTGCAGCAGGGTAAGGGTGTGTAGAATGCCCCCCTACTCAGCTAAGAAGGAAAACGGTTTGTGAGGAACTGACTGAAACGCCCAGTCCCTGCCCGTCCCTGTGCCACAATGTGGGCAAGAAGGGAGCGAAATCATGACTGAAGTGAAGTCTGCTAAGAAGGGGAGAGGTGCTTTAAGATCTGGTCACGCTTCTCACTACCCAACTAGTGTCACTGGGTGTGCAGTGCAGTGTAATAAATTAGAGAGTTTTCTTTCCTTTATTCTTTCTTTACAGAATTGTAGGGGTTGGAAGGGACCTTGAGAGATCATTGGGTCCAACCCCCCTGCCAAAGCAGGCTCCCTAGCTCATATTGCTCAGATAGGCGTCCAGGCGGGTCTTGAATATCTCCAGAGAAGGAGACTCCACCACCTCCCTGGGCAGCCTGTGCCAGGGCTCTGTCACCCTCACTGTGTAAAAGTTCTTCCGCATGTTGGTGCGGAACTTCCTATGCTCCAACTTGCAGCCATTGCCCCTTGTCCTATCCCCACAGACCACTGAAAAGGGGCTGGCTGATTCCCCCTGCATCCCCTGCTTCAGATAATTATAAACTTTGATTAGGTCCCCCCTTAGTCTTCTCTTCTCAAGGCTGAACAGTCCCAGCTTACTCAGCCTTTCCTCATAGGGGAGATGCTCTAGGCCCTTAATCATCTTCGTAGCCCTTCTTTGGACTCTTTCCAGGAGATCCCTGTCCTTTTTATACCAAGGAGCCCAGAACTGGACACAATACTCCAGGTGGGGCCTGACCAGGGCAGAGTAGAGAGGGAGAATCACCTCCTTTGACCTGCTGGCTACACTCCTCCTGATGCATCCCAGGATCCCATTGGCTCTCTTGGCCACCGAGGCACACTGCTGGCTCATGGCCAACCTGTCATCTACCAGGACCCCCAGGTCCTTCTCCACTGAGCTCTTCTCCAGCAGGTCATCCCCCAGCCTGTACTGATACAAACAGTTGTTCCTTCCCAGGTGCAAGACTTTACACTCGCTTTTGTTGAACTTCATCTGGTTTCTCACTGCCCAGCTCTCCAGCCTGTCCAGGTCTCTCTGGATGGCAGCGCAGTGCTCCTGCGTGTCAGCCACTCCTCCCAGCTTTGTATCATCGGCGTACTTGCTGAGGGTGGATGTTATTCCCTCATCAAGATCGTCAGTGAAGATATTAAACAGGACTGGACCCAACACTGAGTCCTGGGGAACACCGCTGGTAACAGGCCTCCAGTCAGATTCTACTCCACGAATCACAACCCTCTGGGTTCGGTCCGACAGCCAATTCTCAGCCCACCTCACTGTCCACTCATCTATCCCATGCTTTCTCAGCTTTGCTATCAGGATGTCATGGGAGACAGTATCAAAGGCCTTGCTGAAGTCAAGGTAGATGACATCCACTGCTCTCCCTCCATCTACCCAGCCTGTCATGAGATCGTAGAAGGCTATGAGGTTGGTCGAGCACGATTTCCCCTTAGTGAATCCATGCTGACTACTCCTCATGACCTTCTTCTCTTCCAATTGCTTGGAGATGGCATCCAGAACAAGCTGTTCCATTACCTTTCCAGGGGCAGAGGTGAGGCTGACTGGCCTATAGTTACTAGGTTCCTCCTTCTTGCCCTTTTTAAAGACTGGAGTGACATTGGCTATCCTCCAGTCTTCAGGCACTTCTCCTGTCCTCCAAGACCTGTCAAAGATGATAGAGAGCGGCTCAGCAATCACCTCCGCCAGCTCCCTCAGCACACGTGGATGTAACCCATCTGGGCCCATGGATTTGTGTGCATTAATCCCTTTGAGCCGCTCCTGGACCTCCCCTACTTGAACCAGAGGGAAATTCTTCATTTCCCAATCAGTCCTACTCTCATCCAGTGTCTGTGGGTCCCGGGGGGCCTTTGAAGTGAAGACCGAAGCAAAGGCGGCATTCAATATCTCCACTTTCTCAGCATCCCCCGTAACCAGGACACCCTCCTTATTCAGCAAGGGACCTACATTATCCCTGGACATCCTCTTACTGTTCACGTGTCTAAAAAACCCCTTTTTATTATCCTTTATGTCCCTTGCCAGCTTAATTTCCAAGAGGGCTTTAGCCTTCCTAGTTGCATCCCTACAGGCCCTGACCACATTCCTGTATTCTTCCCAGGTGCTCAGACCCTTTTTCCACGATTCATAGATCTTCTGCTTCTCTTTGAGTTTGCTCAATAGCTCCCTGTTCATCCATGCAGGTCTTCTGCCTCTCTTTCCCCATTTCCTCCTCAAAGGGATGCATCTTTCCTGTGCTTGGAAGAAGTGCTGTTTGAATGCTAGCCAGCTCTCGCAGGCTCCCATTCCTTCAAACAGCGTAGCCCACGGGATAGCCCCCATTAAGTGGCGGAGGAGATCAAAGTTAGCTCTACCAAAATTCAGGGTAGCTATCCTACTTTTTGGCTTGCTTCTTCCACCCAGGATCATGAACTGAACCATTTCATGGTCGCTTTGCCCTAAGCTGCCCCCGACCTTCACTTCCCTAACAAGTCCATCCTTGTTAGTGAAAACAAGGTCCAGCAGCCGCCCTCCCCTTGTGGGCTCCTGCACCATCTGTAGCAGGAAATTGTCTTCAACACACTGCAGAAATTGTCTGGACTGCATACGACTGGCCGTATTGCTTGCCCAGCAAATATCTGGGTAGTTGAAGTCCCCCATAAGGATCAGTGCCCGGGAACTTGAGGCTACTTCTAACTGTTTATGGAATGCGTTATCTACCTGCTCCTCTTGATCAGGGGGCCTATAGCACACTCCCACAACAATGTCCCCCATACCGGTTTGCCCCTTGATTTTAACCCACAAGCACTCGACAGAAGGTTCATCCTTCCCCAGGTGGAGCTCAACACATTCTAGGTGCTCTCTCACATAAAGAGCAACTCCTCCACCTCGCTTCCCTAGCCTGTCTTTCCTAAAAAGCACATAGCCATCCATGACAGTGTGCCAGTTGTCCAGGTTGTCCCACCACGTCTCTGTGATTGCGATGAGATCATGGCCCTGCGACCGCACAAAGATCTCTAGTTCTTCTTGTTTGTTCCCCATGCTACGTGCATTTGTGTAAAGACAGTTCAGTGGTGAAGCAGATGTAGGTATCCTCAACGGCCCACAGCAAGATTTCTGACAGGGGACTGGCAAAAGTGGCTCCACGGAGGAGTACTCAGGGCAGTCCACAGAATTTTCCCTACTCTCACGTGGAAAAACGTCCCCAAGTCCACGACTGTGCTGTTGGTATTTACCTCTTCCCACCGTCAACTCCCGTTGTGTCTCCCGAAGCCTAACCCTGGCAGCCGCCTTAATATCCCCTTCCCCCTTCCTAACTAGTTTAAAGCACGATCGATGAGCCCTGCTATCTCCTGGGCGAGGATCCGCTTTCCTTTATAGGACAGGTGAGCCCCATTAGCAGTACTCATGCCAGGAGCAGAGTACACCATCCCTTGGTTAAAGAATCCAAAGTTCTTGCGCCGGCACCAGCCTTTTAACCACACATTCAACTCGTGGGTTATCCTGTCCTGCTCTGAGCCCCTCCTCCCACAAGTGGGGATAGAGCAGAATATTATTTGGGCTCCCCCCCCGTCAACAGAGCGCCCCAGGTCCCGGAATTCCCTTTTGACAGCTTGCAGGCTGCACTTTGTGATTGCGTCCCTGCCTGCTTGAACTATCAGTAAGGGATATTCTGTGTCTTTAGCCTGTTTTGCCCATGCTGCTGATTGCAGAATGATCTCTCCCTAGCCTTATCTCGACTCCTGAGCCTCTCAATATACATTTTCTCCCCTGTCCAGCTGAAAAGGGGAGTGATAGAGTGGCTTTGGTGGGTACCTGGCCTCCATCCAGGGTCAAAGCACCACAGTTTGATATGTGGTAATACTTGTAAGGCAGTGAGGAGATTATACTGTACAACCCAAGGGTAAAGGATCTCAAGTTTCTGGTCGCTGTAAGGCATTTACAACTCCTTACAGGATGAGAAAAATATTACTTTGGTTACTTGAAGGTTCCTCCTGTCTGTGAAGCGTATTTTGCTATGGGAAGTCACTTATTACCTGTGTCACACTGGAAATAGTGAAGTTGGGAAGGAAGTTCTGCACTTACAGTTAAACAAATTGATCCTTTTTGTATGATAAGTGCACATTCAAGTTGCTGGGATCGAGTCTCTGCAGGGATACTAAAGGTGGGGCTTATCTGACTAATTGTAGATGTGTGCATCAGAGTTACTTATCTGGGCTCTTCTTAGAGTCTGTGATGAGAAATACATGCTTTTTAGGGCTTGACCCATTGCATCCTAGAAGTATGCCTTTAAGCATCCAAAAGGATCAGATGATTTGTGACCCTGAAGTGCCAGGATCTAGTGACTTGTTTGGCTATCAGTGGATGCTTCTGCAGATGTCCTAAGTAGGCAAGGTGGTGGCCTTGAGGGCCTGATGAGGGACTGATTCCTTAAACCGACCAATGCCTGCAAAGAAACCAAAAATCACGTAATTTTTGAAGTTTTCATAATGTCCCATAGCCTGTGACCTTCATTAAGACCTTTTAGGAACACAGTGGCCCATGAAAGGACTGACTGCTGTACTGTGCTACTGACTGTATTTCTTTCTGATTGCTGATAAAGCTGGGAAGATCAGCATTCTTGTGAGATGTTGCTTGTTCCTAGTTAGGAATTGTTTTTTATTCTTAGCAGGTTTGCTCTTAATAATGTTCATGAATCTGACTTTGCCATCACCATCACGTATTGATTAAATTCAGCGCTCGCCTCAGTTTTTAAACTTGAGTAATCTGTCACCATCTATAGATAACCATTTTTCTAAATATTCTTCAAATCAAACTCTCATGTGTTTAATACAAACTTTTATCTGGTACAACAAAAGAACTTAATTCTATGTTTGCATTTACCACCCAGGAAAAGGCCTTTCTTGATGCAGAATATTTACTTAGGTAGCAAGTGGGTAACACTATATTGCCTCTCCGCACTTAAAATACCAAGAACCATAATCTATTGCAAGTAGTAATGCAGGCACGGCGATACAAAATCAATTAGTTGTTTTTACATTACATGTAGACTCCACATTTCCTGAAATGTCACTGAAAGACAAGCTTTGGTAAAAAAATCCTGTAATTAACGGAGAAGTTCTGCCTAATGTGAAGTGTTAGCTGCTGGTTTATCAGGATAATGAATAGGGCGAGAGGAGATTACCTCCATAATCAAACTCCTGCGCTGGCTAAAGCTCAGAGCTATTTCAAACCAGCAGCAAAGCCTGTAGGTAGTCATCAGTTGGTGGAATCAGCAATGTCAGGGTTGTAAATCAGTGAGTGCCCTGTATTTTCAGAGCTGTTGCAGGGCAGCAGAAACATAGGTCTTATTTCCTATGATTTCTCATTTTAGTGCTCGGAGGCTGATTTTAATAAAAGGAGCATGCATCCTAAAGATTGTAGTGCTGAATTATAATTTATTTATCTGTGCTTCCTCTAAATCATCATGGGTGTTGTTCCTGCTGCTTTTCTACTTAAAAAAGGAGGGGGGTATCCTAAAAGATGTGTTTTGAAGGTGAGGAGATGTTTTTGCTTTAAGGAAAACTGATTTTTGTGTGTCTGTGTATTCTGTCTTCGGGTTCTTTTATTTCAGTGAAGGCAAGATTATAAATCTGAGAAGCTGGCTTCTGGTCTGTCTTATGCTGAAGCAGACAGAATGTATATTCTTATATCCTTTAAAAGTATTCTCTGATAGTATATATAGGAAAAATGCTTAAAGAGCAAAAGCATGTAAAACAACTTCTGCAAACCTAAAGATTATTTACTATTCAAATTAAATGAAAAGTATTGTGCTTTGGGGAGATTCCCACTGTGGCTAGAAGTATGCAGTATAGATTTCAAGAGAGCTACAGGGATGAAATTCAAGCAGTTCCTGTAGTTCTAATTGTGGTATCACTGGGTATCAGGATGATATCTGTGTGCATACCCAAATTAGTAGTTTCCTATATGGATTGGGAGCTCCCCGGTTAGTTGTGTGTGTATGAGACAATGGATTGGCTTGAGACTATGAACCAACTTGAGACAAGGTGATTGACTCAACTTTGAGCCATCTTCACAGCGTAATATTTGACTCATTGGTGCAGGAGCTCTCTAGGTGGGCATTTCAGAACTGTAAATTCACCCAGGCAGCTCCTGTCACATCTGCACCAATTAGTAGCTGCTACTTTTGTGCCTCTGCCAGCTGACCAGGTGGAGAACCTGGTCATAGGAGAGTCCCCCAAGTCTTTCCTTTTGCAGAGTTGAGCAGGTCATACCAAGACGAGGCGCTTGTCCCTAATCGCTGGGACCTGTTCCCAGAGATGCAGAAATGGACGTTCAGGACATCTTTTAAATGTGGGTGAGATAGGATATGTCTTGCAGTTAATTTAAGGTAATGCATAGTAAAGAGCCTTGTATATGCTGGGGTGGTCATGTAGGACCATTGGCCAGCTTGATACAAGAATTCAGCAGGCTGGGGAGTCTCACATTTCCTTCAGGAGCCTCTTTAGGACTGACAGCTTCTTGACATCATTTGAAATTTTTACATAGTGGAATTTTTAGTGAAATTCTCCATTAGAGAACATTCAACAAACTTCCTAGTCAAGCTATGGCTTGGAAGGAGGTGGTGGGGCTACAGAGAAATGTATTTCTATGTATGCTTCAGGTTGGGTGTGCAGCTGAGGAAGGAGCTGGTTGGTGAACTGTCCTTTTTTCACTGGTCAGAGTTTCTGGTGGTTTGAGAGAGGTATACTTGGCACTGACTCTTGGGTTATAGTCAAGGAGCTTGAAAGACATTAGTCTTGACAACAAGGCAAGCAGCATTTTTGATTTTTCAGCCAAATTGAAGGAGACTTTGCAAATGAATACACTTAAATATTCCGTTTTGGTTTTCCTTCCAGCAATATCCTTTTTTTATACATGCAGGAAACATCACTGCAATCAGAAATACTTCAAATAAAGTGTAAAGACTTTCCAAATGCAGCACCTCAAAAACTTAGTCAGACCTGGTAGAGATACATTGTGATTCGTTTTTTAGAGTGACAATGAGTCACCCATGTCACAAGGGAAGTTAGAGTTTACATTTCTATTTCTGGGATATGGGGGACATGTATAACCTATAATGCAGTTATTTGATACTGGAACTGCGGAACATTTTCACCTAATTATTAGGATTTTCTTTCCCTGGGTTGCACTCTGCTTTGCAAACTTTGGACCTGCCAGGATCAGGCAGTTTTATTATAGCATTTTAATTGCTTGCTATTTAAATATTGGGGGGGTGGGGTACTACTTACACAGGCTTAACTGGTCTATCTTTAAGACTGCCTGTGATGGATCAGGTAAGCTGCTTTTAACCCTGTCAAAATAGCCAGCCAAGGTTAACTTGAAAAGCTTGAGCCAAAGCAGGGAGAAGCATACTGGACTAAAATGGGCATAAAGCAAAGAGAAGTGTGTTTTCTGGAGATCATAGAAAACTGTGAACTTGACATTTTGCTGTGAGGAATACAAAAATGTTTTGTATGGTTCATAGAAGGACAGTTCCCTCCCTTTTAAACATAGTTTATGAGTGGGGTGGACTTCTTAAATGCAACATGGCCACCGGTAGGAAGTCAAGCAGTGAATGGACATTTTTGGAATAAATACCCTTTTGCTGGCTCAGCACAATTTTGTGGGCCTTGTGTCTTGTAGGAGAGGGGAGATGTGGCTGGTGGCAAAATCTCCATTGCCCATCTTACGCCTATTGACTGCAAAAGTCAACCAAGTAACTAGCAGATAGCAATGACAGAGCACCGTTTTCCTTTCCTCACGTGAACTTTTCATGCAGCAGACCCCTGTAGGTAAGGACAAAATGGCTGGAAGGAGCAGAAGAAAGAAGTGGGGAAAGATTTTCTGGGCTCTAGAGCACAAGAAGACAAAAGTAAAAGGATCAGGATGGATGAGATGGGAAGGTGGCTGTGGCTTGAGTGTGGAGACTGTCATTTATTGGTACCTGGTTTGCATATGTGTTACCTGACACAATGTAAAGACTTTATTCTCAGTGATGTCACGATGGCAGTATAATGCAATTTGCACCTAAATGAAGATGCCACCTTTTTCTAATAGAGAAAATCAGTTAATCATCCCATTAAGAAGCACACATAAATTTATTGCAATTTCATGCCAGATGATCCAGTGGTAATTCAAGAGTGAAACCCTCTGCACCTTATTAAATGAAACACTTTTTAAAATGTTTAACTGCTGCTCTGCCCTTCTCTATCATGTGGCAGGTTGGAGGAGTGAGGGGATGAGTTGGTGCAGTAGTCGCCATCGCTCTGGTGAGCACTGTCGTTATTCTCCAACCACCAACAGCATCTTCCACATGGAGGAGAGCGCACGTGTAGGGACATGGGCAGGAGTTTTGGCAATGGGGTGGTTTGTGTGGCTGACACCACCAAGCAGCTTTGCAACTGTTGTACTGAAAGCTTTAAGTACCCTTTAGTAAGGTGTGTGGCTGAATGGAGCTGGGCAGAAGGAGGATCAGAGAGCAGTGTGGGATCCACCAAGAACACATGTTTTCTTCTATTGGGAGTCCAGTAATATGCCCTCCAAGTGAAAATGGTACATGGGAGGTATACCCTGCCTCACTTTTAATGTTGAGAGAGAAGGGAGGGAGAGGAATTTAATCTTAAATTCTTTAATCTCTTTATAAAATACATTGAAGCTTTTCTTACTTGGGAGGGAGCTGAGGTTTTATACAAGTGGAGCTGTTGGTGTGTAAGGCTGTGTACTGTTCTTAGTCAAGAAGCTGAAGTACTTTCCACACGTAAGGAAGTCACAGAAAAACTTCACGTGTGGAGCCCACTGACCTGTCTAACTAAAGGATATTTTCCGGAAAGTCATACAGTCTTCATCTGAAATTTCAATAAATGGAGTATCTAGCACTTCCTTTGATAGTTTGTTTCAAAGGTTAATCACCCTCTCTGCTAGAAGTAGAGGCATTAATTCTCATTTAAATTTATCTAGCTTCAGCTTCCAGTCATTGGTTCTTGTTATGTCATTTCCCATTAGATTAAATAGGCCTTTAATATTGACATTTTCTCCCTGAAAAGGTACAGCTTTGCTGTAATCAAATCTCTTCTCAGTTTGATTTTGAAAAACTAAACAGTTCTAACTTCTTAAGCCCCTCACTATCACACCTTTTCCCAGCTCTCAGTTAAACATTATGTGGGATGTCCAGTTTCATTTGACTTTTGTAAAAGGAAAATGCCAGGATACTGTGATGGTCTACAGTTGCTCCCATCAATGCAATATTTAGAGGTAAAGTCACCTTCCTCCTAATTTCTGATCCATTTATCCAATCCGGGGTTACATTTGGTATTTTTCCTGTGTAGCCTGTGTCACATCTTCTCTCAGTCCAACTTATTTGCCATTTTTGAAAGAAAAGAGACACAATCTCATTAATTGTTTGAGAGGAGAAAGGGAGAGCTCCCCTTTATTTTCCAATCTTTTATCTGGTCTCTAATAAACAAAGAGACTACTTTCCAAAGAGGAAAATAAAAATTTGATGTGTCAGCCTAGAGATTATGGAAAGAATGGGCACTTTTAATAGCAAAAAAAGATCTACTGCGTGACGTGCTTTTGCTTTATTGCTGGTAGGAGACCTGCTAGAATTATTTGTGCTTCATCTTCAACTAATTCTTAAACCCGGTGCGGAGCAGCTACTGAATTTGAGGTCAGCTTTTCAGAGAGAAAGCTCTGATACAGTGATCTGAACTCTGAAACCACCTGGTGTGAAAGCATCAAGCAGCCATTTGTGAAGTGATTTGGTAACATCTAAGGACACCTCTATAAAGGGAGTTTTGGCACTTTTCTAATTATAGAACTGACCGTGCTGTACAACGTATGTGAACTCTCTGCAGCCAACTGCCTTTCACATCAAATTTGCTTGTCTTTTGCTTGTCTAATTACAGTGCTTGGATTATTGATTGCTGGTTGTCCTGGTTTCAGCTATGATGGAGTTAAATTTTTTTTTAGCAGTGAATGGAATGCCATGTTTGGGTGTTAGCATGAGAATAGTGCTGATAGCACCCTGATGTCTCCGATTTGTTGCCGGGCAATCAAGTACCTTTCTCAGCTCTGCATACTTCCTTACTAGTGAGAAAGGAGGGGACGCAGCCAGGACAGGTGACTCGAATTGGCCAAAGAGCATATTCCATGGCAGTTACGTCATGCTCAGTTTAAGGGGGGACTGGGGGGAAGAGGGGGAGACAACGCCAGGACGGGCAGTTTCTGGGGACGGTTGGGTTGTCCGGGACGGGCTCTAAGCTGTGCGGCCTGAGTTGTGTGGTTTGGTGAGAAATTGCATTGTGTATCACCAGTTTCATCTATTTTGTGCTTTAAACTCCTGTTATTGTTATATCTAGTTTTCTGTTATTGTTTAGTAAACTATCCTTATCCCAACCTGCGTGGTTCTGGTTTCTAGGTTGTGGTTTCTTTTCCTCCTTTCTTCCTTCCCTTTTTCCCCTTCCCCCAACTTTCCTTCCTCCTTCCTTTTAAAAGTACAAGCGACTGTGTGGGGTGCGGCCCCCGGCTGGGGCAAAACCACGACAGTTATTTTGGCGCCCGAACAGGGACACGAACGGTTGGGATAACGGTAGATCTGACCCTGACTATCGGAATTAAGATAAGCACTGTTTAAGCAATCTCTGGTCACGATGTTGTGGTATTTATTCACAAGGCTGTGGCAGCAAAACCACCGCATGCTGTATACAATCCTGGCAGGATTCTTTACTCTCTCAGGTCTGCCGCTCCCGTATTTGTTCCCATACTTCATTATAGTGTATTTTATGATATCGGTCTATAATACAATAATATCGATGATCATGAGCTTAAGCTGGTACTTGTATGAGGTTTTGCTGTCCTGTCCATTCTTTGGACAGGGAGGGGTTAATAACAGCAGCCGGTATGGTGGGGGCACTGCTTTCTTTTCCTTTGGGCTAAATACAACAGCTCTTAGGGCAGTTTTTGAAAATCTTCAATATCTCTGGGATATTCAAACTAGCATTTTGCTATTGGTAGGTTTGGTGCAGATGGTTCAGTTTTTGTTATATATCAAGCATAGGTTTATGAATACCACTGAAGAGCTTTCTCCGAGACAGAATAATCACGAGTGGCAGGGCATGTGGCAAAGTATGGGCGAGTACCTAGGTACTTTCTCACGCCCGATGGTTTGGAATTTCACTCCTGAACAGCTACAAGACCCCGATCAAGTGACTGCATACCTAAGGAAAAATTGCTGTAGGTTTCCCAGAGATGGACACCTTACTGCACTGTGCTGGGCTCTGGCCACTATTTATCAAACACTGCTTGATAGCAGGCAGCACTGTCAGCACTGTCAGGGAGAAGGGAAAGGAAACAGACTGGCAGATACTATAGCTGCTGCAACCACTGGGGCTGACACTGCAGCTACTGCAACCCCTGTGACCGACACTGCAGCTACTGTAATCTCTACAGCAGACACTGCAGATGATCCGAAAAACCAATCCACACCAGTGTCTGTTGCTCCCGTACAAAAGAGGAAATGCACAAAGAAATCAGTTCGCATAGTGACGGATAAGGATGATGATCAACCGGGATCATCTCGAGGATATCAGGATGAGGCAGAACCAGAGATTGTTACCCGATCCCTGACTCTGAGTGAGCTGCGTGAGGTTCGAAAAGATTTCACTCGCCACCCAAGTGAGCACATTATCACTTGGTTGCTCCGATGTTGGGATCACGGGGCCAGTAGTTTGGAATTAGAAGGCAGAGAGGCCAAGCAGTTGGGATCCCTAGCTAGAGAAGGAGGAATTGACAAAGCAATTGGGAGGAGGCCGGAAATCCTCAGCCTCTGGAGGCGACTACTGTCAAGTGTGCAGGAAAGATATCCCATAAAGGAATATATTACATGCCAGACACCCAAGTGTAACAGCATAGAGACAGCTGTCCAGCACCTGAGAGAATTAGCTGTACGGGAGATAATTTATTATGATCTGGACAATTCACGGCTTCCCGCTGATCCCGATGAAGTCCTATGCACTCCAGATATGTGGCGTAAGGTTGTACGAAGTGCACCGTCAGGGTACACCAATTCACTGGCAGCAATTGACTGGGATGATACGACTCAGGAAATACCAAGACAATGTTTCCCTCTCCGTCATTGCAGCAGTAGAGAAACTGGTTCAACGACTTGACAACAATGTGTCCAACTCCCAACCCGTATGGAGCAATGTTACAGCTACTGGGAGAAAGCGTCCATCGTTCCAAGAGGGAGAATACACACCACGACGTACATTGTGGTTTTACCTGCTTGATCATGGAGAAAACATGAGGAAATGGGATATGCAGCCCACCTCAGCCCTTCGAGCACGAGTAAATGAGCTGCGGGGTAAAACATTCGCACAACGAGATTCTGCCAGGAAGAAGGCTGCACCAGTTTCTACTGGGCAGTTCCCTAGACCAACTGGAAGGCCTACCTATATGTCTGATGTGCCTGATCCTTTTGAAGGGACCTCTAAGTCCTTTATGCAACCAGTGGAAAACAAATATGATCAGCAGCAATAGAGGGGCCCTGCCTCCAGCCAGGTGGAGGAGAGGGATAATCGGGTTTATTGGACTGTGTGGATCCGATGGCCTGGCACGTCAGACCCACAAGAGTACAAAGCTCTGGTGGATACTGGTGCCCAGTGTACTCTAATGCCATCGAATCATGAAGGGGTAGAACCTGTTTGTATTTCTGGAGTGACAGGGGGATCCCAACAACTAACTGTGCTAGAGGCTGAGGTGAGCCTAACTGGGAAGGACTGGGAAAAACACCCCATTGTGACTGGTCCAGAAGCTCCGTGCATTTTAGGTATAGATTATCTACGTAGAGGGTATTTTAAAGACCCAAAAGGGTACCGATGGGCTTTTGGAATAGCTGCTTTGGAAACAGAAGAAATTGAACAATTGTGTGCCTTGCCTGGACTCTCGGAGGATTCTGCTGTTGTGGGGTTGTTGAAGGGTGAAGAACAGCAAGTGCCAGTTGCTACGACGACGGTGCACAGATGACAATACCGTACTAACCGAGATTCCCTGATTCCCATCCATAAGCTGATTCGTCAACTGGAGGATCAGGGAGTGATCAGCCGAACCCACTCACCCTTTAATAGTCCCATATGGCCAGTGAGGAAGTCCAATGGAGAGTGGAGGCTGACAGTAGATTACCGTGGCCTAAATGAAGTCACTCCAGGTATGAGTGCTGCTGTGCCAGACATGTTAGAGCTCCAGTATGAATTGGAATCGAAGGCAGCCAAGTGGTACGCCACAATCGACATTGTGAACGCTTTCTTCTCGATCCCACTGGCGCCAGAGTGCAGGCCACAGTTTGCTTTCACTTGGAGAGGCATCCAATACACGTGGAATCGTCTGCCCCAGGGGTGGAAACATAGCCCCACCATCTGCCATGGACTAATCCAGAATACACTGGAAAAGGGTGAAGCACCAGAGCACCTGCAGTATATTGATGACATCATTGTATGGGGCAACACAGCAGAGGAAGTTTTTGAAAAAGGAAACAGGGTAATTAAAATCCTTTTAGAAGCCGGTTTTGCCATAAAACGAAGTAAAGTCAAGGGGCCTACGCGAGAAATCCAGTTTTTAGGAATAAAATGGCAGGATGGGCGTCGTCAGATCCCAATGGACATTATTAATAAAATAGCAGCTATGTCTCCACCAAGCAACAAAAAGGAAACACAAGCTTTCTTAGGTGTTATAGGTTTTTGGCGACTGCATGTCCCAAACTACAGTCTCATTGTGAGCCCACTCTACCATGTAACTCGAAAGAAGAATGATTTCCAATGGGGCCCTGAGCAACAGCAAGCCTTTGAGCAGATCAAACGCGAGATAGTCCATGCAGTGGCCCTTGGGCCTGTCCGGACAGGGACAGATATTAAAAATGTGCTCTACACTGCAGCTGGGGAGAATGGCCCGACCTGGAGTCTCTGGCAGAAAGCACAAGGGGAGACTGAGGTCGACCGCTGGGGTTTTGGAGTCGGGCCTACAAAGGATCTGAGGCCAATTATACTCCAACAGAAAAGGAAATACTGGCCGCCTATGAAGGGGTTCGAGCCGCCTCAGAAGTGATTGGAACTGAAGCCCAGCTCCTCCTGGCACCCCGACTGCCGGTGCTGGGCTGGATGTTCAAAGGGAAAGTTCCTTCTACACACCATGCCACTGATGCTACGTGGAGCAAGTGGGTTGCACTAATTACACAGCGGGCTCGAATAGGAAACCCCAATCGCCCAGGAATCGTGGAGGTGATCACAGACTGGCCAGAAGGCAAAGATTTTGGGATGTCACCAGAGGATGAGGAGGTAACACGCGCTGAAGAAGCCCCACCCTACAACGAACTGCCAGAGAATGAGAAGCGATATGCCCTGTTCACTGATGGGTCTTGTCGCATTGTGGGTAAGCATCGGAGATGGAAAGCTGCTGTATGGAATCCTATAAGAAGAGTAGCAGAAGCCACTGAAGGAAAAGGTGAATCAAGCCAGTTCGCTGAGGTGAAGGCCATCCAGTTAGCCCTGGACATTGCTGAGAGAGAAAAGTGGCCAAGGCTCTACCTTTATACTGATTCATGGATGGTGGCGAATGCCCTGTGGGGGTGGTTGCAGCAGTGGAAAAAGAACAACTGGCAGCGTAGAGGCAAACCTATATGGGCTGATGACTTATGGCAAGATATCTCTGCTCGGTTAGAGAAACTTGTTGTAAAGGTACGTCATGTCGACGCCCATGTACCTAAGAGTCGGGCCATGGAGGAACATGAAAACAACCATCAGGTAGATAAGGCTGCTAGGATTAAAGTGGCTCAGGTAGATCTAGACTGGCAACGTAAGGGTGAATTATTCATAGCTCGATGGGCTCATGATACCTCGGGTCATCAAGGGAGAGATGCAACATATAGATGGGCTCGGGATCGAGGGGTGGACTTGACCATGGACGCCATCGCACAAGTTGTCCACGAATGTGAGACATGTGCTGCAATCAAGCAAGCTAAGCGGTTAAAGCCCCTTTGGTATGGAGGACGGTGGATGAAATATAAATATGGGGAGGCTTGGCAGATTGATTACATCACCCTCCCACAAACCCGCCATGGCAAACATTATGTGCTTACAATGGTGGAGGCAACTACCGGCTGGCTAGAAACATATCCCGTACCCCATGCCACTGCTCGAAATACAATTCTGGGCCTTGAAAGGCAAGTCCTCTGGCGACATGGTACTCCAGAAAGAATCGAGTCAGACAATGGGACTCATTTCCGAAACACTCTTATAGACACCTGGGCCAAAGAGCATGGCATTGAGTGGGTGTACCACATTCCTTATCATGCACCGGCCTCTGGGAAAATTGAACGATATAATGGACTTTTAAAAACTACACTGAAAGCAATGTGTGGTGGGACACTCAAGCATTGGGATACACATTTGGCCAAAGCCACGTGGTTAGTTAACTCTGGGGGATCTACCAATCGGGCTGGCCCTGCCCAGGCAAAATTTCCACGTACTGTAGAGGGAGACAGAGTCCCAGTAGTGCATATGAAGAGTGTATTGGGAAAGAGAGTTTGGGTCATCCCTGCTTCAGGCAAAGGTAAACCCATGTCTGGAATTGTTTTTGCTCAAGGACCTGGCTGTACTTGGTGGGTAATGCAGAGGGATGGAGAAGTTCGATGTGTACCTCAAGGGGATTTGATTTTGGGTGAGAATAGCCAATATAATTAATAAAGTAGAAATTATAATAATTGCCAAATAACCCATTATTGTATATTCATTATTGTTATGATTGCTGTATGTTGTACCATAGCATTATAGCCGGAGTCATACAAGTTAATGAAGAATGAGTGCCATGATGATGGAACTAAAGCCTGGCCCCTCAAGAACTTTTTTCTCCCTTTGAAAATAAACTCTGACCCACAGACTATGAGCATGGACCATGCCAGGTGTATCACTCAAGAGCCTGAGATGCAGCATGCAACGAGCCAATGGAACATACAACTATCCTGAGAAACTGTTACGACAAATGGAGCCTGAAAATCATGGACTAAATGAACTCAACAACTTCAGAGGGATGATTCACAGACTGAGGGAATAAGATCTGTATGCACGTATGTGTGCATACATGTGTACATACATATATGGGTGTGTGAAACACGAAACTGGTTGTACCCAAAGAAAATTGTTGGATCTGGTCATGACGTAAATGGTATGGAATAAGGGGTGGATAATGTCCTGGTTTCAGCTATGATGGAGTTAAATTTTTTTTTAGCAGTGAATGGAATGCCATGTTTGGGTGTTAGCATGAGAATAGTGCTGATAGCACCCTGATGTCTCCGATTTGTTGCCGGGCAATCAAGGACCTTTCTCAGCTCTGCATACTTCCTTACTAGTGAGAAAGGAGGGGACGAAGCCAGGACAGGTGACTCGAATTGGCCAAAGAGCATATTCCATGCCAGTTACGTCATGCTCAGTTTAAGGGGGGACTGGGGGGAAGAGGGGGAGACAACGCCAGGACGGGCAGTTTCTGGGGACGGTTGGGTTGTCCGGGACGGGCTCTAAGCTGTGCGGCCTGAGTTGTGTGGTTTGGTGAGAAATTGCATTGTGTATCGCCAGTTTCATCTATTTTGTGCTTTAAACTTATGTCATTGTTATATCTAGTTTTCTGTTATTGTTTAGTAAACTATCCTTATCCCAACCTGCGTGGTTCTGGTTTCTAGGTTGTGGTTTCTTTTCCTCCCTTCTTCCTTTCCTTTTTCCCCTTCCCCCAACTTTCCTTCCTCCTTCCTTTTAAAAGTACAAGCGACTGTGTGGGGTGCGGCCCCCGGCTGGGGCAAAACCACGACACTGGTTCTGTTCTGTTTATCAAAGTCATTTCCAGGTTATTTGATCATACGATGTTTTACTGCCTGTTTTTCCTATGAATCTCCTAGAAAAAATGTACAGAGGTGGAAGAGTCTCAGAGTAGTATCACTATGCATTTCGTGAAGTGAAATTGCTTCATAAGCTGGGTGGAGGAGCTCTGCTTGGAAGGTCTTCAGTGTGGGCTCCCCCTCTCCCCCCAGCAAAGAACAGGGGAAAGGTTTTTGCGTGTTCTGACCACCACAGATGGATGTGACTGATGCATGAGCCATAGCCAGATGCACAACTTCTGTTCCTTCATGTCTGTTGATGCCACAAGCTCATCTGGGGCATCTTCTGCTGCATTGTGATTCCTTTCATACAGTGCATCTATAGGGCTTTGTTTTCCAAATTAAATTACATGTTGTCATGCTCTTTTCTAAGCAGTACTCCAGAACTGAACAGGCATTTATAGGATGCAGTGAAAGTACAATGTACTTAATAATAGTATGAGGTAGACATGCGTGCACGCAGGGGGAAAAAAAAGGCTTTCAGCCAAGTGTTACAGTGCCAAATTAAGCACGTGGAAGTTAAGAAATGCCAGAGGTAAGGCTGTCTCGTGCTGTTTTAATTTAGTTCTTTCATGTGTATGACTTATAATCCAGGCATTAGACTGACAGGTGCCTATTATGTGTATTCACCGTGACACCAGGTTATTTTGTGGTTATAGTAAGATAGTGCACAAGGACCAAATCTGTGTTAGGAGCTGGATGAGCTGTTGAATACAGAACTCTTCATTCACCAGTTGTGCTGTGCCATTTTTAATTTAAGTATTAAGAAGTGTCTGGGTAGGCAGCAGGGAGATGGCATGACAAGGTGTCAGAATACAGTACTTGAATACACAGACAGTCTCACACAAACCATGCGCAGAAGACTCCTTTGCATCCACAGCAGGGACCAGACCATTTTGGTTCACGAGGCAGCAGGTATCTCTTTCCTAGTGAAAACTTTCAGCAACCAGGCTGAAGGACTATGAGGTTCAAACCTAGCCAGGTCTCTCTCCTGCCAGCAGAGCATTGCTGAGAGTTCCTAAAATGTTAAATTCTGGGTGGAGGTATGCTCATAGTCTTTCCTTCACCACCTGTTTCTGTCACTGCCCTTCCCTCCCCAAGTCCTGCATGTCTCAGCATGTATGAGTTGTCCTGCAGCAGCATGTAATGTGGCCAGATTTGGGTAACACCTCCACTTGTGTGTGCTCCTGACAGCAGGGGAGCAGCGAAGCTGTGGCTTGTTGCTCCAAAGCACCGTCCTATTCAGGCTTCTCCATGAAGTGAATTCTAAATTCTTACACATGAACTGGATCGTAAGGAAAACAGGGATTTTTTTTTTTTCCTTTAATACTGGCTCTCCATGAGGAAAAAAAACCCTGTGTGCACATACTAAACTAACCTTTGAAAATCTCAGCCCCAAATATTCAAATTTGATTAAATTGTGACTACGGAAATTATCCTATCAAAACGTGACACTGCCTTAGTGGGATGTGGTTCTGTCAGCTGTCAATATAACAAACTTATGCATATAATTTGGCATTTCATTATGTAAAACCTGCTTAAAGAGTTCCTCTGAGTCCTTCATGTTACAAATTTGCTTAAGTTGAGTTCCTCCTCAGGAATTTCAGGCAAGTGAATTCCAGTTCTAAGAACTGTGTGTGACATACACCCTGTTTAATAATTGTTTTTAAGATTCAAGTGGTGGTTCCCTGCCCTGGTGAAGGTTTCATATATCACTTCCTCAGTTGTTAGGGAGTCCATTTGACATTGTTTAGTGTTTATTGTGAAAGATACTGCATCAAAACAAGAAGTTTAGAGTTCATGATGCAGTGTCCTTTTTGATATTCCAGATAAATAACTCCATTTTAATCTCAGTAGGAAAACAACTGATTGAGATTTAATGTCATATACAAGGAGCTGCACAATGTGTTAGTTATTTGTCAGTCTGATAGAAGAGCAGAGGAGTTTGCTTCCTTTGATTCCAGCCATGCTATATTTCATGACTGACTTCTACTTGTTTTACTCATTCCAGATAAAATCTGTCATGATTATACATCAGAAAACATTTCATTATCTCATCCATGAGAAATAACTGTAGTCAGGGCAGAAGCAACAGATTGCTGCCTCTCACAAGCTTTATGGAAGTGTGTTGTAATGGGATCGAGAAGCGTGGATCGATAGTTCTCTCTAGTAATACAATCCGCTGTCAGATAACTTCTAACAGCTTTACAGATTTAATGAACTCCCTGGGTTGATGATAAAAATATAATGTAAGGAGGAAACTAAAACAACATCATACATTAGGTACAGCCCTAGGCAACATTTTATGACCATCTTTTCTTCAGTTGTGTATTTTTAATTATAAAGCCAGTATGCATCAAGCACTGTCCTGAAATTCTCCATCAGTGAAATTCATCTTGCTCTTCTCAAGTCAAGGATAAGGAGACTTCACGTAGGGAAGTAAATGAGAATTTCAAGCTCTGTGTTCACAATACTTTGATGGTCATATTTCAACCTGTGAGCTGGAGAAGTCATTCTCCTTTTGGGGGGTATTAAACTCTTTTGGTGGAACAACCTTTTGGCCCCAGTCCCCTTCTGCCCCATCTACAACAGGACCTCAGTTCCTCCTGGTTTTTTGGAACAAGGATGTCACAGAAAGAAGCAAGCATGAATCTGTGGTTACCCAATCAATGCGAACAAGCATCTGAACTGCTACTAAAAATATTGTTTAGGAGTAAGGAGTAAATAAAGTCTTGGAAATAGACCTATTGTAAGGACTGCATCTACTACTAAGAAGCAAACTGCTTAAATAAGACACTGTATAGCCATAGGATTAACCTTAAGTGTTCCTAGGTTTGAGCACACATGTGAGTTAAGGGTTTGTGCCTGTGATAGGCAGGTTGAAAGCTATGTAAGTATCTTGGAGAAACATTAAAAATTATTTCCCTCCCTAGAAAAAGTTCAATAATAATTTGCTAGTGCCGTGTAGTAAGAACTTCCTTTTTCAGATTTTCATCCAAGTAAACAAGAATTCTCATGCAGGTCTTGGACATAGAGTCATAGAATGGTTTGTGTTGGAAAGGACCTTAAAGATCATCTAGTTCCAACCCCCCTGCCATGACACAATACTTTGTGAGAAATTTGGGAAAAGCAAATGTAGCAGCAGTGTGACCTCTGGACTGACTGAAAAAGATTCAGAGATTGTTCTTATTTCTTCATGTCATCTTTGCTCTCCAAATGGAAAAGGGAAGGGGTGGTGTGAAGATGCTGCTTAGAAAGCTATTCCATTATTACCTACTGTTTCTGTTGGGTGTACAGCCCAGTACTTTTGAAGTGGGTCCTCAGTGGTGCCAAGCTCTCTCAGTTCACATGCTGCTGCTGTTCAGCCTTCCTTTGCTCCATTGTGGTGGCAGGAGTGCAGTATCCCCCTCAGTGCTGCTGCCAGGCCATACCTCATTGGTGCCACTGTCCTAGTAGTACACTCTTGAAACAGGTGTTTCCCTGCCTAGCTGGGCTTAATCCTTCTGGCATGCGTGCCCCCAGGGGAAAAGGTAGTGCTTGGTCCATTCCCATTAAGCAGTCAGAAGAATCAAAATTCAAGGCACTGTTGGAGAGTAAAGGTGTAGGTTGGCACTCGTGATCAGGCCTTGAACCACCTGAGACAAGGTTACCTCCAGAAAGGCAGCAGACAGGGTTATCCAGGAGCCATAGAGACTTCCCGATTAAGATTATCATCTAACAGGAGACCAGATGGAGATATGTCCTTTCCTGAGCCAGCTTCTCAAGGAGGAGTAGATCTCAAAAAGGGATTTGGCTCAGCTGCTCCCAAAAATTCAGTGTCTCATCTGCACATCCCAAGCAAGCCCCATCCTCCACTGCTGCCACCCTGTGACAAGGGGAATATGTGGACCCCTGCAGAGGAGGGACTTGCAGGGGAGCCAGCTGGCCCTCTGCTCCATCCATCAGGCTGACAGCAGCCATAAAAAATAGGAGTGTTTATGTCTGATACACATAAGTGCCAGATATTTCTTCCTTGAACAGTCTAATTTTTGGCCTATTTCAAAAGCCTGAAGTGCCACCTGCGCTGAGTTATGAGAGGAACAATGTTCATAAAAATGTTGACACTCCTTACTATCATACAGGCTTGATTGGTAGTGTTAGTGGAAAGAAGACAAAATTTATGTAAACAATTTAGTTCTGTTAGAATTCTTGAAAAAGGGAAAATATCTCCAAAGCAATAAAAGCAAGGAATTACATTTCTGACAGCACCAGAATTCCTGGGGAAATAGTACATTAAGTAAACAGGAACCAACTTGTGTTTTGTTACCATGCTTTTTACAGAACAGAAGCTTTTAAACCTAAACCATGTCACACTGGCCCATAAAAGTGAATTCTTCCCTTTTTGGCTTAGACAAATTTCACAGCAGAAAAAGACGGAAGCAGGAGCAGAAGATTGGAGTCAATGAATTTTAAAATAAGAGGTCCTCTCAATTTTCCTTACATTATTTCTCTGTATGATCCAAGCTCCAAGGGCTGGCAGATGTTTTTATAGGAACCCTTTGTATGTTGGACAGACAAGAATGTCATGCATGCTTTTAGACCTGCTAAGTTTTTCATAAGGAGCCAGACTGCTACTCAAGCTAAAATTTCCACTGCAATTCACTCTTGTTCAGCTCTAGAATTCATCATGTTAGTAATGTGCTTGTTATTAAAAGAAAGAAACTGCTCATAGCATCTTTGAAGGCCACTGAGATTCCTAAGTGCAAACTGCACTTGATTGACCCAGAGTGATTTTTGAGAGTTGATTGGTCTCTTGATGGGATTTAGACATTGTTTTTTGTTGCAAACAGCCTGCAGTTTTTGGAACACCTTAGGTGAAGAAGGTGTATTTTCTTGAAAGGAGAAGGAACCTGTGAGCTGAATATTCAAAGCTTTTAGCTGAACACAGTAAGCTGAACATAATCAGTTAGCGTGTCTTTTGGGAAATCATGTTCCAGTATTTCCATAGGAATAGAGGCGTTTTTCAAAATTGAGGGCCTTCCTTTTGGGATTATGAGTTGTTTGCTATTTACCGACCCTCTAGCTTGGGCAGGGAGCGACTTACGTCCCCTGATGAAGTTCCAGTCCACACAAGGATGCCCACAGAGAATGAGACTAGCGGGCCGCATCACAGCTGTGCAGTTTAATACTATAAGTGATTGTAGTAAATGGGCGTAATTCCTTCTCTTCCCACAACTTGGAGCAGTAGCCCCCCTTTTTATTTTCCCCTTCTCTTTAACTCCTCTTCCATCATCATTTTCTGCATGGCATTTTTATCGGTCGTCTCGTTCCGTGTCATGTGGGAGCAATTCAGAGAGTTGGATAATGTGACCATCTGGTCGGCTTCAGAAGAGAAGCCTACAAGACATCTACGTTTACCTTGTGCTTGAAGAAGGCTTTGATTCATTAAGCATCAAACTCTAAACTGTACTTCTTCACAAGTGTTTGGAAATCTATGTAGGAACAAACTGATACATAACAGCTGTGTGCCAAGGAAAAATCTGGGTACACCAGGAAGAGTCAAGAAAAGCATCAGTCACACACACCGATTAAACTGCTGCATATGGTTCAGTCAGTCTCATAAATTGCAGTTGTTTCCTGGTAGGAGCTTTACAGAAAGGCACAATTATTTAGGTCTGTCTGAAGAGTTATGTGGAATAACCCTTCCTGGCTTTAATTGGCAAACAGAAGACCCAAAGCCAGGAGACATGACTCTCAGGATTACTTTTGCCACAATCAAATAATCAGTTGCTGCTGTCTGGAGAGAAATTGTTCTTGAGCTTTTATCAAATTAAGCAACAGCTCCTGGAAGTGCACAATGTTAAATCCTGCCTGTAACCCCCCCTTTAAAGTCTTGGTCTTACTAGCTTCTTAAAGCACATCGATAGCAGAATTGTTCATTGGTCACTGTAACTGTCAGAAATGAGTTTTCAACTGATGTTGATCATGGTATCATTTACACAGAACAGGTAGTTTTGGTCTTGATTATCCCTCAGGAGTTCCTTTTGTGTGATCAGTCATGGAATTAAGGATCTTTTTTCAGTTCAGAGGTCCCAGAAAGTCTGTTTTCCAGTTCATCTCAGGGGAGATGAACTCATTTAAGGTGAGATTCAGTTATCTGGTCCTGGAGTCAGGTGATTTTAGTAACCTTTTTCTCTCCTAATTCTTCCAGAGCAGTAATTTTTTTATAGAGCTTACCTTTGAACTTGGTATGCTGTCACTCTTCCAGTGCATTCGGAAGCAAAGACCTGTCAACAGCTGTCACAACCTAATGAATGACATCTCTGAATATCAAATGTAACACAGAGCTCTGTGAGTGTGGTGACTTGTTCCCAAGAAATGTCAGCTCTCTTGCTATGCACCGTGCAGCAAATGCAGTTTATACAGCTATCTCCCAATATGTAACTGCTAGTCTGCAGCCTAAAAATAAAACAGAACTTTTATAGGTGACAAAAAGCAATAACATTTGTTTGAGGTATTAATGGATGAAAATATCACCTCCGTGTACAAAAGTCTGTGCTCTGCTGATATCAGCAGTTTGTAAGAGACAACCTGCGTGTTTCTTTTTGATTATTTGCTTCTCATAGCCCTAAGGGTGTCTGCAGAGAAGATTAAGACAAAAGACGGTTTTAGTGGCAAAGCAAAAATGCAATCTACCCCACCTTTGGTGCAGAGGTTTTTGCAGAAGAATATTTATGCCCCAATGCCTATGTCCAGTTATTGTAATAGAATGCCTAAACCATGAAACTAAAAAAGAAAAACATCATAATTTGGAATTTACAAAAATACAAGAGAGAAAAAAAGGGCATAAAAAAATGGAGAAAGTTTTAAAGCAGCAGGCTTGGGTAGATTTCACTACACTGAACAGATTTGCTAATTGTGTTTTATTAGTTCCATGTTGTTTTCTTAGCATGAAAGATTTACAACAGATCTTTTGGGATTTTTTGTCTTTCCCTCTTTGGAAGCAGGAGCTCTCCTAGGAGCTCTATCCAGACAAAGCCATATTAAATAACAGTTTATGAGAATAGGATTGGATAAAATTTGGAGATGATTGATGACATGATTGCTACTTGGTTGTCTGTGGGATGTCTGAAGCTTTCAACTTCACTGCTGGGAGTTCCGTGCGTAATACTCCTGCTACACAGCTCGCAACAAGGCAGCTCTAGAGAGCCACAGTGTGTAAATGTCCCTTTTAGCAAGGATATTCACAGTACTGGAGATGGCTTTGCCAGAGCTGAGCCTTTATGGAAACATCTGTTACTAAAATTTTTGTTTCCATTTTTGGGGGTTTTTTATAATCAAAAAACTGTAACTTTTCTAGTTAGGGCATTTAAGCTGTCTGTGGCCAACTTTGAAGCTTAGCACCCTTGTCCCAAGAACTAAAATAGCACATCTGAAGATACAGCAGTTACACATTAACCACTGACATTACTCTCTACTTCAGGGAAGCGAGGTTTGTGGAGAGCAGCTGTAGTGCAGCGCAACAGAGTTGGCACAGAAGCCCCAGCATGGGTCAGAACAAACTCCAAACCAGCAGTGTAAGGATATTATAGGAATCGATGAGGGCTTCAGGCAGAAGAAACTTGGACTCTCCCCTGGTAATACGTTTGCAGGAAACAGTATAGTATTGCTAATCAGTAATCAGAGCATATAGATTGAAAAGAAAGCATTCACGGTTGTTGGATCGGGCTCCTTACTGAAAAATGAGTGTACCAAATGCAGAGTTGAAGGTATGAGAACCAGAAATTTTGTAAGCTTCTTGCTTTGATTAATTTTTAATACTTAAGAAATTACTCTTTCATTAAATAATTATTGTTGTGAAACATACTTTACAGTTCAAAGCTTAAGGACTATCCTCTTTGTGTACCTTTGTCTTTCAGGGCAATTCTAATTACTGTAGAAAACCTCATTGTAGTGATTAGCTTTTTATCAATGAGTCTCAAAGCACTACACAAAGGAGCTAAGAATCATTATCCCTGGTTTATGTGTCAGGAAAGAGTCAAGAGATGATGAAGAGACTGGTAAAGGACAACTGGAAGAGTATAACGATGGCCAACAGAGGAACAGAGCCAAGGACCAGCCTCATACGTTATCTAGCAGGCTGTTCTTTGCTTTCTAATGAGGTTTTCTCCCAGAGATTAATATTCAGGTTATATCGCTTAGTTCAGTGTTATCCACAGACACAGAGAACTCTGAAGGGGGGTTTATATTTAATACAGCACTTATGCATGTATTTAAACACTCCCCTTGAAGTCCGGTGCTCTTTACTCAGATGTTTATGTGCTGAATCAGACATTTGCTGCATGACGCTTCCTAATGGAGAAGAACAAAATGATCTATTGAGTCCTTTCCTTTCCATGAAGATGACTGGGGGTGGGGGGAATAGTTTGGTTATTTATACCAGTGACAATTATTGAGTCAGATTTTTCTGAACAGAATTAATTTTCCCTTCCCTTCACATGTGCTGTCCTGTTTAAAACACAATAGATATTTCTAATCCAAATGCATCTCATCTCCAGTTAGGTGCAGACTAAGCCATCTAGTATCCCCAGAGGATCATTTAGATAATGGGATCTGAATTGCCTTTTAGAGATATCATTGCCTCTCCCTTGAGTGCAGAGGCAACTTGTGGTGACCAGTACCCAACTTTCCATGTCACAGGAACTCGACTAGGTTACGAAGGCTTTTTTTTGGCTGTTCAGGGAAAGGCATCATACTTCCTTTTTTTGTATGCATGGTTAAACTTATGTCAGCATATCTTCACCAGAGGTTATTCTGGCAGATAGCGTTGCTGAAGCCGGGGTGTGTGCAGGAATGCATCATTCAAGACAAGGCTGGTTTTATACAATGTTCCATGCTGTGTCCTCGGAATGGGGAGAGCTGACATGTTGTTTGAAAAGGTCACTTAAAACCTATAGGCAGTTGGCAATTATTAATATTTATTACTTGTCTACAGAAGTTTATGTGCAGATACTTACTCCTGAAAGGTTGTAAGCTGTGGCAGATAAAACTGATAAAAGTTCTTATCTGTTAGGAACTTTTTCCCCTTTTTCTTGGTTTCTTAGAATTTATTCTGCACATCATTTTTTTCGAGTTTTGCTGAATGGTTTGGAAGTGAAGGGAAATTATATTACTATTATTATTATTTGGAGCTACACAATTATACTATTAAGGTTAATGATGCCAGCAATTAAAAGGCATCTAGTTATTTGGAAACTGTCAGTTGGGACAAATTGTTCTTTAATGTCTCTACACATGGATTACTTTGATGGGAATGTAGGAAATTGGTAGGTCAGTGCAATATTTCTTGTTGCTTTTTGCTGTCAGGAAGCTTTCCCTGCTGTCCTTGAGAAGTATTGTAGGAAAGTATAAACCACATTATACCACCCCTTATCTTTCTTATGGGTATTAGTTACAAATATTCTCATTAACTCTCCGTCAGTGAATTATGGACCAGCTATTTATGGTAGGGAATTATAAATTGTCTGGGACTGTTTGTGCTCATGGGTTTCTGGCTCTGAAATTTGCCTCCTTTTTTCAAAACTGGTAGTTATAAAACACGCCTGGATTTCCGGAGGATGAGTGGCTTAGTTCTGTATGCCTCCCAAATAAATTCTAGAGGACAACTGGCTTTGTCAAATAAAATTTGACCTCCCACATAAAATTTTCCTTTTCCATAAGATTTTGCATGGCTTGAATTTTTTTTTCCTTGTTGAAAAATAATTGCAAATATCAGGCCATTCAGCTGTGCCCATATGGAGCCACAAGTCCAGATGCAGCCAAGAGGGAGGAATATCTGTAAGCTCAAAATTTTGCAATCACTTGTTTTGATAAAGACCATGGTATTTAAAGCCTAGGTGGGAACACTGGTGTTTTCTGCCATTCCAAGCTCTGTTTTGACTGTTTGCAAGACATCCCTCAGTGAGCAGATGTAGTGATACCTGCAGTGCATTTCCCTAGAAGATTGTCAGGTCTATTTTGGGCAATTAGATGTGACAACATCAACATTTAGAGTATTGCTTGTATTCCCTGTACTTAGTAAAGAGAACAGCTGGTTAGTACTGATAATATATTGAAATGAACACATATGGATGCACAAATAGAGACAATTATCTGGGGAATAGTTGGATAGTTGGCATAATTTTATGATACTACTCTCATGCCAGCTAACAATTAAAGGATATTTTTTAAAAAAAAGTTTTAGTTTTCATTTGTTGCCAGTCTCAAAGTGATAAAACACAACAAAAGATCAACTCCTTGATCTAAGAAACACTTCAGGTTAAAATGCTATTTCAGTGCTTGAAGTGAAGGACATAATAGTAGAAAGTAGTTAAACCGCACTGCACAGCGTTAGCTGCAGCAGCAACTGGGGGTAGATGCTATCCTACCCGCTCTGTGCAACTGCCAGAGGAAAGCCAAACCAAAACAAACAGCATAGCAAAACCCACAACATGTATTCCACTTTATTTCCAGTGCAGGTGAAATATGATGTGTAAGTGGGAATGCCGGTGGTGGTCTTGGAATTAGAGCATCACTGGTGAACTGCTGGTGGGCTTCAGCGAGAGCCTAAGCAAAGCTCCTAATCACTGAGACCCATCTTAGTGTACCTACTGGTAGCAAATGGGGTACTTGCTGGAATTTGCTCTATTTCTATGTTCATTTAAATGTGTGAATATGTTTTACTGATTCATCCTGTAAATTAGGGAAACTGGAATGGAATGAAACCAAACACTGGAGGATTTGGAGGATGCTGGGGCTTTTTTTTGTTGTACCCCATTTTAGTTTCCCTGTCATTTCCTCTCCTTTTAAATGAAAAGAGGAGTCATACTCTTAAGGGTTTTTTTAAACTTTGTGGCAGATACAGTTCCAGTTTGAAAACAGCTCTCTGAACTAGCTCAAGTCTGAATTTTACCAGATATGAATATTTCTTCCACTTTTAATAGGAAACTCCAAAAATTGGGTTTTTTCCCAAAGGCCAGAAACTGTAAATTACTGATTGTTTTCCTAAATAATTACATAGTTCAAGATTACTATCCAGTGAATATTGTTTAGTCTTAATATTTAATTACTCATGTAAAACAATTACCCAGGATTTTGCAACAACTTTGAAATCTGTTTACGAAAATAAATACTGTAATTAGAAATTAAAAGTCCTGTTGCTTAGTATAATAAATACATTAATTTTAAGCAATAAAGTGGAGCCAAGCTTTGTTCTTTAATTACTATTATTATTATTTTTCCTAATACGTGTGTGCCCCGTGTTTATTTCCTACCTGGGGCATCACATTGACAGACGCTGGTCCTGAGACTATCTCCAGCCAGTTCTGCATGTACACCGTGGTGTATAGTTCATAAAGAACCAGGTGACTGATTACACTGGTAGAATGAAAGGGTAAATGAGAAAACATTCAACTAACCACAGGAAACCTAATTATAATCAAAATTGAGTTATATTTTCTCTTAATCTCCGAAATATTTTTAGCACGAGAATTTTTTCTGCATCACTAGCTGTAATTGTTTCTTAAGTATATATAAACCTTTTCACTGTTCCAAGTTTCAGTGTCAGGTGAGAGAATCATCTCGGGCAAAGGCTCAGTTGCAAAGCTGCTAATTCTGGATGCTGTAGGGGTGTAGCCTCTCAGCTCAGCCCATAGCAATACTTCCCTCAAGAGCAATTTTGAATTCAAATATAAGCATGGGGTTTTGCTTTCCCAGCTCAATGGGTTCAGACATGGACTTTGTAGCTTGGCTCCAACTCTGGTTTAGGTGCAGGAAAAATAGTTACCGTGACTGTGACGCTTACTGAATAGATACCTATTGAGATCCTAGTGAAGTCTTATTTAGCTAGAGTGCTGTTTTTAATGAAGCAGAACTAAACTCTAGCCAGGAACTAAAGCAGAGGACTTTCTGTGCTCAACACAGCACTGAAGAGCAGTAAATCAGACATAGCAACCTTAGGGATAGTTGGGTGTCTTAAGAGCAGGAGGTCTCTTAGAGTTACTGCTGGACACTACCTGTGGGAGGCCTTTTCTAAATAGCTTCTGAATTACTGCCCTCAAGGCTTCGATGGTGAACGATGCTCAACGATGCTCAGCAATGCTGACCAAGCACATTATAAGGCAGATGAGCAATGACATGCTGACATTAGTGCTTGAGATACCCTGACTTAGCAGCTTGGTCAAGCCAATGCAGAAAGATCAACAAATACGAAAGGGATTTCTGTAAGAGGTGTTAAGTCGTGTATTAGTCCCTTCCTTCACTGGGGAATGAATACTGCACTTCCTAGAAAAATAATTTCCTGGTGAGAGGCTGGGGGACCCAGAGGCATCCTCTCTGTGTTCTTGATGCTGTGTGTGGGAGAAGGAATTGCCTATCTACCTGTCAAAGACCAAGGAAGGTCTGAAAGCATGTATTGTTGTTCTTTGTGCTTCCCTGGCCATGGAGAGACCTTTCATGTTGCAGTCCAAGAAACTGTAGGGACCCCACTAGTAAGAACCCTGAGGGCAGCTGAGCTGCAAAGACACAGGCCACTAGCAGCTCCTGTTCATGCAGGAGGTTGGAAACTGGCCAGGCTGATAAAGAAATGTGTGGGACTCTGGCACCCTAAAGATGTTGCTTCAGTACGCCCCTGCATCAGGGGCTGTCCCCTGGCTTTCCACTCAGAGGGTAAATCTCATCCCAGCAGGGCAAGTATCCCTCTCAATGGAGGGAACACAAGTTCATGTAACGCTTACCTGTGTAAAAAAGATAAATCAAGCTTTGTATTTATAGTCTGCTGCTGGTTTTTCTTTAATTATTGTTTATTCAGATCTGAGGATGTTTTCCATTAATTTTGAATGCCCTTGACAATGGCTTGCTAGAATCTGTGAACTGTGTGTAAGAGGAGGCTGGTGTAGTCTGATAAAAGGAACAAAAAAATCACTTGCCACTTGCATTGTTTGTATCCCAGGTTATTGAAGAGACTGAAGGTTGTGGACTCCAGCGTGAGTCTTCTCTACCGGGGAGTCATCTCCTCACCACAGGCCCCTCAGCAGGACTCCCTTCCATGGGTGCTGAGGTTTGGGCCCAGACTCCCCTGGCCTGGTCCTCCGCAAAGTCACAAGTCCCCTGGCCAAACCTGCTGAGACGTGGATCAATCTCTTCACAGGCCGTATATGTCTCTGCTCCCCGGCCTTAACCATGGGCTGCGAGGAGACACCTGCTGCACCATGGTCTTCTCCACGAACTGCAGGGCAATCTCTCTTTCCAGCACCCGGAGGGCCTCATTCTTCTGCCCCCAACACTCTCCTTCAGGCCTGGCTTTGATGTCCGTGCAGCTTGTTACATCTTCTCACTCCCTTCTCCAGTGGCAAAATGCATCTGCCTGCAGGTTTTTTTCTCCTATACGTGATTCCCAGAGGCACTGTGACCATCTCCGATTGGCTTGGTCCTGGTCAGCCGCAACTTTGGCTTTGAATTGGCTGATGTTTACAGTCTGGGGCCTGCCGAGAGCTCTAGCTGCTGCCTGCAGAAACTATCTCAGCAGCACAGCTGCGCAAAACTGCCACAAAGGTACATCAGTATCTTCTTTGAACTCAATTCCTTGGGTCTGTCTGTTGAGTTTCAGTGGAAACCACATTCCTTCACTAAGGGGAGCGTGTGAAGTCGTTGCCAGTAATAAGACTTGAGCCAGAGGATGACAAGTGAGCTGAAGAAGCCCAGGAGCAATGCTTGTAAGAATAGTGTGTCACCAAGATCATTTTAAGGCCGTTATTGATTAGAGGAAGATGAATGTGTCTTTTAATGGTATTCTTTGGCGTACCATTGATCTTCATAGAGCCCTACCAAGCTGTCTTCAGGTGCTTCACTGAAGGGGCCATACGTCGTAGCTTGTGGCTGCCTGGTGATAGATTACATGGCACCGAGCTGCCAGCGAGCGCTTCCCTCTCCCTTCAGGCTTTCCAGCACAAACCTGCTTGCTGCCCTGGCCCAGCAGCAGACTCCTGCTGAACTTCACTTGCACACAGCTTCTCTGTTTTCTTAAATTTTGGGCAGGACTACTGAGGCCTGCTGTGGTGAGCGGGTAAAGCTTAGTTAGAAAGTAGCAGGCAAGCGACTTGCCCCGTCTATACAATTAACTGCTCAGAAGTTATGTTTTCTGTCTGTACTGGTTCTCTCATAGGCAGGACATGCTGCAAAACAAACACTGGGATTACAGCTGCATTGATCACTTGGATTGATCAGGCTTGATCCCCTGGATCTCATGCTGAGAAGATAGTGGTGATCCCAAGCAAGAAACGGCATCCAGTACTAGATACTACACAAAATTTGACAGATTATAGGCATCTATTTTAAAATTTGTTCTGGTTAAATAAAAACTCATTAAAGGATCTTTTAAACTTTGTGGACCGTAATTATTCCTGAACATTGCTTTCCTTTTATCAGGGGAAGTTTTATGTTTCATATGGTGTGAATAAATGCCCGTTGCGCAGAATGGCTTTGTGAAGAATCCATATTGCAGAATTAAAATAATGTGATCATACGTGCTTTTCCTTGTTAAGGCAGCTGGGTAACTCGCACGCTGCAATTTACTGCTTCTTTATAGGCAGTAAAAATTCATGCCAGCAGTTCGATAACCAGTATGTTTCGTATTGTTTCTTGCCGTGACACAGAATTGAGGCTGTTTCTCTTAGCACACTCAACTCTCTTAGTTGAGGGCTCTGCACTATTAATCCGTGGCGTATGGAAAGGCACAGATTCCGATTGTGGTGAATTGAAGACAACTTCCAGTAACTGAGGAAACTTTTTTACTGCTTGTGTTTCCACTGGCTCTGACTCCTCTTTTGCTGTCAGGTGGAAGCTCTCTGTCTCACAGCTGGGCTCCAAAGGAGGCATCTCAACTGCAGGCATTGCTTGCAGCATCTCCTCTTCCAGTGCCTCACCTCGCGGCATCTCCTCTTCCTGTATCTCTTCCTTCTCTCTCACTTGTCAAGTACTTCTTCAGGGTCAGTAAGGAACCTTCTTTTGTATGCACCACCCCAATGACATCAGACACGCTTCTATGGAGAAAAATCCGTATTGTGTGTATTGGAACACCCAGTCAAAGCGTTTGAAGAATGCATTATCAAAGTCCGACAGCAGAAGCGGTGAGGAACTCAGCAGATCCTGCAGCTCAGCCTTCACACTTGCTGGCAGGACAGGCACCCTGACACTCTGAGGGAAACATCGTGGCTTCCTAGAGGAAGAAGCAGTATTTGCTCTTGCCTTCGCAGCAGTGCTATTGCTTGCCTTAGGACTTCTCTGTTTGGCAACCAGTCTGGCAATCCCTTTAGTATCTGTCTCTGTACCATGTAAAGCCAACAAACACGCCCTCCCCTTCTGAATGACCATGGCTATCATTTCAATAGCCATGGTAACTGTCTTTCCAAAATTGTGGGGTAAGAAAATCCATTCTAAAACAATTAACAAATTTGTATACTGTGGGAGAGTGAGGAATGCCCGTGACATGTATTCCCCTTACTGCTGTAAGAGACATCGGTGGTTTATGTGCTATATAACCTGGGCTATTATCTGGTTTGATAGTTTTTGGAACTCCAAATTAATAATGCCACCATTTTGTGACCCAAAGGCCTGTTCTTTCTGCTGAGGTGGCCTAGTCCACCCCGGCGGTGCCAGCGCACAAGTGGTGGCAGCTCCCTGAGGCAACCGCTCTGGGGAGTGACTGCTTGTCACAGCACGGGCCCACTCCACGCACCACGTGGGGTTTCCCGCCAAAGGCAATGGCTGGCCCAGTCTGTCAAATTTGGATTGACATTGATTTGCCCAATGCCCCCCTTTGTGGCAGCGCGGGCACACACCCAGCCCTCCACCTTGATCTACACTTGTCTGTGGGCAGTTTTTCCGGAAATGCCCACCCTGACCACAGGAATAACATGGCTGTGATCTGACTGACGCTGCCGCAAACACCTCGGCAAGCAAAGACAACTCGTACTGTCTAGAACCTTTATCCATACATTCCCCACATTAACCGTGCATGTATTCTGGAGGTACCTCTTTTTTAAGGAAAATGTCAGATATTTTTGGCTGTTTTGGTAGCCTTCATTCCAATATATCAACAAGCCACCATGAATTGCACAGATGCATTTATTTGTATGTATTTTCCAGTGATGCAGCTTTGAGACACACTCTTTCACAAGGGAATGCATTTTGTATGAATACTTAAATAAAACTTTTCCTACCTATGAAAGGTAATTAGGTGTGGAGCTCCCTCCCAGGAACGAACTAGTGAGTTATAGTTAATGACTGTGAAAGTATCAAGAAGACTTAAAAGTGTTAAATTGTTTTGGACCGTCTATATTCATACTCAAAGGTAACTAATGGTATCATCATTTATTATTTTGGGGTCTTAAGTGGAATTATGGAAACAATCAAAAAATTGTATGCCTTTTCCTTTATTAATTTAAAAATGTATAATCATAGATCTGAAACCCACCCCCCCCCATAATCTTCAACTTTTAAAAAACATTGAGCTCACTTTGTTAATTGATTTTAAAATTTTTAAAATATATGGTTAATTAAACATTCTTCTCATTGTTGAGAAAAGCAGCAATTATGCCATGGTTCAGGTGTGATTTAAGTGTTTCGGCTCGTCTTCAGGTGAGGACTAATCTCCATAATGACTTTTGGTGGCTCATGGCAAACCGTGCCTTTAATGCAATAAGGAATAATCATTTTTCATGTGATCAAAGATCCCACTTATACTTCATATACAGTAAGTACCCGTGACAGGATTTCCACACAGTCTGTGCCAGAGTGGTTCGGGTTTGGGCAGCACCTTCTCACTCAGTGCTGGTTCCTCACCTGTTGCACGTACCCTACAGGAATACCCTAGAGGTGAGTGGTGGAGGCTCAGGTTTGGTGATGGAATTGGTCTCTACTTTATTTAAACAAACATTTTTTCTGGCTATCGACCCTAGTGAGAATCGCCATAGAAGAAGGGACCTGAGTTTGGCCAACGAAGGTCCTTGGCATGTACTTCCAATGTGTCTTAAAAAGTACAACTGAGAGATGGGGATGGTGTTATTCTTCTGTTTTCAGTTGTCTGTCCTGATGCTTGCCAGCCTGAGCTGACATTGCTTCAGCAAGGATGTCTGGGCTGGAGAAGCATGGCTGTTTTCACTGTTCTTGGCCATCTGAACTTAAACTGGGGTGAGAAAGGACTGGCATCCCTCCCTGGCACAGACCCTGGCTTAGGGGCAAGCAGGAGTAGCCAGCTTCTGACATGGCAATGGAGAGATAGGCCCATGATCACAGAATTGTAGGGGTTGGAAGGGACCTCAAAAGATCATCAAGTCCAACCCCCTAATCTAGTGATATGTCCAGGGAGGCTCTGAAAGGGGTTGCCTTCATCAGTGACTGATTCCTCTGATCTTTCTCCACTTGTCCTGGATGGCAGTAACTTCTCTTCGGGACCCTCTAACGGCCTTGGCCACTGGTGGTAGTGAAGGGTGACTTCCCATCCTGTTCTGTCATCTTGCTGTGCAGCTTTTTTCGGTGGAAGATTTGCTGCTTCCTGAGGGCTTTCTCTATTCACCGTTTCAGCCAAAATACATGTGAAAGTTTACATATTTCACATTTTCCTCCAGATTTCTGCACTCCAGGGGACAGAGGTTTTTGGTGAAGGTAAACTCTGTGGCCTGGGAACAGCCCAGCGGCCTGCTTGGTATCTACAGGTTTTGAAAAATGCTGGGAAACAGCATTTCCTTCCCAAATACTTTCGGGCATAAATAAGGACTGTTGCAGGCAGGACTCTCTCTTCTGAACTTTTCTCACATTTTTGTTCCATAAGGATTTGTTTTTTCCAAGAACGCTTCAACAATTGAGCTGCAAATCTGTATACTCAGGTACATAAGCTTTTCCTGGTGACATGTTTATTAATCTTAGTTGTACTGCATCTCTCCAGGTGGGCAAGTTTGACATATTTGCATTATCAATCTAGTCTAAAACCTTCTGTCATAACCTGAGTGTCTCCCAAGTTTTTAAAAGCAAGGATATTCTATTCCTTACAATTCCCTAGATGTGATGAGTTCTTGTAATTATGAATTCTTCTGTGCTTCTGTCTGTAAATGACAACTTGAGGAAAAGCTGTGCTAAATTTTTGCAGCATGGCACGTGTTCCATGGCTATTCTTATCTCTGACAAAATAAGTAGATAAATAAAAATGTTCAATAGGCCAGGTTTGGCTCTTACATCAGGTCGGCCCCCTGCATTCATAAGCTTCCCCCTGTTAGGTGACAGTTTAATTATCCTAACGGGCAGCTGTGATTACGGAGTGCAAGGTGACTTGTCAGGTATCGAGGCATAATCCTGTGTGCATTAGAGGGAAATGCAAATATTAAATGTCAGTGCAGAAAGCTGAATCACGCTACACACCGAGTAGCTTGCCAGGGCAGGATACGTGCCTAAGTGGTGGTTCCATCATATCCTTGAACTTTTTCATCTTGCGTCTTCTCCAGGCTGCCTGGTTTCAAACGAGGGGAAAGCAGAGCTCCTTACTGCAGAAGACTTGCATTGACTTCCATTGGCAGACAGAGTGCAGTGGTGGATCCAAGAGGCTCTGTGGGCAGTACAGAGTTTGTCTGACAGTCTTCAGTGATACTTCCTGCCCTTGGCTTCTGTGGCTTCTCAAGGGTCCAAGGGTCTGCCAGTAAACCTACTGAATTGGGGGGGCGGGGAGGGAAATTCTCCGTGCGGCCTCTGGAGCAAGTCCAGAGAAGGGCAACCAGGCTGGGTAAGGGGCTGGAGGGCAAATCCTATAAGGAGCTGCTGAGTGAGCTGAGGATGTTTAGCCTGGAGAAGAGGAGGCTGAGAGGAGACCTTATCACCACCTACAACTACCTGAAGGGAGGTTGTAGAGAGATGGGTGATGGTCTCTTCAGCCAGGTGACAGGAGACAGGACAAGGGGGAATGGCACAAAGCTGCACCAGGGCAGGGTCGGATTAGATGTTAGGAAAAAGTTCTTCACTGCAAGAGTTGTCAGGGCCTGGAACAGGCTGCCCAGGGAGGGGGTTGAGGCACCATCCCTGGATGTGTTTTAAAAAAAAGGATAGATGAGCTACTTTTGGATGTGGTTTAGCATAGGACGGGAACAGTTGGACTTGATGATCTTAAAGGTCTTTTCGAAACTTGTGTTTCTGTGAAAACTCCAGAGTTGTGAATTGTCGAGAGCATGGCCTGTTTTCTTTCAGCCCGTACCTCAGTCTTGGATTTGGCTTTTGCTGGCTGTTCATGCAACACCAGCGGCACTTTGGGAGAGGGCAGAAAGCAGTTTTTCAGAGGTCCAGCAGAATGTATTTTCCTTTGCTGTGGAAAAGAGATCTTTCATCTCAGTGAAAGTCTTCAGCCTGAGAGCTGACAAAGAATAATCCCCAGTCCCAGCAGGAGCCCCTGTGCCAGCTTTCAGAACAAGTGGTTCAGAAACAAACAGAAGGCACAGGTTATATGTTCAGCAGTGGTTTGTGAGTGTCATACAAGCGTGGTAATTTCTGAAGTTACAGTGATGCTACAGAGTATTTTAGGGTAGAAGGTAGATGTTGATTGATCACAGAGCCTGTCAGGACTAGTATCATTTGGCATCTTTTTGGCTGAGCATCAAGGCAAGCAGGCAACTACAGGAAATCTGCCCTCAACTCCTAAATATTGCAGTACTCCAACCAGGACTTAGGAAATCATGTTGCAGCTCTGCAGAGCTCTCTGAGCTTTTGCTGAGTCTCCATCATACTGTTTTCTTCAGTCACCAAAACCCAAGGTGACTGTTTTCCCAGTTCTTCTCCTGGCAGGGTTCTCAGCAAGTTGCTCAGACAGACTGGATGTGGGTGAACCCTGTGCCTGGGAGGGTGATTCTGTGCAGTGACAGGTGGTGTCTTCTGGGGACAACTTAATCTGCATGTCTCTCTTACAAGGTGCTTGTCATCTGGAGGGGTGCTGTGCACAGTTCTTGCAGCAGCAGGAGATGAGATTGCTTTGCTTTGCATTCACTCAGTTGGGTAAAAATCTTTCACGTCCAGACACCTATGAATTAGCCTGTACTTCTTCCATCTGTAACAGCCAGGTTTTCTTTCTGCTTTTTACTTTCATTTTCCTTGGTCAGTGCCTGCCCAAGACTGGCGTTCACCTCTGAAGCACATACAGTGGTGGAATCTACCTCTGTTCCAGCATGCCCACGGCAGGCAGTAAGGGCAACAAGACTGTACCTTGAGCATTTATGGGTGTACTTTTAGGTATGCTCACTGCTCATATTTGAGACTAGGTTTTCCTGGAGGTGCTAGATCCTTTGGAAAAGGACCAGGTGCCTGGTCTCAGCCAGGCAGTCCTCCCTGCCACATGCCAGGGCTGGACATCAGCAGCATCCACCAACATCTAGGGACTCAGGCTAGTGCTGTGTCTCACAAAAGGCAAAGACTTTATCTCCAGCTGGAAAGGGAGTTGACGGGACCATACCAGAGTGCGGCTAGTTTTTACATGCAGTGGTGTCATCTGTCCTTGCCTGTGTAACTGCACAGCCTCTGAGCTTGCGTGAGAGACACAAAGAGGGTAGACACAGACCTCTTACCTGATCAGAAGTGTTATCCACAAGGAGACCAGTACCTATCGAGGCGATGACCGTGAAGACCTCTTTGCACTGTCAGGCAATAATTTTATCTCATGTAAGTCTGTGGTTGTTGGATTTTACGGCTTAGCAACGCAGACAGACTTTACCTGTGAATTTATGGATTAAACACACACAGAAAAGGGGCATGAATAAACTTTTCAGTGTTGGAAGCGTAGAGGGAAGGGACTGGCTGGTCTGTTCTCCCCCAGTCTGCGCCGAATAAAAAGCTTGGGGCAAGAAGGGGAAACAGCTAACACCAGTTCTGCTGTCTCAGCTGGAAGAGCATCCTGTTAGCTAAGCTCCTAAGCTTTTCTTCTGGCATTACGTGAAAACATCCCTCTATGGCTGAGAATTATTAACTTCCAGTTGTGTGGCCTTTGCATACCTGCAATGAAAGGGAATGGAATAAAAGCAGATAAATCACTTATCTTCTTGACTTTATCAGTAAAAAAAAAAGTGCAAGCAGGTGTTCATGACAACATATTCTGGTCTATGACCTTTAGTTTAAAGGATTTATTTTGCATTATTCCTTGCTTTACAGCTTTAAAGACATAGTAATGAGGTACTCTCTGTGCATCCTCCTACTCAGTGAAGCTATATTGAGAAGTACAGCTGCAGCCAGCGGGGTGTTAATCACCACTTACCGACAGGCAGGACTAACACAGGCAATCGGAGAGCACGGTAATTTTCTATAGGACGTCTGCTCTCACCATCCTGTCTTCCATTAATAGGGTAACATTTGAAACGCTGGAGCATTAGCTATTTTACCATGGAGAATAGATTTGTATAAACAAACATTATTCTGGGGTGAAATTAGCCAAGGTATTAAATTGATAAACGTGACTCTGCGAATGATCCCGGTGACAAGAAGGCAGGAGAAATGCGTCAGTCTTCCCTGAGAGACGGAGTGCCTCCCACAGCCCGGTTTGGTGGGCTTGGTGAGTTGTGGGCTGCTAACATTAACGTGAGATTTCCCTGCACTCCATCAAGTTGAAAAGGGATTCACTGTCTTCCTGCCTCTTGCTGATGGCCTTGGTAGTGGGGAGTTTCAGTGTCTGGTGTTGTTTCAGACAGCTATCATTAGAACGGTGATTATTCAAGAAAATAATTAAATCCTTGTACAGGGTCCCATCACAGTGTTGTCTCCTGCACATTATGTCATCTTCTGGGTCTTCACAATTCGTTCTCCCTTGTTCCATTTTAAATATTTTTTTTAAAAGCTTCCATTAGGGATAACATTACAAGCACAAAGGACTGTATTAATTTTGGATCACTATTACCTTTTCCAGTATTACTCAAAATTTATATTGTCTTGAATACCAGGGGACCAACATGATGGATCCAAGTGACTAATCGCAGTTGGATAAGAGGTTATTATATCCCAAAGAATTATGAGTCTCATAAAATATTATTAAAAGTTAATGTGTTTGATTTTTCTCTTAAAATTATTCAAACAATTTTACTATCACTGGGTAGCTGACAATTTGCAAGAGGGTAATCAGAAAATATTCCAAGGAAAATGTGAATGCATAGCTTTTGGATTGTTTCATTATGTGTTATTTTACATTTGTTATGACTTTTAAACTTAATTATCTCAGAGGGTAGATAGTGATGCACTCAGTGATTTGCCAGACACCAAAATATTAAAATATAATGACTCATGGTGGGATATGTGCATCCAGGTATTTCCAGTTTTATTGCTTTCCTTTTAAAGTATTTAGATCCATTGCATGGATTGACACTACCTCTCTCTGTTTTAATAGCTCTTTAAAAAGGAGGAAAAAAAATCTCCATTTTAGAGAGAAAGAAGAGCATGGCTAAAGAACTTTGCACCTCTCATGGTGGTGCTCTGGCTTCCCTTGGCTTACCTCATCATTCAGGAGTTAGATGGTTACAAATGTAAAAACAGTATCTCCCACATCCAATTCAGTAAGATATTTCTCAAAAAGACCCCCTCCCAGTTTAAGGGAAATTTGATTAGAGATGTTTCTTTTCTGATATTTTTATTATTTCCATACATACTGGGTGTTCCATTCTTCAGAGACTGCTCTTCATCTTACTATGATCAAGTCTTTTGGTTTACGGATGGGAAGATAGAGAAAAATCACCAACCTGCCTGAAGTATTTAGCAAGCTTCTTTTGTACAGTTGTGTCTTTGAAGGGCAGGGAGAAATAATTTAGGCAAATTGCATTTTCTTCTGTGTTTCAAACTTGACACATAGCTGTATCAGATGCGATAGGTGCGAACGCAAAGAGGCGGGGTGGTACCTGCCTCTTTGGCTTCAGCATCAGTCCCTTTGTGAACGGTGTGTTCACACACCTACTGCCGCTTCTTTAGTCAGGAATTTATGAAGTAAAAGCAGCGCTTTTTTGGTCCATAAGGAGCTGATGGTTTGGTTTTGGAAAAACATTGTGATGGATCAGGAGTGACCAGAGACATAGGGAAGCTGGATGCGGTTTTTCTCTCTTTCTCATAGGCTCCTTGTGTGACCCTGAGATTACTTAAACTCCCTCTCTAAAGGCAAGGCTGATGATATATTCATAGAATCATAGGATCATAGAATGGCATGGGTTGGAAGGGATCCTAAGGATCATAGAGTTCCAACCCCCCTGCCACAGGCAGGGCCTCCAACCTCCAGCCCTGGATCTTCACAAGGTTGCCCCATCCAACCTGGCCTTGAACCCCCCAGGGATGGGGCATCCACCACCTCTCTGGGCAGCCTGTTCCAGCACCTCACCACTCTCTCTGTAAAAAACTTCCCCCTAATATCTAATCTAAACCTTCCTTCCTTTAATTTTAATCCATTCCCCCTTGTCCTGCCATTGTCTACCCTTTTTAAAAAGTTGAATCCACTCCTGCTTATATTCTCCCTTCATATTCCTACTTGGATGGGATGACACATCCATTCCTTGGGCTTGAAACACTGCGATGGCTGGATGCATAGAAATATTCAGATAGGTCTAGCATGGAGATCAATTTCAGCAGCATACAGTGCACCACCAGAAGCTGCTGTTGAGTCTGTAGGTGTTACATCCTCCCACAGAAAGTTTCCTCCATTTGCTCCTGCTCTAATCCCTTTCCCTTTCACTGTATCCATGCTGTGATTAAAGTAATTAATGTCAATCACTGAGTGGACACAGGGAACGGCATACATAGGACCTAAGGGGAGTTTCAGTTGCACAAGACCTTCAGCAGCAACCGATTTCTCTCTGCTGACTGAATGTTGATGCTTGGAATGGGCAGGTAAAAACAATTCCCGAGGACAGATAAAAGACTACTTTTACTGCAGCTGAAGGATATGACAGTTTAAAGCAGTAGCTTTTTGCTCTGTGTAACAGCCCTGCTGTATGTGAGATGCCTATGGAGAAGGGATTGCTTTGGCTTGCCTCTCAGCCTGCAGGTTCTTGGCTCCCTTATACTTACAGTTTATAGTTTGATGTGAAACTGAATCTGGGGAGGAAAAAAAAAAAAAAGAGTTGTTTTACAGAGGGGGATATATAGCAGTGAATGAGGGTGGAATTTCCTCTGACAGAGTAGCATCATAACTGTAAGACTGCTGAGCCACCTCCTGGGAACAAACACCCACGTACGGATTTGTCCGGGGTCCATCCCTGATGCAGAAGGCGTGTTCTCATGGTGTCCAGCACCATGAAACAATCATGTTGGCTGTGTGAGGAGGAGATGCTGTGTTTGGGTGTTTGTACACGTTGGCTGTGTGAGGAGGAGATGCTATGTTTGGGTGTTTGTAGCATTTGAAGGCTGTGTGGTCACTCCTGCGTCGGCTGAACTGTGTGCTTCAGAACCCACTTACTACCAAGCATGGATACTGTTGGTCATGGGTCAGCCCTTCTGTTAGCAAGAGGATTTGTAATGTGTGGTAGTACAGCAGCTTATCATAGGGAGGGCTGGACTCTGCTGAGATAAATTATGGTGCCAGCAGGCAGGATCTGATGCCAGTGATTAAACCCGTCTCCTGCTCTCACCGCTGCTTAGAAAAAAAGAAAAACATATTTGCATGTGGAAACTTGAGAAGGAATTAAAAAATGAAATATGGGGGGGGAAAAATCTACCTTTTTTTTTTTTTTCCTTTTTTTTCCTTTTGGTTTCATTCAATTCTGCACCCCCCTTTGAGGTATTTCTGAGGCAGTGTACGCTCTGCTGAGCAGCCGAGTGTTGTCTGGCAGGTGTCACCAGGTGGCACTGCTTTCAAAATGTCATTGTGCGCTAGGATTGGCATCTCTTTCCCGCTGACATTTTAGTACACCTTTCTGATGAGGGCATCGCTGTGTGAGAGGCCAGGGAGTTTGCTTTCGGCCGCTAGCTTTGATTGAAGTTGCTCCCTGGGAACAGGGCATTGGGGTTTGGCTGAGTGTCTAGAAAAAAGGGATCGCCTGCGTGTTATTTATGACAGTCTCTGCTCCAGGATGAGCGTCGAAATGTAAATTACTCAATTTGCCTTTAGAGTATATCCACTCTGATTTCTCCTCCACTGAGAAACCAGTCTGCAGGGCGCTGACATCTGCTAGCATTCAGAAGAGAAGCAACACATGTTCCTAGAAGTTAAAAATGGAAAAGACGCATTGCATTTGCTAACATTGTTTTTCCCTCTGCCAGTGCCAGTATTTGTTCCCAGTGCTTGGGTCTGGCTATGCTTAATACAACTCCCAAGTGACTTAGGTTAATTGCCATCATTTCTCAGGGAAATGAGTGCTTCCACCATCCAGGCATTTGTTCTTTGGCTTCGTTTACAGGGTTTTGAAAATGATTTTCACATCTTTCCTTACTGTTTAGGCATTTACTTTTCCCTAGTTCATATCTGTCCCTTCTTTGCATGTGTGCTATAAATGACACAGTTTTAAATTGCGCCATTCTTAAGGGACCCCATCCTAGAGCTGTTGACATTAAGGGAGGTGATTCTTCCCCTCAATTCAGTGCTGGTGGGACAACATCTTAGTGAGACCACACCAGAAATGGTGTGTCCAGTTCTGGGCTCCCCAGTATAGACATGGACATAGTGCAGCAAGTCCAGTGAAGGGTCACTAAGATGGCTAAACATCTGGAGCACTGGACATATGAAGAGAAGCTGAGAGAGCTGGGACTGTTTGGTCTCGAGCAGAGAAGGCTCAGGGAGATCTTACCAACATGTACAAATACCTGAAGGAATGGTGCAAAGAGGACACAGCCAGGCTCTGCTCAGCAATGCCTAGTGCCAGGACCAGAGGCAGTGGGCACAACCTGACTCACAGGAGGTTCCCTCTGAACATCACGGAACACTGTTTCACCATGAGGGTGACCAAACACTGGCACAGAATGCCTAGGGAGATTGTAGAGTCTCTATCCTCAGAGATATTCAAAACTCAACTGGACATAGGCCTGAGCAAACTGCTGTAGTTGACTTCCACTGTCTTCAGGGCTCAGAAAGCAAGAGTTAATATAGCTGCCCAGCTTTGTAGATTTTCTCCTATCCTGTCAACACTTTGCTGCCATTCCCTCCAGCTTGTTCGTATTTTTTTCTTATACCAAAACATTGTCATTAATTCAGAAATTAATAGCCTAAGTCAACAAAGTCGTACCATACAATGGGATTCTTCTGAGTGTGAACTAACAAACTACCCTTTTTTCCCCAAAGTGTGTCTGTCAAAAGCACTTCCCATATTATTCCATGTTTCTGAGTCCTAAAGTGTTTCCATCCCATAAAATACTTGTTTCAGATTTAATTCTCCTCATGTGTTTCCATACAATTTCTGTTAATTTTTTGTTGTTTTGATAAATTCTCTAAATATCTTTATATTGCTTCCATGCAGTTATTTGGCATCTTCCAACTTAGTGTCATCATCACAATTAATTAGTCCACTTGGTATCTTTTCTCTTAAAGTATTTAATCACAGTATATTACACTAGATAACATCACATCCAATAACATTGATCAAAGTAGCTCCCATTACACATTCCTCCTTGCAGTATTTCCAGACTTGGCATTAATTTCTATTTTTTCCCCCGCCATTTAGTTACCAGTCTATATGCCCATGTCAACAGCTGAGAAATGTTAGCATTTTTTTCATGGATTTATGGGACAATGCTAGATTTTACAGCAGTTTTCCTACATTGGTTGTGCTCCTGGAATACCTGCACCCTGGTGATTGAAATCCCTGCAAGTTCCTACTGCTCAAGAAGTCACAGAATCACAGGGGTTGGAAGGAACCTCCAGAGATCATCGGGTCCAACCCCCCTGCCAAAGCAGCTCCCTAGGACAGGTCACACAGGGAGGCGTCCAGGTGAGTCTTGAATATCTCCAGAGAAGGAGACTCCACAACCCCCCTGGGCAGCCTGTGCCAGGGCTCTGTCACCCTCACTGTGGAAAAGTTCTTCCGCATGTTGGTGCGGAACTTCCTGTGCTCCAACTTGAGGCCGTTGCCCCTTGTCCTGTCCCCACAGACCACTGAAAGGGGTTGGCCATTTCCCCCTGTGTCCCACACTTCAGATATTTATAAACATTGATCAGATCCCCTCTCAGTCTTCTTTTCTCCAGACTGAACAGTCCCAGCTCACTCAGCCTTTCCTCGTAGGGGAGATGCCCAGGCCTTTAATCATCTTTGTAGTCGGTCACCTTCTACTGGAATCCGGACACATGCTTAAAAGCCTAATTTCCATCCCCTGTTTCTAAAACTCTTGGTACCTGAGCTTACAATTTATGAGCAAAATGTCTATCACTTACCAGGCTCTTGGCTCCCACAACCCACTTCAGGGTTTCTCAATGAAATCCCTCCATCTTACTGGTTCTTACCAGAAGCAGAAGGGACCAAATAACCCCAGTGCACACACCGAACAGCATCGTAATGTCCTCTGCCAAGTGACAGCAATGACCAGGCCTTGGCAAAAGCTCTGACACAAAAGAAGGTTGAAAAATGAATCAGACCAGCATTTCTTTTGAATGATAGGGCAATAAACCAATGACTCAATGGATCACTGAGCAGCCACACTTAGGAAGCTGAAGAACTCGGCACAACAATGAAACAGGACAGGTAGCACTCAACTTTTTAAATGCCAGAGAAATAACCATCTTTTAAAAATCAACATTTTATAAAAGAAGTGATGTAACCCAGTAATTTTCCCAGTAAAGTAATGCACATCATCTGGGAAAAATACCTTTGCCAGCTTGTCATCCAAGACTATGATTGCTTGCTGTGTTGCTCACCAGCTGCTGAAAAGAAAGGAGCATCTACAGTTAAGTATTCGGTGTGATGATTGTCAGTCACTGAGTCACATTTGACATCAGGAATGGGGTGGTGGTGGCTGTGGCAGGGGGCAGGCTGTGGCAAGCAGAAGTGAATATAACTGTATAGAGCTCAGCTGGAGCACACCTGCAGAGACAAGCTCATTCCGTGTCTTGCAGATAGCTGTCTTAAGAGGGGATAGATCACCTCTGGAGGTACCCACCTTTCTCTGTTGACTGCAGAAGTAGCTGAAATGCCTGAGACTAGAGAGTTAATACAGGCTGACAGCAGGTAGAACAGGTCTTACCCTAAAAGTCCTGTGAGAAGGAGGTAAGTATCAGCAGAAGTCAAAAGGCAGTATGCTAAACTGAAGATACTTTGCACGTACCTACACTACCATTTTCATCTGAAGAGATTGACATGAAGCTGTGCCAGGGCAGGTTTAGATTGGATGTTAGGAAAAAATTTTTTACTGCAAGAGTTGTCAGGGCCTGGAACAGGCTGCCCAGGGAGGGCGTTGAGTCACCTTCCCTGGATGTGTTCAAAAAAAGGGTAGATGAGGTACTTAGGGCTTTGGTTTAGTTTAGTATGTGAATGGTTGGACTTGATTATCTTAAAGGTCTTTTCCAACCTTATTATTCTGTGATTCTGTGACATAGGAAAGGTTAACATTTAAGGGAGAGCTGAAGGTAAAAATACCCGTGTTTGAATGCCTGTAACAGTACCATGTTTTCTCTCTTAGATAAATGTTCCCATTCCCAGTGCCAAATTCCCAAGAGGAAGGTTTTTATCCATATAATTAAATTAAAATACAGTGTCAAAAGGGTAAGGAAAGCCAGATGCAGCTGTTCTCAAACCATTGAGATCCTTGCTACACCATAGTGGTCTGGCAGAATGTATTCTCAAGGCTTCCAGAGCGAGGACACTTAGGCCAAAAATGGTTTACAAAGGCCAGTTATTTCAGTGCTTCACAGCAAAACACACACACACACACACACACAGAGGGTAACTCAGAGGTCACAAATGGAAAGAGTGAGAGGAAACTTGTTCAACAGAGTCTATAGATCAGGGCAATAGTTATTTAGAAGAAATCTCAGAAAAATCATGTTAATTTACTGAAGGTTCAAGAAAAAAAAGGCTCAAGAGTTCAGTAGTGTCCTACAGACATCAGAGACCAAAGGAAATATAAGAAAGCAAAGATTTTATGGAATTATCGGTTCCAAAGAGTTTCTGATTGTCTGAAGAAAAGAGATAGTCATTGAAAGAGAAGAAATCAAACATCACTCTTGTTCACAATCACTGATACTGTATCCCACAGAGAGTCATGTGACTGTAATTTGGTCATATTTCCATGTTATAAAGATAGAAAACATCCATTTTTATCTGAAAAATTACACTGAAGGAGTCTGTCTTCTTTGAAGCATGCTGGTTTGCCCTCTCCCAGTTTACCGTTGCATGATGTTGCTGCTTGATGAATCAGGGACAGAGTGTCACTGGCTTTACCAGTCTTTCACCTCTGCATTTCAGCCTGGGCTCTTGCAGGCATTTGGGCAGAAGCAGGGCTCCCATAGCCTTTGCTTCTCTCTTCCTCTAAGTTGTGGTGTTTCCTTCTTGAGGTATGAAGCAGTCAGGCTTCAAACACAAACGAATGCAAAACATCTCCAAAATGGAAGCAATATCACAATCAAAAGGAACATTGCCAGCAGGTCTAAGGAGGTGATCCTCCCCCTCTAGTCTGCCCTGGTCAGGTCCCACCTGTAGTATTGTGTCCAGTTCTGGGCTCCCTGGTATAAAAAAGACAGGGATCTCCTGGAGAGAGTCCAGTGGAGGGATTAAAGGCCTGGAGCATCTGCCCTATGAGGAAAGGCTGAGTGAACTGGGGCTGTTCAGTCTTGTTTATAAATATCTGAAGTGTGGGACACAGGGGGAAATGGCCAGCCCCTTTTCAGTGGTCTGTGGGGACAGGTCAAGGGGCAATGGCCTCAAGTTGGGGCACAGGAAGTTCCACACCAACATGCGGAAGAACTTTTCCACAATGAGGGCAACAGAGCCCTGGCACAGGCTGCCCAGGGGGGTTGTGGAGTCTCCTTCTCTGGAGATATTCAAGACTCATCTGGACGCCTCCCTGTGTGACCTGTCCTAGGGAGCTGCTTTGGCAGGGGGGTTGGACCCGATGATCTCTGGAGGTCCCTTCCAAGCCCTACGAGTCTCTGATTCTGTGATGATTATTTGCTTACTCATATTTACATCATCTCTTTGTGCTTTGACTGAATAAACCCCTGTCAGAGAAAATAAAACTGCAATTACTTTTATTCAGAGCATGTGCAGTCTACCTGTCATCCAGCTAATTTACTGCATAATGAATTAGGTACTAATTTTTTAAATGTCCACAAATATTTGAAGTCCTGGCTCAGCAAGGCAGTTACAGCCTGTCTGCCTTCTGCAAACCGCACAGGCCCGTCTTTAACTTCGCACAAGGCAGTAATGGTGACAGCAAAGCCACTGGTCCCTCGTACCATCTCATGGTTGTCTTGAGGTAACTTGTGAAGTTGTCTACATTGCTGAGTATGAAGTGTGGGCTGGTGTTAAAATCAAGCTTTCTATGTAGCCTAGATGTGCTTCTTTTTAAGGGAATTTACATCATTTGCTGATTGACTGACAATATATTGCATCCATATGTACTCTGGATTAAAAAAAAAAAAGTAGTTTGTATTATTTTTTATTGTTCATATTATTTTATTATTATATATGTATGATTACTGCATCCAACTCTGGGGTTCCCAGTACAAGGAAGACATGGAGATGTTAGAGACAGTCCAGAGGAGGGCCACAAAGACCATCAGAGGACTGGAGCTCCTCTCCTATGAACACAGGCTGAGAGATTTGGGCTTCTTCAGCACAGAGAGGCTCCAGGGAGACCTTAGAGCAGCTTTCCAGTACCTGAAGGGGCCTACAGGAAAGCTGTAGAGGGGCTGTTTACAAGGGCATGGAGTGATAGGACAAAGGGTAATGGCCTTAAGATGAAGGAGGGGAGGTTTAGATTAGATATTAGGAAGAAATTCTTCCCTGTGAGGGTGGTGTGGCTCTGTCCCAGCTTGCCCCATGAAGCTGTGGCTGCCCCCTCCCTGGCAGTGTTGAAGGCCAGGTTGGATGGGGCTTTGGGCAACCTGGTCTAGTGGAGGGTGCCCTTGCCCATGGCAGGGGGGTTGGAACTAGTTGGTCTTTGAAATGCCTTCAAATACAAACCACTCTATGGTTCTAATATTTTATGATTATTTATGGATGTATCAAATATTTCTTTTTTATTAGGCATTTTTCTCACCTACCAACTATTTGCAGACAGTTCTTGCGCTCAGAAATACATTTCTTGATGAGAAATATGTGGACAAAAATAAGCCATGCCATGTGAATATTTTTCTTTTAATTGTCCATTACCTGTATCTTAGTTATTCCTAGAGCCTGCCAGTAAGTGAAGGCTCTGAAAACTCATTACTGCCTTATTAGTGTCAGTCATTTCCTTATTAAGATTTATACTGCCTGAAATATTCAGTGAAAAATAAGAAACAGCCATCAGATTATTTTGTAGCAAAGGTATTTTCATACCGATAGCCGTTTCTCCATCCTGGGCCACTGACACTTCTAGTCAGTACACACAGCAAGATTATAAGGAAGCTAAATTTCTGAATCTTCAAGATGCTGATATTTTAAGATACTGTTTCTCAAGTTCAGGATTCCAGCTGGAATTGAAAATGGGAGTTCTGATTTCCAGAGATGTTGGTATTTAGAGAAGTAGTCTGAGACCCCAAGGTATAAGAAGCAAGATTATGAGGCTGGGAGTCTCATAATCAAAACCTTGCCAGATTCAACTGTCACGGGAAGCTTTAGTTGTGATTAGTAAGGCCTCTTAGGAGTCTCCAGTTGTGGTGTTATGGATGTGCAGTACAGCTGCCTGTTTTGGGGGAGTCTGTTCCCTCTCAAGGGAGCACAATTAGGGAATGCCTTGCTTCAGGAGCCAATGTGGCACATGGAGCACACGGAGATTTGTGGCGAGTGCCGCCCAAATAGTGATCACAAACTGCTTTTGTCAAAAGCTGGTGGTTGTGTGTAGACCATGAGAGATGTTTGTTCATTTTCTTCCTCTGCCTGAGGGACTCAAGCTTACCTTTACCTTTGCCCATGAGGTTCGGCTCTGTGAGGTCTGCCTTGTTGAGGGAGGAATTTGGTTTGGTCCTGTTTCCTTCTAACCCAAAAGAAATGAAGATTCAGTGGACACAAGTGTGAAAATATAACAGGAGTAGTGGCAAAAAAAAAGTAAGTAAAATGTATTGCAAGGATGATTGTGATAGTAAAGGCTATAAGGAAATGTGACATGCTGTACCCTGAGCAGAGTTTGTGCAGCATGCTGTAAATAAAACACTGATCTGCAGGCTTTCAGATGACAATAAAAAGAAATATTGAACAGGCATCTCACTTGCTGAGCACTGCCTGTTCCGTGCACTGAGGAAAGCAGGGGTCCTGTGGAAAAAAAATATTGCAAATAAATATAATATCATAATGGCAAAATAAAGCTGTGCAAATATGACTATTTCTGGCGTTTTCTAGCTCTGAGGACAGTACTGCAACGTGTAGCAGAGGCCTTTATACATTTACTTTTTCATGGATTTGACACGGTGTTGTTATTAAATATGTTGTACTCCTTTAAATTTTATGTGTGATATTCAAGATTTAAGGTATTTAATATTTCAGCCATGTCATTTCCTTTCTTCTTGTTCATATGGTTTTAGTAGGCTGGAGCGAGGAGATGTATATGATGTGGAAAGAATTGCAGAGGCTACATAAATTAGGACAGACCTAGAGAAGAAGAGCACAGGGCAGCAAAACGAAGCGGATCAGCCTGGTGTGTTGCACACACATAAAGCCAAAGTAACTGCTGCACAGTTGTAACAGGTTAGGTACCAGGGCTGTGGGTTGACAATACAGTCGAACTGCCTTTAGATCTCCTTGTATTTGCTGAATAGTGGGGTAATCAAATGGTGCAAAGTACGACTCCAGCACAGACTCACTGCCAATTCAAGTTGATCAGCAGAAGTCAGTAAATCAGTTTTTGTGCCAGAATAGGTGGTTTGGCTCTGTGTCGCCCTGTGCCTCGTCTGATGCCACCTTTCCTCTCACTCCTGGCACACATAAAACCAGCGTAGGCACCACAGCATGTACTTAAGCTCATCCCTGTTGCCCATGTTTGCCATGGGTCTTATTTGCATCACCAAGCCACCACACCACTGTCCCACACAGAGACCTGGCATTGAACAGCAGTGGGGTTGTCAGGAGGGGAGTGAGCCTTCTTTCAGCCTGCCTGAAGATCTCCTCAGCTGCCCCTTCTGAGTCGTGGCCTCAATGGGATGCTCCTCTCCTGCATGCTGAACCTCGGCGGTTGGTTCCTGCGTTCAGTCTGTTTCCATGGTTCATTTCTCTTTCCAAGCTGACATGCTGTTTGATGTTGCCTCCTACCAACCCCTGGTAATAACATATTTTCTGACAGTCTTTCTGTAAATGAATGGAAAGTGTTCAATTTTACAAGTGGTAGAGAAAGAACTGCCGTTTGTAACACCCACGTTGTGAGATCCGTTTTTAAGAAAACAGAAAACAGATTTCACATTGAAGGTGAGAGAACACTTTCTGTGGCAAGCATGACATCCAAATCCTGCTTTATGCTTCTCACTAAACTCTACAGATCTTTTGTCTTTTGGGTTGGTTGGGTTTGGTTTTTTTTTTTTTTTTGCTTTGAAATAACTCATCAGCATGTGTTAATAAGAAAAAAGTATGACTGTGGGTGGTTTGAAGTAGCAGAGGGATGGCTGAGTCAGACCAAAGGTCCTTCTAGATGAATACCCTGTAGCAAACAACTGATGTCCAAGGGGGACAAGATCAGGGCTTGTCTAAAATTTTTGTAGTCTAAAAATTCAAGGCTTGAGAATGTCTTGTTTAGTGGAGATGTCTATTTTAATAGCTCTTGTTGAGTTTATCTTGCATGAACTAGTGAAGTGGCTTCTTGAACTCCTTTCTAATCTGACATTTTTCATTCAGCTGTTTTTACAGAACATGATTCTTTTCAGAAAGCCAAAGCCATGCTCAGGCTAGGTTTAACAGAACAAAGTCCACATGTAATGCTGCAGTATTGTAACTGTTACATGATGTCCAGCATTGGAAGTTACACTGAGGCTTTTCAGAGTCATTTCTGGCACTTAGATCTGTTAAGAAAACCTGGAGTGACAGTACTTTACCTAATGCACAAGGATCTAAATTGAGCTCTCGGAGAGTTTGTGTGTCTGGGATGCAAAAATTTGGGTGGATCCAGTTTCAATAAACTAAAATTAAAAAATCCCAAGCTCAAAAAAATCCCTACCCCAATACATAGTGAAAGGAGAGGCATGAATGTGGGGCAGCACTGTGAACGTGGTGTGTGGGGAAGCAGCCATGTACCTAAGCCAACACATCTCTGGGTGGGACCTGCCCCCTATGCACCTGCCCTCAGCCTGGCTTTGTGGGTCGGCTCTACAGCCCCTGCTCCAACCCCAGCAAGGGGCTGGCGAGGGTTTTGAATGGCACCTTCCTACTCAGTCTTTCTTTGCTGCCAGCTCAGTGTACAGAGGAAAAAGTTGGTTTTCTTTTGTATCAGCCCAGCAGTCCGTTGCACATGGAAAGGCTCTGTTTCCTTCGCAGCTCCTCCAGGCATAAAGTTATGCTGCTGCTGTGTGAGAACACAAATAATGAGGTGAAAATGAAGAAAAGTAATAGAGAAGGGAAAAAAAAACCCCACAAAAACTTGAAATTGGCACCAAAGAATGAGAGAGAAGCTGGGAGGAAAAGAAGAAAAAAATGCACATGTAGTAACTGTGTAGTAAGAAACACTGCAGGTTCTGTAGCTTTGATGAATCAGGACATCTTCCTAGTTTGAGTGTTGAGATTGTGCTCACGGCTCATGGATTAAGAATTTAGTCCCCAGGTCCTTTGCCTTGAGGCATTTAGCTTGGATTTTTCATTGGAATCAGGGGAGCGGGTTTTTTTAATTCAAGGTTCCATCTCTGGTTTATGTGTGTTTGTAGGCCATCACTTTGTTTTATATATTCAGTTTGCTGGCCTTTGTACAGTAAAGGCAGGCCTGTTGTAGGATGAGATAAAGAGAATCACGTTTAAGAGTAAAACCATCTTGAATACATCTTCCTGTTCTGTTGAGAATACTGGAAGAAAAAGAAAAGGCAGTAAAAGGCATCGGGGTTGGACCCGATGATCTCTCGAGGTCCCTTCCAACCCCTACGATTCTGTGATTCTACGATTCTGTGAAGTGGGTTAGGGCAAAGTCTGTGGTCGTATTTAGGAAGTTAAGGAGTCACCTTGTCCTTCTGACAAGGTGAGCTGGGGTGTCTGCCAGGAAAAACTTTGTTCTGGGGAGGGGTGCTGGACGGGGGGAGGTGGATTTCTGTCCTCCTAGCAAAGTGCCTCCCCAGGGACCTAGGGGAGACCATGCAGCTTGATGGCCACTGCCCACAGCCGTCACCTGTGGGCCACGCTGTTGGATGCTGGGATGAGGAAGAAGGAGGGTTGCCTGTGCCTGCTTACCCCAATCATTGTAGTGGGCCAATTAGGCTGCTGGGCTTTTTTCCATTAATGCTGAGGGAATACTAATGTGACCCCCCAGCTAGTCCCCTGCTACACCTCTGAGGATCCCTGCAGCTTTTCCAAGTGTGATTTTTTTGATAATAAATCTCTTCCTGTGCTAGTGATTGTTCCTAGCAGTAAGAGTGGTGTTACTGGAAACAACGTGGAAGAATGTCTGAAGTGAGTTATCTTTAGAGCCATGGTTTGCATGGGTGTGCATAATGCTGGTGTATTTATTAAGGCCATGGAGCAAATTAAAGTGTCGTGAATAAAAGTCTATATACATGCAAACTTCCTTTTCATCCAGGCAGAGCTGTAGTTTAGCCTGAACATACAACAGCTGCTATCTCAAGATGGAAAGCGGAGATACGAGTGCTAAACAGCATTTGGTGAGACTATTGGGATGTATAGTTTTGTCATATATGAAAGATGATACAATTATGGACAAAAATTTTGCCTTAGAAAGAGCCCACTGAAAAGGAACATCTTGAAAGCAAAAAAGCAAAACCAGATTAGTTTTCATCCTTTTCTCTTTTTTGGCTGTTTCTCCTGGGCAGGTAGCATATCATCAGTGGTTCAGGAAACTACAAGGAGATTTCTTTTTTAAATTCACAGGTACTAATTTATGTAAAATTATGTAATATTCAGTATGTGCATGAAAAATAAGATTAAGACAGACTAAGTAATCTACTCCATTAGATAAAAGATGCAAACATTGAAATCATTACAGCTGTAGAAGAATGTACATGATATTATGATATTTTAACCTGACTTTTGCTTTCCTATTTGCATTACTGCTGGATTGTAGTGACAGTAATATTCCGTATGAAACAGAAAGTGATTTATAGATGCCATAAAGGAATCTTAATGAATGTTTCATATTGAAATCTTTGTGCTACTGTGGTGGTTTGATCCTGGCTGGAGGTCAGACGCCCACCAAAGTTGCTCTATCACTCCCCTTTTCAGCTGGACAGGGGAGAAAATACCTATTGAGAGGCTAAGGAGTCGAGATAAGGACAGGGAGAGATCATCCCACAATCAGTGTCACGGGCAAAACAGACTCAGCACAGAATAAAGGAAAGAAAACTCTCTAATTTATTACCCTGCCCTGCACACCCAGTGACACCAGAGTCGGGTTGGGTAGTGAGAAGTGTGACCAGATCTTAAAGCACCTTCCCCCCACCCCTCCCTTCTTATCAGGCTTCACTTTAGTCATGATTTTTCACTCCCTTCCTCCCCCCACCCCGTAGTGGCACGGGGAGGGGCAGGGACGGGGTGAATGGGGGTTTCAGTCAGTTCCTCATGAGCTGTTTTCGTTCTTAGCCAGGGAGGTGGGGGAGCAGGGTGTCATTCCTCACACCCTTTCCCTGCTGCACTGTGGGTTGCCACCCACGGGACAGTCCTTCATGAATATCTCCCACTTCCCCAACATCCTTTCCCATGGGGCTTCAGCTCTTCACCAGCTGCCCCAGCGTGAGTCACTGCTATGGGGTGCAGTCATAAATCATAGAATGCCTCTCAGTCTCTTAGGCCCAGACTGCTCCAACCTTGTCCCCCACAGAGTGACAGTGCCCCACCCTGCCAGCAAATCAGCTCCAGCATGGGCCTCTCTGCACAGGCTGCAGGGCCTGCCAGGAGCTTGCTCTAGTGTGGGTCACAGCATCTTCCATGTTTCCACTTGCTCCTCCATGAGGCTTCTCCACTGGCTGCGGGTGGGGTCTCTGCTCCCTGTCATTATCCATGGGCTGTGGGGGGACACACACTCCACCATAGGTTTCTCCACAGGCTGCATCTTTCTCTACAGCACCTGAGGTGCCTCCTCCCCCCCTTCTTCAGTAGCCTTGGTGCCTGCACAGCTTCTTGTATCTTCTCACTCCCTTCTCTGGGGGCAAAAAGCGTCTGCTTGTGGTTTTTTTCTCCTAAATGTGATTCCCAGAGGCGCTGTGACCGTCACTGATGGGCTCGGCCTTGGTCAGCAACGACTCCAGCCTTGAGCCGGCTGGTGTTTGCTCTGTGGGGCCTGCAGAGAGCTTCTGGCTGCTTCTTGCAGCAGCCACCCTGCAGCCCCCCTCTTCCACCAGAACCAGGCCACACAAAACCACAACAGTTACTTAGGATACACATCAGCAACTTCCCTCTTTGTTAATGTGTAGAAATCCCTGTTATCATCCCATTTTCTTTAGAGCAAGGTAAGTTTGTGACCTGAAAAGTACTCTGGCTCTTCAAAGGGAAGGTAAGAAATCCTCAATGTGCAAAGACAAAGATCCTTACCATTAGGTATTGCTAGACCTTAAGCTCAATTTCAGGTGGGTTTTGTTTCTGCTGCCTGAATTCATGTTCAGTTTCTGCACAGATGTTCATTAATGTCCGTGAGAGATAGATTTGAAAATTAAGTCCTGTGCTATTCCCCTGGCCCTTAGTTCAGAAAGATGCTACATCATGTTGAGTCTCAATGTCAAATGTTTCTGTGGGGAAAGACTAGAAAAAGCCTGAACCGTTTGCATATGGAAGGGGGATGGCAACAGTCTGCTGTACTGATGTAAAAGAAGGTGGCTATTTTACAATAATAAAATTGCAAAAATTATAATCAGCAGTTTAAAAAAAAATCTCCTTGTTTTTATAGAAAAAAAAAAGGAAGAAGAGTGAGAACATCAGCTCCAAGACTATAGCCAGTTTTTAATAAGGGCTGGATGGCTTCATGGCCCCTAACAACATTTATATATAAATGAGTTGAGATAATAAGGCTAATCAAATGTCATGCTTCAGGTAGTCAGTTCATGGCCTGGAGGGATTGGGAAGTGCTTTTACTCCATTGTATAGATGTGCTCCATTGATTAGGATTTGTCCATTCCAGAGGAGGGTTGCAGAGCTAAAGGCATTCCTGGTGACTTGCTGCGGACACTCATTCATATGGCGTCCCATCAGCACCTTGTGTGTTTTATTCTACCTGAATGCACAAGTCTTGCAATAACCTTCACTCTCTCGGTGGCATTGGTTAAACATGGCGGTATCGTATGGCAGTATTGATAAGTGATCATGAAAACTTTGCTTAAAGTTTGTGTTGCAGAGATTACTTGAATGAGTTAGTGGATTGGCAGGTTTGTGCGGTATCAGCAAGGCCGTATTCACATAACTCACATAACTCACTTGCTGGTTTTCTTCAGAAGTAAAGAATCCCTCATAAAAGCTGAAGGTTAGAAGCCTAGGCTTCTTTATTTCCTCTTGCTACTTTCTTTCTCCGAGCATCCCATCCAGAACTGATAGTGATACAGCAGCATACCACCTGCCATGTGTGTCTGAGCCTTGATTTGTTATGATCTGAGGTCAGAAGGAGGAGGTTGTCCAATTTCTGTTCGATATTCCAAGGTCAAAGGGATGGTAAATAACAAAAACCTCAGAGAGCTACAATTGAGTTAAGAAGATGAGGACATATAACACTGTCTCCATAAAACATTTGGAATATTAAAGCAAATAACAAGGTATCCCCAGCAAGATTTGTTTTCCATATCTGCTGGGAGTTGAGAGGACAGTGCAAATAACTTTAATACCAGTTTTACCTTAACTGTTGTGCCTAGGGGATGCATTCATACAGAGCTGAGATCACTAATAGCACTTACCCTACAAATTGCAGTATGACATAGAGCCGGTCTGCATCTCGGAAGTTGCCTCACCATGGCAGTGTGACCTGACTTGGTGGGAGGTGGGGGGTAGAAAAGATCTCATTTTGGCTGGCTAATGCAAATAGTAAACTTGGAAAAGCTTAACAAAGGTATCTGCATGCCAGGTATGCAGCGGAAATTGTCCATAAAAAATTTGTGCCTGTCAAATTCCAGGTTTTGTTGTATAAAATTCTGTAATAAGCTCAATTCTAGTTGGTAAAGATTTTGTTCTAACATACCACAGTGTCTGTAGACAAAAGCTTTGTAACATAAATTTTTGGTAAGCAAGTTAAGCTTTTGCTAAGATTTGAGGAAGATAAGAGGGCCCCCTTGTGGAGATTATATTATATATATATAAAATTATATATATCATATATATAGGAACACACATAGTTCACATAGTCTAAACTGACGTGGTAAGAAATCTCTCAGGAGGTCAGCGGAGGGGAAGATGACAATTTTGCTTATAGCTTAGAGCTGTATTATTTGTAGCAAACATTTCTGGGTTTGATTAGATCCTGTCAAGCATTTTAGTGAAAACACGAGGTGAAATGTAAAATGCAAAGTCAGCAGTCTGTCTTAAAAGTATTAAATTTAAATACCCCATCGTCTGCTTGCTTAATGTGTTACAGGAAAAAAATGTAGTTACATCACAAGAAGAGGAGAGTTAGAGGAAAGTTTTCACTCATAGAATCACCTGAAATTCTTTAGTATTCATATTATCATCTTGTTTACCTTACAGGAGGTAAATCTCAAAAGTTATGACCAAACCTACGTGTTTTGGAAACTCAGCATGTAGGACAAGAAAATGGTTGTGATGCCTGGATTTTGTGATGATCATTTATAATTTATGGTCATTATGCTTGATGTCAGAATTAATAAAGACTCCAGGCAAAGCTTAGAGAGAATAAATTGATGTACTTGCAAAGGGATTTCAATTACTGGCCCTTTTTATTGATAGTTACTTTATTAATTAAGCAGAATTACTGTACTGATTCAAAATGAGTTGCAGCAAAAAATCCCACAGAACTTTCATCTGAGCATCACAGATTTGGAAGAGAACATCTGCAACAGCTATTAGCAGAAATCAGAGGCAGCTTAATCAGGGACGGAGCCTGGATGCATGCCACTTGCAGCACAAACTTGGTTTCTAGCAAAGCCAGCTACAGAGGAACATTGGAGATGTCCATGCTGCTTCTCTCACCTAGCCACAGAATAAAAAGATACAGCAGCATCTCCTTCAAAAATGAGAAAGGGGATGGATGTAAACATTGTAGTTGAATTTAACATAAATATTTTTGCTCTGTTTCAGAGCTCACAAGTCTGGCTGGATATAAATGTCAGAAGATTTAAGGGTCGAGCTATTTGTCTTTTCAGGGGGTTCTTTGAAATTGAATTTTCCCAGTCAGGTGTATTCTTGTACAGAATATAAGAATATTCAGGCAGCCAGGACTCTTGTGATAACAGATCTTTCATAATTCTGTGTGAAACTATGTAGGGTTTTTTCCCTTACAACGGTTACAAAAGACCTTATGTTGGTTTTGGTTACTGAATAGGTGTGAGTTCTGCGTCCCCATCTCTTTGCATCACAGCTGGAGGAGTGCATTGCTGCTGAGAGCAGCTGGAGCTGCATGCTCGGTCTCCTGCTCTGGGCACACTCCTCCTAAAACAGGGACTTGCTCTAACCTTGCTGGCAGCTGCTCAGAGACTGTGACCTGATGGTGAAAAAGGTTTTGTGGGTTGTCCTGTGCTCATAAGGGTATTTTATTAGTCCTGTTGTGCTGAACCACTACCCATGATTATAGGCATCGGACCTGATCAGGAAGGTCCCTTCCCAGCCTGGTTTCTGTCACCCTTGGAAGCTCAGTTGGTGAAACAAGCTCGAATTGCAGGTCCCTCCTGCTGCACCATTTCCAGGTTTGGTCTCCTCCTGTCCCTTGCCTGTCATCACCTTTATGTTCTCTGGCCAGTCCCTGTTTTCTGTTGCCGCCTGATGCTGCAGGTCACCCCCTTAACTTGTCTCCCCAGGACTCACCTCTCTGAGAAAGGCAGGCTCAGGTTCCTCCCCAGGCTGGGGTTGTAGAAAGCTCTGGGAGGAAGCAGGATGTACAGCAGTGCAAATACATCTTTATTTCGTTTTCCCTTCTTTACAGTGGCATAGCAAAGGCAGAGACAGGAGAAACAACATTTTTGAGTAAAGATGTCACATGTGCCCCAGATTTTTGCAGCTCTTTTGAGACACGACAATGATCTGTGCACAATAGGGATGAGATAGAATGGGGGCAAAGTGAGCAATGGATTCCTCCTTTGCCAGTGCTGGCCACAAAGGATTTATTAATCTCTCTGGCACAAAGGTCTCACGTACAGTATCTTTAAGAATCTTGTAAGACACTGTGTATCCATTGCTTTTGAACAGTATTCCCTCCTGTGTGTGCTCACACACTGTTTCTTACAAGGTGCAAGGGGTTTATTATGCAGGCACTTGGTAGAACAACCAAATATTTGTTATTTGATTTATTATCGCATTCGATATTTATATTTCTTTCAGCAAGGCCCTTGCTACTTCATTCCTTTCAGCAATTTAAGGAATACTTAGAACAACTGAGCTTGATATAATTTAGGCAAAGAACAAAAATCTCTGGGGGGAACTTTGTTAGATTTGTGTCTCATCAAGAAATGATTTACAATTTGCATCAAGGCTGTTTGACGGAAAGTGGCAGATTTGTTTCTCCATCAAACCACCTAATCTGTAGATTTCTATTCCAGACCACTTCACTCTCACATAAATTGTCATTTCCCCAGCTTAACCACTCTCCGTGTTCCCACAAGCAGCAAAGCCTGGACCCCCATTCTCAGCCATTGGGCTGAGACGTGTAAATACCCAGCATCTGTCCTGGGGAGGAGAAGGGAAATTTACCTTCAGTGGAGTATTTGATAGAGTGGTGCCTGCGATGTCATTATACAAGGCAGAAAGCATGAGCCTGAGCATAAGAATTTTCTGGTGGACAGGAAGCTGGTAACAAAACGGTATTTGCTGAAAGAAGAATTTTCCAGTTTAATGGAAAGTTATTCATGAATTTCCTCAGGGCTGGTCTTAGCTCTGATCCTATTTCATGTTTTCATTAACAATGTTGGCACAAAATGCTGAAGTATGTTAATGGAATTTGCTTAATGACTTTGAGGATTTGAGTAGAAGAGACGGAATGAAGTTTGATAGCAGAGTGCAAGATCGTGTTTTTGAGGCCAGCAGAAACAGATTTCCTCTATCAGCTGAGAGCTTATCAGCTAAAATTGGGGGGAGCAGAGTGACCTTTGTATATTAGCCAGTAACACAGTGAGTTTGACTTTCTAGAGTTATGTAGCCCTATTAAAAAAACGAATGCAATGTGAAGGTGTGTCAGATAATATGTTGCCAGTGGAGATAACAATTTGTTGTATAAGGCGCCTGTGAGGCCCCAAGTGAAATTTGCCCAATTCTAGTCAGGCATAGCAAAACGTGAAGTCATGCAAGGTCAAACACCAGGGGAGGACTGCTGGAATGGTCACAAACCAGAACCAATCTCATGAGCTTCTAGTATGTCTTACTTATGTGAGTTTATCAAAAGGTATCATGGAAAACTGTCGGAAAAGCCAAGGTGCACCTCTGAGTGAAGAGATCTGAGTGTGACCCAAGGGTTCTGGAGGAACTGCAGCATGGTCTGGCTTGTCTTATCAGAAAAGACATGTGATTGTTCTCTGATCTCCCAACTTAAATGCCATTTCTCCTTCTTTGACGTTACCTTTATAAATCCTCTTGATGTATTTGCAGTGTCAACCCAAGAACAACTGGATGCAAGTAGACCAAGACAAAGTCTTGGGAAAGAATCCCGTGTTCCTAACTGTGAGAAGCAACCTTCACAAGCTGTTTTCAAAGGGAACAATGGCATGAAAAGGATATTTCAAAAGGGCTAGGATGTTTTATGAAGGGGATAATAGAGTGCTTTCATCTGTGCTGGCAGGGAAGGTCACTCTGATGGCTCTGGGAGCCTCCTTTTGCTAAATAAATCAGCAGACCAGGATTTCTGGATATCTGAGCATCCTTAGCTCTTACTACTGTGTATGTTCGCCACTGGCAATGAGCCTGAGTTTATCTCCATGTTTAAATACAGAGTTAGATGCCTCACTTTATGCTCAGGGTTTGAAAATTTATGCCTAAATCCTGAAGGCAACGCACAGGGAAAACATGTATTAGCTCAGAAAGCGCACACATATTCATATGTGCATTTCCTAAATATACTGGCATTAAAACCATTTCATTAGTCTAGGAGCTGTTCCAGACTTGATACCTGTGAAGAGAATTGATTTCTTTAGGGACATGTAGTTGCTGCACTGTCCTCTCCAATTTCTAGAGACTTTATATTGGAGAAATATTCCTTGAAATAGATATTCGTGAAGTTGCTCGATAATTCAGGGAGGGCTGATTCAGAGTGTTATAGCCCTAGTTAAAATCATATGCAAAAAAATCCAGTCTCATAAAAGGCAAAGGACACTCCCTGTACTCTGCCTGAGGTGGTGAGGAAAGAACAAGGGAGGATAGGTATGAGCTAGTCAGTGAGTTCTTTCTGATTTGATATGTTCTCTGACAGGACTGTGCATTTGGTGGCAGAAGACTGTGCACTATTATGCAGAATCACAGAACCCCCAGGGCAAGAAGGTACCTCAGGAGGTGTCTTGCTCAATTTCCTGCTCAGAGCAGGGTCACCACTGGGCAAAGATGGGATTGCTCAGCACTCTGCCCAGTTGTGTCTTAAAAACCTCTGAGGATGGAGGGTTCACAGTTTCTTCGGCCACAAATTTCACAATGCTTAATTGTTCTCACAGTGAAAATTATTTTGTGTGTATTCTTCCCTTTTTCAATTTATGACCACTGTCTATTGTTATCCTACCATGCATGTCAGTGAAGAGCCTGGCTTCATCTTCTCATTGACCTCCTCTTAGGTACTGGAAAGCTCTGTTTGGTCCCCACCTCATGTCTTTGCAATACTTCATTAAGAAGTATTCTCTTGGGCAGGGACACACTCCCCTAGATCAGGTTGCCCAAAGCCCCATCCAATCTGGCCCTGAACACTGCCAGGGAGGGGGCAGCCACAGCTTCTCTGGGCAACCTGGGACAGAGCCTCACCACCCTCATAAGGATTTTCTTCCTAATACCTAATCTAAACCTCCCCTCCTTCATCTTAAGGCCATTACCCTTTGTCCTATCATTCCATGCCCTTGTAAACAGTCCCTCTCCAGCTTTCCTGTCAGCCCTTTCAGGTGCTGGAAGGCTGCTCTAAGGTCTCCCTTGAGCCATCTCCATGCTATAGAAGCCTAAGTCTCTCAGCCTGTGTTTATAGGAGAGGAGCTCCAGTCCTCTGATGGTCTTTGTGGCCTTCCTCTGGACTGCCTCTAACATCTCCATGTCTTTATTATACTGGGGCCCCCAGAGCTGGGCACAGTAATAATACATAAATAATAATAACAATATAATACAAATAATAAACTTTTTTTTTTAAATCCAGAGGACACCTAGACACAATATATTATCAGTAAGTCAACTTAACTGACCCTGGTGTCTGTAGAGTTGTTCATCTCACATCTTCTCACTCCCCTCTCTGGCTGCAATTGCTCCTGGTGTTTTGTTCCCCCTTCTTAACTGTGTTACCCCAGAGGTGCTACCACCACGACTGATGGGCTCAGCTTTTGTCAGTAATCGGTCCATCTTGGAGCCACCTGGCATTTGATATATAGGGCATGGGGGAAGCTTCTACCAGGTTCTCTTAGAAGAGAATACCCTGTAACCCCCTGCTATCAAAACATTGCCACGCAAACCCACTTCAAGGATTAAAGCTGCTAACTTCTTGTCATCACAACTTGGGTCATAAACTTGGCCAGGGCTTCTGTTTTCCATTCTGTCAGGAAGAACCAGAGTGTAGATGGTTTTATGATGCACCTGGATTTTTCAGGCATTTTGGTTCTTCTTTCTTCTCTCTGTTAGTGTCTTCCAAAATACTCTCTGGTGAGTCCTTTTTTCCACCTCATATATTCCTCTGTCTCTGCATCAGCTGCTATGAGTACGCTGCTCTCCTTTTATGAAGCTCATCCCTCTCTGCACGTAAGGTCCTGCCTCACACTTTGAAAGCAGAGGGAATAGGCTTGGTTTTTTCTCTTCTCTGAGCCTCCAAGAGTGCTGCGTGAGCTCTCCTTGTGCTGGCTGCTCCACAGGAGAACGTGAGTGACAGAGAAGCTGCCATTCATCCTTCTTCCCCAGGAGGTCCTACAGCTTGCTTTTGTTCTCCATGTGTGGTGATCCTTCCCATATTTAGTAAATCTCCCTCAGCTGGGACGTCTGTTCCATGGTGATAGAAGCAGCAAAATGCTCTGGTTTGGGATCTCCCCTGCTAACATCAGAGTCTACTCCTCTGAAATTAATTTCTAAACCAGAGCAAATGCTATTGAAGGATTAATGTAAGATTAGAGTATTTATATTAAAGTACCTTATTATGTGAAAGAAAAAACATGTTCTTAGGTTATAACTGGAAGCTTGTTTTAGCTGTTCTATTAATTAGAGGTTTTCCTCGCCTAATGCTAGCGAAGAGACTCAATTTCATGCAAGTGAGACTAGATCCTTCTCAATTCCCAAGTGCTTTGTAGTTCTACTGCGCACAGTTGTGTGCAGCCCATGCTTCACACCGGTGCTTTTTTGGGCTTCTCTGCTGATCAGACCCTTGCCCTGCCCATCACGGTGCTTAGCATCTGTCCAAAACATCAACTGTCCCATAGCAGTGACGTCGATAACACGTTAATTTCGGTTCATTATGCTCAAAAGGAGATTGTTTCATCTGGAGAAGGTGTATGAAGCTTCCTTTCAGGAGGAGCTGACATCATGCCTAGTGGGCTTGTGTTGTTTAAAATGTAATTTGAAGGGTTCTTGCATGTCTACATGTTTATATAAACAATCACAACAGACACTGGCACATACACACTATGCATTTACTGTGACTTTTCTTTCATTGACAACCACATTGTATGGCCAGATTCCAATGTAAATTTTTAGACACAGACATACACACACACACTGGTACAGATAGATTTATAGATATAATTTGTATGGGGTTTAATTAATTTGGAATGTTTTCTGTAAAACATCATCTCACCGACAGGCCAGCGTATTCTGCTTGGCCAGCCTTTCAGTGCTGAGTCAGTGGCAGCAGTCTGAGTAACTGATGATGGGAGGCAACTGAAGTGAAGCCAGGAAGCCTGTGATGAGTTTGCTTTGTCAAACTTACTACTTCATTTTCTGCTGAGTATTTCCCACAGCAGGTAGCTCTGGAGCCTAATACAGCCACACAAGCACGAACATGGGCAATGTAAGGAGGTCATTTATACCAACAAGGGCTTGTGGCTCGGGCATGTTCAGTATATAACTGATCTGATGGTGTTTTACCTGAACAGTGAAGAAAGGTGAGACTGATGGTCATGCCCAGGTTCATATTTTTATGAACCGCTTCTTGTCTTCATCACAAGCTGACTCCTCAGCTTTCCCTTGTGTGGTTGAACACTGCATATTGGGCACTGAGAGCTCTGAAAGGCTGCTGGATTTAATCCATAAATTTCAACATTTGAATGCCATTTCCTAAGATTTTTTTTTTATAATTTTCCAACTGATACAAATGTGCACATCCTGTGTATTTTTACTCTTACCATTATTCTAGAGATATGACATCCTTTTCCCTGAAAGAAAAATTTGTGCCATGACTGCTGTGCTGTATCCTCCAGTCCTCTGTGTAATCTGGTCAGTGCCCAGGATGAGGTGGAAGAAATGTTAAGGTCTTCCAACCTCAGACTGGTTAAAAGGGTGATAAAGAGTCACAAACAGAAGGTTAAACAGAAGGTTGTGTACTGTGAATGTGGCAGGGATGGTTGCAGTCTTAGTGCCTCAGAAAATAAATGTGTCAGGGTGCTGTTAGAGGTTGTCTGCCAGATGAAGAAGCCATTCAGTTGATAACACAAGAAGGCAACACTCTGAAAGATGCACAAACCAGAAGCAAATTATCTGGATCACAGAATTGTAGGGGTTGGAAGGGACCTCGAGAGATCATCGGGTCCAACCCCCCTGCCAAAGCAGCTCCCTAGCTCATATTGCACAGATAGGCGTCCAGACGAGTCTTGAATATCTCCAGAGAAGGAGACTCCACAACCCCCTGGGCAGCCTGTGCCAGGGCTCTGTCATGGAAACAGATGCAGAAGTCAGGTAGTAACAAGGAGGAGCAGCAACAGGCTGGCAGAAGTTTGTCACCCAGCCAGTGTAAGGGAAGGTGCGGATGTTACACAAAGACAGGCTGTTCTCATTTCCCTGCATTTGCTTTGTGCTCCTGTCTATTGCACATGAAACACATTTACATATCCAGGGACGAAATGGAAATGATTGATGGAAAGGAGGTATTTTTGTTAATTGTTGTTGCTCTGAGTCATGCCTGGCTGGGACTGCTGGAAATGGGTGAGGAAAGACGTAGAGGTATAAATAATTGTCAAGAGCAACTTTTCTCTGTCAGTGTAGATGTTGGCAACTGCCTCTGAATCTTTGTCCATTATTTCTTTCATTTCTGCTCCCTTGGAGCTTCAATCATTTTCTGTCACAACCCTGTCAGTGCCTGCTGGATGTTGCAACAGCGGTGTCTTATGCTCAGAGCTGATGGGTGTTGGAGAGTTGGTCTGCTTTATCTGCACAACACTAGTGAAATGTGTCCACTTTTTGTCCTGTTAGTTGGAAAGCAATTCTTAATGTGCTGTCATACATGCAAGGTAGAGACAAAATGAGGTGAGCATCCAATTTGAGAAGACAAAGCTGTGCCTGAAGTACCTAAAGACGTTGCTCCTGACAGTGAACCTCTACTGCAGAGCACGTAGGAGGATTTCTGGTCCTTCCTACTCTGCAGGAATAGCTAAGAGAGATTTTAGAAATATCTGTCTGTGGATGGTTGTGTGATCCCTGGGTTCCACATTGATGTGGGCTATGTAAGTAACCAAAGGGAATCAAAACAGCTGAAGTACAGTTTGATCACATGTGAGCAGCAGCCGGAAAACTAAGAAGTTCCAAAATGAGTTCAGAAATATCAGAGTATTGTCTGATGCTAACACAAATCATGGCTTCCAGTGCAAGTGATCATAGAACTACATCCATGGCACTCCCTTGTTTATATCCTTCTACCTGCAACCCTTCTGCTGTGACATAATTCTTTATACAGCTGTTTCCATGAAATAATAGTTGAAGAAATAACCCTGCAGCAAACACATTCCACAGTTTGGCCTCATACCCTTATTCCAGAAAATACAGTATAGATTCTGTAGGTGGAGAGCGCAGAATGAATAAGGACAAAGCATTCAACCCTATATCCTTTTGCTTTGCTTGCACTGGAGAAAATATCTGCGTTTTGTGGGGAAATATTTATTTTTATGACAAACCTGAGCTTTATGGAGAAGCTACAAGGAATCTTTAGTGTCAGAAAATAGGTGACATCTGAAAAAAACCAGGTAATTGTCTTGGATATTGCTGGCAATTTTGAGATTTTTCATTTAACTATAGTTAGCTTTTGTATGAGATGGCCCTCACAAAGTGTTGGTTTATTTGCAAGGTAACTTGTCTGCAGCAAGCTTGCCTCCTGCTTACTTGCTTCATCCTTCTCTAGACTCAAGGAAGAGCACTGATCTCAGACTTTTCTTAAGAAATCTTCGGGCTCATGATTTATTAATGTATTGTTTGCAGTCAGATGAGTCATGCAAACTCCTAAGCCTATTTTTGTATCAGACCCGGTGTTAATTTTAGCCATGAATCTTCTGCTGGTTATTCTAGCTGACAGAAATCATAAGTATTTCGGTTTTGCTTTGTCTTTATGATATCATCCTGTAATTCAGGTGAGTTGTTATTGAATAAAACATTTCTCAGTAAAAAACTCAATTTGTGAAAGCCTGCTTGAAACATACTCAATTGCAGTCCATTTCAGATTGCCATAAATAGATGTACAAACTGAATTCAATAGCTAAAAGATGAACTGACAATGGGAGTTCTGCAGTTATTTGCTCTATTTCAAATCAATATTTCTTGGTGTCTCTTTTGTATTCTTGACAGGTGAGGTTGGATAATGATAATCTTTGTATCAACAATTGCTTTTGTGCTTCACGATTATAACTAATTTCAATCAAGCACTTGTCTAAAATTAAGTCATATTAATGGATTTTGGTCCTCTCATTATCTTCACTCCAACCCATTTAATAATGGGTTTCTTCTTAAGTAGGTGGCTCATGCCAGTCTTCCACATGGTGTGATTTCTAGCGCTGGCAGCATCCACATGAAATTGCTCACGTTACATTCTGACTGAGTGCTGTATGGATTATCACCTGCTACATGCACGTCTCAGACCAGAAGGGGCAAGGTTATATAAATCTCTTTTCCCACTGTTTTTGATGTCACTTAGCTTTCCAAAGTAGAAGGGAGTACACTTCAGTTAATTGGCTTCTGCATAAAGTAGCTACCACTGTACAGCTGATAGGTCAAAGTCATTCCATTTCGCTGATACCTGCTTATTCCCTTCAGTATCTCTTTCTCCCAATTTACCTCACATTTTCTTCACAGTATTTATGAAGCTTTACATTTTTTACTGTCTCAGAAGTAGTCACTTAAAGTGCCTAGAAAAAGTGAAGGGGGTGGTGGCGGTGGCAGGTGATTGTTTTATTGAAGAATAAAAAAGTTAAATGCCCCGAATCTTAAAACTGTGCTTAATGATATGTTTCAGGAACTTCTACTACATCACGATGCTGAGGGACCCGGTGTCGCGGTACCTGAGTGAATGGAAGCATGTCCAGCGGGGTGCGACGTGGAAAACGTCCCTCCATATGTGTGATGGAAGAAGCCCGACGCCAGACGAGCTGCCTACCTGTTACGAAGGGGACGACTGGTCTGGAGTCAGTTTACAGGAGTTCATGGACTGTAGCTACAACTTGGCCAACAACCGCCAGGTGCGCATGCTGGCCGACCTCAGCCTGGTGGGCTGCTACAACTTGACTTTCATGAACGAGAGCGAAAGAAACACGATCCTCCTCCAAAGCGCCAAGAACAATCTGAAAAACATGGCCTTCTTCGGGCTCACAGAGTTCCAGAGGAAAACGCAGTACCTCTTCGAGAGGACATTCAACCTGAAATTCATCTCCCCGTTCACCCAGTTCAACGTTACGCGGGCCTCCAACGTGGACATTGGTGAGGACGTGCGGCAGCGGATAGAGGAGCTGAATTTCTTGGACGTGCAGCTTTACGAATACGCAAAGGACCTGTTCCTGCAGCGCTTCCAGTACTCCAAGCAAGAAGAGCATCAGAAGAACCGCCTGAAGAGGCGAGAGGAGAAGCGGCTGCTGCGAGAGCAGAGAGTTCACCAGTGGCCAAGGGAAGAGGCAGCAGAAGTAGCTATTACAGAAGATTATAATAGCCAGGTCGCGAGATGGTGATGCCCCTCCATCTTGACTAACCGCTGAGAGGATCAGAGAATTTGCAGCTTGACTACCTGGGAATTAGCCAAGGAAGGCCTGCCGCTTTGGTAAATGAGACCGCATCTGACAGCTCCTCCTCCTTGTCTCAGTTTTTCTCGGTTTCAGCCAGTGGGGAGAATGTATTTTTTTTTCTCAATAGGCATTGATTAGTGTTACTAAATGGCAGTAGAATAGATTCCCATTCAAAAAGACTTCCTTCAAAGCCCTAAGCTATGGGGATGTGTTGAAGAGAGAGCTATATCCTTTGTCTTAACATAACAGAGGTACCCTAAACGACATGAGCTACCAAAACTTGTGCAGACATGAATGAAAAATTGGAGAAAAAAACCCTTTTTGGTTCCTCTGTGACATGAGAGCTGGTTTATTTCATAATGTCCTTTGCGACTGTAGTGCGTAGCTTCCTAGTGAAGGTAATGGAGGAAATCATATTGCCCTTCAGACTTTTACATGCTGTGATTTGATTAAGGGAAGAATTTGCTGAGGTGATTAAAAAAAAGACCTGGGAAATGTGGGATTGGGGCATCGCTTGTTCTGTTCTGTCAACCAGCTATCAGAGATGATTTATAAGTGATGGGAGGTTAGCTTATTTCTCCGCAGATGTTGAGAATACCAAGCTCAGCCAGGTAGCAGCCCTCTTTCTGAGTGCATGTGGCAAAGGGAAAGCCTTGAGAAATTAGGTCCATGTGGCAGCTGGGCACAAGTCACGGAGATTATCTGGCTGGAGGCAATGAAATCAGCCTTCTCATTGACAGAAGGTGAAGAGGGGCCAAGCAAACCGCAGGGAAGAGGAAAGAGAAAGCAGGAAAAGCTTAAATATTAGTGTGACATTTTCCAGATTCGCTGTAAAAGCCTGGAGATATATTGTCTGTGAAGGTAGGCAGGTTTATGATATTGTCTGTTAAAATACATCGATGCCAAGTGAATACAATTTAAAGTGGTTTTCTCTCTAGGTACAATAGTGGCTAGAAAAAAAAAATCAGCTTTCATTTTTATAGGATATATAATGGATCTGTGGAAAGTCTTGGTATTTATTACTTGGTATGAAGATTCTTTGTAAATTTATTGTTTTCATGATGAGAGATCTGTATCTGTTTTTCTTCCTTGTCTAGAAAAAGATTCAATGGGTTCTTCCTCCACGCATTACTTTCTTGTGGCTGAACTGCATCTATTTATTCCAAGATCTTCTGTTGTTCCATTTGTAATGGTGAAATTTTAAAAAGAGGGTCCTGTGCACTATAGATCTTTTGAGAGAGGTTTTTTTCCTTCTTCTTCTTCTTCTAGCATAAATGTAAAGCATTAGGAAGAAATTTCTCTAAGTGCCTCAACGTGGCTGCTAAATCGAGATGCTGAAAGTATATTATTGCATGCATGAATGGCTTCTACCTTACAGATTTGCTAATTAGCGATACCAGAGTACCTGATGTGGATGCACATTTCTCATTTCTTTTCAAAATTCAAGGTTTTAACCAGTCAGTAAAAAGCTAATGTATTACAGGGAAGAAAAAAAAAAAAGAGGCTGAATTTTAAAATTTGTCCCTTCATTTCCAAGTCTTTTTTTTTCCACAGTGCATGCTGGTATCTTCTTTTTCTTCTGATAATGCTGTTGCTATTCATCTATGCACAATATCAAAAATATGATCTAATGATCCTGTGGAGTTAATGCATACAATAATACATTAAACATCATTGAATATCATAATGGCTCTTGAGAAGTGGAGAGGGCTCCTGGGATGATGCCTCATTATCAATGTAGTTTGTTAGCAATGTGCTGCTTTACACCTGATTGTCAATATGTGCTACGTTTGGGGTGAGAACGGTGATTTTTGGTCCATAATACCTGTTCCACTGGTGGATCATGTGCATCTCCTCCCACCTCTGCACTCAGAAGGGAAAACACGGGACTGCAGATGGTTATTCTCCTGCCTGAGCATGGGATGCCTGCCTCAGAGAAGAATGAGGAGCTCTCTAGGCTCCCCAAACAGCACTGCTTGGATCCCCACCGCCTGGAAGAGGCGCTTAGATGCCTCGCTCACGTACAGACACCTACCTTCAGAGATTTAAATTGAATTGTTTACACTGTAGGACTGAAGCTTCCTCTTTGTGTCCTGGCTGTGGGATGGCAAAGCCATGGAGAGCCAAGCCTGACAGGCATTATTGCACCCTTAGCGCACTGCAGGTAGTTCACAGTGAGCTGCCATCTTACCCACTGGCACCTGGGCTTCAGGCCGGGCTGGCCTGGCCCTGCTGTGGGAAGGAGCTTTTGGGTTAGTGATACAGGGATGACTCAGGCCTCCCAGCAGGAGAGGGGAAGGACACCTTTGGCACCTGGTACACCACATCCAGGATTTGCAAGCGTGCTTCTGGTGCCCCTGGGCACGGGGGCTGCATGTGCAGAGGCAGAGGTGGTGGGCAGTGGTGCAGGGTGTGTGGGACAGGCAGGGCTGGCAGGCAGGGGGACGGGACTTGGCAGGAGGGGCTGTGCAGGAGAGAAGGGAGGAAAGAGGCAAGGCCAAATTCACATTAAGGAGGAAGATAAGTGAGGAAGTGGAATCAGTCGCAGTCCATCCCTTCTTTTTTCTCACGAGCACAAAAAATACAGGGTCCCTTTCCTTGTGTCCTTGCCTCTTTTCCCCAGCAGGCCACCTCTCTGTGCCGCTCATGGCAATGGGGGCCTCATTTTTCATTTAGAAAATGCAGTGTTATCTTTTCAGAGGAGAGGAGAGAGAGCTTAGAAATTGTTCCCTGCAGCCTCACCAGTAACTGTAAGTACCAATTTCAGATGCCTGAGCACACCAACCCTTCTCCAGACTATTCCTTCTGCCTGACACAAAAGAAAGCCTAATGAGTAAAATCAAAGCAGTCTTTGGGCAGTTTACATTAGCTTTAATAGTTTGGCAATACCTTAATGCATGGCTAACCTTTTCCTTCAGTCATTTCCCAGGAGACAGGGTTAGGGTCCTGAAGAGCTGCTAATGTGCTGGAGCATCTGTGTTAACAAAATTTGCCTTAAGGTTTGGGATTTAGTTAAAATTGAAGTTGTTTTGTTATTGTGGGGCTTTTTTTGTTGTGCTTTGTTGTGGGGTTTTTTTTCCTGTGTAGCAGATCGCCTTGGTTGTGCAGGAGCAATTGGGAAAGGGGGCAGCCAGCGACAGAGATCTTGCCCAGAGCCCCTGGGACTGAAGGACCAGATATCTCCTTGCCCAGGTCCAGTAGCAGATCCAGCAAACTCAGTATGCCATCAACACAGGTTTTCTTGACAGAATACCCTGGCATGGCACGTGAAAAATAAAGCAGATTTTGGAAATACTTTCAGGCTGACTTCTAAGACCCAGGCTTGCAGACTTTCTTCTTGGGCACTGCGCCCAAAATAATGTAACAGGAAAGCCAAATAAAGGCCCCTGTTCATATCTCTGTTTTTCCAGGGTTTTGTTGCTCTGACAGCACGGACTTCACTGTAATTACACTGACTCGAATAAGATCGGAGCTCAGTGTGTTCCTTTCAAAACCTTCGGGAGCAACAACGCTATAGGATTTCTGTCCATCTTCCTGGCATTATTTTGTTGCTTAAACAAGGCAATTTGGCTTCTGCTACTGTGGTGCTGAAACAAATCTCATTCCTTTGTAATGGAGATGTTCTTGCTAATCTCCCCCATCACATCCTTGGCTCTGGCTGCCTTTCCAGTTATAATTCAGTGTAGGCTTGGAGCAGACAGAGAAACATGCTGTGTTGTTAAAACTTGTTCCTGGTAATTTGATGTCTAGTCCAAGAACTCAGCCTGTTGCCTATGGGCCATACTTTATTAAGGAATGAAAATTTGTCCCCTCTTCCCCACTCACCAGTGCTAACAATAAAAAGCTTGATCACCACGGGGAACGAAAAAACAAACACCGTTTCTGATGTTGGGTATTCTTCACACAGTTGTGTTAATAATGAGGCTGAGGCCCCTACCCAATATGTGGTAGTCATTTGCAGGTCACCAAAAACAGATGTACAGAGCCAAAAAGTGACAGAAGTCAGATCCAGGGCCAGACTTCCTAACTGCAGAGTATTCGTTCAGCCAAACCAAATGGCAGGTCACATCACCTTTGCATCTGGAGGTGGTGTAGCAACCAGGACATTTCTCAAGTTGGCCTTCTCATTAACACATGCTTCCTTCTGCACTAGTGGATTGTGTGTGTGCCCCCCACCCTCACCCCCCGCCCCCTAGTCTTGTATCAGTTGTGAGCATTGATGTCATAAAACTTGTTATCTTGCTGACACTTTTTTTTAACCCCTGTAGCTGTTCCCCTGATGTATGTGGAGATACTCTTTTTTTGGTCAGGGATAAGGAATATCCTGTTTCCCAGCTGGTAGAAACTATCCTGTTTGTGATGAATAATCAAGATAATTTTGCTGGAGCAGATTGCTGTATCCTCCCTACATGTGGCAAAAGCATACTTGGAAAAGGTACTGAGTTTGCACTGAAACACTTCTTTCAGTTTGGTTCTTGTGATACTTTCTTGGTTGATATTTTGTGGAAGGAAATGGGTTCCATAGCCTACAGTGTTCTTGGCTTTCTTCTTGGCCCTATCACTAGCTTTGTGATTTCAAATAAATGTTGGAAGTGAAAAAAAAAAAAATCAAGAGTTCCCATCAGTTGCCATATTTAAGATGAAAGAGTAAATTAATAGGCTGTAAATTACTTTATTCTTTAAGAATTTTCCTTCTGTTTATGTGCAATAATGTGTGTGAACTCTGCTATTAAAAGATTGTATTGTGAGTAACCATATCTACTTTTATTCCTATTTACAAGATAGTTTGTAGATCTAGGGATTTTCATTGATGTAAAGCACAATTTAATGAATTATTTAATGTGTTTAACCATTGTGATGTCAAAAGCAATTGTTTTCATATATTTATTTGTTGGTGGTTTTCTGTAAAATGATGCTCATTAAGAGATCTGTTAAAAATGAAGAAGTTTTGTTGAATATTGTTGGGTCCATGAATTACTTATGAGCAACAAATAAACATTGTTTGTGTTTTTGAAACACTAAAGGTTTCATCTTATCTACATAGCCATAAAAATGACTAAAAATTGCCTCTCCTGTGAAGATAGGCTGAGAGAGTTGCATCTAGCTCTGGGGTCCGCAGTACAAAGAAGACATGGAGATGTTGGAGCCAGTCCAGAGCAGGGCCACAAAGACCATCAGAGGGATGGAGCTCCTCTCCTATGGACACAGGCTGGGAGACGTGGGCTGCTTCAGCATGAAGAAGGCTCCAGGGAGACTTTATAGCAGCCTTTCCAGTACCTGAAGGGGCCTACAGGAAAGCTGGAGAGAAACTGTTTACAAGGACGTGGAGTGATAGGACAAGTGGTAATGGCCTTAAGCTGAAGGAGGGGAGATTTAAATTAGGTAATAGGAAGAATTCTTCCCTGTGAGGGTGGTGAGGCTCTGTCCCAGGTTGCTCAGAGAAGCTGTGGCTGCCCCCTCCCTGGCAGTGTTGAAGGCCAGGTTGGATGCAGCAACCTGGTCTAGCGGAGGGTGCCCTTGCCCATGGCAGGGGGGTTGGAACTGGTTGGTCTTTGAGGTTCCTTCCAACTCGAACCATTCTACAAGTATAAAAAATGCTTCTGTATTGCCAGTTTCAAGCATTAGTGAAGATCCACCATGACCATAATTATGTTTTTACAGCAAAATCCTTTGATTCCAATTCACTTTTCTGGGCTTTAGCTTAGATTGAACTAAGACTGGCAGCTTAAGATTCGTATAGTCACCAGCCCTAATTCAAGTGACCCCAGTGTCAGAATTTCCATACTTGGATTGAATTAAGACTTAAGTATGCAAATAGTGGTAGTGAATTTGTTGTACTTCATTTGTACTTCAGCAGCACCAAGGACCAGTCCAAACTCAGAATGATCTCATGAACTGCGGTGGGGAAGGAGGAAAAGTTGCACTCTGATGCCACACCATTAGCCTCATATGTTTGTCCTTGTATCTTCTGAGGGTTCATGGACCTTGGAAGGAGCTGATTGGTTTTTCAGCCATACCATTTCATGTAAGTGCATGTATGCAGGGAACTAGGACAGGGGATGGGGGCATGTATGGGCATGGACAGACTTGAGTAAGGAGGAAAGGTTGACCTCTCTTTCACAGAGTAACAGAGGCCCTCTGTTAGGTCTGCTCCTTCCAAGATTAGTCCAGGTCCCTGTTCTGTTTTAAAAGATGAAAACCTCGTCTCAATTTTCCCAACCACAAGCCTTGTAGACACACCACATCCCTGGGGCTTTGGTTAAAAGAGAAGATTATGTTGCAGCAAATTAGGGTGAAGTGACCACAATCTACCCCTTTTTGATCAACTGACCTCTGTGGAATGTTGTTAATGGTTGTATTTTTATATACATGTATATTTATATAGCCTGCATGAGAAATTACTCTTGGGACACAACAAAGATAGCATAGAAGAAAGGAATCTGTCAGAGGTTCTGATCAGTTTTGTTTTCTTTATCTCAACACCCTATGCTCAAACAGCTGCTCTATAAAAAGCACCACTCTAAGCAGGGGTGGTTTGAGCCTGTAGTAATCAGTACCTCTCTAGAATTTCTTTTCGTATCAGTCTCCCTTTTTTTTTAAAATTTCTATAACTCCATTTGCTTCAACACTGAATTAATCCATACTGCTGGTTTGTTCTTGAAGTCTTCATGTATGTGTATGTATGGGCATTGGGACTCTTAATATGTTGGAGATCTTTATGACCAGGTTTATAGTAATGAAGAAGTAGGTACATTTGTACATATGCCTTGCAAGAGGACTGTGTGAGATAATCTTTCAGTGCTGTTAATGCGGCAGGCAAACTATGACCTGGTTGCCATAACAGAAACATGGTGGGATTGCTCCCATGACTGGAGTGCTGCAATGGATGGCTACAAACTCTTCAGGAGAGACAGGCAAGGAAGGAGGGGTGGTGGTGTGGCTCTATACGTTAGGGAATCCTTTTCTGCCACTGAGATTGTGACTAGGGATGATAACATTGAATCCCTATGGGTAAAGATCAGAGGAAGGGCTGACAAGGCAGACATCCTGGTGGGCGTCTGTTATAGACCGCCAAACCAGGATGAAGAGACAGATGAGGTGTTCTACAAGCAGCTGGCACGAGCTGCACGGTCATCAGCCCTTGTGCTCATGGGGGACTTCAACTTCCCTGACATATGCTGGGAGTACAGCACAGCACAGAAGAAGCAGTCTAGGAGGTTTTTGGAGTGCACAGAGAATGCATTCCTGATGCAGCTGGTCAGAGAGCCCACAAGAGGAACTGCCCCGCTAGACCTGCTGTTCGTGAACAGGGAAGGTCTGGTAGGAGATGTGAAGGTTGGGGGCTGCCTTGGACAGAGTGACCATGAAATGATACATTTCTCAATTCATGGTGGAGCTTGGAGGGGGAATAGTAAAACTGCTACCTTGGACTTTCAGAGGGCAGACTTTGATTTGTTCGAGAGACTGGTAGGGGGAGTCCCTTGGCATTCAGTCTTAGCGAACAAAGGGGTACAAGAGAGCTGGTTGCTCTTCAAGAAGGAAGTCGTAAGGGCGCAGGAGCAGGCGGTCCCCCTGAGCCGCAAAATGAGCCGGCGGGGAAGAAGACCAGCGTGGATGAATAGGGAGTTACTCTTGAGGCTCCGTGAGAAAAAGAGAATCTACCGCCTGTGGAAGGAGGGACGGGTAACTGAGAATGAATTCAAGGAAGTTGTCAGGATGTGTAGAGGTGAAATCAGAAAGGCAAAAGCCCAGCTTGAATTTAACCTGGCCGCTGGGGTGAAAAAGAATAATAAACTCTTTTATAAGTACATTAACAGTAAGAGGAGGACAAAGGAGAATATCCACTCTTTACTGGATGAGGCTGGGAATGTGATCACTGAGGATAAGGAAAAGGCGGAGGTTCTGAATGCCTTCTTTACGTCTGTCTTTAAAGGTCAAACAGATCCTCAGGGTACCCCTCTCTCTGACCTGGTAGTCTCAGCTGGGGAGCATGCTAACTCCCCTGTGATTCTGGAAGAAACAGTCAGAGACTTCCTACTCCAACTGGACTGCCACAAGTCCATGGGGCCGGATGAGATCCACCCGAGAGTGCTGAGGAAACTGGCAGAGGTGGTAGCCGAGCCGCTTTCCATTATCTATCAGTCCTCCTTGCTGACTGGTGAGGTCCCAGAAGACTGGAGGCTTGCCAATGTGACTCCCATTTACAAGAAAGGTTGTAAGGAGGATCCGGGGAACTACAGGCCTGTTAGCCTGACCTCGGTTCCAGGGAAGGTTATGGAACAGATAGTCTTGAGGGAGATCATGCGGTATGTGCGGGATGGCCGGGGGATCAGGCCTAGCCAGCATGGCTTCATGAAGGGCAGGTCCTGTTTGACCAACCTGATCTCCTTCTATGATCTAGTGACCCATCTGCTGGATGAGGGAAAGGCTGTTGATGTGGTCTACCTAGACTTCAGCAAAGCCTTTGACACTGTCTCCCACAGTATTCTCCTGCAGAAGCTGGCAGCCCGTGGCTTGGATGGGTACACCCTCGGCTGGGTAAGGAGCTGGCTGGAGGGCCGGGCTCAGAGAGTGGTAGTAAATGGAGTTAAATCCAGCTGGCGACCGGTCACGAGTGGTGTTCCCCAGGGGTCGGTGCTGGGGCCTGTCCTCTTCAATATCTTTATTGATGACCTAGATGAGGGCATTGAGTGCACACAGAATCACAGAATCACAGAATTGTAGGGGTTGGAAGGGACCTCGAGAGATCATCGGGTCCAACCCCCCTGCCAAAGCAGGCTCCCTAGCTCATATTGCTCAGATAGGCGTCCAGGCGGGTCTTGAATATCTCCAGTGAAGGAGACTCCACCACCTCCCTGGGCAGCCTATTCCAGTGCTCAGTCACCCTCACTGTGAAAAAGTTCTTCCGCATGTTGGTGCGGAACTTCCTGTGCTCCAACTTGCAGCCATTGCCCCTTGTCCTATCCCCACAGACCACTGAAAAGGGGCTGGCCGATTCCCCCTGCATCCCCTGCTTCAGATAATTATAAACTTTGATTAGGTCCCCCCTTAGTCTTCTTTTCTCCAGGCTGAACAGTCCCAGCTTACTCAGCCTTTCCTCATAGGGGAGATGCTCTAGGCCCTTAATCGTCTTCGTAGCCCTTCTTTGGACTCTTTCCAGGAGATCCCTGTCCTTTTTATACCAAGGAGCCCAGAACTGGACACAATACTCCAGGTGGGGCCTGACCAGGGCAGAGTAGAGAGGGAGGATCACCTCCTTTGACCTGCTGGCTACACTTCTCCTGATGCATCCCAGGATCCCATTGGCTCTCTTGGCCACCGAGGCACACTGCTGGCTCATGGCCAACCTGTCATCTACCAGGACCCCCAGGTCCTTCTCCACTGAGCTCTTCTCCAGCAGGTCATCCCCCAGCCTGTACTGATACAAACAGTTGTTCCTTCCCAGGTGCAAGACTTTACACTTGCTTTTGTTGAACTTCATCTGGTTTCTCACTGCCCAGCTCTCCAGCCTGTCCAGGTCTCTCTGGATGGCAGCGCAGTGCTCCTGCGTGTCAGCCACTCCTCCCAGCTTTGTATCATCGGCGTACTTGCTGAGGGTGGATGTTATTCCCTCATCAAGATCGTCAATGAAGATATTAAACAGGACTGCACCCAACACTGAGCCCTGGGGAACACCGCTGGTAACAGGCCTCCAGTCAGATTCTACTCCACGAATCACAACCCTCTGGGTTCGGTCCGACAGCCAATTCTCAACCCACCTCACTGTCCACTCATCTATCCCATGCTTTCTCAGCTTTGCTATCAGGATGTCATGGGAGACAGTATCAAAGGCCTTGCTGAAGTCAAGGTAGATGACATCCACTGCTCTCCCTCCATCTACCCAGCCTGTCATGAGATCGTAGAAGGCTATGAGGTTGGTCGAGCACGATTTCCCCTTAGTGAATCCATGCTGACTACTCCTCATGACCTTCTTCTCTTCCAATTGCTTGGAGATGGCATCCAGAACAAGCTGTTCCATTACCTTTCCAGGGGCAGAGGTGAGGCTGACTGGCCTATAGTTACTAGGTTCCTCCTTCTTGCCCTTTTTAAAGACTGGAGTGACATTGGCTATCCTCCAGTCTTCAGGCACTTCTCCTGTCCTCCAAGACCTGTCGAAGATGATAGAGAGCGGCTCAGCAATCACCTCCGCCAGCTCCCTCAGCACACGTGGATGTAACCCATCTGGGCCCATGGATTTGTGTGCATTAATCCCTTTGAGCCGCTCCTGGACCTCCCCTACTTGAACCAGAGGGAAATTCTTCATTTCCCAATCAGTCCTACTCTCATCCAGTGTCTGTGGGTCCCAGGGGGCCTTTGAAGTGAAGACCGAAGCAAAGGCGGCATTCAATATCTCCACTTTCTCAGCATCCCCCGTAACCAGGACACCCTCCTTATTCAGCAAGGGACCTACATTATCCCTGGACATCCTCTTACTGTTCACGTATCTAAAAAACCCCTTTTTATTATCCTTTATGTCCCTTGCCAGCTTAATTTCCAAGAGGGCTTTAGCCTTCCTAGTTGCATCCCTACAGGCCCTGACCACATTCCTGTATTCTTCCCAGGTGCTCAGACCCTTTTTCCACGATTCATAGATCTTCTGCTTCTCTTTGAGTTTGCTCAATAGCTCCCTGTTCATCCATGCAGGTCTTCTGCCTCTCTTTCCCCATTTCCTCCTCAAAGGGATGCATCGTTCCTGTGCTTGGAAGAAGTGCTGTTTGAATGCTAGCCAGCTCTCGCAGGCTCCCATTCCTTCAAACAGCGTAGCCCACGGGATAGCCCCCATTAAGTGGCGGAGGAGATCAAAGTTAGCTCTACCAAAATTCAGGGTAGCTATCCTACTTTTTGGCTTGCTTCTTCCACCCAGGATCATGAACTGAACCATTTCATGGTCGCTTTGCCCTAAGCTGCCCCCGACCTTCACTTCCCTAACAAGTCCATCCTTGTTAGTGAAAACAAGGTCCAGCAGCCGCCCTCCCCTTGTGGGCTCCTGCACCATCTGTAGCAGGAAATTGTCTTCAACACACTGCAGAAATTGTCTGGACTGCATACGACTGGCCGTATTGCTTGCCCAGCAAATATCTGGGTAGTTGAAGTCCCCCATAAGGATCAGTGCCCGGGAACTTGAGGCTACTTCTAACTGTTTATGGAATGCGTTATCTACCTGCTCCTCTTGATCAGGGGGCCTATAGCACACTCCCACAACAATGTCCCCCATACCGGTTTGCCCCTTGATTTTAACCCACAAGCACTCGACAGAAGGTTCATCCTTCCCCAGGTGGAGCTCAACACATTCTAGGTGCTCTCTCACATAAAGAGCAACTCCTCCACCTCGCTTCCCTAGCCTGTCTTTCCTAAAAAGCACATAGCCATCCATGACAGTGTGCCAGTCGTCCAGGTTGTCCCACCATGTCTCTGTGATTGCGATGAGATCATGGCCCTGCGACCGCACAAAGATCTCTAGTTCTTCTTGTTTGTTCCCCATGCTACGTGCATTTGTGTAAAGACAGTTCAGTGGTGAAGCAGATGTAGGTATCCTCAACGGCCCACAGCGAGATTTCTGACAGGGGACTGGCAAAAGTGGCTCCACGGAGGAGTACTCAGGGCAGTCCACAGAATTTTCCCTACTCTCACGTGGAAAAACGTCCCCAAGTCCATGACTGTGCTGTTGGTATTTACCTCTTCCCACCGTCAACTCCCGTTGTGTCTCCCTCAGTAAGTTTGCAGATGACACTAAATTGGCTGGGAGTGTGGATCTGCCTGGGGGTAGCGAGGCCCTACAGAGGGATCTGGACAGGCTGGAGAGCTGGGCTGAAGCCAATGGCATGAGGTTCAACAAGAGCAAATGCCGAGTCCTGCACTTTGGCCACAACAACCCCAGGCAGCGCTATAGGCTTGGGGCGGAGTGGCTGGAGGACTGTGTGGAGGAAATGGACCTGGGGGTACTGATTGATGCACGGCTGAACATGAGCCGACAGTGTGCGCGGGTGGCCAAGAAGGCCAACGGCATCCTGGCTTGCATCAAAAATAGTGTTACTAGTAGGAGCAGGGAGGTAATTGTCCCCCTGTACTCAGCACTTGTGAGGCCGCATCTCGAGTACTGTGTTCAGTTTTGGGCCCCTCACTACAGGAAAGACATTGAGGCTCTGGAACGCGTTCAGAGGAGGGCTACTAAGCTGGTGAGGGGTCTGGAACACAGGCCTTACGAGGAGCGTCTGAGGAAGCTGGGATTGTTCAGCCTGGAGAAGAGGAGGCTTAGGGGAGACCTTATAGCTCTCTATAACTTCCTGAAGGGAGGTTGTAGTGAGCTGGGGGTCGGCCTCTTCTCCCGTGTAGGCAGTGACAGAACTAGAGGGAATGGTAGCAAGCTGCGCCACGGGAGATTCAGGCTCGACATTAGGAAGCACTACTTCTCAGAAAGGGTAGTCAGGCACTGGAATGCACTGCCCAGGGAGGTGGTGGAGTCACCAACCCTGGGGGTGTTCAAGGAAAGACTGGATGTTGTATTGAGGGATATGGTTTAGTGGGAGCTAGTAGTAATAGGTGAATGGTTGGACTGGATGATCTTCTAGGTCTTTTCCAACCTTGATAATTCTGTGATTCTGTGATTCTGTGAAATCACCCCCTGCAAGTTTGCATATTCATGCCACCCATACCTATGTTAGGATATAACATTTTAGGGAAGAAAAAGGGTTGGAGGACTTCATAACCCTCGGGTTTCTGTAGATGGTGGAGGTGGTGGTAGTATCTCATTGCTTGCTTGGTTGCTGCTGTGAAACAAGATTAGTTCTTGAGAGACACATGTCAGCCTCCAGAAACTCATACTATTGTTTGAAACCAAAGAAACTGATGGCTGAGTGGTCATGAAGGTTGGATCCTGACAGTGAAGGCCAGATGGCATGGGGAGTTCATACTACTGGGAGACGATTCAGGCTGCAAAACAGAATCATACGGTGCTGGTTTTGGTACCCTGAAGTGGCCCATTTCATCTCCAGCTGCTGCTCCAGCAGGATGCTGGTCTCAGAATAGATGCTTTGTCACATCTATAAACCCTGTGCAGATGTCCTAGATACCTGCAGATCTCCAAACAAGTTTCTCTGATGGAGACTTATAGTTAGGAACCTTTGAGGGGGGCACCCCTTGAGACAACCTGCAAGCTGAGAGTCCGTTGTTGCCATCAGTCACAAAACTGAATGCACTGAGGGGCTGTGTGAGTGCTGGAGGAGCAAAAGAAATGTTACATTCCCAGGTCCTGCACTCTGGTGAAAGCAGATATGAAGTAGGGCAGCAGGATAGTAAATTAAATAAATGTATTGCTGATAAATATTTCTACAGAGCAAAAGGAGAAATGGATTTTGCCACCAGAAGAGAGATAATTTTTTTTTCCACATACATGGTTACATTTCAAGAAATACGGCCCAAAATTGTACTGTTATGCACAGTTTATGGCCCAGATAAAAGCAGGAGTGAGGCTCAGTATTGCTGGGCTCCGTTATGTATGGTTGGAGAAGGGCTTTGGTTTTTAAGATTTCATTGACATTCATTTCTACTTTAGCTACAGAGTCTCCAACGAGGTCTGACACCTCTCAGCATTTGCTATGAAATTTGTGAGCATGCCCCTAAGATTCCAAAGATGAGCAGGTGAGATTAGATAACATGGAGGTGGGGCCATGACTTACAAATCCTGCTGTCCTGTAGAAGCACAAAGCCCTGAAAGCATGTCACGTTGAGAACAAGTCACTTGGACGAGGGGGCAGGGGGTACTGCAGGAGGTTTTCCACTGTGTGAGAAGCTCGCTGCTTCTCTGTGAAACATACTGAGTGAGATTCCCCTTGCATAATCTTCTCTACCTTCTCTAGAGGCTGCCTCCTCTAGATAGGTCTAGAGGAGGCAGCCAATCTTCTCATGCAACCCTTCGGGACCTCCTTACATGCTAAGGAGGTAAATGCACTTTCAGGGCACATGCATCTGGCCTGCTTTAGACATCTACAATGGTGTAAGAAGAACCTCATCCCAGGAATGGCTCCTTCCTCTCTCTGTTTGTAACGGGGAAAAAGCAAATCCCCTGGTGTACTTTAAAGGAGGTGAAGCCTCACCCATGAAATAGGACAAGGGGGCAGCGCTTCACTTTTGGAAAGACTGCACTTGAAATGGAAGCAAGGCTTCCAAGTGGATAGGTCTAGAGGCATTTGAAGATGCAACAAAGACCATGAGGGTAGAATTAAGGACTGAGAGAGTTTATCTGGGGAGCCTCTAGGCAAAGACGATGATCAAAACCACTGTAATGTGTAAGGTAGCAAAGAATAGAAGTGGGGAGGCATGAGAGCATGAGAGAGACAAAGAGACGCCCACGGCAAGAGGCATGTGTGGGTGTGAAGATCCCCAGAAAAATCTGCTTAGATGTCTATTTTTCAGTGAAATAATTGGCAGTTGATTTTGATTGATTTCTGTGTTACTCTGAATTCTAGACTAGATACAGAGAAATGGTCCTCCATCCAGCACAAACTACTGAAAGCTCAGCAATTGCTTGATAGCTTGGGTGTGTCCATATGTGAGATGGAGCCTCATGGGCTTTCTGATCAATCTACATTTTTTAAAATGTTTGTTGGTGGTAGGAAATTGTCTTGCAGAACATTTCTAAGACAGTACTAGTCTCAGAGATGAAGGTAGAATAAGAAATACTGAATGCTCCCCCAGTCCTCCATCATTCTTGGTCATGTGGTAGGATTTGTGTGAATGTCCTCCTGGGGACCGATGCTTCTTAGGGCAAATCCCTTCCTCTGCATCAACCATAGAGCAAGTCCTATCTCAGGTTAGCTTCTGCAGACCTTAGCCAGTCTCGCAGCTTTCCTTGCTTCCTCTCCCTCACTTTTTGAGTCCCTTTGACTTCTGATATGCTCACACAAGCACAGTTACCATGACTATCCATGAATTTGGATCTCTTCTCAGCTTGTGCCTCCCAGCTCACTAGGGATGCCCTTGCTCGCTCCAAGCATCCTGCTCTCCATGCAAAGAACAAAAGAACAGATGGGTTAAATGGGAGCTCCAGCTGCTCCAGCTGAGTGAGACGTGGTGACCAAGACTCCAGAATGTGGCCTTGGGTGTATAATTTACACAAACATAGGTTAACTCAGCTGTATGTTTGTAAGAATTAAATGGCAAATATTAAATGAGTTACAGTTTTTGAAAGGTTTAGATAAACAATCACAGGATGTTTCATCTTCTATTTGGATCAGCCAGGCAGCCAGCTCAGCAGATCATGGGCTGAATTCAAACTTTGTCTCCTGGGCCTGAGCCAGACTTGTCACTGTCAGATTTTGTTCTAAAGAAACAACTTTGGTTATAAACTCCAAGCGGAATTTATCAGTCAACATTGTCTATGCCACATTTAAAGCTATTTTAATAAATAAAATTATTTTTTAAAAGTAGTATAAATATTTGAAGGAATGAGTATGTGGGAAATAGGTATTTCTGTACCTCTGGTTAATATATGCAATCTTGTTGAGTCATAATGGTCCCAGGCTTGGGAAATGTAGGCACTAGTAGAGGGTGATTCATCTCCTGAAACACCTGCCTAAACCAGGACGTGCTAATCTGCCTTTTTATTTTCTGTGCACAGCAGAGGGAGGCAAACTGAAGAAATCTAAAGCAGATTAATCGTATTTGTAGACTCCAATTTATCCTCTTTGATGGCACGCCCACTGGATGAGCCCTGTGTATTTTACACTTACAGTGACCTCTTTAATATAACTGAGAAATCTGGGTCATCTCCCTCTGCCAACAGCATCCTATGAACAAAACTATAAAGTTTTACATTAAAGACAGGTTTTTGGAACAGCCAAACCAGGGACAACTAGACCTGCATTCTCTCTCTGATAGGGGCCCAAGTGTCTTCTTGCAAGATCAGGAAAGTGCAGACATATGTATATGTGATCACTTGTCTCCTAGCTGCCAATCATTTTCAGGTCAAGGACTTCTTGATGAAATTTATCATCTCCGAATTCGACAGGGGTTTCACAGGCTTTTTTCCTTTTAATTTACCCAGTTGCTTCTGGAACTTAAGTAAACTTCTAGTACCTTTAGCAAAAGAGCCTTCGCTTAACTGTGATCAAAGTTTCATCAGCGCAACAGGAAACCACCTCAGAATCACAGCATCACAGCATCACAGAATCACAAGGTTGCAAAAGACCTTGGAAAAGATCATCAAGTCCAACCATTCCCATCCTATGCTAAACCATATCCCATAAGTATCCCTAAGTACCCTGATCAACCTCTGTTGGTTGTTCTCAAGTCTGACACCTTAGAGTTTCGTGTAAGCATGCCTAATTCTTACGCTGGAGGAGATACTGAATGACAAGTCCCTTCTCATCTTCTCCTGACTTCACGGTCCTCTATCAGAACCCCTCTTTTGTGGCTATAGGAGGTGAAAGAGCATAAGTCTGTTCAGTAAGTGCCCATGCCTTTGGTTATCCTGCTTGAGCTTCCCTGCAGCATTTCCCATACTGCTCCATCTTTCTGCGGAGACAGGAGGACCAGGGCTGCCCACAGCACTCAATACACAAGCACACCACGGTGAAGATGAGTGATGTTTTCCACGTTGCTTACTGTTCCTTCCATAGTATTTCCTAGAATTCAGTCTTGGGTTTTTCTGACCAGTTCTGAGCACAAATCCGACATTTCCATAAAATTATCTATTATAACAGCGAGATCTCATTTGCAAGTAACAGTAGTCAACTCAGAACTCATCACAGCGTATGAAAAGTGGAGATTGGCTTTTTTACCCCCATGTGCCTCACGTTATATTTAAACTGAGCCGAATTTCATCTGTCATTTTATTTCTGTCACTCCATGTCATCAGAGTCTTCTGCAATTCACGTTCAGCCCTTGTTTTTAGTACCTGGAACAATTTAGCAGCTATTGTCCAGCACAGATTAGCATCCACAGAGCTCATTCCACATCCTGCCTAGGCAGCGGGGGAGCAGCACTTGAGGCAAGCCGGCATAACATCCCGATAGCAAACAGAAAAGGCTTCATTTGCCTCCCCAAACGTTGTGATGAAAGCACTGCTATTCTGCTGCTCTCGCCCGCCGTGGAGCTGAAAAATCAGGTTTTATTAGTCTGGAAATTGCTTTTCACACAGGTTGCCATTCAGAGAAAGGTATTGCTTTTCAACTCGTCCTTTTTAGCAGAAAGTCATACCAAAAGGGTGTTTAATCCTCCCTTTCTCAGCTGCATTCTCAGATTCTTTAAAAAAAAAAAAAAAACAAAACAAAAAAACTTTTGAAATTTTATCCCTGCCTCTCTCTTTCACACGCAAATTTTGGGGAATGGAAATTTCTGTCTTCCCAGCCCCTAAGCAGCTCCCTGTCTTCTCTTGGTGTCTCCGCTGTGAGGCTATAAACAAAGGCATATTGAGTGAGCTGGCAGTGAAATTACGGAGAGCTGAAAAGGTCAGACTCTTAAATCATAGATCAGATAAGACAAAGAATTTCAGATATCTCACAGCAAATAAGGTAGGGAGAATGTGATGAACACTCTGTCTAACACAGCATGAAACCTTATATGGAGAAATGCGAAGTGCTATAAACTTCCTCTCCTGATTTAATTTGCTCCAACTGCATTTAGAAATTATAGCAAAAATGCATTGATAGCCACATTATTATTTACACGCAGTAGGAAGCAAGGCTGAGCCACACGCAGAGACTGTCAAGAAGGGGGGGGGGGCAGGGAGGGGGATGCTTTTAGTTCTGCAAAAATCTCATTAATTGTGTTTTGGTTTGGAAACTCAAAAAATCAAACTTGCCACCCTAGCAGCTGTCAGAAAGGTATAATTACAATGATTTAATGCTTATAATTCAACGCCGTGCAAAAATTCAGGCTCGTTTGCTTCTCTGGATGTCTGCGGCAGGGAGAGACGTGAGAGGAGGCACCCATTCCAGAAGCCATAAAAACTGAGACCAGCCACGATACCGTGCTCCAGCCCGGCCTGTAGCCACGGCGGTTCTTCTCCCGGAGAGTGCAGATGACCCGAAGATTCCAAAGGCATTTTGAGGTAAATAGCCCCCATTCCTCGCTCGTTGGGAGCCAGCCAGCCTTCATCATGAGCAAAAGCTGGCTTCAGAAGCCAGTCCCCCAGCCATACCAGGTAAGGAGAAGCAGCAGCTGATGGTTAGATGGACATCACTTTACCGGAGAGTGGCAAGAAATGGAAGTGTGACTGGAGAAAGGAGCTGTTGCACAAGGAGTTAGGTGACTTTTTTTGGGTGAAACCAACCCTTTTGCTTTGCAGTTTTCACTGCAGAGGCAGCAGCCACCTGGTTTCTCTGTTCTGGCAGGACGGCCTCAGGATCAGGCTGGTTTGCAGCAGAGGCAAGCTGGAGAAGAGACAGGTTAATAGATTTTGGCAGTATCACAGAGTGCATTTTCTTCAGCTTTTTTTGCTGTAAGGCTCAAGGACAAGAACTTTAAGGTTTCTTTTTAAAATATAAGTCTTAACGTCTTATTTATGAGCTGCTTCTGAAACTGAAACTGTCTCGTAGCCTCACTTCAATATCCCAGTGTTTGGCCTAGCCCATAAATAACACGGCACTACCAGGAGATGCATCTCCACGCCAAGGCTGTAAATACAATGGGAGTGTTGATACACTCTCTCCCAAAGCAGGCAGGAAAAGCTGCCTGCCCCGGGGCATGGGGTGACTCTGGAGAGAAGCTGAGGGTACAAACAGGTGCTAACTTTTGCCAAGTGGGAATTTCAGCTTCAGGTCGCCTCATAGATCCAGCGGCCTGCTTTGCTTCTTGCCAAAATGCTAGGTAAGGGGCTTCCAGCTGACAGATGTTGGGGTGTCTGCAACAGTAAATCTGACTTTGCTTCTCAGTGGAGAGTTAATTCAAGACTGTCAATTAGCAGAGCAAGACAACCTCCTTAAGCCCCGAGTACTCTCTCACCCCTTGATGGGGAGGTCTTGGCACAGCAGGTGAGGGGTGGAGCATGGCAAAAATAACAGTAAATCACATGTGCCTGTGCTCTGCCTGTTGAGAGAGTCCCTTGGAGGCCTTTGAGGTACACCCCAATATATCACCAAAACCTCAGAATTAAAGTTAAACTTCCTGAGACTGCATCAGACAACACCTAACCCTGTGCAGCTTCACTGATGGGAAGAGAGGTGTGCCTCAGGGATGTTTCTCCATGCTCTTCCCCACGCATTAAAAACTTCTTTAGGACAGGTGCCATTCCCATGCACAGAATTACACTGGACCTTCCCTGTGAGCCACCCACTTTCTGGTTTGCCTTTAAAGCTCACCACAGCAAAACAGGCCTGGAGAAGGGAACAGAAGAGGTCTGGACCCACATTTGGGAAGGAAGTTCCAGTGACACAAGGCATGGAGGAGAGAAGCCAAGTGGGGCTTGCAGGACACCAAGTCAAATGTGTATGAGGCAGGCAAAATCAAACTCTTGATAAAGAAAGCATTTGCAGTAAGCAAAAGTAAACCATGCTCAGTACTTTCAGCCAAGTGGAGTGGGTAGACAGCAGGAATTGCTGGAGGCCTGGTGAAATCAATTATTGACTTCCTAATTCCACTAGGAAAATGTTTTCAGAGAGGTCTGTAGAGTCAGCATCATGGTCTTGAAGTGCAGTAATCAAAACAGAGTAATCTCAGGGACCAGGAATGGTATTTTCTAGGCTGTAATTAGTCAGTAAGCTCTCTGCTGATTCTCTCTTCTTAGTCCCCTCCCTTTCCTGGCAAAAAATTGTTAAAACCCCTGAAATCTTTGTTCAAATACTTAAACCTGTGAAAACCCCCACTGTTATTAGAAATAGTGTAATTAGAGAGCATGGTCATGTAGCTTCCAACTTTGCCTCTTGGATATTAGCAAAATGGCTGAGTCTCTGATTAAAAAAATAAAATCCAAGGGACCAAAGCTGATCTGTGTCGATGCAGAGAACATCCCATGGAGCAATTACTATTTAAATGCTGTGATGAGTGCCATGCCAGGAGGCCTGAAGAAAATATTTAGTCCCTGTGAAACTTACCAGGGACTTAGAAAAGACAAGAGAGACACCATCCCTTTTCTCTCTGCTCATCAAAAATGTGAGATAAATCCCAAGGAGCCATGTGTGTTAGCCCTATCATTGCTGCAGGTGTATTCGTATTGCAGGAATTCCTCACCCCAATTTGCTGGTTTGCAAGAGCTGTAGCCTTCCCTCTCGACAAGGATTTGTCAGCTGTTGTTTTTAATCTGCATCATTAGTGGGAAGACCATTAACAAATTATACACTGCAATGTGTCAGCTTGTTCACATCAGAAGTCACCTCTTTGTGGGAGTCGCAGGAGCCCCACGCGGCGCTTCCCAAGACTGCAGACAAACGACAAAACAAAACCCCAGGCCCTGCCTGCAAAGCCACATCAGAGCAAACAACAGCAAACAGCCCAAGGTCTGCACCTCTGCTTTAGCTAGTCCCCATCCTTCCCTGCATCCATCTACTGCCTCTGTGCCTGGCTAGAACCCAGCCCTACTAATCCTGCCCACGTATGAGTGGCTGCGTGACCCGGCTCTGGCACGGTGTAGAGTTGCTCATGTATGTCAGCTGGAAAAGGATTGGGACATTGGGGTGTATTTTTATATTATGCTTGAGCTCCTCTCACAGGGGAGAGGCCAGGTTTGCTCTCCCCAGCCTGCACACAGAATCACACAGAATCACAAGGTTGGAAAAGACCTTTAAGATCATCAAGTCCAACCATTCACATCCTAAACTAAACCATATCCCTAAGTACCTCATCTACCCTTTTTTAGAACACATCCAGGGATGGTGACTCAACCCCCTCCCTGGGCAGCCTGTTCCAGGCCCTGACAACTCTTTCAGTAAAAGATTTTTTCCTAACATCCAATCTAAACCTGCCCTGACACAGCTTTGTGCCATTCCCCCTTGTCCTATCTCCTGTCACCTGGCTGAAGAGACCATCACCCAGACCCATGGCCTCACCCACACCAGGTAGATGGCAAAGGCTGGAAGACCTGGAGAAGGAGCTCATAGATGACTCCCACTCCCTCCGTGGGTCTTCAAGTGCCTGACGCCAAGGGAACAGGGGGAGAGGGAAAATTCAGGGTATGTCTTCCAGCAGCATCTTGCAGTGGGACATGGCAAGCACAAACCTTGCTGGTCTCCAAGCATACACTTGTACTGACCGCAGCACAGTGGCTCTGGGTGATACCAAGCCTAAGGTTCCTAAAGATAACTGGTGAGTAAGGACACTGATTAAAAAGGAAAAGCAGGCAAGAGAGGGTTAATACCTTCTGTTCAAATGAGCTTGGATTTTTGGCTATTCCCCTTTTTGGAATTCAGAGTATGAAAATCTATTAACTTCCAGTGTCTGGGTTTGATCAGATAGATACCTGAACTCTGTCATTTCCCTAGGATATGTCACTAAAACAGTATTTTTTTTTAATTTACTGTTCACATGACACTTTGTCTTCTGTCTCAGCTTGCAAGATATTTTCCCAAGCTCTCTAAGTGACTATTTACCTGTTGGAACATTTACATTGATGCTCCAGCACGGGCAGCTGCTCTTGGCAGCTTTCCTTTCGGACCCAGTGGGCCAGACTTTGAATTTTTTTTCAGCTCAAAAAGGTCAGGCCATTACAGAAACTGACAATTTTTAATTTGGTAACTTCTGCAGGGAGCTGAATGGTACTCACTGAACAAATTAATTAGTGTGAGACTGGCTGCTTTAACCAAGCTGCAGTTGGCGTTTGGGGGAAGGAGTAAATTAATTCCAATAAACAAAGAGAAATCTTTGATGCTCTTCTGACAACACTGGGATCTCAGTGAGGAGGGAAAGAAATTTAGCTTATTAATTGTTTAAGTCTTTGGCAAACTCCCAAAGTTGATCTTTTCTGTTTGAGTATTGCTAATGTTTTGCAGTTGTGTAGACAGAGGAGGCTCTCAGCCAGCCATTAACAGCCCCTTCACCACACAGTGGGCTGGTGGGACATTGCATGTGTGGGATGTCACCCCCTTGGGAACAGTTACAGCAGTTTTGGTGGCTCGTGACTGCAGTATCTCATGGGGAGGTAAATTAACATAGTGCACAGACTCACTGACTGGTCGGGGTTGGAAGAGGCCTCTGGAGATAACCTAGTCCAAGCCCCCTGCCAAGAGCAGGATCACCTAGAGCCACACAGGACAGCATCCAGGTGTGTTTTGAATGTCTCCAGAGAAGGAGGCTCCATAATCTCTCTGGGCAGCCTGTGTCAGTGCTCTGCCACCATCACAGTAAAGAAGTTCCTCCTTGTGCCCTATATTCAAGTTTGTGCCCATTGCCTGTTTGCCTGACACTAGCGCAGGGAAAGCCATCTGGGTGTCATCTTGGCCACGCCAGCACAAGGTCATGGGATAACTCATACCAGAAGCACGTTCCCTTGTAGACAGCTTCTAGGGTTTGGGGGAGTTTGGGTTGTGCTTGGTTTTGTTTGCTGGTTTTTTCCTCAAGGATCGGGTGAAGCCCGTGTAATTGAGCAGCGTGGGCTTTATCCGCTGGGCTGTGAACACTGTACCTCTGCTGTGGAACTACACAGACAGGGCTGTGGTTCAGCCCATGGCACGACCCCCCTGGCATCCTGCCTGCTGTGCCTGTGCCACCCAGCACCCTCCCAGGCAGTGCCCAGGCACAGGCCAAGGGGTAGTGCAGGCCAGGGGCTACCCTCAAAAGCATGTCAGACAAGGCTGCTGGGTTTCATTTCCTCCTGTTACGTTCCTGCCCTGTTGCAAGCCATGGTTGCTGGCCCGTTCTGAGGCCATCTGGAGAAGGGCATCTTGCTTCTGTGGAAGGGAAGAGCAGGGGGATGGCCAGGAAAGCTGCTGCAAACCCGGGCAGACCAGGCACCAGATGTGAGCATCTGGAGGCCGGGGAAGAGGCTCATTGCTTGGTTTCTCCAAGCCCTCCAGACTTCTTACTGACACCAGACTCAAGAGAAACTGTCCTGGTTATCCCTTCTCCTGCATCTGAAGTGGACACATCCCTCTCAGGGGTGACAAGTTCCATCCCTGGTAGATTGTCAGAGACAAGTGAAACAAGCTAAAGCATTTGCAAAAAGCCTTCAGTCGCACTAGGCTTTCTTTAGACAAATGCCATGGCAGAGTTTCCTTTATTTATGTTTGGGTTGTGGGGTTTTTTTTAAAATAAATAAAATCTCATCTGTAAGGGAGATGAAAAATCAATATTTTAGTTGCAGGGTTTTTAATGGCTGTGGTTGCATGACTGAGACATGTGTCACTGCTGTCTCTGTAGGCTTTTGTACACTAAACATAGAGGAGTAGGTCTCTGGTAAAAAAGGCAATGCCAGGGCAGAACATTTTGGTAACTACCAGTCTCTGGCACCAGAGGTTCTGTGGTATTCACACTGAAATGCCTAAAGGTTGGCACTCAGCTCCTGGAGTGGCACTTACAACGCTGAGTTATGGGTTGGTGAGGAGCACAGAGGACTCCAGTGGGAACCCTCACATTGAGCCCCGAAACAGCTGGTCTGAAATGGTGAAGAGAGGGCAGTGCCCAGAGCCTCTGCGTTGCCTCAGCCTCAGCACCTAGTGCTGACATTACTGCAATGGGTCGTCTCTGCCAAACCAGGGTACCTCCTTCCCTGTGCTCTGGTGCCAACCTTCTGCATGTGGGTCTGGAAGCCCTGCACCACTCCGCTTTGCAGATGTGATGGGAGCTGGAAGTGAGATTAAAATACATAAATGTAGGTTGTAAATCCTTCTGACCCAAGGATGTTCAAGCCTACTGGTCTTTCTTCTAAGAATGAGGCCATCCCTTGATTCTGAGGGCAGAGTTGAGCTGAAGGGGGAAGAGGGACATAAATAGTAGGTAAGCAAGCTACTTTGCTGGATTTTTGGCTGAGCTGGGGGATTGTGAAGGAGATGAGAGCCTCTCAGGTGCTCATCTCAACAAAGAAGAAGTTTATGTCCCTGTGTTTCCTAGGGAGACTGTTTGGCTGAGGTCTGTGGAATTGTTTGGATTGCCCTCTTCAATTCATCTCCATGTGGAAGGTTTTCTTTTGTTCCAGCCTCATATGCATTTTGCCACAGAGATCTTTCTTTTAATCTTGGTTTGCTTTCTACTTAAAATACATTATCCAGCACAGAAAGACATACTTTCTTACAGACCAGCTGTTGTTTCAAGGTCAGTGTTTGGTATGAGGTTCTCACACTTTAGCACTGTTTCAGAAGTCTCACTCCACCTCCAAGGATGTGATTAACCACTAGCAGACATAAGGTCCAGGCCTGCAGGTGGATTGCTCTAACATGACACAGACCTCACAAACGGCAGTGAAAACATTACCATTCTTTTCCATGAGGATTGTCTTGAACATGATGAGGCTTGATTACTCCTCCCCTACCAAACATTAAGGTCTGAATCATCTTGTCATACATTTTCATACTTTACCCAAGGTGCTGATTTTCCACATGGAGCCATCTGTTGCAGTCACCATCTCCGGGTCCCTGCTGAGGCACAGAAAAACACATGTGAGACCGTAGCTCTGTAACCTGCTGCTGGCTGAACCTGCAGGTTTTTAATGCTTTTGAAGCAGAACACGAGTCCATCATTGGTATTGAGAAAGCTTAAGAGTTGGTCTTGGCCAGGCAGGTCCAATGCAATGGCTCTGCACGTCTTGCTTGAAGAGGTTCAGCACCCTGCTGACAGGGTGTTTGGGAGGAGGACTATGTGGGGAGAAAATAGTGGGATTTGGAGGAGTTTGACTGTTGGAAACAGAAAAGACTGTGAGGGTGAGGGCAGGATGGTAAAGATGTGTTTTGGTTTGTTTTGTTTTTAATCTACATAGCTTACTTCAGTTTCTGGTTGTTTTAGAAGTGGAAGCCACATTAGGTTTAGGACCTCCTGAACCTACACTTGGGTTAATGCAGAAGCTGTTATTTAGGATAACACAGCCCTTATCAGAACAGCTATAATAAAACAGAGCATTTAATGTTTCCTTTCAATAAAGCTGGAAATGAAACCTCGTGTCCTGTTCTCCAACTGGCTGGGTATATCACACTGGTTTTCAGCTCTGTTCTGTAAATCAGCATTCAGATTGATGCAATATGCCAAGCAGGTAATGAATATCGAGGAGGTTTCCAGGAAAACTATGGCAAGTTGAATTCTTTAGCTTTTGTAATTGATATGGCCTGTCTTAAGAAATAAAACCCATCATGTTTTTAGGGAGTGGAAGTCTGAAGACAGAAAAGCCCTTTGAAGGAGAACTGTGCAGGGGATAGCAACAGAATAGCCAGTTAAAACTGAAGATGTCGTTCCATGCCATTAGGTCATCAACACATTGATCAACACAAACACACAGAGGTTGAATCATTGTTGACTGTACATCACACATGAGCTGAAAAGGCCTTTCTTAGCGCTGGACCCCTGCATGTGGTGATGCCTGGCCTACCTGTTCAGTTTGTTAGTCCACTGCTGGAGTGATAGTAACTGAATATGATGGCATTTTCTGCTGTTGACTTCTGACAAGGTGAGGGAGAAGTTGCTCTCCTTTCCCTACTTACTTGAGCTTCAAACTCAGGACTCGGGTCTCAATGTCCAGTCCATCTGATGAAAGAGCTTTGTTTAAGAGGTAGTCTAGGATATCAGAGGTATAGAAATAGGGTATTACTGCTTTCATTTGCACAGTAGTAACCTACTCGTAGCTCCCAGATCTTCCCCTGTGGCCAGATCTTGAATGTGCCTCACACACGTGGCATTACAGGCTCTCCAGCACGCTATAGTGAAATGTCATTTTGGAGATGGTTCAATTCTTGGGTCTACAGCAGCCAGTTTTGGGGTAGACATTGTGAAACGGTCCCACAAAGTCCTGGCAGATGCCTGAATTTATAGTGTCAGTAGGAATTCCTACAACAGTTAAACACAGGTAATGGCAGGTGTTCCCAGCTCAGTGGCTTGAAGCTCCCTTGCAGCAGGACATGAGACAGTGGCCCAAAGGAAGGATGGACAGGCAAGGGTTGCACAAGTAACACCTGTGCACTTTGGCCCAGTGGGAGACTGGGCTGCCCAGCTCATGTCTGCATGGTCAGACACTGCTTCTTCTTCCCACACCAGGCTGACTTTGCCTATGCAACTTGTTAGGATAAAAATGCCTACAAACCTTCAGTACAGCCTCCTACAAGAGAAGACAGGAACATACCCTTTTGGCCAAGCAGCTGCTGAAAAACAGCAGCCAGCAGTTTGCAGGGGGGTTTGTCCAAGGGAGAAGAGGTAGGTGGGTGCTTAAATCACACATCTGTAACCTCCTGACTCAGGAAGGTACCTCTGGAGATGTAGCTCTGGTAAATTATAGTTGAAAGATACTTTCTATGCTATTTTATGTTCAATCAAAACCAAACCACACTTTGGTCCCACCTGGCCAAGCTGTGCAGCAGCTCTCTGGGATGGTGCACATCTGCCCATGGCTCCCAGTCACCATGGAGGTGAGGAGGAAAGGCTGAGCTGAACTGATTCCAGGCGAGGTTTCAGCACAATAGGGTGGAGCATGCACAGCAGCCATGGTGCCCTGCAGAAACCCCTCCTCGCCTCAGGGCTGGCACTAGCCGCCCTGACAGGTTTCCCACTGTGCTACACTTCACACACCAGGAGGGACAGGGAATGACATCCTCTGACAGATACATGGTGGCCATGGTGGGTTTTTCCCTCAGGAGTTCCCCCGAGCTGGCCATCCCTCCAAGTAGAGTGACTTGGGGTCTGCGGAGCCCCAGGAGTGCCTCTGGCATTGGTCTGGCCACCAGCATCGATGGGGCTTGTGCCACCATGAATCTGAGCAGGAAAGGATTGAGGAAAAGAGGAGTAGAAGATATGTGAACGGCAGCTGCAGGGGCAAGCAGGTTCACGAGGCAGTTGTGCAGCAGTGCCTACACCTGTGTGCACAGGCAAGTCTGTCCTCAGCGCTGTACCTGCCTGCCTGCTCCTCGGGTGGCTCGCTGCTCCCTGGCACCCACCCGAAGTGTGCCATCCTCCAAAGCAGGCAAGGCCAAAACAGAGCACGTCTTTCAAACCCAGATCACAATTTTCTCCTTGAGATAGAAGAAGTGCTTTTTCTGCCTTCCTGTCTTGTGCTTGCCCTTTCAGGTGGACATGCAGTTGCTCGATTTGTCCCCAAACCACAGTTATACAGAGGCGAACGTGCATGCTCCATTTCCAGTAGGGCTCATGGGGTCATTCACCTGTGCTTTTTTTGGTTGTTTTTTGGGGGGTTTGGCATGTACATGTGACAATCACAATTGGGACCACAACAGCTACTGCAGAAATAAAGGTATCGTAATACAAAATGCCATCTCAGACACTTGTAACACAGGGAATCCTTAAGGAGAGGCCTACTCGCCTAAAGCTCTATCTGCAGCTAGAAGTTGTGATAGGTAAACTGTTGAAAATAGACACTGTAGCAGTGTTTCTGAGCAGGGCTTTGATCATGCTGCTGCCAGGCTTTTAAAATTTATATTTGGCTCCTGCAAATTCTTGCTATAAATTCTGGCTTTGTAATCTGCATTCTTATTAGCAGCTTGGGTTAAGAAAAGAGGGAAGTGTGGGAGGTAAAGGATTAAAGAACAGTATATGTATGCCTCAGATACCTCTTCTTAGCAAAAGCTTGCTTAAATGCAAAAACAACAACAAGCCCTTATATCCCCGGGTAGGGGGGGAGTGAGAGGGGGCTGGCTAGAAGCTGGAAAAGGAAAACTCACATGCAGCTGGTGGGTGAAAGGGCTGAGGCACCAGGTGAAGCTGTTTGCAGGGAGCTAGGAAGGATTTACAAAGCAGTCTATGCGCTTGATAAACAGACACATCATCACAGAGGAAGATAATATGCTGGGGGAAAATTAGCTTAGGAGATATCTTCTAAGGACACCTGTGGGCTGAGCATGGAGGGGATGCTGTCATCTGTGGTGAGGGGACCTGGAGGTCTTCGGTCCCCAATCCCCTGCGTACCTCAGGCACTGCCACACTTGGAGCTTTGCCCACAGATTTTCACCCAGCAAAATGGCACAGTGGGCCTTCCTCCTTCCCTTTCTCTCTCCTGGAAGCCAGGCTTGTGCCCACACTCTGCTGCTGTGGAGCCAACCTGATATAAGTGGACTAATCCCCAAAACATTACCTCATTTAAGGTGACCAAGGTGACCTTTTTAAGTATCTAAATGCACTTTTTATACTGTGACTTTTTCTCCCAAGTTCTCCTAGTGGTTCTCCCAACACTGTTTTGTGGATTTTTTAAAATTATTGTTTCAAAAGTGACCCAATCATTAAAGTCACCAGCTTTTAATTTCATCTCAGCTGCTGGTCTCCTCAGATTTGGAGGAGTACCAGGCACTCTCATCTGGGCAAATGTTATCCATTACCAAGAGAGCCTTGATGGAAATAAAGTGTATGAAATTTAACCTGGTGTTCTCAACAGCAAATGCCTTTTTTTCACCCTAAATGCCAGAAACACAGCTATAGCTATATCTACATTGCACATCGGGGCTGGGATCTGGCCCAGCAGAGCTCTCAGCTTCTAATTGCTGTATCCAAATTAACAGCCAGCCAGACCCTGCATCTCAGCTGGGAGGCAGACACTAATGGCAAAGAGGCACTAAAGCACTTAAACCTTCTCTGAGCTGTGCCTAATTGTGCAAAGGCTCCTCTCCTGCCCGTGCTCGCGGAGTTTAAATGAACACCTTTTGTTGTTGTTGTGGTGCTGGAACAGAAGGTGACTATTTACACTGACAGGAGGAAAGAGGAACTTCACACCTGAACGGGGATAGCTTCTTAAACCTCTTCAGCTTTCTACATTAGCTGTCCAGCCATTGTTCCCAGGCTTTCTCCTTGCAATATCCAAGACCCCAGCATAAATCACCGTTAGCATCTGACTTCGCAGTGCAGCGGGCTAAAAATGCTCACAGCCAGACATAGATGGGAGGCAGTTTAAGAAGCTCTTCCTCACCTCCTTTTATTTAAGGTGGGAGACAATCTGTCTAAACTGGGATTAGAGGCTGACAGCCTTGCAATTGAAGATTAAAATTGGACAACGGAAGCTTCTTCCCACCCACCCTGGCAATTCACCTTGTTTTTTGGCTTATCAGAGGTGGCTGCTGCTGAGGCAGAGGCATCTGAGCTGCTTGTGATGCAGCGTGATTGCCTGCAGCCTGGTGCACCAAGCTGAAGGGAAACCAGAGCAAAAAGAACAGATGCAGAAGGGAGGGGTGCTTAGCCCAGATATTGTGCCCAGTGGTCCCCCCTGCCAGGACCATCTCCCACTCAGTGGGGATGTGGTGCCAAACAAGCTTCAGCAGCCACCTCTCTCAGAGGAGCAGGCTGCCTTAGGCTCTTGGGGTTAGCAGCATCCAGCTTCTGTGGGATGGGACCTGGACAGGTTGAATCGATGGGCAGAGGCCAATGGGATGAAGTTCAGCAGGGTAAAGTGCCAGATCCTGCACTTTGGTCATAGCAACCCCAGGCAATGCTACAGGCTTGGGGCAGGGTGGCTGGAAAGCTGCACAGAGGAAAAGGATCTGGGGCTGTTTGTTGACACTCACCTGAACATGAGCCAGCAGTGTGCCCAGGTGGCCAAGAAGGCCAATGGCATCGTGGCTTGTATCAGGAATAGTGTGGCAAACAGGGCCAGGGAGGTGATCACCCCCTCTGTACTCAGCTCTGGTGAGGCCGCACCTTGAATACTGTGTTCAGTTTTGGGCCCCTCGCTCCAGGGCCTTGATGTCTTTCTTTTAGTGTGTCCAGAGAAGGGCAACAAAGCTGGTGAAGGGTCTGGAACACGAGAGTCTTGTGAGGAGTGGCTGAGGGAACTGTTTAGTCTGGAGAAGAGGAGGTTCAGGGGAGACCTTACTGTTCTCTACAACTACCTGAAAGGGGGTTGTGGTGAGCTGGGGATCAGCCTTTTCTTGCAGGTAAGTAGCAATAGGATGAAAAGGAGTGGCTGCAAGTTGTGCCAGGTTAGAAATTAGGATAAATTTCTTCTCAGAAAGAGTGGTTAGGCATTGGAATGAGTTGCCCAGGTAGGTGGTGGAATCACTGTCCTTCGGGGTGTTCAAGAGAGGTTGGATGAGGTACTTAGGGACAAGGTTTAGTTAGTAGTATGCGGTAGGGGGATGGTTGGACTAAATGATCTTGGAGGTCTTTTCCAACCTTAATGATTCTGAGATTCTGTGTGTTTCTGTGTGGAGGGTGTCCCTCTCTCAAAAACACCCCAGGGCCAAGGGGGCAGGACACCTTCTGGACACTGGCATTTTTAAAAGTGAGAGAGTCCAGCTTCCCCTCCCCTCTTTTTGGGAAAGTTATAGCTACCCAATTGTCCATGTTACATGTCATCTGAAGATACCAGGTGCCTCTGCTTAAAAATGCATACACAGACATCTTTATCAATGATCTTGACGAAGGGATTGAATGCTCCCTCACTAAGTTTGCAGATGACACTAAACTAGGAGGAAGCGTTGATCTGCCTGAGAGTAGGGAGGCTCTTCAGAGGGATCTGAACAGACTGGAAAGATGGGCTGAGTCCAATGGGATGAAGTTTAACAAGGCCAAGTGTAGAGTGCTGCACATGGGACATAATAACCCCATGCAGCGCTGCAGGCTTGGGGGAGACTGGCTGGAGAGCTGTCAGGCAGAGAAGGACCTGGGGGTGTTGGTTGACTGCAGGCTGAATATGAGTCAGCAGTGTGCTCAGGCGGCCAAGAAGGCCAATGGCATCTTGGCTTGTATCAAAAACAGTGTGGCCAGTAGGTCTAGGGAGGTGATTGTGCCCCTGTACTCGGCATTGGTGAGGCCACACCTCGAGTGCTGTGTCCAGTTCTGGGCTCCTCACCACAAGAAGGACATGGAGGTCCTGGAGCGAGTCCAGAGAAGGGCAACCAGGCTGGTGAAGGGGCTGGAGGGCAAATCCTATGAGAAGCGGCTGAGGGAGCTGGGGATGTTTAGCTTGGAGAAGAGGAGGCTGAGGGGAGACCTTATCACCACCTACAACTACCTGAAGGGAGGTTGTAGAGAGATAGGTGATGGTCTCTTCAGCCAGGTGACAGGTGATAGGACAAGGGGGAATGGCACAAAGCTGTGCCAGGGCAGGTTTAGATTGGATGTTAGGAAAAAATTTTTTACTGAAAGAGTTGTCGGGGCCTGGAACAGGCTGCCCAGGGAGGGGGTTGAGTCACCTTCCCTGGATGTGTTCAAAAAAAGGGTAGATGAGGTACTTAGGGATATGGTTTAGTTTAGGATGCGAATGGTTGGAATTGATGATCTTAAGGGTCTTTTCCAACCTTGTGATTCTGTGATTCTGTGATTCTGTGACACTTTACAGCAGCCCAGTTCTTCCTCCACTGGAAATGGAGATGCTTTGGGCACCACAACTTTCCCTCCAGGCCTGTGTACAAGGTGTGCAAGTTCCAGCATTGGGTTACATTCCCAAGAACACCCCAACCTCTCCGGCTAAGCTTTGCCATTGCTTCATATCATTGCTTTTGGTGTGTGTGGGAGGCAGTTTTTCTCTTGATGAGTATCTGCTGATCTCAGGGAACATGAGGATTTCAAGCTGTGTGCTAAGGGGTGGCACAGCCTCAAAGTGGAGGCTTAATCACACAGGTGGAAGTGGGATTAAAGAAAAGCAATAGTTTGGTCTTGGTCCCTTTAGCAAAGAGGAATAGTAGTTTTGTGCCAAAATTAAGGACTCCTCTTTAAATAAAAGCTTTATCTTTTGGTATTTTTCCAATTCTTTGTAAAATGACATTGTTCTTCACTATCTGTCTTAATGAAACACATATAAAACCCCAAGACCGTACGCCAAGGCTGATGACTGCAGAATTATTATTTCAGTTCCAGGAAGAGGCTTTTGAAGTCCCCATCATCCTGGAGGAGCTGAGACAGTCAGGTCTCCTCGGCAGGCAGGTCCTCACTGCGCCGTTCGATGGGGAGCAGCTGCCTTGTTGCTCCTACTCCATTTTCTCCCAATTTGCTGTAGACCTGAGCAATCTAGTTCTTGCTGTGCTTTTCAGGAAGGCTCCCTGGCGAGAGCACTCACGAGGGGAGAGAAAGGCAATTTGGGCTAAGAGACTTAAAATCAGCTGTGAGCCGATAGGAGTGGGAGTGGAGTGAAGGTGGGACTGGTGAAAGCAACCACCACCTTGCAGGCTCTGAAAAGAACAGTTCATCTGCGAAACAGCGAGGAATAGATCTGGCTATATCACTGGCTCTCCTTGGGGAAAACTAAATATATCCCCATATCACTGCTCCTAAGTTTGCTTTTTAATTGCACTTCTTGCATTCATGCTCAGTAAAGCACTGATGTCTTCCCCAGAATTAGCTGTGGAAAACCAGGAGGCCGGTCGCTCCAGCAAGGAGCTGTGCTGGGTCCTGCTTGCTGGTGCTGCTAAGCCCTGTTACACCCTGCCCCCAGTGTCTCTGTGCTTCTGCTCGAGCTGGACAGAGAGAAAAAAGAGGGAAACCTTCCAAAGGCCATGTATCCATGGGGCACATTGGTCTACTTCTGTTGGCATTCTCAGGCAGCACCGAGGTATGATTAGCAATTTGCCTTAATGAGTTACTGTCTTTCTGGTGAAACGTGTTTATGAACAAATAGTTTCTGGAATGAGCTGAGATGCAACTGTGCCCTCGCCTTGCTCCAGCACAAAGGAAGATATGGTCACCCCTGTGCCTTTTTGGGGACTTCAGCTGGGGAGAGGAATCTCAGAAGGAAGTGGTGATTTTACCTGAGCGACCACTGGATGTCGTGCTATCCCAGAGTGCTGCCACAACCTCATCTGTCAGGCAGCAGGAGCAACATGATTTAAAAAGGTACTATACTGCTGGAGCTTATTATGACCCAGTTAAAAGCTGCAAGGGTAAGCCAGGATCCTTGGGTCATAAAACAGAACGGGGAAAGTTTAAAGAAGTCTTGCTAGATTTCTGGAAAAGACCCACAGTCGACTTACGCTTTATTGGGATGGGTTGGAGTGGGGGGAGGTCAGGGCACCTATAGGCTGGGGGGTACCTGCTCCTGGCCCCTGCTTTGCTGCAGGGAGGTGGAAACGTGTAGAATGAGGCTCCCTATGGGGGTCTCACACCTTCTCTTCAAGCTTACTCCATTTTTCCCATGTCCTTTTTGGAGACTGCTGGCCAGTAATTTGTATGAGGAAGTCACACCTCATAGCACATAGCAGTCCTGCCAACCATGTCTACTTGCTCAAACACCTAAAATGTAAGATAATATTTAAAATTGAAAATAATAGCTTTAATCATCCCATGTGCCAACTGGAGAGACCTGAGAAGACTGCAAAGCACACCCCAGCTGGAGTACGGAATGTGTTTGCATATGTAAGGGAACAGAGAGGGGCTTGCTGTTCCTGCAGGTGATGCTCATGGCATGCACCCTGTTCCTGCAGGTGATGCTCATGGCATGCACCCTGGCAAAAGGGCTGGGTAGCACACTTTCTATCTCCTGCCCCTTGGGCTTTGGCAGCACTGGCCCTTTTCATACCTGGTCTTATCCACCCACCCCAAGTCTCACACACACGAGTCCCAGCTGCACAATGCTTATGGGCCAGTAGTGTGTGCCTTATGGGGAAGCCTCAGCAGTTCAGACTCTGAGCAGTGATTTCTTCCATAGCTAAAGACCAAAAAGACTCTAAGTGATGGCAGCAAAGCCAACAAGAGGAGAGAGTGATTGGGAAGAGGGAGAAGTAGGGATCCAGGTCTGGCCCTGGATGTTCTTGTGTTACCCATCACAGCGGTGACACCAGCATATGTGGCTGTCCAGGCAGCTCCTTAGATTTACCAGCATAAAGACTACACAATTCCCTCACCCTGCTGCTGAGCAGAGCTGGGCACACACTGGTGCAAGTGTGGCTTGGCTTGTAGGAGCACAGTGCACGGCAGGGGATGCACCAGTGCAACAGCAGGACCTGCCTTTTGCTGTGGACTTTGGTCCTCCAGCAATTTTAAAGGCAAGAAGGGTTACATGTGTGTTACAGCCCATAAAACTGCATTGAGATATTGCTGCATTAGGTTTGTAACTTCTTGCCAAGCCATGACATTGCCTTTAAAAAGATGTCCAGCCTTGATTTAAACACCTCGAGTACTGGGGCATTGACTGTGTCTGTGCTCCTCATTTTGAATTTCAATTAATTTAGTTTCTATTTCCTACCCAGAAGATGTTCTTGCTGCCCATTATTTTCCTGGATTAAAGAATATTCTATTAGCAGTGGTTTCTTCATGAAGCTACTCTTAAAATGGGACTAACCTGATGTAGTCCCTTCTACGATATGCTGAATAAGTTGAATGTCGGGGGGGTTTCTTGGTATGTTTGCTCCTGTAGCTGTTTTGAAACCTGTGTTTATCATCCATTTGAGGTGTGAGTACCCCAAGTGGACACTGCTAATGGGTACTGGTCCCAGTGATGCTGCTTGCAGGAGTGATGCTACCTTCTTATAAGCAGTAGAAGGTCTTGTCCTTTGCCTGGGGACTGTCTGAGCTCACTCACATCCCTCTCCACAGGCAGATGGGTTGATTTCATGGTTCCTCATTGCTTTTTGTTGCTGACAGAAGGAGTCTTGAGTCCTTTCTGTTCTCTACCACTTGCCCCCACTCCTCTCCCTATACTCTACCATCTTGTGCAGGCTCGGCTCTTATTCAAACTCCCAGGTGAGCTTCTTCCAAGAGGAGAAAGCTATACAAGTTGAGCTTCTTTTCTGTGGTAGTTTTCTGCACTTACATGGGGGGAAGTATCTCACAGAGTGTCTGTCACTCACTAGCACAAGGCAAGTGACAGGAGCAAAAGGCTTGGAGAGGGCAGAAGTAGGAAGGAGCAGATGTGTTCCCTCTTGGTGCCTGTGCACGGGCTGAGCTAGTCCTTGTGAGGGAAAACTTCATCTTCCCAAGCCCTTAGATGCTGGAGATATGAGCTTGGGAGCAGTGATGCTAGGCCTTAAATTATGGAGACGAGGTAGATCTTACCTGATGTACCTTGTGAAACAGCAGCGTGAGCATTTCCAGAAAAGAAAAGGAGCTGGTCCTACAGCTAAAAGCACTTTTAAACGGGTTGTGCATCCTTACTTTGTGAGCGCGTGGGTCCCCACGGTCACCCCCCATGCCCAGTGGAGAAAAATTAGTGACAGTGCATCACACTTACAAATCTCTGTCTACAGGGACTTGCCCAAAGTTTTTGTCAAAAGTAAGCCTGTCTCCTTTTATGTATATACAAATGACTTGTTCAGTGTTGTGGTGGCTCAGCAGTGGAGTCAGAACAGGCTCCACCTGACATTGTGGAAGAACTTACCTTTCACCAGCCTGTTTTTCCACCACAAGCTGCAGAAACCTGCAGCGAGATATTTTTAATCAGTCAGAATTCGGTATTGAGCCAGAAACAATCTTGGGTAGCTGCAACAAAACCAGGTCCCTTTCTAGCTCATAAATGCTGAGAAGCTTCTCGGGCATCCTCTTGCGAGAGGACAATACGGTGGGGGCATTGTCATCAGCAGCTATTCAGAAAGCACTACACCTGGAGCCCGTCTTTACAGAGCCCTTGGTGTTTTAGATAAGACAGTGATAAAAAGAGACGAGTGTGTGTTTTTGTGTGTGTAAAAGCCTGGCTTTCAGGGCATTAAATCTGCCTCCTTGTGAAGAATTTCATAAGAACTGTATGTCAGTTTATTATTCTTTGCTTCAGCTCTGGATACTTGGTGACTGACTACTTCCACCTATTTTTTTCCAGAATGATGGCAGCTTTATTTAGGTGATAATAGGACCGCTGTGCTGTTTTATGAGGCTGTAATCCAATTCCCAAGTGGATGAATACTCTCCAAGGCCATGCAGTTTATCCTGACAATCCAAGGAACTGAATTACTGACCAGAGAAATAGTCATGTTCCTGCTCTTGTTGTTATACTCTGATTCTCCAGTATTTGGGCTAAATAAATGTTCACAGCATTTGTGACATGAGAAGGAAGAGCACAGGGAGAGGATAGGAACGACAGTGTGGCACAGACTGTCAGAAGGAGCTGGATTTGGGAACAGTTTGCTATTTTCTTCCTAATTATTTCAGTAATTTCTCAAGAACATTCCCTTTTAGACAAGGGCTGCACCTTCAGCTAAAGTCCTTAGACACCAGCTAAATAATTTCTACAGCCCCAAATTGCTGAGAGGTAAAAGCTGTCCACAACTGGCAGAGCCCAGTCCGTAGCTGAACATCCCCAGGGATAAAAAACACTCCAGCTCTTGCACCGTGCAGGTTCAGGGCTCCTTACGTCCATTGTGACACAGAGTGGCTTTGCTTTGTTCCTCACTTAGCTGTCCTACTTACTTTTGAAATGGATTCTGTACTGACTTTCAGATTAGATGTTAGGAAAAACACTCTTCACTGAAAGAGTTGTCAGGGCCTGGAACAGGCTGCCCAGGGAGGGGGTTGAGTCGCCTTCCCTGGATGTGTTTAAAAGACGGGTAGATGAGGTACTTAGGGATATGGTTTAGCATAGGATGGGAATGGTTGGACTTGATGATCTTGAAGGTCTTTCCAACCTTGTGATTCTGTGATTCTCTTAGGGGTTTGGCACAAAGGTTGTGTGACTGTGCATTACGCCGCAAGTAAACACCTGCCTGGCAGATGCATGTGCAAGCTGAACTTGGCAGCCCTTGTTACTGTTGGGATGCACAGGGTGCAGCTCAGGACTGGGGCCATGGCCTTTAATAAAAGAGATGTTTATTGCTTGACAAAGAAATGCTCCCAGTAAAGCAAGCTGGGAGCAAGACCGGGCTTTTGCGGTAGGATACAGGAATTCACTGACTGCCCCTGTCTGTTGATGTACGTTGCAGACTGGAAGAAACACCCCGCTGAGAACTGTTAGGTTCTGTTATGTCCTGAGCCTTTGCGTACCTCTGCTGGCAATGCTGGTACAAGCCCTGCAGGACCTAATTTGGGCTAGGTCTATAAATGGTAGTGGGCTTTAAGTGCTACGTAGGTGGTGCCTGTATCTTAAGGCCGGCTTATTTCACAGCACTGGGGGAGGCTGTTTTCTGCTTCTCTACAAGTGTAGTGTCTTGCTCTGATATTGTCTGACATCATCTATCACCTCTGCACTGACCCGAGCACAGCACACTCCCTCTGGGCTTTGGGGAAGGGAAGGGGGTGGATCCTAGGAACCAGTGGTGAGTTGGTTGCCTCTCAGCCCCAGCTCCTGGAGTCAGGTGAGTTTTGAGGATCTGGGGGAGGTTGTTCTCTGTCACTACAGAGAAAGCCATAGCTTGTGTTTCAGCCCAAAGGTTCAGGTCAGAACAGGCAAAACCTGCAGCTGTCACCAGAGGTGCCCAACACCTCAAAAAGAGCCTGCAGTGAACACAACTCCCTTTTATGAGTTTGCAGAGCACTGAAATGCTAATTCAAATTAAAGCCATTACAAAGACCAGATAAATATTACCTCTTCCAGTGTGCTTAGATACTCATTCTTTGTTTGAGCGTGCAGGCTAGACTCTGGCCCCCTTTTTCCTTCAGACTACTTGAATGTTCAGGCTCAATAAGCCCTGACAGCTCTTAGGTCCTGTTGGGGTTGATATGAAAAAGCCTTCGATAGATGTACTGCCTTTAGTCTTCAGCCATTATTTAATGGCGGTTATCAGAATTGTAAATCTGAAAAGCATTACTGGCTGAAAAAGCTCCATGTTGAAATTCTTACTAATGTACATGGAGTTAGTTACCTAAATCCCAATTCTGTGAAGCAGTCAAATAAATCTCGCTGGCAGTGGGACTAACACCAGGTTTAAATTTGAGCTGTCTTCCGTATTTACATCACTGTAGTTGTAGCTTCTGTTTAAATCACAGGTTTTCCTGTTTTCAGTGAGTCCATACTGGGGAACCCAATATCACTTTGTCCAAATGTATTCATTGTTAATTTTAATAAATTGTCCTAATGTGTTATTGATCCTTTTGGTCAGCCCCCAAACTCAGCTTCTTACCAGAATAACCATCTGATTCCCCTGTTGCAGTAAGCATAAGTAAGCCTGACTGTGGTACTCTGGTGTTGTGCTGGAGGGAGGCTGCATGCCCGGGCACCAGAGCTGTTGTTGACCTTATCTTCTGCTGGTGGTTCATTAGTACCTTTCAGATGAGCAGCAGTCTCCCAAATGCTTGGCTAGGAATGCTTTAGAGGATTTATTTTATTTTTTTTTTAAATAAAATTAAGCAATTAGTCCAGGAGCTAATTAAACTTAGCATTTGGTTTTCTAGTGTAGCACATGAATCATGAGTTTGAAGATAGGATTCATTTATCTCTTGGTGACAAATCTATGTAACTGATGTGCAATTTTGGGGGCAGACACAGGTGCTTATTCAAATAATTGTCACGGATAGATGATACGTACATTAATTATCTCATGACAGCTGCAGCCAGATTTAACTAAGCATTTCTCTGCCTAGAATAAGGTAAATAAACTCTCCTGCTCTGAGGGCTACTTTTGGCACGGTACTTGCCACATGTCTCACAAGCACATTCTTTTGAAAACCAGGGCTGCTGATGCTTACAAGGGATATAGAAGGAACAAGTCATGGTTGAGCTGTTTAGAGGGGTGTGAGAAGATGTTGGTACCAGCTGGGATGCATCCTCCTGGATCAGTATTCAGCACTCCTCTGGTCCTTTTTCCACTGACCTTGCCACCAAGTCAGTAGTTATACTTAAATACACTGTTTCAGTGGTGAGGCAAGAACTGGCAGTGGTGGCCCTAGCCAGCCCCAGTGTCATTAGTCTGTGTCAGAAAACCCTCTTCCAGACAAGTGAGGGTGATGACCACGTGGTAACATTTATAGAGATACATACTTCATGACAAATGACTGCTGCCTCAGAAATGAAAGCTGAATAATAAGTAAATCTTCATCTTAAAATAGAAGTTAAAGGGATCACGCGGGTATGAAAGAGAACAGCAAAGGTAAACCTGAAAATAAGGGGCTCCAGGGAAAAAGTTGTTCCCAGTTCATGACTTTTGGAGGCAAGGGGGATCTGAAGAGGCTGGTGGGTGTCACAGCAGCAGGGAATGTCAGGGTGACACTGCAGACCCTGTCACTCTGCACAGACCGTGAGCTACGCCTATTTGCAAAAGTTACTCAGGCTGAAGTGCCCTTGGCCTCACCAGACTGAGCCCCAGGTCTGGTCTTTTCAGTATGTTTTGAGGGTGATGTAGTCACCTCCAGCCACAGCTTCCCCGTATGTGTAATACACTGGCCCAGGTTGCCCAGAGAAGTTGTGGCTGCCCCATCCCTGGCCAGGTTGGATGGGGCTTTGGGTAAAAGATGTCCCTTCCATGGCAGGGAGGTTGGAATAGGTGATCTTTGAAGGTCCCATCCAACCCAAACCATTCTGTGATTTCCTGGTGGTGTCCATATTGGGTGTCCCAGTACCTGGAGAGTCCCCAGGTTCTTCACGCCAGCTGGTTTAGGAAGAACTGAATCCCTTTCAGGCATGCCAGCCTCCTTCCACTAACTGGAGACAGGACCAAGAGGAGGAGCACAGACCATGGGTGGATAAAGATAGTGCTTTTCCTCTCCCAGCCTTCAAGGGTGCCTGCCTTTCTCCTCTGGTGGATGGAGGTACTTAATATCTTGGCCACAGATTTTCATCTCCCTAAGCTGTAGGTACATGTCAGGTTCCATCCTGAGCAAGTGGATTTTGGTGTGTGGTTGCAATACATCCCACAGCCTACTTGGCTGGGTCTCACTAGCCTGTGATCTTCCAGGAGTCTCCAGTGTGGAGGAAAAGCACAATCCGTTAGGGAAACAACACTATAAGCAGGTGGGGAAATTTATCAGAACAACCTGTATTTATGAGCCCTTTTGGGTGTCTGAATCAATTTAGATTATGAAAAGCTAGGGCAGATTATTGAAAATGGATCCTGTGAGTAGATAGGGGCCTTTCTAATCTCCTCTTAATTTGTTGCTGTGGCAGGTAGGTATGTCTCTGTAAATGTTCAAGGGTAAAGGTAACGTTGAATGGACAGTGTAAAAACAGCAGGATCAACAAGACACAGTGAAGCTTCCTGACATGAGGAGCAAGTCACATACACCCCTCTGCAGCTCTCTCCTCCGTGTTCTTTGTTTAAACCCTTATGTTGGGTTATCCTTGAGTAAATGGAGGAGATTTTTGCACCCTGTCCTTTGATGTGGGCATTGTTTGGGTGCAACTGAGAGGGATTTTCCGCTGTGTCGGTTTCTAACTACACGTGTAGCTTAGAGATTACCAAGTATTAGGGATGAGCATTAATGCTTGTCAGTTCCGGAGCAGGTTCCACAGGTGGGGAAGATATCTCTCCAGCAGCTGTCACCCTGTGGGCTGCCACTCATTTTAATCTCCCCGTCACCTATATTTCTCAGGCACTTGGCAGTCCCTCAATTTCTCTGCTGAAAATTATGTGCCTCAGAAGTTTAATGAAGAAATTTAATAGTTTGGTTATATTACAGGGAGGAATCTCCCATAAATTGCACTTCTGAATTTCCTTAATATTTTTTTTAATACCCCATTTAGGGCATCAGTCACAGCATGTCCCATCTCAGAGTTATGGCAAATTAAAGGTCTAATGAGAAATCCCCTCCTCCCCCCCCCTTTTTTTTTGACAAGCTGCTCTAAGGGCTACTCAGAAAAGTTCTCTAGCAAACTCAGAAAGTTTGGAGAGGTACAGAGCAGTGACAGGCACATTAATGGGACTCGGGCAGAAGCAACCCCTCTGAACAGCTTCTCAGGCTCCTAAGTGTGTGTGTGTGTGTGTGTGTGCCTGCACCTGCATCCATGTTGACATGCTGGGGTCTTTCTCTTCTTCCCTTGTGATGGTTCTCTGCCTGTTTAGTTTATTTACTTTTCACTCTTATCTTTTCATACTTTATTTTTTTAAAACCCTGTAAGCTTTTTTCCCCCACTTTTTCTTTTTTTCTGGTAACTCACCAGACTCTTATTTTATCCCTAGGAAGGGCTCCTGTCATCCTTCCCAATTCCCTTCTTGCCACTCTCTGATACCCAAAGCCAGATCCCAGCACAGCCCCTTCCCTTGGGCTGCCCTGTGTTCCCCTGTGCAATGGTGTCCCCTCAGCCCTTGGGTCACACGAGTGAATCAACCCCTTACGGGGGATGTATTTTCCCTGTGGGAGTGAACAGGGAGGGTGAGGTGCTCCCTGTGGACTGGGGATGGGGCAGAGCCCGGGGCACCCCAATTCTCCTGTACCACATTTTTGAGCTAGGTCTTGTCCTTAGAGGGTTTTATACTTAACTTTTATTTTTTCAGAGTTTCATGTGTTCTATTGTATAGAGTACATATAGAGGAGACATACAGGACATTTTATATTCTACTTTTCTGCATAACTGTAGCCTCCCATTTAGCAAGGCAAACTAATTTAATTCAGACTTCTTCATCTAGGTTACCTGAAGAGAATGGTGATGCAGAGGACACTGTAAAAATTCACTGAAGTGCCCTGCAGATACACTTTATAAAACTGCCATAAAATCGAAACCTACACCTCTTCTTTCTCCCCTCCCCCCAAACTTTTCATATAGAAATAACAGTCAAGCTACCGATGAGACACAGTGGACCAGGTCCATCATGCCAAAGCCTGGGTGCTGAAGTCAGAAGTGCAGACCCTGTTGAGTCCCTGTGCAGGCACTTCTAAGGCATAGTTCATCTGGGCCCCATTGGTGTAGGGGGAATAATTGGACACTCTGAGCTCCCATTTCTCCCTGCTGACTATAAAAATACTCTAGGTAGCTATCTTAGAGCTAGGCCTACATGTTATCTGAAGTTAGCTGAGGAAATTCTAGCCCGAATGACTGCTAATAGAAGAAGAATATTTAAAATAAGACAAAAAACACATGATAGGAACACTTTTATTTTTCTTCAGAGGAGAAAAATACAGTTCTTTTACAGTAAGTAAGTGAAAATAGTCCCCTTAAGAGGCTGATACAGCTCAATGTAATGTAAGATATATATTTAAAACAGGTCAGATGAGAATGCTCTTTGTATTCTAAGTACATGAATAAGCCTAAACTGCTTGGACAGTGAGACACACTCAATTTTGTAGTGCAGAAATGAGCCCTGCAATCATCTTGAAATATCAACATCTGAACAGCAAAATTTACATCAAAATTTACACAAGCAAATACCCCAGGCTTGAACAGCCTACCCTTAAATACACATCCAAATCCATTTTAGTACAGAACATTATCATTTATCACACAGGCAAATACAGCTTGTTTCCATGGCACACACAAAAAAAAAGAAGGAGCTAAATGGCCAGGTGCTACTGATATTAAATATAAATAAACCAGCACACTCAGAGCTGGTCTTTGAATCCGTAGTAAAATCTTACTAATTTGTATATAGCAGAAAATTATATCTGAATAACTATAATGTTTATTTAAGCCACAAACTTTTGAGAAGTGCTTCAGGAGCTCTTGCTCATTGCTGCCATCACTTCCACAGCAATTGCTCTTTTTTGGTTTTTTAGGTCCTGAGAAGTGATTTCTGTGCAGCCAGCTCCTCTCCCCAGCGCCACACTATTTTTGTTCTACAAGGAGAGAAAAGGAGCAAGTAAAAATGTCTATTCATATCCAAAGGAAGAGGCTCAAACCCAGCCCCATGCTGTTATTGTGGGAGAGCTGTATTTTTGCATTGGGCTCCCCGCGTGCGCATCCGCGTACGTGTGTGTTTATGTGTCTCCATATGCACAAATGATAAGTAGCTGCATCGTTTACATTTCTATGGCTGAAGCCCTTGATTGAATTTTCATAATGCCAGGAGGGCCCATTAGGGATTCAGGTCCTGCTGTGCAAATACTCACTAAGACATCTGCCCCAAAGAGCTTGTAACTCTAAGAGGATAAAATGTGGCAGGAGAAATAATTAGGGGGAGATAAAGTGACTTTCTCTGCTTAGATGGGAGGGTTGGTCAACTCCAGGACCAGAACAAGCATTTGTACTTGCCCAGCACTGATTTATTGGTGAATCAGCAGCACCGAGGCAGCTTTATCCTGGGCTCACGGCCAGGTTGTCCCTCAGTCTTGTGCTGGTGGGTGGTAAGCTGTCCCTGACCTTGGCTGAACTGCACAGAGATAGCATCCTGTCCCAGAGATGACCCTCATGGTGTAAATCACCCCTGGTTTTCTACGTGCACAATTGCTAGGGATCACATCCAAGACTCATACAAGAAAAAGGTTTTGCTGTTGTTGGACTTCTTTCTGAGGCAGGAGGAGGGAAGAAAATGTTTTCCTGCTACAGGCTGGTTTCTCCACCACATAAACAGGAAGGGCAGATATTTGTCGTGATCAGTGGAACAAAATCTGACTGGAGGCCTGTGACTAGCAGTGTTCCCCAGGGCTCGGTGTTGGGTCCAGTCCTGTTTAATATCTTCATCAACGACCTTGATGAGGGAATAGCATCCACCCTCAGCAAGTGCCGATGATACAAAGCTGGGAGGGGTGGCTGACACGCAGGAACACTGCGCTGCCATCCAGTGAGACCTGGACAGGCTGGAGAGCTGGGCAGGGAGAAACCAGATGAGGTTTAATAAAAGCAAGTGTAAAGTCTTGCACCTGGGGAGGAATAACCATCAGTATCAGTACAGGCTGGGGGATGACCTGCTGGAGAAGAGCTCTGTGGAGAAGGACCTGGGGGTCCTGGTTGATGACAGGTTGGCTATGAGCCAGCAGTGTGCCCTGGTGGCTAAGAGGGCCAATGGGATCCTGGGATGCATCAGGAAGAGTGTGGCCAGCAGGTCGAAGGAGGTGATCCTCCCCCTCTACTCTGCCCTGGTCAGGCCCCACCTGGAGTATTGTGTCCAGTTCTGGGCTCCCTGGTATAAAAAAGACAGGGATCTCCTGGAGAGAGTCCAGAGAAGGGCTACGAAGATGATTAAGGGCCTGGAACATCTCCCACATGAGGAACGGCTGAGTGAGCTTGGGCTGTTCAGCCTGGAGAAAAGAAGACTGAGGGGAGACCTAATTAATGTTTATAAATATCTTAAGTATGGGATGCAGGGGGAATTGGCCAACCCCTTTTCAGTAGTCTGTGGAGACAGGACAAGGGGCAATGGCTGTAAATTGGAGCACAGGAAGTTCCGCACCAACATGCGGAAGAACTTTTACACAGTGAGGGTGACAGAGCCCTGGCACAGGCTGCCCAGGGAGGTGGTGGAGTCTCCTTCTCTGGAGATATTCAAGACCTGTCTGGACGCCTATCTGTGCAATATGTGCTAGGGAGCTGCTTTGGCAGGGGGGTTGGACCCGATGATCTCTCGATGTCCCTTCCAACCCCTATGATTCTGTGATTCTGTGATTCTGTGATTCTGTGATATGAGGAAGATCTCAGTCCCCTACATCTGTCCCCAAAGGTACATCACTGTCAGCTGGTAACCCCCAAGGGGTGGTGAGCCCTGGCACATCCCCATGTGATGCCTTTCCTGGCTCTGTAGCACTCTCTCAAAACACCAGCATCTTCATGCCAAGCATCCAGGCCCTCACCTCCAACATGCTGCCACAGCCAGTCAGGGGAGAAGGGAGGTGGGCCTGAGGACTTGTTGGAGGTGACATGAAAAGTGAGTCACAGGAACATCCCTGAATGACCTCCCCTCTCTGAAGCCAAGGTGCCCAAGCCAAGCCAAAAATCTGGCACCATTTGCTCGGCATGAGGAGGTTTTGTTTGCACTAGTGACTCTTACAGGAGTTTTGTACTGCTGCATTTGTATTGTCCGTCATCTCCGCTGGTTTTAGGATGAGCCAGACCGCTGCTGATGTACTCAGTTGAGCCTTGCTGTGGGTAGCGGAGGAGAAACATGGGGGTACAAATCCCTGTCGTGGTTTTGCCCCAGCTGAGGGCCGCACCCCACACAGTCGCTTGTACTTTTAAAAGGAAGGGGGAAGGAAAGTTGGGGGAGGGGGAAAAGGGAAGGAAGAAAGGAGGAAAAGAAACCACAACCTAGAAACCAGAACCACGCAGGTTGGGATAAGGATAGTTTACTAAACAATAACAGAAAACTAGATATAACAATAACAGAAGTTTAAAGCACAAAATAGATGAAACTGGCGATACACAATGCAATTTCTCACCAAACCACACAACTCAGGCCGCACAGCTTAGAGCCCGTCCCGGACAACCCAACCGTCCCCAGAAACTGCACGTCCTGGCGTTGTCTCCCCCTCTTCCCCCCAGTCCCCCTTTATACTGAGCATGACGTAACTGGCATGGAATATCCTCTTTGGCCAATTCGGGTCACCTGTCCTGGCTGCATCCCCTCCTTTCTCATTAGTAAGGAAGTATGAAGAACTGAGAAAGGCCCTTGATTGCCCGGCAACAACTAGAAACATCAGGGTGCTATCAGCACTGTTCTCATCCTAACTCCCAAACATGGCATTCCATCCACTGCTAAAAAAAATTAACTCCATTGTAGCTGAAACCAGGACAATCCCTTAACTGGCCTTTTCTGTTGCTCCCATGTTTCCATCTCTCTGGTGAGGAATTACCCAGAGGCTGGGAGAGGTAGTTAAACAGACTGCTTTACTTAGCCTGTTGGAGTCATTTCAAAGAGCAGCAGGAATTACACCTTCTGTTGTTGCTGTGGTATGCAGTAATAAGAACACGCTGAAAACCGGTGTAATTGTCCACTGCACCTCCATCAGTGGACTTAACATAAAATTCAGAAACTCCTAACATCCTCATTTCCTTCTACTGTACAAACCCATGGTTTATTTTGGCATTGCCTCTATCCCTGTGATGCTGGCCCAAGATGTCACAGGAGCTTGGGAGTGCTTTAAAATTTCAACACAATCTGTGGCTAAGGCCTCTGTTTCATGCTCTCCAGCTAGTGGGTGTGCTTTCTGGCAAGCTAAGTCATCCTTGTCTCCGTTCCTCAGGGTTTGCATATGCAAACTGATGAGGAGCCACTGAGGTTAATGTTTGGATAGGTGGTTTTATAAAGTGGAAATCTGCTGATGGATCTGTGGGGATATTCTAGCTGGCTATTTGCATTGGATTAGCACATGTACAGAAAGAAAGGTTACTGGCAGGAATAGTTTTTTAATACAGTGTTTAAATAATGGTCTGTTTAATTGAGGTTCAGGCTTACTCCTTGGGAATGGACACAGTTGAGTAACTGCCAGAAGCTTCTTCTCCACCGGTGCCACAAGACCAAAGAGTATTTTGTATGTCCACCCTTGTGTGGTTACGCTTCTAAACCAAATGTAACCAGCTGACTTGGTTTTGTGGGTTGCTATACAAAGCCTTTGCCTGCAATGCCTTCTCTCCCCATGTGGAAGCATGTGGACCCATATCTCCTCTCCTTGTGAGAGGATCTCCTGCTCCTATGTCTGAAAACATATTCCACAGCGTAGACTGACAGATAAAAAAGAAAACAGTGTAAAAGAAGGAAAAGGAAGGGTGGGGTGTATAGATCATATTCATTCAGAGAAGGTGAGTCTCATCATTTTACTATCCCGCATGTGCTCCCATGCAAGTCCAGCCCTTGCTTGGGCAGGTTTAGACTGTCCTAAAATACATGTCTATACTGTCAACCCTAAAAATATACATTTCTGTTTTCTTAGAGGTGGGGATAAAATGAAGTGCATACATTGTACACCAGATGAAACTAGGCTCGTCCCCTTCTTCACCAGCATAGTCACAAAGTCCCTGGGCCACTGTCATGCTGCTGGTGCCATCTAGGTTTCTCCTCGAACGGGTCTCTCCTGTGTTTGTGTAAAAAGTTTTCTCACTGTTTTTTTCCTGCCCATTGGATGGTGACTTGGAACAGACAGATAGAGAGCAGTGTTCCACTCTCTGACATTGTGTCAAGTCTGCAGCCTCCTCCTTCTAGTCCTGCTTTCTGATAGCTAGGGCTTTTGCGGGGATGAAGCTGGTGGATCTGCCCAAGGGGTTAAAATATCACCTCCTACACTTCCAGAGGTGGATCTGTTGTTGCCTCAAACAGACCAGCGTGCAGTGTTTGCAGCAGATATCTCCAGAGGAGTAGAGCTAACACTGCTGCAAAGACCCCAAAAATCACCCTGAAGATGAGAGCAGAACACGTGCAAAATGGTACACACGGTGATACTATTTGCTTCACAAGAGTGATCGCTGCTGTTTACCTTACAGAAGGAATTATTTTAGGAACTGTAATTTTTGTTTTAATTATTGCTGGGAATCAACCACCAGAGAAATTCTGTACCAGCTGAGAAAAAGTTGTTCTTGTCCTCTTCCAGTACATCTTTTCCTCCTGTGCATCTGCACAGGTTGGCACTGAGGTTAAAGGTATGGATATACAACTTGTGGTTTGATGTCTCTGTGGCTTGTATGCAGGTGTAATGATGCCCTGAGTCTTGTGAGGACGTTGCAAACATAGGCAGTAAATGATCATAGTATGGTATATTTTGAAGGGTTGGTGCCCTACCCATAGCAGATGGAGTATACAAGCCTGTCTTTTACTCCTTGGACATGGTTAGTTTCTCTCTCCTTAAGGCAAACATATTAGAGGTTTTTGGGAGGAAAATCAAGCCTTTGCATTGTAGTAGTTTTGAAAAACCTAGAAGAACCTTTAAAATTAAAGCTAAAAAGCAAATATAATTCTTACAGATCTCAGATTTTAAAAAGTAGTAAAATATATTATGGCTGAACAGTTCTCCCTATCTGCAGTGATGTCAATATCAACCTGCAAGAATCCAGTTCTGCTGTTGGATCTGACTATCATGTCAGCTGGTAGCAGTTTTATAGCCTTCCCCTTTTTTCCCCAGCTCAGTGGAGGATAAATTGTAGTAGGGTGAAGGGAGGGTTAAATGGATGCTGGCAACTCCATCAAAGCCATGATTACTGTCTTTGGTGTGCCTGATACCAGGGTAGGGGTGCACCCTCCAACAGTTAGGGCCCTATAGGGATCAGCATAGCAGACATGCAGAGGTAGAGTGGGAGTGGAGGGCAGGAAAAAGATGCAAATGCCTATGCAGAGAGGACATGCAAAGGGGTAGGTTATTGCAGCATGGGGCAGTGTGGAAGTGGGAGGTCAGTATAGATTGGGGGTCGGTGCACAGGAGCAGGCTGGGCTCTTGTAAAGACCTCTTTTTCTCTTTTCTATGACTTAAACTGAAATTGTAAATGTGCAGTTTATAACAAAGTAGCTTACAGGTTTGGTCTTCACAGTTTCTAGAAAAATCTGAAAAAAACCAAGATCTGGTTCATCCCCTTGCCAACTCAGGATGGTATCTGCCCAGGTCATTTCAGATGCTAATACTGAAGATATTCCAGGCATCTTGCAATTAAAAAAGAGTACATAGCCTGGGTGTAGGAACAGATGAATGTGCTGAGTAATTTATCTAGAAAATATCAAGTAGAGCTGATAGGGGACTAATGCAGAACTTCATTTAAAGTTGGAAGCAAAAACTGCTGCTATATCACTGCAAAAACAGACAGTTCCTTTTCTATCTCAAACACCAGAAGCACCAGACTCCAAGATGTAGATGTTAAGGTAGGAGTCAATTTGTGTTAATGAAACTCCTGTGTCCATATGAAACAGAGGCTTAAAAGATAATGTATCAGGCTGTTTCTGATCAAATAAACTTGTGGATTGTTGATAGGATACCCTAAACAGAAAAAACATCTAAGATGCTGTGTTTGGTATTGCCTTCTGATGGTGGATCTGCTGCCTCTGGTGTCCCAGGAGCAAGTAGTTGTGAACAACACTCTAAACATGGTGGAGATGGTGGTGCTGCTCCTTGGAGACTGGCAATACCAATGCAGCACGTGGGGTGGGAGGCTTTTCCTTCATATTTTTGGAGTGTTTGCTTCTCTACAGGTCTGTAATTTGGTAAGCTTCCCTCATCACCTAAAGAGCTCACCCACAATTTGAGGGCGGGTGATGGTCACAGGGGAGATCATTCCACACTGTTAAGAAGATTTAAAACTTGGCTAACACCCAGGGGTTGATTAAAATGAAATGGGTTATTTCTGTAGGAAAATGTCTTTCTCCTCTGCTTTCTGCCAGAACTTTTCCTTCACAGTTCATCTCCTACCCTATCCTGGACAACTGTTCTTCCTTTCCCCATCCTGCTCTTCCTATGTCAGGGACAGTTTCTTCTCTCATTCCCTTGACAAGCCTGTAGCTTGCTGTTGCCTGTTGTTCTCCCCTAGCTGGCCCTGAGCGAGGCAGAGAATGGGCTCCCTGTGACACAGTGGAGTCACAGGCTATCTGCTGGTCACTCAGGCCTGTGCTTAATGGGAATGGTGGTCTGGTGATCACTTGAAGACAAGGTAACACATAGAGGGATTGGATAAGAGGGGTTGCATGAGGGCCCTGTAGCAGCAGCGTGTGTTACCATTGATTGATGAATATTTCAGAGTGGAGAACAAAAATAATGGAAGAAGAAATAAGGCTGTTATAAAAACATCTTGGAGGATTCACTCTGGGGTCATACTTTTGGACTCCGAATATTACGTTGCTAATAGCTTTATGTTGCTGTTGGCTAGGGCACTTCAGCTGGCCCTGGGACCTCTCTAGATGGCATCTGCAAGTATTGGACTCACATTTTCCTGCAAGTCTATTTTTAGACTAAACAGAAGTAATTTGTTTTATGATGAGGATGGTGAAACACTGGAACAGGTTGCCCAGAGAGGTTGTAGATGCCTCATCTCTAGAAATAGTCAATGTCAGTGTGGATGGGGCTCCGAGCATCCTGATCTGGTTGAAGATTCTCCTCCTTATTGAAGATCCTCTGCTTATTGCAGGAGGGTTGGACTACATAACCTTTAAAGGTCCCTTCCAACAAAACCATTCTATGATGCTATGGTTCTATAATTCTGTGGATCCGGGACATTTATGTACCCATTCACTTCTCACCTCTCAACTAAAATTAATCCAGAAATCACAGTTAGAAGTACAGAAGATCCTTATAGGAGTGGTCTTGTATTATTGCACAATTTATCTTCAGGTCATCACTGAAGGCACTGCACAAGGTGTGTAAGCTCCCCTTTTAGCTACCTCCAGAGGGTGATCCACCCCCCTTTGTGTTAGAACTGGGCCTAAGATGTGTGAAGAGAGGCATGAACATTTTAGCCTGTGTCTGATCTACTTACTTTTTATGGTCAATGGAGAGAAACAGGCACTTCTAGGTCATGATTCATCACATCCAAATGTAGGCATCAAGAATAATTAGGTGAATCACACTCTAAAACTGCTTATTTCTCTCCACTGTAATAGGAAATTATAAAGGGAGGACAAGGTGTTTAGCTTATATGCATACACCTACCTTGTCAGTGTCTCCAGGGAAGTGAGATGAACCTCCTACAGTTCTAGGCTATGATAAATTGCCCTCTGGAGGGTCTTACCCTCTCCATTGCTTAGGAAACAAGTCAAAAGTAGGCACCTAGCTTAGACTAGATACTTAACTTCTCAATTACTAAAATTAAACTAAATTACTCCCACCCTGAATCTGTATGTGTCACAGTTCGCCGTTCTCCAAAAGTGGTATCAAGGATTCAGGAAGCAAATGGAGAGAAATATCCGAGAAGTTTCACATTTAATTTTTAGTATTTTATTTAAAGCTTTTTATTTTAAGTTATGAGTTTTCTCTTTTGATGATCAAGTAGTAACTCCTAAAGACAGAACTGATTAACTGTCCTTTGGCATGGGCAGGGTCAGCCTGAGTACTCCGCTGGCAGGGAGGTTGTGCTTGGCTGGTTGAAGGCAGGCTTGGACTCTTCCTCCACAACTCTTTGGTGGCATCAGCCTCTTCTACTTCAAGTTCTTGTTTGTCCAAAACTTGAGGAGCGAGAGGATTGCCTGCTGGAAGTTGTCTCCTGTCACTACATAGAGCAGTAAGTTTCCAAAAGTATTTAAGGCTGCTAAAGGCTTAGCTATTATAAACATAAAGAGCATCGTGTTCTTCAGGTGGCAGCTAACCGGTCGTGCTCGGAGCTCCAGGCAAATCCCTCGAAAGACATGGAAGGGGAGGAAGCACACATAGAAGACCACCAAGAGCACGACGGTCAGCCTGCGAGCCTTCTGCTTGTAGCAAGCCTGCGTGTGGGGCCCCGTAGCCAAGGTGTAAATAATGAGCACATAGCACAGAGTCACTGTCAACAAGGGCAAGAAGAAGGCAAACACCGTCAGCAGCCAGTTGTACCACCGACTAGTGTCAAGGTCCTCAGCAGAAGCCAGGTCTGGGCAGATGGTCCTGTTCTGCATATGCCTTGTGGCAATCAAGATGCCCAAGGGGCTGATGGCCACCAGGGAAACCATCCAAACAATGATGGAGGTCACCACCGCCCACCCCCGTTTTTGAACGAAAAAGCACTTAATTGGGTGGACAACCACGAAAAAGCGGAAGATGCTGAAGCAGCTAAGGAAGATAATCCCGCTGTACATGTTGAAGTAGAAACAAAAGTGGATAAACCTGCACATGAAGTCTCCAAAAATCCAGTTATTTCCATTGGCAGAGTAGTGAATGAAGAAAGGAAGCGTGGCTATGTATAATAAGTCAGTGACAGCCAGGTTTAACATAATGATGGTGCTGCTTTTCCAGGGCCTCATCTTGATGAAGTAAACAAAAATTGCCACGATGTTCCCTGGGAAGCACACCAGGAAGATTAGGCTGTAAAGGACAGCGAGATAGGATTTCACCTGTAAGAAATCTTCATCCATGCAGATTGTCAAAGGGACTGCCTGGCCTGGCAGAGCAGTAAAATTGCCGGTAGGTTCAGATGCCATGTTTGCAGAAATCTTCTTAATGCTTCACAAAAATCAGATGTTTAGTTTTAATCTGTTTGTTGGGACAAATGCATTCAGTTAAATCTTTTGTGCTGGAGCAAATGTTGTCTATTTGACGAGGCCTATTAGAGGGGGGAACAGGACTTTGCTAACAGGCCCAGCTCTGACCTAGATAACCCCACTCAAATGTTTAATTTCACCCTTCCCTGTCCCTTATGTTTAATTTTGATAATTATTAATTTTACTCTTGCCTTATTTAACTTCCTATGTTGAAGAAGACAATTACTGCTTATCTGCAAACCTTTGGGAACAGGAAGCACATATTTAGAGAGTGAGAAAGAGTTTGGGCTTAGATTTTGCAAAATTGTGAATTAGTCTTAGTTTTTTAGAAAGTAGAGCAATATCCCTATCTTCTCTTCATTAATCTGAGCTAATGAGTGGTTTGTGCTCATGAAACCAGAGATGCTGTCCTGGTTTCATGAAAGCCAAAAGACGTTAGGTTCAGATAAAGACCTGAGGACCTGATGCTCCCATAGCCTGATAATCATAGCTTGTTCCCTGAATATGATCTTACTCTCTTATAGTCATCAGAGCATAAAACTTGTATGAATGGTTATTTAAAAAAAAAAATCAAGCTTCATAGTGGCATAAAACTGATTTAGATGATTAAAGACTCTCAAAGCACAGGGGAAAGGTGGAAAGCACAGTGAAGGCATTGATCTTACTTTCATTCTGTGTGAATTGGAGCTAAATAGACTTGTCTCTGGAAAAGTTTCTTGTCTGCCATGGCCAATTTGAATCTCTCCACAGTGAGCTGAAGGCAGAACCTTACTTGATAGTGCTTTAACCTGAAAGACTGGTAACCATAATGAAAATAATGTTGTCTAGTGTCAGATATCAAAAAGTTAGATGTTTGAACTGGAGTCAGTCATCCTAAGCCCTCCCTTTTTTATCAAGGGAGAGAAGTAGGTTCCTCCAGGATGCAATATATCTTTTTAGAAGAGAGGTTTCTAAGATAAATGGTTTACTCTTTTGGCAAACCTATTTCTTTCCATTGGGTAAAAAGGCAGCCTAAGGCAACTAGTTCAGACCTGGATGTCTAATCTTTAGATGTCTCGAGTGAGGCAAAATGCATGCCACTTGAGCATCTCAGGTGAGCACCACTCCTCCAGATCCTAACCTAGTCCATCTGAGAAAGTATTTTAAAGCGACTTCATAAAGAGCCTGAAAGGGTACTATGAAACCTTAATTCCTCTCTCTTGCCCCAGAAACACAGTCACACAGTCTTTAAAGTAAATCAATGTTACATTGAACATCTTGGATGATGTCACCACACTAAAAAAAAAAAGAAGTAATAAGACAGAAGTGAACCTTATTGTAGTCCTGCAAATTCTGTGTATAACTGTGTATAGAATTAGCTTTTGACCTGACTCAGTTAACAACATTTAGCATATTACCTGTATGGATGTTTCTGCATTATCCCAAAGACTGGTAGAACATGACAGATTTTCTCTGACAAAGCTAGTCGTTAAAGCTGGGACACAACAGGAATTACTTGATCATAACTAGTTGGAAAGATGGGTATCACTTTGTTACTCAGCAGCACTTCAGAGAGAAATTGGAACAGTTTCCCCATAATTTAGTTAAAATGCTAATGCTTTTCAACATGAATGTTACCTCTGGTACAACAGCTTTGTCGTCAAAGACGCACTAGGTAAAGGCCATGAAGCTTGTTTTAAACAAATTCAGTTGAGACAAAAGCTAGGGATATACACATTTTCTCTCTTTTCTGCTGCTTAGTGATATCCCTGTCACACGTATTTATGTCTCTCACTGGTAAATTTTAAGTAGTTTAGCAAAATTTTCTGGAATATTTGATTCATTCCCAGTTTAACTTTCCTTCACTTCTTGCTGATCAGTTCTTCACTACAGTCTTGAACCCTCAAAATTGAAAATGGAGAAATATTGCTTACCTGAAAACTTGCAATTCTACTTCTCCCTTTGATATTGCTTTGAGCAAAGAGCACTACAAATGAAATGTATTTTTATGTCTTCCTTACAGTGAGGCAGGTTTTAGTACAGCTTTGCAACCTTATGCATTCACTCCCTGGTAGACTCAAACTCCACGTGACCATAAATTAGAAGACTGGTAGAAAACTTCAGTTCTGTCTTAGGTGTCAGCTCTTAGACCTGTGAGGCTGCATGAGATCTCTCCTGCCCTCTGTTATTCATGCTGTCCTGACTTCAGTGGGCAGATCGTGCTTTGCTGGCAGCAGATCTGCGGGCTGCGGTAGACCTGTAGTATTCAAATAGCAGCAGATCGCATTCAAATGAGTTTGTGTGCGTGGGGGCATGTGTTTATGAAAGAGAAAAATAAATCTACTCTCCATTTCCTGTGACGTGAAACCTGATCACCAAAGTGAATAAGGCATGTTGCCATTTCAAGGTCAGGTGAAAAATGTTATGGCATACTGTCCTCATAGACAACAAATTTCTCATGAAGTACTATTTTCAGCTCATGTAAGAAAGGAAGGTTTCTTTTGGCAGGCTGTGCTTTTCAGGAACTGCGGCAAACTTTATTTTGGGTGAATAAAATAGCTACAGTTAGCGTTGGCTGGTTATTACTAGGGTAGCTGAATTTGCAAACTTCATTTCATTTGAGCCTTTGCTTTCCGGCTTCGTGATTCACAAGAGCTGCAATTTTCCATGCTTCTTGAACCAAGAGACTGTTCTTGAATAAAAGTCTTATTCTCATCCTTAGCTCGAGGAACAAGATCAAAAGAGATTATTATTTAAAAAGCAAAGGAAAAAAAAATCCAAACTCACAGTATCTTCAATTTTGAAACAGCAGGTTTTGGTCCCTGAGCTTGTGGCCTGGTCCATGCAGAAAGACCCCAGCTGCCCAGTGCGGCTGGCAGCCTTTTGGCCTTGGTACTTTTTATAGGGCCTACTTGCCGGTGAGGTTTACAATCCTGTATTAAAAGAGCAAGCTTTCATTTCTGAACGTTATGTGAGTTAGTGTAGTTACTGAGAACCACGCAGATAGGAATATTTTTAGGAAGGCTGACCTGACTCTCCTTGAGTGCCTGTACCGTAGACGTGAGGCTATCTGTTTTGTTAATCCTACTGCAGGGAAGGATTGGTAATGGGGGCAATCAAGACTGAGGCAGCGGTGATTTCTGACAACTAGCACATTATCTATGGGTTACCATTAGGGAAAGGGCATCATCTCTGTTCTCATCTGACCAAGCTTTTCTCTAGGTCAATGCTCTTTTAAAAAATGTCCAAAGTTTCTCAATAATTGTAAAATACACTGTTTGTACCAGCTCAGGGATCGGTGACTGTTTAAATAGCTATTACCCTGTTCCTAGACACTGCACGTGTCATTAGAATCCATTTGTATGAGGCTGTAGTGTTATAAGCACAGAGGGAGCTAATTATAGTTAGGGATCATTTAATGCATTCACTACTTAATCCATTATACCCCTGAGCAATAGAAAACCTGTGAAGCAGTGGCTGGCATTTATTGTTCCTTGGCAGCGGCAGTGCCACGTGAGGCAGAAATGGGCTTTCCTGCCACCTTGGCCCAGAACTGCCCAGGATTTGGGGCATTGGGATCTTGAACAGGCACAAGGCTCACCTCTGTATATAACTTGGCTCAGGGAAAGAAAATAAACCACCCAATTTCAGGAGAGGGGGACTAACATAAGGTTATTCATGCAGAGCTGCTCTGCATGGAAGAGATGTGCTCCTTAGCTTACCCAAATCTTATCTCGTCATCAGCTTTAGAGACCATGCAGCTCCTACTCCTCCCAGCCTCTCTCTCTGCACCCTTTGCTGGGGTTTCAGCACCTCCTCATTGCACATGTACCTTTGAAACTGGCTTTGACTGCAACCATGTGACTGGCCCAGGGGCTTACGTCAGTCACTTGCGAAATTATGGATAAACTAGCAAGGGCCACTTGTGAATATCCAATTGAAATTGCTTGCCTGGCTTTGTGTAAGATCTCTATGAACAAAGGCTGATGCTGCAGCATTATTTACCCTAACTTGATTAGTATTGGTAAGAATTGCAAAGGTCAGTAGTCCAACAGTATAAAGCTAGTTATTTGCACCTTTCCTGAAACAACCATTAGAAAATCCTACAGAGTTCATGTGTGTGCATAAATGTCTCTCTTAGTCACTGTATAGAAAGGAAACCTGAGTGATTTGGTGCCAGGATTATTAATTTTTTCCTCTTAAAACTTTATACTATAGGCTGGGTCAATTATCACAGAGTGTGTGATGCAAATAGGATCATTCTTTCATACTGTATATTTCTTTCTGTGATGGCAGCATGAATGGGATGCACAAGATGACAGATAAGTTCACATACCTGGAGCACACAATCTGCTTCAAAAACTTCCAGGCTGAAATACAGAAGTGGAGAACAAAGTCCAATACTTTTATTTTGCTTTATGGCTGGTTGCAAACAATATCTCTTTCCTCCGATTGGGCTGGCTGTTGGTTTTTGCAGGCATTGGGGCAGAAGAGGTCATAGCAGGGCTTTTTGTGGTGTCTCAGCATCACCACTGAATGTGACTGCAATTAGGACTCATAGGCGTGAATGAGGGTCCACAAGTTGCTCCTCCAGTGCAGAGGCTGTCCTTGCCTCATAAGCCTGATGTAAAATCCATGAGCATGAGTGAAAGTCTCCTTTTAGAGTCAGACCTTCGGACATGACAGCACCCAGGGTGGCACAGTAGCAGGACAGCTCCAACCCCCCAGCCTGTGGCAGGAGGGTTGGAGCTCTATGATCCTTGGGGTCCCTTCCAACCCATGCCATTCTATGATTAATAACCATGTAGGGTAATAGGCAGTTTGTTGGGCAAGGGCTGGGCTCCAGACTGTTGAGAGCTTTCTTTATACATTTTACTTTTGGTTGAGCAAACATATACTCTTTTCATGGGCTATTTCCCTTAGCAGACATACATTTGTTTGGCTGATCTTACTCTGTGTGTGATTGAATACCTAATTACAGTTGTTATCAGACCACCATTGGGAGATGCTTGGTTCTGTTGAGAATGATTCTGTGCATCTTCATCACATGGGGAAATCAGCTCCTTCTCTCCCTCTGTATTTCTCCCCTGAGACAGACCAGTACGGGCAGCATTTTTTTAATCCCTAAATGCACGGTGACTCTAAATTAATCACAGTTAAATGCTGCCATCCAATTATGTAAGGTAATAGAGACTGTTAATGAAAACTTCTGGAAAGGAATATTTTACCTTGGGAAAATTGCATATATAATCTGGAATATAAGCAATGCAGCTGCCACATCAGCTGAGCAGAAGAAGTTCGATACAGTTCCAAAAATAGCCTGTATGGATCTGAGGCACTACTTTATGGTTAATATTAGTCCTCCAAGCGAATTGGTGCTCATCTACTACGGGGCATAGAAGATAAAATCTACTGCAGCCCTTAGATGAGCACTGAACTTTCAGAAGGCAAGTTGCTCCATGGGGAGTGGGGAGAGGAAAGACAATGGGACAATTTGCCTGCTTAGAGCCAGTATGTGCTCAGGTACCTTGGTACAGCACAGGCAAGACCATAAACCGGCGAATAAAAAGCGCTGCGGGAGCACCCAGCTATGAAGCTGCCTTAAACACAGCAGCTGCACCAGTTAAAGTTTTCCCAGCAGATACCAAAAGCCAAACTAAACTCATTGGAGATGTGACAACAGTTGTAATTGTTTTAGGTAATGGGGCATTTCCTGAAAATAACCCAGCTCAGTGGGTCTGAAAACAGAGAGGGACAATTTGCTGCCTTGTTATTTTGTTTTGGGTTGGTTTTTTTTTCAATTCCGAGACTGAGACAAACTCTTGTGAGATGAGATGTACATCCCTGGCTACAGGTAACATGTCAGCACGGGACTCAGCAAAGGGGGCTGTTAATGTGGCCTCCAGCATACCAGCAACGTTTCAGTCATTCACGATGCATGCTGTTACCCTTGTAATTTGTTTGTGGGGTGCTATGGCAAGTCTGCCCTTTGCCATAGGCTGTTCTAACAAAGCTTTGTCTTCAGAAGGTGATTTGTACCATCACAGCTCTGTACACATGAATTTAACGCACGCGGCCAAAGATGAACATTTCCATTAGCAGAGATTGTTCCTTCAGCTAACAGGAGCCCTGGGCTTGATACTTTGAACAGAGCCTGAAAGATTGCACTATGCCTTTAATGGTAGTTCTGTCGTGCTTGCTTGGTGCTTGCTTGAGCAACTTTGAAACTTTTGGTCTAAACAGATAGAAGACATGAGAAACCTTGAGCTACTGCTGTGTAACTGAGCAAGGTGACCGAGAACAGAAGAAGGAACTTCATAACCTAGGAACTAAGAAGGAATGCAAGGAGCCTCAGATAAGAATGCAACCAAGGACAACGTTTCACAGCTGTGATGGAAGGGTACAGATAAACTAGCAAGAAACTTGTCAAAACTAGTTAACTGTAACAGAAGCACAAGTCACCTGGATTAATCCACACTGCCCATGCTTCAAGGGGGACACTTTCAAACAACCACCAGGCACCATCAGTGGATGGCCAAGGAACCTCACAGAAGATCCTCAGAAACTTAAAGCATGTGCATAATGAATCTGCAAATATTATAATCAGTTCCAGTAACTGAAATGAATATGCATGTACTAGAATAACATAAGCTTTTGCTCTCAGAACTAATGGTATGCACAATAGGTCAGAGCGATCTCCTGTACATCGAGCGCTTCACTGAAAAATTCCTACTTTCATAACTCACAAACTGAGTCTTACAGAGTTTCTGAACTGACTTTTCTGATAACAAGCTAACACCTGACTCCTAGCAGAAGGACCTGGGGTCGCTTTGTTACTGTGCTGGTCTCCCTCTGGACCCAGCTCCCACCTGATGAAATTCCTCCTGCACTTTGGAAATGAGCCTTTCCCAGCAGGAATGGTACCAAGAGGAGCCAAAGGAGGACAGGGAAAGGAGCTCAGCCATGTAGGATACAGTTCATATTTTGAAAGTATTATTTCCCTCCCAAGCTTACTTCTTTTAATTCTTTTATTCACGCAATCACTCAAGTTATAAACCAGTAAATTAGTTGTTTGCATTTCTAGTGCTTATTTCTGATAAGGTAAGGTAATGATCAGGTAACATTTACTATCGTAAAATGATAAGCAGTAACAATTCTCAGTCAAAGTGAAGTTAGGAAGTTGCTTAACCACAGCAACAAAATAGACAAGGTAGAAACCCAGAAGGAAAAGCCCTGCGAACTGTCACTGCAGAGTCAAAGGCCTCATATTTTTCAGAGCAAACTCCCTTGCTTTCCAGAAGAGAGCCATGTGAACAGGGAAGGCACTCAGGCTCCTCATCCCAAGCCCTTCCCTTTCTGTCCCTTCTGGTAGAGAAACTTCTCTATCAGCATGGGAGCATGAAAACAGCTCCCTCTGCACCTCCTGCTTGCCCAGGCTGCTGTGCTGACCTCACCCCAAGAGTCATGCAGCTTCCCCACCTGGGAAAGAGTCTTGTGCTCTTTAAATGATGCTTAAATGCTAAGTATTATTATCCTCAGGCAATTAAATACCTCCCCAGCTATTCAGATCAGGTGGAAGTGTGGATTGTCGAAATAGCCTTCAAAGAGATAATTCATGCAAACTGAGCCTGTGGAATTCATGCTGCTTTTTTTTTAATCTAACCTTTACCTCTGGCTATTTTTTGCTCATCTAAATGAAATATATGAAAGAGGCTTTCTCTTGCTTTGCCTTTCTATGCTACTTTTCACCAAGAGCTTCGGGACCACTCTTGGGCTTTGGTCAGATCTTCTCCCTCTCAGCTTTGCAGGACTTGAACTAACATAGGATTGGGGTTACCCACCACACTTGGGACAGCTGGGGATCCCTGCTGTAACCTGATGTATCATACTTGTCTCCATCAGTGCACGAGTTTCAGCTAATATACTAGCACTTGGTTAAAGCTGAGTGTCGTTCTGTCATTTTGAAGTCCCAGCAGTGGACTGACTGCGTTGGTTTATATAGTCCAAATGCCAAGATTGTGGAGCACTGAAAAATCAGAGTCACATAATTCAGAAAGTAACATTTTGCTGCCATCTGCGGTGGAAATGACTTCTGCCGGAGCTGTGTCTTCCAAGCTAGGCACTTGCAATGCAAAAGCAAGAGATGAGGGTGTGCATTTTGCTCTTTCTACCCAAGCAGAGCTAGCAGAAAGCAGGTAACCTGGCTGCCTTCACAAGCAAATGCTCTGCGGGCCCAGTGGTACAGGATAATGGTGCAATGTACTTTTGTCACGGCTCTCAGAGCAGGCTCTGCCTGTTTGAAACACTCTGACTGTAGCTGTTAAAGTTTGCAATACTGAGGAAACATGGGAGAAACCACGTCGCCATGGGACACAAGATCACAGAAAAGACAATTAGAAGCAGCTCTGCACACTTTACCCTGGGTTTTTTAATTATTTTTCTTCAAAGGGAACTGTTTAATAGTTGGTGGTAAAATGAGATGATGCAATGTGTTGAAGGATATAAAAATTGCAATGCCCTGAGTGTGCTCAGGCTGTTTGGGGTCAGGCCAGGTATTTTGGCCACTAATCTGCATTTTGCCAACATGTAAATCTCCTGCTGCATATTGGCATGATTTATGGCCTGCTGGAACCTGAGGAGGGAATCGCTAACCAGGCCTTTGCATCAGATTTTGCACATTGTGTTCTAAGGAGGCGTACACTGGTGCATTGCCAATGGCTTCAGAGCCAAGTTAATCCACCCCAGCAGTGTCTAATCCATTGGCTTTCATGGCAAAGTCACCACAACAAACTGAGTGCAGACCCCTCCCCTCTCTCAGGCATCATCTTGGTGTGCGCAGTGTGGCACTTGACTTCTGAAATCCTCTGTCCTGATTCAAAGAGGGCTTGCCCATGGCACTGCAGGATGTGGGCAGAAGGAATCTCCTCAGGCCCTTCAGCCCATCTGCTGCCCCAGAGAGGTTCATAGCCTTGTCAGTCCCAGCAGATGCTTTTCCATCCTCTTCTAAAATCCTCTTGCCACCAAACCCTTCCTCTGCCTCTCTATGCACACAGGACTTGTTGCCTCATGTCTTGACATCTTTCCAATCTATTCCCAGATGGGGGCATTGTGCTTTCTGGATCCAGGTAACATGTGTGAAGGCATGGTGATTAGACCCTGGCTGGAGGCCAAATGCCCACCAAAGTTGCTCTATCACTCTGCTTTCTGTCTAGACGGGGGAGAAAATATATATTGAGAGGCTCAGGAGTGGAGATAAGGACAGGGAGAGATCATTCTGCAATCAGTGTCACGGGCAAAACAGCCTCAGCACAGAATAAAGGAAAGAAAACTCTCTATTACCCTGCCCTGCACACCCAGTGACACCAGAGTCGGGTAGTGAGAAGTGTGACCAGACCTTAAAGCACCTCCCCCACCCCTCCCTTCTTAGCAGACTTCACTTTCGCTGCCTTCTTCCCCCTCACTGTGGCATGTGGATGGTTAGGGGCTGGGGGAATGGGGGTTTCAGTCAGTTCCTCATGAGCTGTTTTCGTTCTTAGCCAGGGAGGTGGGGGAGCAGGGTGTCATTCCTCACACCCTTTCCCTGCTGCACTGTGGGTTGCCACCCACGGGACAGTCCTTCATGAATATCGCCCACTTCCCCAACATCCTTTCCCATGGGGCTGCAGCTCTTCACCAGCTGCCCCAGTGTGGGTCACTGCTATGGGGTGCAGTCATAAATCATAGAATGTCTCTCAGTTTCTCAGGCCCAGACTGCTTCAGCCTGGTCCCCCACGGAGTCACAGCGCTCCCCCCCCACCTCCCCCCCCAACAAACCTGTGCGTGGGTCTTTCTCTTGCTCATCTCTGTGTCTGTCTCTCTCCACAGGCTGCAAGTGCTGGCAGGAGGCTTGCTCCAACACGGGTCACAGTGTCTTCTTTATGTCTCCACCTGCACCACAGGCTGCAGGTGGGGTCTTCGCCTTCTCCATGGGCTGTGTGTCTCCACCCGCTCCACCATGGGTTTCTCCACGGGCTGCAGGGGCATCTTTCTCTCTGGCACCCGGGGCACCTCCCCCCACCCTCTTCCCTGGCCTTGGTGCCTGCACAGTTTCTTACACCTTCTCACTCCCTTCTCTGGGGGCAAAAAGCAGCTGTTGGTGGGTTTTTTCTCCTAAATGTGATTCCCAGAGGCGCTGTGACCGTTACTGATGGGCTCTGCCTTGGTCAGCAACGACTCCGACCTGGAGCCGGCTGGTGTTGGCTCTGTGGGGCCTGCAGAGAGCTTCTGGCTGCTTCTTGCAGCAGCCACCCCTGCAGACACCGCACCCCCGCCTAGAACGCAGCCATGCAAAACTACAACAGAAGGCTACTGTTATCTTTCCTTCATGGTGTGTCTCAGTATGAGCAACTCTCAGTCCTACAAACTTTTCATTTTTGGTTTTATGGTTTGGAACCTCTGTTCTGCTTTCTATCCCACAGGCTCCCCTTCTTCTGGAAGTGCAATGTCCAACTAGACATGTCACCCCAGGAGACATGTTAGGAAAGCAGAAGGGTTTCTCATCCTTCCTGGCAGTCGGTGCTCTTATTTTTGTGTCCCATTCTGCCATTTGCCTTTTTCACAACAGCACAAAGTTGATGTTCAGCTTGTGACCTCCATAGCCCTTTGATTCTTTACTGTGGTACTGCTGCCCAAGCAGATAGACAAGATTTGTGCAGTTTTGGTTATTTTCCTACAAACACACATCTTTCATTTCCTCTCACTGTATTGCATCCTGGTTTTTTCCGACTATTTCTCCAATTTCTGTAAATTGCTTTGAACTTAATGCTGTCTGCCAGCATGCTGACAGTCCCCTCACTGTCATCTGCATGCTTAAAGGGTATACTTTCTACTCCATCGTTGAAATCACTAGTGAATATAGTAAGGGTGAACTCACTGAAAAATCTAGACTTGGATAGAAAATTTTGTCATGCTAAACCTCCCAGAGCTGGGCCTTGCACTTCTGCTCTAGAAACTCCCACCAGTATTATCTGTGCCTGGAGTACCAGCTCAGCACAGCTCCCAGCAGCACAAAATATGAAGTTTTGTATCTTTAATGTCCACCCCTTCCAGAGCATTTCAGAAAGAAACTGGCTCCATCCCAAGAAAGAAGCCAAATGATGCTCGACCATCTCAGTGGGCAATGCAGTGGCAGTCTCCATCCCACCATTGCCAACTCCTGCATTATCTGTCTGGGACTGATAATGTTAGCTGTGTAGTTAGCCTGGATGCTGCTCACCTTGTTTCTACCAAAATTTTTAATAGATTCAAGTCACATTCTGTCAGAAATGCTTTGATTTGCTTAAATCAGCATACCTGATTCCTTCCCAAATAAACCAGGTACAGAGAAGCCCTGATTCAGGAAGTGAATGGATCTCTCTTATCTTAGGGAGGACAATTTCTCCTAGTTGTCTCCCTCAGTGTTGGATGTACACAGGTAATCCTCAGCACTAATGTGGCAGCAGTTGGCTTGAGCTGGAGTTTCCTGGGCAGCAAGGAGAAATTGCTGATGTCTTTGCTAAGTGACAGTAAAGTATCGTGTGGCCTCTGCATGCCAGGGTGTTGGATAATAAATTGTCTGCCACTTGAGGGCTGTGCAGGCAATAGAAAGAAGGGTTCAGCATCCATATAGTTCTATCTTTCTTTGAAGACCTGGTCGGGAAGGTGCTCAATGTGGTATCTCCATCTTACAATACAGGGAAGATAGTACAAAAAAACCTCTTGGGAGGTTTAGAGTGGTAACTTGTGTTGATGAGATGCTGCATTTCAGGGACCCTAGAAAGACAGGAACAATGAGGACTTACTGTATGGCTGAAGCCAGTTGTGTGGCTTAAGCTTTGCTAATCCAATGGAAGAGCCTTGAATTTCTCTAATGGCCTCAAAAGTGAATACATAAGAGGGTCCCAGAACAAAGGTCGTCCCTGTGCATTTCAATATTTTTAGTTCATGCAAGAAAAGGAAATTTTGTAGAAAATTTAACATCACTTTCTCCCCTGAGGCAGCTACTTGGTGAAAGCTGGGAAGATCATGGAACAGATCCTCCTGGATGACATGTTGGAGCACATGAGGGAAGAGCATGTGATCCGGGACAGCCAGCACAGTTTCACCAAGGGAAGGTCGTGCCTTACCAATCTGGTGACCTTCTATGATGGAGTGACAGCATCGGTAGATAAAGGGAAGGCAACCTGTCATCTACCTGGACTTGTGCAAGGCCTTTGACACAGTCCCCCACCACATCCTTATCTCTAAATTGGAAAGATGTGGATTTGATGGGTGGACCATCCAGTGGATAAGAAACTGCTTAAAAGACCGTAGCCAAAGGGTGGTGGTCAATGGGTCTATGTCCAGGTGGAGGCCGGTGACAAGCGGTGTCCCCCAGGGGTCTGTCTTGGGACCGGTTCTCTTTAACATCTTTATCAATGACATCGAGGATGGAATTGAGTGCACCCTCAGCAAGTTTGCGGATGACACCAAGCTGAGTGGTGTGGTCGACACTCTAGAAGGAAAGGAAGCCATCCAGAGGGATCTTGGCAGGCTGGAGAGATGGGCCCGGGTGAACCTAATGAGGTTCAACACTGCCAAGTGTCAGGTGTTGCACTTGGGCCGGAAGAATCCCAGACATAGATACAGACTGGGAGAAGAGCTCCTTGAGAGGAGCCCTGCTGAGAAGGACTTGGGGATTCTGGTGGATGAGAAACTTACCATGAGCCAGCAGTGTGCTCTTGCAGCTCGCAAGGCCGATGGTATCCTGGGCTCCATTGGAAGAGGGGTGGCCAGCAGGGACAGGGAGGTGATTGTCCCTCTCTACTCTGCCCTCGTGAGGCCCCATCTGGAGTACTGTGTCCAGATCTGGGGCCCCCAATACAAGAAGGATGTGGAACTGTTGGAGAGGGTTCAGAGGAGGGCCATGAAGATGATTAGAGGGCTGGAGCACCTGCCCTACGAAGAGAGGCTGAGGGAGCTGGGCTTGTTCAGCCTGGAGAAGAGAAGGCTGCGGGGGGACCTCATTGCAGCCTTCCAGTACCTGAAGGGAGCTTATAAGCAGGAGGGGATTCAACTTTTTAAAAGGATGGACAATGACAGGACAAGGGGGAATGGATTAAAACTAAAGGAAGGAAGGTTTAGATTAGATATTAGGGGGAAGTTTTTTACAGAAAGAGCGGTGAGGTGCTGGAACAGGCTGCCCAGAGAGGTAGTGGATGCCTTGTCCCTGGAAGTGTTCAAGGCCAGGTTGGATGGGGCCCTGGGCAACCTAGTGTAGATCCAGGCCTGAGGTTGGTGGCCCTGCCTGTGGCAGGGGGGTTGGAGCTCTATGATCCTTGGGGTCCCTTCCGACTCATACCATTCTATGATTCTGTGAAAGCACAGCTGCCGAGATCCATCTGTTCCTTACCAAATCCAGCTTTTTGACTCCCTAGTTTTCTACTTCTCACCTGCTGTCACAGACTTTTGTCTAACAATAACTCTTTCTTCAATACTTTTTCCTCAGAGTGACCAAGACAGAAGGCTTTTGTATGTGATCTATAGCACATAAAGAAGTTCTTCCAGTTATCATGGCAAGGACAGGTGGTAGAGGTATTGATAACCACTCTGATGTCTCAAAATCTAGTCTAGTGAACACCAGACACAGCCTAGTGCTGAATTCCACATACCTCTCCTCAGCCCATGCTGGCAGTCAGCAGAGCTGTTGTTCATACCTTACAGTACAAGTCAGAGAAAATATAAGTAACCTCATTTGGTATGACTGTATTTCAGGACTAATGCTTGTTCCTCCAGTCCCAGTGCTGTGCCATGAATACTTCTTTGCGATGGATTCATGTGCCTTAATGCGATGACAACAAATGCAGCTGCCTCAAGGGCTCCTCTCTTTGGCTTGTTAGGGCCACTATGTAATCCTTCTCTGGGCACACCTCCTATACAGCCTTTGATGTGACAGCTGTGGAGACTACTGCCTGTAGTGACATATCTCACCCAGATTCATCAGCTCACTTTACTGCAGAGAGAGTTGTTGCCACCCACAAGAGTATGTGGGACTAGCAGGTGGGACCCATCCAGAACAGAGGGGCAACATGCCCTTCAAAAACCCACACCTCCTTAAGGGCAGAGACAAGAGAGCACGGCTCTTGCTGTAGCAAACCTTGTCATGCCTGTCTTCCAAAGTACAGTTAATTCAGCCTTTAATTATCCTAGCTGTGGGAGGCATCCCGCCTGCAGGAATGTCTCTGAGAGCTCCACTTCTTTGATGGGCCTTCTTTGGTTCCTACCTCTGTCAGCATAAACAAGTTACATTTAAGAAGATCATATTAAGCCCTTGGTTAGCACTCAAAAACGGAATTCAGCTTGCATAGGTGGTGCTCCCAGAGCTCATGCCACCTCTGTAGATTCAGGACTGAATTAGAAAATAAACTCTGAATTGCTTTGGCTGCCCTAGCATTGGACTTGTAGAATCAGTGTGAAAACCTGCTTTAGAGAAGTTGGATAGGGCGTGAGAAAACCTTTTCCCAGTGCCCTTATCTGCAATGCGGGGAGCTCCCTGAGACAGTCAGGCTCACCCTGGAGAAGGATCTGCTCTTTCAGGGAGGGCAAGAAGAGGAAAACATGTTGATGCCTGCAGCTATACTTCCCACTCCCATAGCAAGGTTCAGAGAAACCTGTCTGCATTTCAGCTGTGGAGAAATGTGTGAGGAGGAAATGCAAGCTGTTATTTCCTGTGGTAGGAGAGTGGTCGATAATAAGAGAGAGAGAGAAACCCACAGTTTGATGTTTCTAGCCAAGCAGTTAGGAGGGGGTGAATTCAGTGCTGCCCCAAACTGGCTGAACTCTAATTCCCTATATTTATCCTTTCTAACTGTTTGATACACTTAATTGGCTCCCATCACTGTTTGTAAGGTAACATCCCTAGGGGCATGACCAGCTGTATTTCATCTCTGATTTACATGTGTATAACCACACAGCCACTCTGGCTGTATTTGATTCAAAAGTATAAGCTGGAGATTGTGTTTCTTTAGAGAAATCAATGCTCCCACCTTGCTCCTGCAGATGGTATGAACATCATTTTGTTCTTCCTTTTACTACTCCCTGCTGCTTCTCCAGCATAGACCTCCTTTTCCAAATCAGACGCTGTTTTCCCCCCATACATAGGCTTTTCCAGAGTGATCCTTTTAATGGAAGAGTTTTGTCTACCCTCTAGTGGGAATTTGAATTAGAGCATCTGCAAAGCCGCGCTGCGGGAGGGAGTGCGGGATGCTGGAGCCCCTCAGGCACAGTCTACTGCAGGAGGGACCTTCATGGTGTTTCCAGCGAGCACCGCACCCCACTGCTGTCCTTCCCTTCCCTCAGTGAGATTCAGGTTTGCTTTGGGGGGAAGAAAAAGAATGTGGGCTACTTTTGATAGGACTTTGTTCCAGTAGAGGGACAGACGTAGATTTTCGCTGCTGTTTCTTGGCCAGATACTCAGCTCTGATAAGGAAGTATAGCTGTATTCATCGTGTTGAGTCAAAGTGGGGATGGGAATTTGGAAGGTGTATGATAAATCTGCACCTTGACTCCATTTGCTGTCCTGCCAGTAGAAGAAAAGTGCTGACATTGTATCTGAAGGGAGAACCTGGCCCACTGGATATGAACTGGGGTGTTCTGAGAAAGGGCTGGTGCCAGCTCTGAGGCATGTTAGCTGAACCCATGTTCTCTCCTGTGGTACCCTGCCCCTTGGGTGAAGGCAGCTCACTTGTTATGGACCTCTACCTCTGACCTTCGCAGCCTGGGGAGAACAACTTCCCGACCTGTGGTGCAACACACACGTTTCTGCCTGAAACATTTCCCTGTCTCACTGCTCATATCTCCTGTTAACCTGCAAATTAACAAGTATTTCATGCAGGTTTATAACTGGGTGAATACAGCTGATTACTGGCTCTTGGCAGACATCACACACAGTGTTAGCTAAACACCTTTGGTGATAAGGACCTGGTCTCCAAAAATCTTCTCTAGAGAAAACAGAAGTGCTCCTTCCACAGATACAGAGTGAGATGTTGGAGATGAACCAGGGCCTGGGTTGTGCAATTGCTGCTCTAACTCAACTTCTATTACCGAAGTGCCACAACCGAGCAATCAAGACTCCCTTGAAAATCTCACCCTAAGCCCAAAATGTACTTTGTAAGAGCTCTGGGCTGGGAACTGATCTCTTCCCTGCCTGGCTGCTAATTTGCTTTGTGACCGGAGGCAAGTCACTTAACTCCACTGTGCCTCAGTTTCATCACCTGTAAAATAGGGGTGAGATATATATATATATATATATATATATAAATAAAAGTATCTTGGAGCAGCTTAGTAGCAGAAAGGTAAATGGGAGGAAAGTCCTGTAGGCAGGTGCTGCTGCCTTAACTGTTCAGATAACTTCCCGTTGATAAAAAGCATCATGAGGTAAAGGGAAGAGGGAATTTTCAAAAAGATTTATTGCTTGAAATCGTTGCACGGTGCATTTGTATGCCGCTGTCTGCTAGGTCTTCTTCATTATTGCTGAGGCCATAAGTGATTGGGCCAGCCTGGCTCACTCAGTGGAAAATTGCTGGAAATAAATCCACCCATAATGCTTCCACACTTTGTGCCACGTCACCTCCTTTTTGCCCGACTTAACAAATCTGTAACAAGAGCAGAGCGGGAGGCTTTACCTGAAATGCCCTTTGATCCACCCCCAGAGAAGGTGTTTTTCTAGCCCTGTCAGCTATAGGTCCAGGGTGTCACTTTGCAAGGTGGCTGGCACCATGAAAGTCCTTGAAAACTGGGGAAGAGAGGTGAGAAAATCACAGTAATTCTAAAATATCGTGTCACAGCTCCACAAAGTAAGGATTCTGCTGGATGCATGGGATTTGTCCTGAGAGTGCCCTGGGATGCAGCCAGTTAGCTTGTGCTGATCAGGGACAAATGCAAACCACAAAGATTTTAGCAAAACAGTTAGGAGGGACGGAATTAATTTCCTAATAATTATTTTTCCAAAAGCTGATGGGTCATAGGCCACAGCCTGGATGTAGTGAAAGGAGAGGGAATGACCAAGTAACTTGGTATCGGGTTTGCTAGCTTGGGTAGCAAAGAGAGTGCTGGAAATACAACCATATTCAACAAAAACACAGGAAGGAAGGTGACTGCAGGAACTGTACTTTCTACCTTGCTTTATTAGGATTCAGTATGGCATTGTCTGTGCACAAAGTTGTATTTCTTTCTTCTTTGCCCTATCTTCTTTCACTATTTTAGTGAAAGTAAAAGGAAATCCATAAAGTAATTTGGAAAAACACCTCTTTCCCTTTTTTAAAAAAACCCACAAGCTCAGAACTTTGTTTTCCTTGTAAGAGTGGAGAGCATCACTGGTACTATAGCTTCCAGGCATCCACCTGTCTTTTGGTTTAGAAATCAGTGATATCAACCATTGTGGGAGAGAAAAGAAACTGAGGAGACATCTTAGAAGACAAAATACCTTTTAATTCAGATGCCTTTTAAGTTCTAGCAATGATGAATTGAACATGCTCTGCATTATATTTTGCCTGCAGCAGCCCCCAAAATCATATTGCCTCTGTGTGTTTTAAAAACTAAGCGTTTGAGCTTTAAATTTTATTTTAGGAAGGCACTCAGCTCAGTGTTTACCAGCTTTACTTTTTCACCTTCAGGGACCTGGAGTCCAGCTCTGACTGAACGCAGGAGCATAATTTTTATCCCTGCTTTAGAAGGTGTCTGACTCGCTTTGCTCTCTGCCACAGCACTGAGTGGCAAGACACTTCACTCAAAAGTAGTGCCCTTTTCCAACTGCTGTTCAGAGAATGGGCTTTCAAATGCACTTTCTTTAGGGTAAACTTCTTAGTTTTGTGGTTTTTACACTGAAGTGGCATCAGCTGGCACAGCTGAATGCCTCTTCTGTCACAAAAAGTAAGGGAGCTGTGAGGGAGCACACGAAGTATTTCCCTTTATATCTCTTCTTCTTTTCTGCTGGCAGGGAAAGGCAACTGCAGCTTGGAGCTGGTAGGAGCTGAACACCGATGTGTTTGTTGTTTGCGGCTGTAAAGTTTGGGTTCACTCAACTTGCATTTTCAGAGTACAAAATATTGGCAGATGGGAGCAGTCATTCAACACCTACCCCACTAGCTTACCCTTACCAGCAAAATGACATCTCTCCAGGGACTGGATGACTCAGTGGTGAGCCCGGCGCTACCCTTCGCTTCAGGCGGGGGACCCCTAACGTACAGTCACACCGCACAGGTAACGCAGCGGCACCCCACGGCGCATACCATTGCATCGGGGTAAAAACACAGCCCTGTCTTGCATCAGTATCCAACACAGGCCTGGTTAATGTAGACTCTTCTCAAGCTATTTAAGCCTTTCACTCTACTAGCTCTTAATTTACCACGCTGTCCCTATGTGCAGCCAGCTTCACAGTCTCCTCCTAGGCATTCGGTATGACTCCCTTCAAAGGCAGGTAGATGCAGATGGATTAGAAATAAGGCTTGACATGTCTATGAAAGCCCTCAGTGATTCCAAAATTTCCTCTTTAGTATTACTGCAGTCAACATCCTCCCTGAAAGATGTGAACCCCGTTATTCTCTTCGTCCCACTGTGGTCCCAGGTTGCTGGTAGGTACTTGAGTTGACGTGTGTTTGCAGACAAACATGCTAGAGACTTTTGACAGAAGCCTGGTTTCTGGAGCATAACTGTGCTGTGAATTAGCCTGCAATAGTGTAGTAATTTATGTAGCTGTGTTGTCACGCTGTGTACAGAGCTCTGAAAGTGTCTCCTGTTTACTGCAATTGGAGCACTTATCTTTGTTTCAGCAGTAAACTTAACAGCTGCTAAAAATAGAAGCTATCGAGATGTCACCCTTCACGGTAAGCAAAAGGAATGAGTCAGATGAGATAATGATCTCTCAGTCCTGCAGAACACCTGAGCAGTCCTTGAATGCTTTAAAAATGCCTGTGTTAGGATTGAGCTTTTGTCCTTCTCCAGGTCCAGCCATGCTACTGGAAGACATGCCTGCCCTTCCCCTGGAAGACATGACCACCCTTCACATGGAAGTTCTTGCACCACTGGCAAACTGAGACCACTAGAAGAATTCCCTAATCTACTTCAGCACTTTAAAATTAGCTAGTTGGGCCCAATCTAACTGGAGTGAGGTTGTGGATGAGCAGGTCAGAGAGGAGGAAGGCAACAAAACAAGTTTCATTTAAGAAAGAGGAGGAGGAGGCGGCAAAGAGGTGACCTCTCTCCAAGTCACTGAAACTGTGAGACTGCCACTCTTGCTGTCAGAGATGGAAAGCCTTGAGTACTTTCATTTCACACTTTTTACCTTTAGCTGCTCCATTTTATATTGTACATGTGGTTGTATTTTAAGAGCTTCTGTTCACATGTGATAAGCTTGGCTTGGGCTTGAGAAGGAAGAGCTTCTGAGAACAAGAATTAAAAATGCTCTGAGAGAGGAAAAAAGGATAATTTTTAATCCACTCCTTCAGATGTGTATGTCTAAGTGGTAGGCACTTCTTGTGCTTTCACTTATGTGGAAGAGGAAGACAATTTACGCAATGCATTGGTACTTTTTGCTCATGTTGGAGAGCTGGGATGATTCGAATCTAGGTCAGAAAATACTTCTTTCATGTGAATTGTCTTGTGTGTTTGTGTAACTTGTGGATTTAGATCAAATGTGCAGGTGAAACCAGATAGCTTGACAATGAATGATCACCATCTAGTGGCAACATGCAAAATACAGGCTTTGACAACATAAAGAAGACAATCTACAATAGAGAACAGGTTAAAAGGCCTGTGGCACTGCATCAGAAAGATGTATCTGATGGCTGAACCTTTACCAAATGAAGTATTTTGAATAACCACAAGGCATGTTAAAACACTATGGTGCCATCGTTTGTCCTATGTAGGTGCAGTACCCGTGCAGCACAGCCTGTGTGCAGGCTGCCCACAGAGCATAGGTGCTAAACTGTGGTGGGTGCCCAAGTGCCACCTGTCCAAGGGTCCCCAGCACAAGGTCTGGTCCCAGGAATGCTTCTGGGCACCACTTCTTTTCCTAGCACCAGTGTTGCTGTCAATAGATAGTTAATTGCAGTGGCCAAAAGGGACCTCCAGAGGTCAGGCAGGCTTGTGTCTCTCTTGCTTAGTGCCTGGCCAGCCTGCTCCTAAGGACAAGAGGTGATGGGGACTCCTCCTGTCCTTTCTAGTGCATCACGAGCTGTCCTGAAAGAAGGTCACCACCCTCAAGGTATACACCCTCTGTGCACTTCCTTCACCTTTGATCACATCTCCAAGTGCCCTTGCCATGCTCCTCTCATCTATGTCTTTCCTGAAGGGCAGCATGGTGCTCCAGCTGAGAGGGTAACAAGGCTACAAGGGGTCTAAGGGCTGCTGCACAAATCTCACACATCACATTCCTGTTCATACATCCCAGAATGGCACCTGCCTTTCTTGCCACAGCACACACCGTCAGCCCACTGAAACTATCAGCTCCTGTCCAGCCTGTGATTCACAGTAACTCCAGATCTTTCTCTGCCAAACTGCTACTTAGATATTTTTTCCCTTTTGCATTTTTACAGTTCATTAATTCTACTCAAACATAGTACTTTGCACCTGTCACTGTCTAATAACATCCTGTGCATTTTCTGACCATAGCTGCAATTTGTCAGTGTGATTTTGTCCTCTCAGCTTCATGTCATTTGCAAATATAATAACAAGACATTACTTTGTCATCCAATTTGTTAATGGAAACAGTAAATACACCTAAACCCAGGACAGACTGGTCAAACCCTCACTTAGTGACTCCCCCTGCTCTGACAGTAAATCACTAACATCTCTGAGCACAGCTCTGTAACCAGCACAAAGGGTTTCCTCCAGACTGTTTCCTTAGCTTTCACACAGGAGTGTCATCTCAGAAAGTGTCAAAACTCTTTCTGGAGCCAAGACAGAATCACAGAATCACAAGGTTGGAAAAGACCTTTAAGATCATCAAGTCCAACCATTCGCATCCTAAACTAAACCATATCCCTAAGTACTTCATCTACCCTTTTTTTGAACACATCCAGGGAAGGTGACTCAACCACCTCCCTGGGCAGCCTGTTCCAGGCCCTGACAACTCTTTTAGTAAAAAATTTTTTACTGAACAACACGTGACATCATCTTTTTCTTTATGTACGAGCCTGTTAATTTGTTGTAGTAAGAAATCAGAACTATCCGAGTTGTCCACAGCTGGTAGATCCACACTGGCTGATGCTCACCTGTATTAATCTTCTGTAGACATATCATCTGATTGCTCATTTCAGTATTTTTCTGAGACAGACATTAATATAGCTGTTAGCACTAATGTAACGTTAATTCCTTGTTCCTCCATTTTTTCCATATCTATTCACTACGCATGTCATCCTCCAGTACTCCTCTCATCCTTCCCTAGGCCAGCTCTGAGATTTCACCATTCAGTTCCTCAGTGCCCTATGCTGAAGTTTACCAGGCCCATCTCATTTGAAAACATCAGATTTATCCAGGTGTTTTCCAAGTGTGCCAGTCAGCGGTTTCAGCCACCATGACCATTTTGCTCAGGCTGTAATAAACTCAAGGACTACACTAGTCACAGCACTTGAAATCAATGGAGATTGTTCTCACATCCAAACTAAGCTCTCCATGTTCCTGTAGAACCCTGCACTTCCCAAATGTCTTTGGAAAGAGTCTGGTCAGATGGTTGGGGTTTTTTTTTATTCCCACCTTCAAGGTAGCTTGCAATCTTCTCTTTCCACTCTCATTTCTTTCCTTGCTAAGAGAGATATATATAAACCTGCTCCTGAGACAGCTTTCTGACAAGTGCTCTCCTGCAGGGAGAGTGAGAAGCCAGCTGCAATTCTTGCTCCAGTATCCACACACCTGCCTCTGCAGGAGCTTACAGCACCAGAGCCACCCCAGGTTTGCTGGGATTTCTTCATAACTTTAATGCCATTTCTGAGTTGGTCACGTAATTGTTGCTCCTGCGCTGCTGGACGTATTTGCTCCACTGAGGCCTGGAGAGGACGGCCTGCTGGAAGTTGCCTCCGATCACGACATAAAGTAGTAGGTTGCCACACGTGTTGAGGGCAGCCAGTGGCCGAGAGATGATATAGGCAGAGTGGATTTGCTTCTCCACCTGACAGCTGACTGGACACAACCGTAGTTCAACCCGAGCCGCCCGAAAGATGTGGAAGGGAAGGAAGCACACATAGAAGACCACCAAGAGGATGACAGCAAGCCTGCGAGCCTTCTGCTTGTAGCAAGCCTGCGTGTGGGGCCCAGTAGCCAAGGTGTAAATAATGAGCACATAGCACAGAGTCACCATCAGCAAGGGAAAGAAGAAGGCCAGGCTGGTCAGCAGCCAGTTATACCACCTGATTGTCCCCAGGTTTTCAGAGCTGGTAAGATCAAGGCATAAGGATCTGTTTTGCGTCTCCTTTGAGGAGATCAAGAAGTTGATAGGGCTGAGAGCTGCCAGTGAGATCACCCAAATGGCTGCACAAGCCATTGCTGCCCACCACTTCCTCTGGATGTGGAAGAACTTCATAGGGTGGACAACCATCACATAGCGGAAAGCGCTGAAGCAGGTGAGGAAGAGGATGCTGCTGTACAAGTTGAAGTGGAAACCGAAGCGGATGAACTTGCACATGAATTCGCCGAAGATCCAGTGCTCCCCGCTGGCATAGTAGTGTATCAGGAAAGGAAGGCTGGTGAGATAAAGCAGATCTGTGAGAGCCAGGTTCAGCATTATGATGGTGCTGCTCTTCCAAGGCCTCATCTTGAAGCTGTAAACACAAATCACAATAACGTTTCCTGGGAAGCTCACCAGGAAGATGATGCTGTACATAATGGGGAGGTACAAAGTCTTCAGACCGACTTCCACATCAGTGCAGTTGGGAAAATCACCTTCAGTGTCTTGCCAGGTGGTGGGGCTGGCTAAGTTGTCATTTGTTGTGTTCATGTTTTCTCCTTAGTGCCTAAGCAAAAGAGAAATATTTAGTGTTTATTGACGGGTAAGACTTTTTCTTTCAGCAGACTAGCTTGCTGAAAACAGTTAATAACCAGGTCTTTCAACTTCTCATCAGTGCCACTATTAAGGTGCCATTATTGAAAAAGGAAAGGTCTTGCTACTTTAATGAGAATTGATCCTGATCTAGAGACCTTTTATCATATCTCTATAGACATGGTTACAATTTTATTTTAAAATGCATATATTCAGGTAAGGGTCTGTACAGGCACAATGAATCACAGAATGACAGAATGATTTGGGTTGGAAGTGACCTCTGGAGATCATCTAGTCTAACCCCCCTTCCAGAGCAGGATCACCTAGAGCAGGCTGCACAGGACAGCTTCCAGATGGGTTTTGAATGTCTCCAGAGATGGAGACTCCACAGCCTCTCAGGACAGCCTGTGACAGTGCTCTGCCACACTCACAGTAAAGAAGTTCTTCCTCGTGTTTAGGTGGAACTTCCTATATTCAATTTTATGCCCATTGCCTCTTGTTCTGTCACTGGGCATCACTGAAAAAAAGACTGACCCCATCCTCCTGACACCCACCCTTCAAGTATTTATAAGTATTGACAAGATCCCCCTTCAGTTTTATCTTCTTTGCCCCAAAGTGTGTGATGTGTATCCCCCAGTATATAAAGTTCACCTTCTTATCATAGAATAGAATCATGGAATGGGTTGGGTTGGAAAGGGGCTCAAAGACCATCTATTTCCACCCCCCTGCCATGGGCAGGGACACCCTCCACTAGACCAGGTTGCCCAAAAACTCCATCTGATCTGGCCTTGAACACTGCCAGGGAGGGGCAGCCACAGCTTTCTCTGGGCATCTTCTCCCTTTGGAGGTCAAGTGGAACAGAAGGACAGGCTAATCATTTTGTGCTACTGACTGAAAGTATAGATAGGACTGTCTGGAACATAACTGCTCCACAAAAGCTATCTGTAGCCTTGTTAATTAAGTGGAAAACAGGGCAGGTGTTGAAATTATTTCATGCTCTTTTTTTGATACTGGAGTGGTTAACATTTTTCTTCCTGCTCCTTGGAAACAACTGATAGAGGAATATTTCATCCTTTTAGTTCATTAACAAGATTGATGTTGCATGGAATAGGTTATTTTTAGGCTTGTCATTAGCTGCTATGTAAATTCCTCTCTCTCTAAAATTTTTAAGTGGTGTTTTGCTTAGACATCAGTCTTAAAAGTTTTCTGAAACATCAGAATAAATTCATCCAACTCTACAAAGCAGCCATTTGCAAGACACAATATGGGACTTGAGCAGGATTCAAGGGAAGTAAAGATCACAGAATCACAGAATCACAAGGTTGGAAGAGACCTTTAAGATCATCAGGTCCAACTGTTCCTGTCCTATGCTAAACCATATCCCTAAGTACCTCATCTACCCGTCTGTTAAACACATCCAGGGATGGTGACTCAACCCCCTCCCTGGGCAGCCTGTTCCAGGCCCTGACAACTCTTTCAGTGAAGAACTTTTTCCTAACATCTAACCTGACCCTGCCCTGGCACAGCTTTGTGCCTTTTCCCCTTGTCCTATCTCCTGTCTCCTGGCTGAAGAGACCATCACCTACCTCTCTACAACCTCCCTTCAGGTAGTTGTAGGTGGTGATAAGGTCTCCCCTCAGCCTCCTCTTCTCCAGGCTAAACATCCCCAGCTCCCTCAGCCGCTCCTCATAGGATTTTCCCTCCAGCCCCTTCACCAGCCTGGTTGCCCTTCTCTGAACACAATAGTCAGGTACATGTTCTCTAGAGCAGAAAGTACAGAGCCACTGAAGCACAAGGCAAATAACTGCTAATGTTGTATCCAGCAAGTGCATTTCTGTGAATGCTTTTCTTTTAAAACAGAGCAAATATTTTGATGGGAAAAAATTAATGAATCTACAGTGCATTTTTTTTCAAGAGGATTGCAACTTCTTGCAGGATGATGCCCATCCTCAAATTACTGTGGCCTGGACCTGTTAAAATGGGTCTTACTGAATCACCACTTCTATTTCTTGTTCAACTCTGAATTCTCTTTGTGCAGTTTCTACCCCCATTCATTTGTGAGATCTGAGAGAGACAGGTTGTAGGATTTAAATTCAAAATTGTGTAGCACACTTGGTTCAAACACATTTAAAACACTTAGAAAACTGAAGCTGGGACTTGAGGAGATGCATCCCAAACACTGGCATTTGTTTTTAACGAGCAAAACAGCTCCAAGCCTCTTCTCATGGCTGGGGATAGCGTGGGGGGATGGCTCGGATAAATCCGGTGGCTCTAATTCAGTTAGGAAGTAACGCAGCGACAGCGTTGTTGGCAAACAAACCTGAAGCCACCGGTATGGCTAATGGTTAACCAGGGTAACAGCAAGGGCCCCCATCCTGCAGGAGCAGGTCGCAGCATGCTGTCTGCAGCCTGAGGCAGCGGGGCTGTGCACACCCCAGTTTTTTAAGTGAGCTGCAAGGCACGGCTGCCTGCTGCTCCCTGCACCACTTTTTTCGTGGCTTTGGAGGACTATCACTTTGCCAGCAGCTCTTTTTCCCACCTACCAGCATGCTGCTGCAGCAAACACCTGCAGAGTGGAAACCTGTGACAGCCGCCGAAGAGCACGGCAGTGGCACTCGGCTGCTGCAATTCCCTGCTGAGAGCCATAGGCTCTCCCGTGCTTTCGGAGCTGACCTCTTTGCTGTTGGTGAGGTATTTGATAGGGCTGGGGAACATGAGGCTCCATCTCAAGCCAAACCACTCCCAAGCCTGGCACTGGTTAGGGAAACACCAAGTGGGGACAAGTGCTGCAAGGAACGCAGATCTCCGCTCTGAACTGCCCTAGGAGTGCATCCAACCTAACAGGTTACCACAGGGACCGAAGAGAGGAGACAGCAAGTTTTTGCTGTTGGCCTTGTTATTTTGCTGTCTGGATTACAAATAGAATTTAGACAAAACTTAAATCTAATTAAGGAACAGTTTGTACTGTGGCAGATTTTATCACACTCAGTAATTGGCCATAATGGGACTTCTGCATCCCGAGCTGAGGGCAAATGATATATGCTGTAGACACAGAATAAACTTTGAATAAATTATCCAAGAGCAGAATTCATAATAAAAGGGAACCAGATTATTGAAACAGAAACTCTCTTTCAGTCTTACCAGTGGAGCCACTGCTCTATTACATGAAATTCTTTACTGTAACCAATTGATTGGAGTCACTTTAAAAAAAATGTTGTGATTGCACGTCTTTAATTGCAGTCACGTCTAAGGGAAACTTGTCTCCTCCTGCATTGTGGTAATTTAATTAGAGCTTGCTGGAAATAAAAGCCAAATGGCTGCAGCCACGGCAAGTAACCTAATGCCTGTAATTGGATGATATTTCACACAGATGTGTTGCTGAATAAATTAAATAGGATTTGGCTTGCAGTGTTCAATTCTTCTACTGGCTCAGATTTAAGAGATGCAAGTGATATATCTAGGAATGAAGATGTGAACCTTCTTTTCTGTACCCTTTATAGTGCAGGGAGGTATCTCCATGCACAAAGAGTATGTGGATTTAATGTATTGGATGCATCTGGGGTAAGTTTAATTTGTCCTATGTTTCCATGACCCTTTAAGCCTTTGCTCATCTTGCTCCACCTTGCCCTGCCTCTATATTCACACCTTTAAACCGAAATAGCATTTTACCTGTAACTCCTTGGTGCTGTCTTCTCTCTTCTTCATAGCTGGTTCCTTAAATACTGTGCTCCAGCTAGTAGAGTTTGCTTTTGAACATCACAGTCTTGTGCAGTGACCCTGCCTGGGAAAGCTGTAGCAAGCCCCTGGGGCTATTTATTGGGCAGGTTGTGGGAATGCTCTGTCTCTGTTTCCAGGTTTCTGCTGGGTGAAGGCAGTGTGGGCTGCACGGCGCTGAGCAGGAGCGTCTCTGACTCCTTTTGCCTTCCTGTGGGCTGGCTGTCACATCCCCAGTAGCAGTGCTGGCATCTGCTGTCCTCCTGTCTGGTTTCTCCCACCTGCGTGGGACGTGAGGACCTGCCCTGTGTTGCTCACAAACTCGGTTGGGACTGCCTGTAGCCTGTCTGGTTTGGCTGGAGCAGTTTGTTTCGGATGCTTCCAGCCCTTAGTGAGGGAGGCAGGCCAGCAGCACTCAGGCAGGGAGAAACAGCACTGCTTCAGTGCCCACCTGGAGGCATAGCTGCTCTCCAGGTCCCAGAGCACAGAACAGGAGAGGTGGGAGATGGGCAAGAGCAAGGATTTGGACTGCCAGGAGCTGCCCTACAGTTTGGTGGATACTGGGGGCCACGATCAAACCCTTGGCTCTGAAGGAGAGCAAAGGTACTCATGCTCTCCAAACTGGGAGCCTGGTAGGAACAGCTGCCCCTCCCACAGGAAAGGACATGGCTCTCAGAAGAGCAGGGATCATAAAACTGAGGCACAAGCAGGACCTTGAGAGAGGGAGAGGTATCTAAGACCATGTGCTTGTGAGGGCAGCCCTGCTGGAGGAGGGCTTTGCCAGAGAAAACGATTGCATGACTCTGCCAGACAACTACCCTGACCATAGCACGTGGGTAATATGCTTTTCTGCTGGTGTGACTTGTCCAGAGGTCATAGGAATGAAGAAGTCCTGGAAGGAAGTCAAACTATACGCTCCCTTTGCAAATGGTTTGAAAAAGTACCCAGTCTGCTGTGTGATCTGAAGCATTTGACGGTCCCCAAATATCCAGGTGATAAAACAGAAAAGATCAGCAGTTCCTTGAATGTACTCAAGAAGGGGCTAGCAGAAATCTCCCCTCCCTTTAGAGAGGGAAGAGAGGCACAGGCACCTGCTGGGTGCCCCTTCAGCAGGGGTTTTACTCCCTTTGCACAACGAACTGCGAGGAGCATGTGCCCACCCAAGGAATCTCGGGGTAATTACAGTATAGAAGTTGAAGAACTTATGGGGTGACAGCTTTCCAGCGTGTGGTGATAGCTGAGACTATGACAATGTGGAGACCTCCTTACAGAGGCAGTATTTACATGTTTTGCTTGATCTTCTCTTCTCCTTCCCTTCCAACAGGTTTTGACCCTTGGGCTAGCTGTGCTCTGCCGACTTGCAGCTTGTTTCAAGGCAGTGATCCTCACACCAGCTCCAGGCTTGGGGCTTTTTTTAATAACTCACCACCACCACCCCAAGAAAACACTTTCAAAAGCATAGGCATTCCAGATTTGATTTTGAATTTGCCAATATTTGCAAACTTCTGTGAATAGGTAGGAAAGTCATTATCTTGAGAGGGAAATGTTTAGATGAGGCTGAAAAGGACTTGAATGTTTTCCAACACTGAACTCAATTTCAGATCTCGTTTGAAGCTATTATTTACTTTCTTAGGATGATAAGAGATGTGAACTTGGAAACACAAGCAATTACGTGCTGCATAATGTAATGGTGAATCAGGCTTGAATTATTTAGTAAATATAACTTTTAGAATTATTGCATAACTGTCCTGTTTCTTTACCTGAAGATTTCAGTATTTGCCATGATCACAGGAATAACTTTCAGCCTACTGGATAATCTGTTCTCCTTAACTCTTTCTGGTATAAGTTTGGCTACATCACCTCTGAACATCAACATTAATTTTTAACTCCTAAATACAAATATTCAGAAATAAACTAACTGCTGTCAACATATCCCTGAGTAACAGCTGATATGAGCCATTGTTTATAGAAAGAGTTGAAACCACTTTTTCCCACATGACTAGCTACCAGAGGGTAGTCATTTCACTATGCTACACCACAGAAACAGCATTCTGCAAAGTGCAAAAACACCCTCTGCAAAGGGCATATGAGGAGTCATGGAGAGACCAGAGGCATGAAACTGTGTTCTCAGAAGTCCCAGTTACCCCACACACCTAGATCAAGAAATTTCTGTGTTTAGTTTATAAATTCCTGTCAAGGAATAAAGAATATCAGGTTTATTGCTAATTTTTAATAGTTTTTTTTATCATTTGTTGTTTTGTCTACTCTGGAATGGTATTTTTAAGTAAGAATGGATATCACTCTGGCTTTATGATGCAAATAATATCAAAAGCAGATCATTGCTTGAACGTTTCAATGTTTGCACTTCAGGAAAAGGTTTTGAAAAATTGAGGAGCTGGACAAAGAACTTCAGGAATGAATGGAGTACTGAGTAATTTTGTGACGTGCCTTGAGAGACTTCTGAGGCTTTAGAAATTTGCTCTGTTAGGTTTATTCAGAAGGAGATTTTGACAGGAATGAATAATATCCATCATCACATCCATGGGCAGAGGCTCCTGGCATCACTGTAGCTAGAGCTGTGCTAATCCAGGCTGGCAGGGAAGCACAAGTATTTCTTGGTGAGGGTGGGTGGCTACTAAAACAAACCCCCTTAGTAATATAGTAGATACTTCAACTTTGGAATTTTTAAACCAACATTCAGTATCTTTTGCATAAATATTGTCACAGTCACAGAGGAGCTGGTGATGATACCATTATGCAACTTTGAAGGAAGCATTCGTATGATTTAAAGGCTAGAAGGACCTCTAGAAAACCCAGTCTAAAGGATTGTATCCCCAGTGCCTTATATACCCATAGGATTTAGCTCAGAATTCACAGTAACTTGTATTTAGGACTGGGTTTTTTTTCTGATAGGACAATCTTAGTTTGAAGAGGAAGAATCCTCTTATTCCTTTGATAGCTTGTTCTGCAGATGACTTGTGCCCACAGTTGAAATCGTGTACTTAGATTTTTAATATGACTCCCTAATTTGTGCTTCCAGCTTTTCAACTGCCTATGTGTCTGCTGTAAGGAGAGGCCAATTTAGCAATGGCTGTTCTGTTTTCATGGAAATATTTAAACATTGTAATCCAATCACCTTTCATACTTCTTCCTATTTAGGTTGGTAGCTTAGGGCATGCTGGGATAGCATCAGGACTTCTCCAGCCTATTTTTTTTCCTCCCATGTGCTTTGATAGGTAGAAATTGAGGTCCTCCAGCCTCTGTCCCAGGTTTCTGCATCTCAGGCAATGTGGCTAGGGCCATGTCTGCCCGTGGTACTGAGCTTTCAGATATCCAGAGTATCCCCAATGTGCGTGCACCAGTCAGGTCTGCCCAAGCTGCCCCATAGGATACTGCTGAGGGGTGTCAAAGGTGGCCTGTTCTGCACACTCAACTCTCCAGAGCCCTAATGTTCTCCTGCAGCCATTGAGGAATCCTTCCTGTTTTGTGGGGCTCTCCGTCCCTTCCTCCACTGAGCACGTAGGTATTCCTTCTTACCATGGCTGGAGCACCAAGTGGTAACTGTGGGAACCTTGCCAGGGGGAGGGAGGAGTGAACATCACTGTGTCCCTGCTCTCTTGAAAACTCTAGAAATGGAAAGAATCTTCCTCTTGACCACCATGGTGGAAAGACAGTAATGTAAGGAGATATTCTGAATAGGAAAAGCAAAGAGAAAGATTGCAATAAAGGGAGCCTAAGGGTCACAGAAAACCATGCTGCTGCTGCTGCTGCTTCACCAGCAACAACACAGAAAGGAATCTTTTATTCTGCTCACCTTTATTATATGGTCAGGTATTGGAACAGGATGCCCAAAGTGGTGGTGGAGTCACCATCCCTAGAGGTGGCACTCCAGGACATGGTTTAGTTGACATGGTGGTACTGGACAGGCGGTTGGAGTTGATGATCTTAGTGGTCTTTTCCAACCTTAAAGATTCTATATAAAGCAGTGGAGACCTGAAACAACGCAACCACCATCATGCAACGTCAGCAAGGAAAGCCTTCTGCAAAGTAGGCCTTGTTCAGAGTGTCTCTCCTGCTTTTCAGCTGTGACTACAGTGTACTACGTTGTCTTCAGCTTGTTTCCAAAATACATGCCATGGCAAAATGCCTTAAGGTGAGCTGGTTGTCAGAGATTGCCTCCTTCTGTCAGAAAATAAATGAAATTCCCTGGGCATCTCTCCTGAAAATCCTAATTGGGTTTTTCTTCTTGGAGGGAGTTTTCCTTAAATACAGTTAGCTGGGATTCTTTGTTCAGATTTTTATATTCTTTAGCACGTGTTTTTACACAAATCTCACATGATCCGTTGTGTAATCTTCCTGTATACAGTTCTGAACCATTTTCATCCTGTGAAAAGTGACCTTGTCTTTGAAATTGCTCTGACTTTGCCATGATATTTTGGGCCTCTTACAACTGAAGACTTCAAAGATGTTGTCTATGTTTGTCAGGTTTCATGTTGACTGGTATGAGGTTTTCAAAGGCATTATGGACATCAATAGGGGTTGGATACTAATTGCCCACGATTCATCTAATAAATGTTTTCATCTGACTTCATTTGCCACGTGGTTCTTTCCTCCCATGTTGCTCCCCCCTTTTTCCAGCAGTTTCTATACTTGCAATGGAAACATTTTAAGGGCCTGCCATAGAAATGCATTCGCAGATTGTCATCCAGGTGGTTTGAAATATGCACAACTCACGCACATATTTTCATTCACACTCACAGTTCTTCCTCTGGGAGAAACTTTCCCTTTGCTTTGACTCTGCATAAAATTCCCAGGGTGAGGCTGTCCCGTGAGAGTTGGCTGCTTGGTGATTTTTGCCTTTGAAGAGCCCACACCAGGCGTTCTTCCGTCCATTCAGTGCCCCTTCCTGCACGGAGTAATTCCTTCCTGCCTTCAGTGGGAAACCCGGACTGCTAAAATGTGATGCTAAGACCTCTGTTTCTGCTCTGGGTATAACATCTTTGCCCCAGGGGACCACTGGTGTGCCTGCAGGACCTAGCTCTCCATGTCAAGCATGTATATTCCAAAGATGCACGTTTGTTCCTGACTTCTTTTCCCACGTGCTTTATCACTGTTTATTGGAGTGAAACAAACAAATGAAATATTGAAGCACGCCTACAATAAATACCCAGGGGCCCTTGTACAACAGGCTATTTAACTGATACCTTAGTGCTTGGTATGTCTTATTTGTAGCACCTCTTTCTTTCTTTCTTTGAGCCCAGTGGGGTTGTAGTGCCATGGCAAGATAGGCAATTACTGCAGAATACGTATTTCAGGGATGAGTTGTTGTGTATCACCCTTGGGGCCCACAGTGTTTGTCTTAACTAGGTCATGCTGCTTAGCTTTATTCTCTGCTTTCACTTCAGCTTTCAAGAGTTCAACTGTTTAATTTCGTCTGTCTCTGGTATGGCATTGAGAAATCCCTTCTCCTTTGTTTGTACTACACCCTACTAAGGATTTCTCTTACCTATCAGGGTGTGTGCTCTGCTGATGGTGGGTGTTGTTGATGGATCTTTTTACAGCTCGGCTGAGTCCACAAAAGTAATTTCCTCATTGCCCTTCCCTTCACTGGGTTTACAGCATGAGTTATTTGCATGCCCAGTTCATAGTAGTTAAGGACAAACCCCATGGCTTTTCTTTAGCTGCAGAGGTATTGTTTAGGCAAAACAAGACCAGCACGAATGCAGAAAAGGAAGAAGGAGAGAGTGGTGGCCAACAGAGAATGAGGGAAGCGTAGTGTGGATCTGACTGGCAAGGAAGGAAGAGGAGGCTCAGGAAGCCCGCAAGATTCATGCTGTGTGTAAACTAGCTCAGGCAAAGCACAAACATTGCCATGGATCCTTGTCCTTACATCCTTTCACTGTAAGACAGGAATAAAACTCCTGCATATGACATCCTTGTCCGGCATGGATGCCAGTTACCAAATCCTGAGCGTGCACTGCAGAAGAACACATGACAGTACAGATCTAGATGTGATGGTCACCTCTTGTCAAACGTGTCTTAGCCCTAAGCAGTGCTTGAGACAGTCTGCTGCTGCCTAGGTATTCTTCCCCTTGCACATGTGGGCCAGCAGATGCTTGCAAAGGCCTTAATTTTCCTTTATTCCCTCCGTTGCTGCCTTTTTTGCAGTTAAAAACTGAAAGTCTCATCCAGTCAGATTCTGTGGGAAGAAGAATTTGGAGGGAATGGTAGGGCAATATAATGAGGAATCTTTTCTCCATAAAGACAGATGGGTGGTAGAACAGGCCTCCCAGAGAGGTTCTGCAGGTGCCTTCCCTGGAGATTTTCAAGTCCCAGCTGGACAGAGCTTTGAAAAACCTGATCTGAAATGAGTGCCAACCCTGCTTTGAGCAGCAAATTGCACTGGAGACCTCCTGATGTCCCTTCCAACCTTTTGGATTCCAATGTCTGCAAACTGTATGAGTCAAGGCTAAAAATCAAAGACCCATCATTTCAAGAGTAAGAAGTATCTAAGTATCCTACTGCTTCAGGATTCTACAAGTTGTGGTATAGCAAAATTACCCCAGACCTTGGCCAATCTCTTTGCACAGCTAGAGTCCTGTTTACCAGCCAGGCTTGTTGGTCAGATCCCCATTTCCCAGGAGTCTTGAAGGCTTCAAAACAGAAGTTTTTAGCTGAAATAGTGTAATGCTAAATTCTCCTGTTTTCTATTTTATTAGCCCTCAAGGTATTGTAGTCCATCATAATTAATTTTCATACTTAGGTTTTGGATATGTATGGCTGCATGCATATGTGCCTGCTTGGTTATTCCCAGCAGAAAGCTGCCTGTGTTTAAAAATAAATCTGTTTCCTGAAATTACTCATTTGACTTGACTTGTGGCCTGAAAAATACTTCTCTTTTTTAAAATCTAATTTCTGATAAGCAAATGGTTGGTGTGTTTAGCGGGGATGCTTTCTTGCGGGCCTGCGCTGTGGTATCTCGCTGCGGAACAAGGCTAGGAGTGCACACAGGTACTGGTGGGGAACCTTTGAGATCTGCAGCAACGAAGTAGGTTGTAATCTGTTTTCAATACAAAGATGCTTCAGCATTCAAATGGTATATTGAGGTTTGATTTCACAGCCCAGGGGCTCATTCCTTATAGACTCCTCTTCAGAATGGAGAAGGGTTGGGCTGTCTGGTTATGTATCCCCAGCTCTTAAGAGCTCTCACCTTCTGGCTTCGTTGGTTTCGAGGTGCCAGCAGTACTGGTTTGGTCACGCCTGTCCTAGCTTTGGTGCTAACTCCATATTCAGGTTTTGTTCCTCACCCAGCCGTTTGGGCGTCTCACCTGTGTTTACTAAAATACGGACTCATTTGTTTTAATTGAGAATAAGGACTGAAGGCCTGAGGGCAGAAATGCGCGGCCTGCCTTCACCCGTGCCCTCATAGCCGGGGAGGTGAGGGGCAGCCCGTGAGAAATGGCGCACCAGCTCCGCGGATGGCGGCGTGACGGACAGTAGATGTCACTCTTGCCTAACGTATAGAGGCGGCGTTCGGCCCCGGGAGGATGGAGCCGCTGTAAAGTGACGGAGGGAGGGGGGGAGAGTGGCTGCTGCTCATACTTGCTACTGAGTGCGAACTTTGTTTTCAGATACGAGATGTCCACGTAGAAAACCACTGCTTTTATAGAACCACAGACTGATTTGGGTGGGAAGGGACTTCAAAGACCATCTAGTGCCGAGACCCCTGCCATGGGCAGGGACACCCTCCGCTAGACCAGGCTGCCCAAAGCCCCATCCAACCTGGCCTTCAACACTGCCAGGGAGGGGGCAGCCACAGCTTCTCTGCGCAGCCTGTGCCAGGGCCTCACCACCCTCACAGGGAAGAACTTCTTCCTAATATCTAATCCAAAACTACCCTCCTTCAGTTTAAAACCATTGCCCCTTGTCTTATCACTATAAGCCTTGGTGGAGTCTCTCATCACCTTTCCAGTAAGTCCTCTTCAAATATTGAAAGGCTGCCAAAAGGTATCCTTGGAGCTTTCTCTTTCCTAGGCAAGATGCTGTACCCACACCTTGTTCTGAATCCCTAAAGAGATGTATGTTTAATTTTTAATGAAAGACATGTTTCAGGGGAGGGTGTGGTGGTACAGGTTTCTTTCTTTTAAGCTCAGTCTTTGAAATGGAGGTCTCACTAGACCAAGTTGCCCAAAGCCCCATCCAACCTGGCCTTTAACATTTCCAGGTATGGGGCTTCAACAACCCCTCTGGGCAACCTGTGCCAGTGCCTCATCACCCTCATAGTAAAGAATTTCTTCCAAATGTCTAACCTAAACCTGCCCTCTCTCAGATGAAGCCATTCCCCCTTGTCCTATCACTACACTCCCTGGTGAAGAGTCCCCTTGAGTATCTTGGGAGACCAGACCTGTGCCCAGGCAGGAGTAAAAGGCCAGCAAAGCTGTACCCTGTGTTGATCACCTGTGCTATTTGTTCTGTTCTTTTTTTTTTTTCTTGGCAAGAATGAACCACATTCCCTGGACAGAAACACTAGATACTCTCACAGGGGTGATGATTCTCAGTACACCTCGCACTAAACAGGTTTGAGAGATGCATGGAAATCACAGTAATTTTCAGTTTCTCTTGGAATTCTGGCTGGTGATGCCTTATAGAAATCAGGCTCTTTCTCAAACAGTGACCATTTTAAAGACTTTTCACATAAGGTAATTTTCCTACCAGAACAAACAACAAAACCCAACAACAACAACAAAAAATCCAACAACAAAAAATTGTTTTGATATATCAACTATATATAAATGCTTCCAGTTGTCTTGGAATCCCTAGAAACTGAGTTTCACTGTACAGGACCAGAAGGTGTTTACAAAAAGAGACACCAGTTGTCTTTATTATTAATGTCTGCTGAGGACACAGGATTTCAAGAGTGAGGCAGAATGGAGAAATTGCACAATTGGGACATCACTTGAGAGAGAGATGCTGAAGGTGGGACATTTCACTAATAGACATCTGCCACAGATTTCTTTTTTTCTGAATCCCTTCCCTATACCCACTCCAACAAAGATCTCAGCCAAGCATTAAATGCTTGGTTTTAGAAGAATCTTTGAAAAATATAAGGTTTACCAATTAGCTGTGTTATTAATGACCCTAGTGAAGACAGTGACAGGAATGTTTGTCAGTCTGGCAGTTCTTTAATTTCTCCAGAGGAAGTCAATGTACAGCTCATTTCATAACAGCAAGCCGTATCCACCTAGGAGATTATGCAAGAGGATGGTAGTGTGTCAAGAGAAAATAAATTGTTGGCAGCTACACAAGTCTAATTAGCCCAAGAGGTTTAAGTAACATCAAGGGAAACCTCCCAGATCCAGTCACTTACATTATTTGGAAATTTATTTGTCTGGAAAAGATCATTTGGAATAAGGATGCTGCCGTGGGTGAGACATAGTGAACAACAGCCTGCAGTGGTTCTGGGTAACTTGGGTTTCTTAAAACTGGGAGACAAGACTTTTACCCTAATCTGAAGCACACACTCCCTTGCTGCCCTCAGCATGAGAGTCATGAGGTCACACCATCCATCTCAGCAGGGAGGTTGCTACTGGCCCAGGATGGTCAAGCAGAAAATCAGGTTGGTTCATGACGTGCTGCTGCCCTTCATTAACAGTTTGGGGCATTATGGGCTATGAGTTGTCTGGTCTCCTACATCTTCCCCCACTGCTGAGTTATTCCTTCAGACAAAATCTTTGCTTTCATTTTTTCAGGCTCTCTTCTTCTTTCTGACACTACTACTTCATTTTGGAAAACCCTCACATTGGCACCAGCTCTTCTTCCCAGCATCCCTGAGCCTGATTTTCCTGGTCTAAATTGTCTGTGTGAAGCAGCACAACACGTGATCAGCCTCCTTATCACAGGGTTTGTCTCACGTTTTTTATTAATTGGAGGGATTTGAGATGTGCTGTGTTGGTGCAGTTCAGGTGGGATGAAAATTTACCACCAGCACATACTGTTTGCAGCAGGCTTCGGCTCAGAGAATTTCAGAAATTCACTCCCCAGACAGATGTACACACAGTTTTCTGCTGCCTGTTTGCATTCACAGCTAAAATTCTTTTTTTGCCTTCTTGTTTTTGCATTATGCTTGCCATGCCAAGCATAGAAACTCAGAGAGAGACCTGATTTTTGACACAAGCTTTGACACCGGGTTTGCTATGTTCTGAAGCCTTGCCACTAGGTGGTAATGTCTTCATCCTTAAAAAAAAACCCACAACCCAAAACACACACAACCCTCCTGTGGAGGCATATGCTCAAACATGAATTATTTCTGAAAGGTTTATATGTTTTTATGGAGGGAACAGAAAAATTACGGCTACGTCTTGGAGTAAAGCCTTTGATTATCAGCTCACGGCACAGCCACATGCCTGTCAGGCAAACAAAAGATGTGGGAGACTTATGCTGGTCTCACACTTTTCTTTCCTGTGAGCAAAAGTTTGCTAGGACATGAAAATTAGGCTTTGTAGACATTTTGAATCAAATGTGTGATTATAAGACATCATACAAGGCTGTTCTTTTTTATATTTCTTGAAAGAGAAGTACTATACCAGACTGTAATGCCTCTATAAACACCACCCAGTAGCTATATACACATTTACCATGCTGAAGGGCAATATTCCTGATCTTTATGTGCTCCTTTTTCAGCTCTGCATAAAGCAGTGAAGACTATTGTGAACAGTTGGGCTGTGCCATCTCCCACTGACAATGACTCAACAGCAGCTCACGGTGAGTGCCTGCCTTTATCTTCATGATCCTTCTGTGAATTTAAAGTGCTGGGCAGCTGAAGTGCTAAGGGAAGGATCATGCCCTGTCCTGAGAGGAGATGGGACACTGTGAGCCCTTCACGGTGAAGAGGAACCTCACTCCTAGAGGAGGGTTCCTGCAGGCTTCAAAAAGGCTCCCTAGGTTGACTTGCTTGAAGATACACTTTGCCTTGGTACCAACGAAGCCAGTAACACCAGTTCCATAGGTACTGTGCTCTTCACTTTGACTTCAGCAATTAAGGCATGAAACATCACACAAAAAACCCACCATGCTAATAAAATGCATTTTAGAAACTTTCTAACAAGGTAAATCCCTTGGAGAGAAAAAGGTGGGCAAATTGGTGTGTAGTGAATGGCCTCCAGGCCACTCAGCCCTTTAGACAGCGTTTGGGCACCATGTTGGTGTCTGCGGTGCTATAAGAACACTTAATGGACTATATTCTTGGCAACAGAATCATAGACTCACCTGGGTTGGAAGAGACCCTTAAGATCATCAAGTCCAACCACAGTCTAACCCTGCCTAGTCCACCTCTACACCATGTCCTTAAGCACTTCATCTACACATCTTTTAAATACCTCCAGGGGTGGTAACTCCACCACCTCCCCAGGCAGTCTGTTCCAATGCTTGACAACCCTTTCAGTAAAGAAATAATAATTGTGGGGGATTTCTTCACAATCTCACAGTGTTTTTGCTAAAGACAAAAAAGCAAAAAAACAAGATCCTGAAACACATGTTAATCTATGATCTTAATCCTCTTTGACTTTTCAGAGTGTGCACTAAACAAGTAAATGGAAAAAACTAAAGCATGCTGCAATATAAATGAATAAGCCAAGTTTTGGATCATCAAGACAAGCAAGAGAAATAAAAGGCTGATTCCCTGCTTCCTGAATGCTGTAGCTTGCTGACAATATAAATGAATAAGCCAAGTTTTGGATCATCAAGACAAGCAAGAGAAATAAAAGGCTGATTCCCTGCTTCCTGAATGCTGTAGCTTGCTGACCACCCAGTCAGGGGATGGCGAAAACTTATCTGCAAGACTTACCACCATAAATTCCTATTCCATCCCAGACCCTATACCAGATTAAAAAAAAAAAAAAAAAACCCACAAAAAAACCCCAGGGGAAATTTGGTATTGGTTTGGGGAAAACCAAACCCACCATTTTTGCCATGTTAACTGTTTTCTCAAAAAAATGTTACCCAAATCCAACAATAATTATTCCCATGGTATCATTGATTATTAGGAGCTCAAAGGGGAAAGTCCCGAACCAGTAAATTTGGGCATTAAAATAATTGCTGGAAAGGGCACTTTGGGGGTGGGGTGGGGTGGGGTGGGATGTGTCTCTCTCTTTGTAACTGTGCTCCTACTGATAAAAGCATAAAAGATTACTCATGTTTGCCATCGGCCTTGCCCTACCTGCAGTCATCTAAAAAAGTCTGCTCCATACCTTGCAGAGTGCGTGACAGCTGAAGGAGAATCACAGAGTCACAGGATCACAAGGTTAGAAAAGACCTTTAAGATCATCAAGCCCAGCCATTCCCGTCCTACGCTAAACCATATCCCTAAGTACCTCATCTACCCGTCTGTTAAACACATCCAGGGATGGTGCCTCAACCCCCTCCCTGGGCAGCCTGTTCCAGGCCCTGACAACTCTTTCAGTGAAGAACTTTTCCCTAACATCTAATCTGACCCTGCCCTGGCACAGCTTTGTGCCATTTCCCCTTGTCCTATCTCCTCTCACCTGGGACAGCTTCTTCCTGAGAAGCTATACAGTGAGCCACATGCACATATGCACTGGGGCTTTAGGGTCAATGCATGGCCAGTCTATACAAAGCAAAATATGTATTGTACTTTAAAAAAAACCCCTTTTTTTTTTAAGGGTCATCATTGTGAAGCAAGACAATACACAACAGAGTGCCAAAAGATCCTCTTCTTGGCTATATTCTGGACATATTCTGGTGTCTCTCCCTGGCCATTTTGCCTACATAGTTGTTTAAAAAATTAATAAGGTATGTGTGTGTGTATAATATATATATTATATATACATATTTATATTTGGGACAGAAGAGGTATTTTTTTCCAGTATTCTCCCTGCTCAAAGCTCATCTAACATTCATGCTTAAGGTTCAGAAACAAGTTGCCTTTCAATAAGGAACCACGATAAGGAAGGGATGGGAAGGGAAGCTTTCAGTTGAAAGGGACCTACAATGATCATCTAGTCCATCTGCCACATCTTCAATGAAATTGAAGAAAATACTGCAAAAGTCAAGGAAATGTTACAGAAGAGTAGCTAAAAGGATGAACACTCTGGTCATTTGCTGTCTTTTAAGAAGTATATGGTCTTTTAGTGCTGACAACCGAATTTTTTTAATCAGTGCTCTCCAATCACTCATTAAACTGGTGACCAGCTCCGCAGCCTTCAACAGCCACCAATGTTCCTGACATTACCGTTTAATGCCTTTCTTTCATTGTGTGAACTTTATGTATCGTGGTTTAAAATGCTTCTCAGTGGGCTGCTTATACTGTGATATTTTCAAGGTAAAAAAGAGTGTTTTGCTAAAAACCACTTGGCTGTTTTTCATCAGTAACCTTGTTTGGCAAACTCCAGCCTGTATGGAAAGCACTGAAAATTTGTCACCAGGATGGTTATGCTGGAAAACGATACTGGTACAGCCTTGACTTTTTTGCTTCTGTTACAAGGAAATATTAACAAAGTAACTCGGAGCTGCTATTATTGCACCATTAATTTATCTGCTTAGTCTGAGGTTTGACAGAAGAAAATCTAAGGTAGAGTTAGTGCTATGCTAAAAGTTTCCCACAGTGAGATAAGCACTGAAATTAATGTTAAAATTGGGAAGGGAACTGCAAAAGAGCTACCAAAAAACCCCCCAAACTTGAGTGGGGGAAGAAAAGTTTGTTGTATCAGATGCTAAGCCTTGCATGTGATTAAATGTTGTAGCATAGCGAAAGCTGCACCCCTGCCAAGGGCACACATTTGTTTCCCCCTGCAGCCACGAGCAAGTGACTTGGCAGGAGCTTAAAAGGCATCGCAGATCCTCCTCACCTTATAGGATACTCTGACCTTCACAGCCTGACTCGTCAGTAGGCACTGCGGACGCATGGGTGCCTAAGGCCAGCTCGACACCAGAAATATGTGCCAGTGTCACACTGCTACAGGGCACTGTATTTTTAAACATCGCTGTGCTAACACGGCCAGGTGCAAGCACAGAGCAACAGACCACGGTGCTGCCGCTGTCCCTCACTTTGTACAGAAAACTGGAACAAGGAACACTGGAACAGTGAACACTGGTCTAATTTTGGACATGTCTGAGAAGCCACTGCCTTTCTGGGCAAACACCTTCAATGCTTAACCACCTTCCCAGGGAGGATTTTGTTTCCTTATGTACCACTGGTGTTTTGCTTGCTGCCACCAATGACTGTGTCATCCCTTATCCTTTTCTGGGCACCTGGGACAAGGGTTGGGTTTCCTCCCTCTCTCACCAGCCAAACTCTGCTTCCCCTCCTCACAGCCCAGCTCAGCTGCCCCCATCACCCTGACCATCCCCTCCTGTGGAGTCTGGCTGACTTTTACAGTGGGGAAGCCCTGGTGCCTCACTCCTCATCCTGTGGGGAGGAGGTAGTGGGTACCCCTGGGAAGCCGTCACTGCAGGGTGGGGAGGGAGGGAGAGAGGGAGACAAGGGCTCTTCCCCAGCCTTCAAAAAATTAGTGCTCTGTCAACCTGCTCAGCATTTTTCTGTAATTTTGTATTCATTTATAGTTTAAATACTAAAAGCTTCATTATGATGCCATTCATTATGTCCCATTCCTGGAGGTGTTCAAGGCCAGGTTGGATGGGGCCCTGGGCAGCCTTGTGTAGATCCAGGCCTGAGGTTGGTGGCTTTACCTGTGGCAGGGGGCCTGGAACTCTATGATCCTTGGGGTCCCTTCCAACCCAGACCATTCTATGATTCTATGATTATTTGTTTCTCAATCTAATAAACTTCCTACTCTTCCTCCCTGACATTTATTTGCTTTTAATGCATGGACCAGAATGATTGCAGTTTATTTGGCCCAGGCAAAGGTTATTTGCCCATGAGAAAGAAGCAGACGTAAGTTATCATTGTGATATTTGCTGGAGCTGTAGCTGAACTTACTTTATGACTCTGCATCCCTCAATTGCAAACAAAACCAGCACTGCTATGTGTTATTTCTGTGTTCTGTGAACAGCGCTCCACTTGTGTACAATTTAAATCATGAAAAATGTCCATTTAGGTAGTCACTTTCTACCTCTTGCTAATGGAGAGGCAGAGAAAAAAAAAAAAACCCACACAAATCCCCATAATAGCAATAAAAGAAGTATAAAAATAAAGACAAAAGTTTAATGGAGATTTGTTTGAACAGTATGTTTTTATTTTAACCAATTATTGTGGTGCATTACTAATGGTTTTCAATAGCCTGAAATGGAGCTGCTGAAAACACAAGGTTTGCAAACATCTTACATTTTGGTCCACTGGTTGGGCACGTAAACAGTTCATCTGAGCTTTCAGAGCTGCAATAAATGTGCTAAACTTTGGAAAGCAAGTCATCTTGCACATATCAACAGTCACGCTTCAGTTGCCAGCCTGAGGTTTTTTATATACAAATTAGTTTTTCTGAACAAAGAAGAATTTGTCTATTACCATGGGATAATGCTGTCACTTGATAAGACTTAATTTTATGGTGGCTATAAATAACTTTGTTGTAACCAGTCTTCCCCCTCATTTCAACCTGTTTTCTTGGCAAAGTCTTTGGCTTACAGTAAAGGCTGCATGAAGGAAAACACGGGAGAGCAATCACACAAGTGACCTAGGATAACGGTGTCTCTCCACAAAGCTGATCAAAAGACGGGAATTTCCTTTAAAAAGCTGGTATGAATTTATAGATTTCACAGTAAGTGCTTCCAGAATAATGATGTAACATTGACATCAAAAGGTAACGTCACTGACAAACACAAAGCAAGGTGCCTGAAGAAACCTAACAATAAAGTATTTAAAATACATATATACATATTTATTGTTTATTGTATTTATTTATTATTTATCTTACTATTTCTTCTGCTTCTATGGCTTCCATTATACACTACCAAAAGAAATTCAACAACCTAACTGGGGCATTGTAATGACCCACCGAGCACTCCTCTTGTGTGCCAGTCTCTTGCTCTTAAGCCACACTGGGCTTTCCTTGGTGGCTGTCAGAGCACAGAACCAGCTGTTCAGCTGTGTAACAGGAACAAGGCAAAAATAGACCTTCTGCTCAGCACTTCCAGCCACATCAATCTCCATAACAGGCATCAGGATCTGTGCGTGACACCCCTCCATAAAAATTACTGCATGATGTGATGGTTGGCACCCAAAATAGTATTTGAGCCCTGGCTGCCATGGATAAACCTCATTAGTCATTAGTCATTAGTGTCCTGTCTACAGAACAGCAGAGGTTTTGTTGTGAAAAGGATAGAGCCATCGCTGCTCCCCTCTTGTTCCTGGTAGAGAGAAGGTTTGTGGTGGAAGCTGGCTCACTCATCCCTCCTTCTCCAACCTTCTCTAGCTGTCACAACATTTTTTCACCTAGATTCTTGAGCAAGGGCATTCATCTTTCCCAAGGGCCTGCAGGACTGTCTGACTCCAGGGCACACCTCCCTCCACCCTCCCCATCACCTTCTTCCCCACGGACATACACAGGTGGAAATGCTCCTACTCCAGGTGCCTCCGCACCTTCCCACAGCCCCCATGAAAGGGGAACATGGCTTCCTCCAGAGGCTCTTATTTCCTACTTTTGCACCAATAGTGACTAGAAGAGGTAATGTATTAGGAAGAGAACTGTTTTCAGTGGAGAAAGATCATATTACTGAGGTCTATTTGTGTCTTGTGCTGCATCATGCTTCCTCTGTTTCTCCTCCATTACAGCTGCCTTTCTTCTTCTTCAGGCCCGACTGAAACCAGCGTATTTCCTTCGCACCCAACAGAGGGAACATCTGCACCCCCAGAAAGCCCAAGGAGAACCCTTATTTATATTTTGCAGGCACGGATAGACTGAACTCATTACCAACACTCTGTAAATGACCCTTATTTTCTCAGTCTCACACTAGTGGTTCACAGAATCACAAGGTTGGAAAAGACCTTTAAGATCATCAAGTCCAACCGTTCCCGTCCTATGCTAAACCATATCCCTAAGTACCTAATCTACCCATCTGTTAAACACATCCAGGGATGGTGACTCAACCCCCTCCCTGGGCAGCCTGTTCCAGGCTCTGACACCTCTTGCAGTGAAGAGCTTTTTCCTAACATCTAATCTGACCCTGCCCTGGTGCAGCTTTGTGCCATTTCCCCTTGTCCTGTCTCCTGTCACCTGGCTGAAGAGACCATCACCCACCTCTCTACAACCTCCCTTCAGGTGGTTGTAGGTGGTGATAAGGTCTCCCCTCAGCCTCCTCTTCTCCAGAGGTTCCCACAGTACATTAGGAGAACTTCATGTGTAGCCTCACAAAGTAATGCTCCAACTAACATAACTTCTCAAATTTGTCATTATTTTGCACTTGAATCAGCCCCATAACACTTGTCAGTAGCCAGATTTTTTTGGGTTTCCTGTTCTTTCACTTCCCTGATTTCTTGTGCCTGCAATAATTATACAGCTCTCTTTTTCTCCTCAAGATTTCTCCACACCAATCCAGTGTAAAAAACCTGCATAAATATACAGCAGTGACAAGGTGGCCTTGCAGTCTGCCCTTGCTCTGAGGCCAGCTGGAATGCCAAAGTCAGCAGTGGCTTCACCTCAAAAGCAAAACAAATTGTTGTCTGCATGGAGAAAGGAAAGCTGGACAACACAGTCAGTAGCTTACAGACTGCAGTCACCTCATCCTACGGTGAGTAAATCCACTTGGTCTAAATCACCACTGACCTTACTGACTGATGAGGCCAGTTTTGGCTAAAATGGGAGATACCTGGCTCAGGTGTGGATCCCCCAACCAAAACAGGCACTTTAAACTGAGGCCAAATGAATTCTGAGTGAAGGTCACAGCTTGGTTTTAGTAGCTGACTTTGGAGTGCTCCTGAAAAGTGAATGCAAGCACGTGAACAGCTCTTTTTTTCCCCCCATCCTTTGACAACAATAGTGCAGATTCATGTGGCTCGGCTGATGGCCAGCTTGAAGAACAGCTTCACCCTGCCAGGTAGATGGTGCTGAGGACAGGTATTTCTCTGGTGGCTTTTGCATCAAGTAGATGAGGAGAGCCTCTGAAGTTTTATACTGTAAAATCTAACCCATGGGAAATAACCTGCAATAACACTGTGAGAGGTGATAAGGACAGAAAGGAGAAGGATTTCCGAACTGATAATCTGAAAAATCTATAACCATGTGTGTGCACAAGACAAGCAAAACTGATACTCACTAAATATTATCATAGAGCTGAGGAATCCCAACTGTGTCTTCCACCTGCATTGCACTGAAATATACAAAGGAGACATTCTACATCTTACAGAATTAAAGGTTCATAACAGCTTGCTACAGAGGCATGGGGAAATGATACTGGTATTATTTAAAGGAGCAATTCAATGTTGATTATGTCTGAAATATGCTTTATAGGATTCTCAGAACATTTGAACCGATTGAAAATGAATGTGTATTTATATATACGCATTTATATCTACATACCTATGTGGGTACAGAAATGTACTGACAGGTGAACGTGATGGAAGATGCTATCTGTATTTTATGCAGAGATCCAGGACTGTCACCCCTATGCATATGTTCTCACCACTGGGCTGGATGGTCTGTTCTTTCTGTTTTCAATTTTTTAATGTATTTCTTGGCCTTACCCTGGACATCCTCCTTCCACCAGTTTTCTATTTGATGAGAAAGCTGTCATACAAGAAAAAGACAATGTCTTCTCAAACCAAAGCAGTAATGGGATTTTGACAGTCCTTCAGGGCATCATTACCTGGGAGGGGATAGTCTGCAGCTCCCTTACAGTGTCAGGGCCTGGAGGGAGAAAGAGCCACTACTTCTTGCCTCTTTTTTTGGCTGAGACATGACACAGGCACCAAGTGCTTCAGATAGAAGCTCTTCCTTTGTCCAGAAACACAAACCTAGGCATGTGGGGAGCTAATAGAGCAAAGCAGCTGTATACTCCAGGCACCCTCGGGGTGACACAGTGGCTCAGTGAAGAGTGCAAGATCTTTTGTGCCAGGCAGCTAAATTCCACCCAGGTAGAGTTCTTCAGGTTGTGTCTGGACCGTAACAATTTCAATCTACAGTTGTCCCAGGACCTGTTCATATAACCGACTAATGACCTGTAAAATTTCAGTTTAAAATGCCTTTGGAGAGTTATAGTACACGTTTTATAACGTAACTGAAGATACGTTTCCATGCTGGTTTTGCTCTTACAACCCATAAAAATAGAAAGCATTTCATATAAAAATATTCTAAACCAAATCCCCTCTTCTCATGTTAATTTAACTCATATAATCTATAAACAATTTTATATAAAAACACTGTAAAATGCATGCCTTCCTGCTTCTTCACTGCTGAATTTTCAGAGCGCTACGAATCTCTAAGTCTAAGCTTCTGGAGAGAAGGGCCTGTGTGAAAATGTTGATGCTCTCTTAACTATTGTGCTCTGACCAACACTGCAGTAACAGAGAACACCAATAAAGTACTGCAGTGCTGTATAATTGTCTTATTAATTGGAACATTATTTACAGAGAGGGCAGCCTTCACAGCATGCGCTTACTTTCTGAAATGCTCGCAGCACTCAGGACACAGCAGGCAGCCAGCATGAAAGTTCAGTTAAAGGAACAGTAAAATAGCCATCCGCTGAAGTGCAAGTTAATGAATTGAGTCCTCCTGGCAGGAGGACTTGAATGTGAGCAAGCATTTTCAAATTTAAAGAGAGGTGACCTTAAAAGCCTGACAAACCTCAAAGGTATTTATGATGATGGTGGTGGGGCCCTTTAATTTTTAGATGAAGAACAACCCATCTGAGCTATTCCATTAAAATAGGTTGCATGGTATAGCCATAAACTACAGTTTGACAAAGATCCTTTTGGGAGCCAGAGGGTAAGAAAGAAAACAACCCTTTTGGATGTGTAGGGCACTACCTCATGTTTAAATTAACTGCTTAAATATCGTTCTACATACTAAATGCTGTGCATGGCAGTTGTTTACAGAGTTTCTGTTTCATGAAAGTTATCCAGACATCATGAAAAGGAATGGCTACAGTCCCTCTCTGCTCCCAAACAGACGTCAGTGCCAAGTATTCAACAAAGCATTTCATATTTTCAGTGTCCCCATAAAATCCTTTCAGCCGGCAGAAGGGAAATGACAACGTCTGTCCCTCTGCTTTTAAAGAGTCCAGCTGACATTTTAGCAAACTCATGGGGAAAAACCAAAAGGGTATGCAGGACCAAGGCTTGCAGCTTTGAAGGACTCCTTCCCCAAGATTGACATTTCATTATCATATACGAAGTATAGAGTAGCTGTTATGACAATGCTTAACACGTACAACTTCGGTGCAAAGTTTGTAAATGACTACGTTGTTTCTTCAGCATGGCTACACACCACCAGGTTTTTCAAGTGTTTTAGGGCAGTCAATATTTTCACAAGTTACCTTGTGGAATCCTTTTTGCAATTTACTTTCCAAAATACCTGATGGTTGCAAACTTTTGGACAGATTGCCCATCTCGCTTAGGACTTTGCAACCCAGCTCAAGCTCAAGGCAAAGCAGAAAGATGTTTTTTCACTGTGAACACCAAGTTGCCATAAATCAGGCTGTCATTGAGGGCTCTTATGATGCATCATTTGTGATGCTACAACTTGCACTCTGTTCATGGAAACTGAAGCCAGTTGCTTCCTTGGCAATTATATGGTATAATAGCAGCCTGGATCCCAGTTCATCTGCAATGAATGTTGAAGCATTTTATGTTAGTCATTCAGTGGAATACAGAGCACTCTAGTGCCTAGTTTCCTCTGCAAAACTAGTCATTCCCCTTTCTCTCAGAAAACATTGAGAATTGACATTGCATTTTTTAAAATGTTTTCTCTGGTGCTTTGAATTAAATCAACTAGTTTGTGGTTTAAAAAAGGCACTTGTGAGTGAAACACATACCATGGATGTCTAGGTACCTATTTGAGACAGACCTACTTACGCTTTCATCACTTCATGCAATCCGACCTTCACTGCTCTGCAGCTCTCATTCGATGATGGCCGGGTCTGGTGCCATCTATCACCACCAAACTCCCCACCAGCCCAAAGCAAAGAAGTGCCTGGTGATTCAGACAGCATCGATACACAAACAAGTTACAGGCACTGCCAGTTTTCAGGTCCCTCATGTGCATTTGGAAAAAAGGTACGGTGCTCTTGGAGAGCAGTCAGCAAGGAAATCCAAATCCCTGACTTTTTATTTCAAAGCCAATTTTTTTCCCCCGGCAGAGTCACTATATTAACTTCAGCGTTCTGGATCCAATTCAGTTGATAGAGGCAATAGGCATATTGCTCCTGCAGTTTTAAAGGCTGCTGGCATTTCCTTCGCTCTCTGCCAAATATAAAACTATTACATATTGTTGCCAGATTGAATAGAATCATAGATTCACAGAAAGGTTTGAGTTTGAAGGGGCCTCAGAGTCCATCTACTTCCAACTCCCTGCCATGGGCAGGGACACCCTCCACTACACGAGGTCGCCCAAAGCCCCATCCAACCTGGCCTTCAACACTGCCAGGGAGGGAGCAGCCACAGCTTCTCTGGGCAGCCTGTGCCAGGGCCTCACCACCCCGACAGGGAAGAATTTCTTCCTAATATCTAATCTAAATCTACACTCATTTAGTTAAAGCCATTACCCTTTGTTCTACACTTCCTCATAGAGTCCCTCTCCAACTTTCCTACAATAAGGTCTTCCTGGAGTCTTCTCTTCTCTAGGCTGAAAAAGCCCAACTCTCTCAGCACAGGAGAGGTGTTCCAGCCCTCTGTTCATCTTCACGGCCCTCTTCTGGCCTCTGTCCAACAGCTCCATGTCCTTATGTTGGGGATCCCAGAGATGGATGCACAGGTGGGGTCTCATGAGAGCAGAGCAGAGGGGCAGAATCACCTCCCATGAGCTGCTGGTCACACTCCTTTTGGTGCAGCCAAGGCTACAGTTGGCTTTCTGGGCTGCAAGCATGCATTGATGGGTCATGTAGAGCTTTACATCAATCAAGATTCCCAAGTCCTTCTCCTTGGGGCTGCTCTCAATCTGTTCTCAGCACAGCCTGTAGTTGTGCTTGGGATTGCCCTGACCCATGTGCAGGACCTTGCACTGCACTTGGCCTTGCTGAACTTGATGCAGTTGACACAGGCCCACCTCTCAAGCCTGTCAAGGTCACTCCGGATGGCATCCCTTCCCTTCAGCATGTGGACTCCATGGTACTCTAATAAGCACAACCCCAAAGAAGCCAGACTCTGCTCTCTTGAAGTCCAAGGTAACAGGTTTGCTGTGCACCCTCCTCACTGCCTTAAGGATCTTAAAATCCACCATTTCACGGTCACTGCAGACAACATGGCCCTTGAGTTTCACATTACCTGCCAGCCCTTCCTTGTTGGTGAGAACAAGGTCCAGCATGGCACCTCTCCTCCTTGGCTCCTCTACCACTTGGAGAAGGAGGTTATCATCAGTGCATTCCAGGAACCTCCTGGATTGCTTGCGTGCTGCTGTATTGTCCCTCCGACAGATATGAGGGTGGCTGAAGTCCCTCATGAAGACCAGAGTTTGTGAATGCAAGGCTGCTCCTATCTATCTACAGAGGGCCTCATCTGTTCCATCTTCCTGGTCAGATGGCCTTCAACAGGTGGCCACTGTAGTGTTCCCTGTCCCTGAGCTCCCTTTAATCCTGACCCATAAGCTCTCAGTCAGCTAGCTCTTCATCACTCCTGGTGGAGCAACATGCAGTCCGGTTGGCCACTGATATAGAGACTAGCACCCCCTCCTTTTCTCCCCTTCCTGTCCTTCCTAAAGGGCCTGTATCCTTCAATTCCAACACTCCAGCCGTAGGAGCCACCCACCACATCTCTGTGATGCCAATGAGACTATAGCCCTGCACATCTATAACTCTTCTTGTTTATTTCTCATGCTTCGTGCTTTTGTATAGAGGCATTTAAGTTGTGACCCTGATGAAGCTGACTGACTGGTTGGAATTGCTGTGTGCTGCTCATTGGGTGCTCTCCTGCTGTCCAGTGATCCTTCTCCCAGCTCTGGGAATCTACTGCTAGCACTGGCAATAAATTGGTAGGAGATGGACTGAGGTTCCTCTCTTCCAGAAACTTTAGTTTAAAACCCTCTTCACCAGCTTTTTAAGACTGTGACTGAAGATACTCCAGCTGACGGATGGACCCTATCAGCCTCCAATGGACAACATTTCTCAAGCTGAGTCCTGTGGTCTAAGCAGCTGAAGCCCTGGCTGTGGCATTAAGTAACAATTTGTTGACTCACCAGATTCAACTGGCCCTTTCAAACCTCTTCCTTTTGACTGGGGGTGCCCAGCCACCTGGTGCAGGAGGTCCTCCCCATGGGCATACCTTTTGCTGGTAGGTCTGCTGCGTGTCCCTGTCACTGGAGAAAGGTCTAGGCATGTCCTGTAGTCTGAGGGCTCCACTGGAGCCTCTCCCTTCAGCAGTTCTGTCTGGGTGGAGGCATCAGCCACCAGTGGGGCAGATGCCCCAGCCAGAGCTGCAGCCTTTGCTCCCAGACAAGTGCCCACCATTCTGCCTTGAGGGTCAGGCTGGATGGGTGCCCTCAGCTGTCACAGAACGGTGCCAGTCACTGGGTTATCTGTACTTCAAGTCTCCCACTCAGCCATCGGAACAATCCCTGCTTTGAAGAGATGCTCTCCCTGCACACTTTCTCATGCCAGCTGCCATGTGAACTGCCACACTAACTGCTATGTCATGCCCTGTTTGCCTGTTCTGGCCACAGCCCTCCTGGTGGCTGGCACTCCCTGGCCTGCCTTGTGTAGGTGTGGCCGCCATTGCTCTGGCACCACCTAGGCCGCAGCAGTGCCTCCTGGCACCTCCCTGCCTCATGAAACCCCTCTGTGTGCTGAGACCTTCCACTCAACTGTGGTCTGGGCCGGCTCTGGAGCAGCTAGTTTCTTTACACCACGTTTAAATATACCACTGTTTCATTTTAATAAACAGCTACCAGCCTTCCTTTGAAAACCAGCTGCACTTCAGTAGTGTCTGGGTGTAGCGTTTTGCCTTAGCTAAGGCTGTAAATACTATCATCTTCCAGTAGGATGATCTTCCATCAAAAAATTATACTCTGGTATACCACTGTTTTGTTATTTTTTTCCCCCAACAAATCTGGCTCAAAATTGAATATTTTCTGTTTCCATTTAGCAAAAGGAATTCCAAAAGACTTAAGGATAAATTTAAACTACCTCAGGTAAGTAAGCACAGAGATTTTAGTGGGCATATATGTTAAACATGTTCCTATAACAAAGATCTGACCCATGTATATTTGGTTCATGGGTGAATCAAGTTACTAGGAGCTCATTTCGAATGCGAACAACTATGATGAAAGAAGCAGCTTTTATGTTACAATGCTACTGTCCAGTTGTAATAGAGATAACCCAGACTCAGGCAAGCCCACAGCAGGCTGGATACATATCATCATGGCTGTCTACTGGGCTATATTCTGGCACTGCGCCTCCGGTAGCTGTTTTCTCCTGTTTATTTCCTTAATCCTTGTCAGTGACATTGACATTTTCTGGCTGCTGTAGCTGTAGTCCCTCTTCTTGTTTCTTGTCATAAAGTCGTGGAACAAAGTTTGAGTTATGAATGTGAAATATGAGTTGCCAAAACGTGTGAATTCATACTCTTTTACTCTCTTCCGTCATTTCTGGAAGCTTTACTGGTTCTAGTTTTGCTTCTGAGTTCAGATATATCAGAAGCTGTTTACGTTACCAAATGCCAGAACACACAGATGGCATCCATTTAACAGGGTAGGTTTTTACTATTGGTTATAGGCATTTCATGCTATCAATCTGACATCTTCCTGAAGCATCATTAATTATTTTTTTAAACTCTTCCTTGAGGTAAATAGGTGCCAAATCCTTCTGGCTCTACTTTTATGACTTACTTTCACTCTGCCTGCTACAGAATAAAGAGACACTGTGGGGCTCACAGTGTTGGATTTATTATTTCAGTTGAAGAGCTCTTGAAATGCCTAGTAAATTTGAGCTTTTTGGTAATTCCACATGCAGCATCTACATCATTGCCATATGCATGCCACATTCTACTTTTTCTCTCTGGGGAAAAAAAAGCAACCTGCAATCTCCTCAAATAAAGAAAAAGTTGAAGAAATAAGATCCACACCTCTGTGCGTGTGTTCTTTGGCCTAGACTGTATTTATTGATGCAGGATATGGATCTAAACCAAATTATTCTTCAGAAAGGCTGAATCTTATTCTTCAAGGTGTCTGAAGGTGTACCTATGGAAGATGGCTGAATTTGACTATGATTTCCTAAGCCTGAGCTATATTAAGAATAATAGGATTATGTTATTACAACTCTAGCTGTGATGGGGCTTGTTACTTAGAACCTGTGGCTATACTGCTAAACAGAAGAGTACCAGGAGCTAATCCTCAGTGCTTAGGCCAAGCAGTAAGCACAGACAGATCCACACCACACAGCTCTTGTCCTTGTGTCTTGTCTCATTCCAGGTGGTACCTATGCAGTCCAATGGAAAACACCTCTTTTCACGTGGTTGGGTTTTGTTTTTCTCCCCAGTTCAAGATGTCTGAAGTAACCTGTCCTGCAACTGCCAGAGTGGTGGCTTTATATCATGTGTATGGCATGTCTGAGGGTGTAAAACCTGCTGGGATAGCATTGGAAGATTATCTAGGACAGAAGAAGCCACACTTGGTGCAGTCTTGTCCCTGCTGTCCTGGAGTGAATTAGTTTGCACAAGTGAGCCCAGACATTGATGAGAGCCAGAAGCTCAGAAGACAAGTCCATTTCCCATTGACCTGTATGGGGGATACAATGCAGTGTGGTGTACCATACTCCACAGCTCCAGCCTGATACTTGGTGTCTATTTTGGTGTCCAAGGAGCTTAAAAAATGGCAAAAAATGTACACCACTGCCTTTTTCTAGCCCAGAAGTCATGTTTCAAATGCTGAGGAACAAAGAGCTGAGGGTGCTAACCAGGTGGGCTAGGCTAAATGCACCATAATCTCTGCCAGGCAAGAAGACAACATTGTGTAGAATGCAACCCTTCACTTTCATGCACAAGAGCCTTCCAGGTGCTGTTCCAGTCAGAGGTTGACACTTACAGGACAGAATCCTGAAGAAACTTCTTTGACTGCGAAGACTCTTGCTTGCAGTCTGGGACAAAAGAGGCACCGCCCCCTTTTCAGGACAGAGGAACAGAGGCAGAGAAAACATCACGACTTGTGGAGAAGCCTTTTATACCAACTCTGGGCAGAGCTCTCCAGGATTTCAGGCTCCTGCAGGAACATTATGTTTTCCTGTGCCACACAGAGTCACTTGTCTTAGGAGGGGGAAGCAAACTTCTCATGCAGGACACTCTGCAGCCATTTCCAGACCAGTAAAGGCAGTTTCCCAGTTGATCTGAGTGCTTTTGGTAGCATTCCCAGATCTTGCCAATGAGCAGCACAGCACATGCCAGCAGACGCTCAGCAAACCTAGCCAAAGCTCTATTATTGATCTCCAATGTCCTCTCCTTTTCCCAGCAAGACACTGGAAATAGCATAAGGCTCTCCATTCACTTGGCAGTGTAGCCTAGAGACACAGCAGGGAGGTGCCATGGGACTCGTCACATGGCAGAGACAGATGGGCTCTTCCTGCTCTTTACCTCTCTTCCCTTTGCCTGTGCTTACTTGAACACCCTCCTCCTCTTGCAGACTAAGTTTAGGGGTACTGCACGGCTGCACAGCTAGTAGCATTGATACTTACAACCATGCCATGTCCTCTGAGTTCATGGTCTCAGGAGTTACCAGGCCATCCTCTCTAGACCTTTTCTCTAAGCAGTTCTTCAGGGCATGGTTTGGAGAAGCATCAGTCTAGCTGAATGTTACCATACAAAGTCACACAGCTTAGGTGTGAGATGCATGCACAGCAAGAAGTTTGGTCTAGATAACCGTGCTAGGTTTTCAGCATGTTTATACATTGCTGAAACTGCAGGAGAGATGCCTGGATTTGTCCCTCAGGGTCCCCCATGGTGGAGCTGGCCACAGAAGGCACACTCCCCCTTGGTGCTGGAGGAGGTGGAGGCCTAATTAAAGTCTTCTGAGGGAATCACAGAATCACAGAATCATAGAGGTTGGAAGGGACCTCAAGAGATCATCAAGTCCAAGCCCCCTGCCAAAGCAGGCTCCCTAGGACAGGTTACACAAGGAGGTGTCCAGACGGGTCTTGAATATCTCCAGAGAAGGAGACTCCACAACCCCCCTGGGCAGCCTGTGCCAGGGCTCTGTCACCCTCACTGTGTAAAAGTTCTTCCGCGTGTTGGTGCGGAACTTCCTGTGCTCCAACTTGAGGCCATTGCCCCTTGTCCTGTCCCCACAGACCCCTGAAAAGGGGCTGGCCATTTCCCCCTGTGTCCCACACTTGAGATATTTATAAACATTAATAAGATCCCCTCTCAGTCTTCTAAGACCCCTCTCAGTCTTCTGAGGGACTGCAGGTGTCCGGTAGAGCTGCCTGTCTCAGCAGGATGGGCACGGGCCATGGCCATGGAGACAGCCCTCTCACACTTAATATTTCTGAAAGAATTACATGGGACCTTCTACTCCATCTCCCCAAAAAAGCACCGGATGCTCAAGTTTGATTCCAAAGTATCTTGGACCTTTCATACTAATCATAACTAATGGATGCTACAGCTATGGCCTAAGACTATAGTGAACACTGTTACCTTATTGTCTGACAGTAATTCCCTGGTAATTCTTCTCTTGATCGCTGCTGTGTAGCCACTACTGTTATAAGGAACATAGAGAATGCAAATAAAGGGCTGCTGGTTGGTTTTCCTCTTTGCTACCTAGAGGCTTGAGGTTACCTTTTGTGCCTAGTGCCCATCACTGAAGCCTGCCCTCTCTCCCCTGGGTCTCACTTATAGATACAGCCCGTGGCCCCAGGAACCACTTTGCAGAGTTCAAAAATTATCATTCAGCCTGAAGATAGGAGGATTACCAGCTAGTCAAGCAGCACTAAACCACCGTGTTTGTCATTCTGCCTGGCTCAGTGCTCCACCATCCAATACACTTTGACATCCAGTACTGTCCCGTACCCTCCATTGGATTTTATTCTTACTTGTGCAGGGCCCTGCCCTGCTACAACAAGATATAGAATTTCACTCTCTCTGATTTTTGGTTTTTCTTTCATTTCAGTTTAATCTTTAGGAACAAAATAGGTATGTAGAAGGAAATGAGGAGAAGGAGAAGGTAAACACAAGTCCGATGAGGAGGAAGATTAGGGGAAGGAGAGAGTCAGATTAGCAGCCAGCAGTCTGGTGAAGGAGCTGGGTGCACGGGCCGATTACTTCACTGCTGTCCAGGGAAAGAATGAGGTCACGAGGTGCACCCACTCAGCTTTTTGCTACCTTTGCTTTGATCGCTCCACCTCTAAGTTGGTTTAATCTCCATCTCTGGAAAGGTTTTCCCTGTCTTCTAGTGGTCACTCCAAGCAGAAAGAGGCTGAGCAGGAGGCCATTCAAGCCCATACACTACATACTTAATCATTGTTTCCTCTAATGCGAGGCTTATTGCTGCAGCATGCTTTCCATCTCACGCGTCCCTCCCTTGAGCCACATATAATTCTTCATCTTGTGGTTGACATTTGGGCATCTAAATTATAGCTATCTCGCCTTGCAGACTGCAATGACTTTCCTGGCTTTAGAGTTTTTGCTGTCCAGATGGTTGCTGTCAAATAAGAAACAGGTGGCATCACTGACATGTGGTTTGCCTATAAATTTCTTCAGAAAACAGTAAAATTCCAAAATGTTCTTAAGCTTGATGATCTGTATTATTGAAAGGCATTTCACTAATGGACAGTTTACTAATCTTCGTGGGACTTGGGGAAAGAGAGAGAGCCTTGAAAAGGTCTCTGCACAATTTGAAGACAACTATTCCTTGGGCTTCCATTTTCCTTCCCCAAAGAACTGACACTCCCACCTCAATTTCTTCTCCTTCCATTTAAATCTCTCTCCAACATTCCCTCCGCTAGATGGTACTAGGGCAACACATTTACCTTCACAGGCTTTCTCAGCAATGGCAATAGTTAATAACAAAGCGTCCCTGCTTTTTGGGGTGCAGGAAACTTCTGGTGAAGACCATTAAACTTGTGAGGTGAAATACTCAAAATTTAGCAAAGAAAACAGGTGGCCTGAGCACGTATACCAATTGTTGCAACAATTTTTGGTCTCACATATCATGCTCATTTTTCCAGATTTTTATTTGTCCTCTAAGGACACACATAATTTAGGATATTGTTACGGGGGGAAAATGGTAAGAATTATGTGAGTGAGCTGGGGCTGTTCAGCCTAGAGAAAAGAAGACTAAGGGGGGACCTTATTAATGTTTATAAATATCTGAAGTATGGGATGCAGGGGGAAATGGCCAGCCCCTTTTCAATGGTCTGTGGGGACAGGACAAGGGGCAATGGCTGTAAACTGGAGCACAGGAAGTTCCGCACCAACATGGGGAAGAACTTTTTCCCAGTGAGGGTGACAGAGCCCTGGCACAGGCTGCCCAGGGGGGTTGTGGAGTCTCCTTCTCTGGAGATATTCAAGACCCATCTGGACTCCTACCTGTGTGACCTGTCCTAGGGAACCTGCTTTGGCAGGGGGGTTGGACCTGATGATCTCTAGAGGTCCCTTCCAACCCCTATGATTCTGTGATTCTGTGATTATCTTAAGGAGATTTCTTCACAATTAGATCCTAACACTACCTTTTCCTGAAAGTTACCACTGAACAAGAAATTAATTAATTAGCCTGTCCTTACTAACACAGACAGTATTCGCTGCAATATGTGGCATCCAAAGCAAGGCAGAAGTAACTTTTACAGCTTATATAGCTTAATCCTGTAGCTCACTGGCATCACTGGCAGCCAGCAGCCCAGTAAATGATAGTGCCCATGCACTTCACAATATTCACATGTCTTTCATTGATGTTATTAATACCTGCATTTTTCCACCTTTGGGACTTTTTTCCAATGGAGAGGGGGGTGAGAGTGTAGAGAGATGAGTGAGCCAACATATTCACAGTTGTGTTAGGATTCTCGTGTCCCAGACTGAGCGTGGTGCCTTATTCCACAGGCCACGTTAAAATCTGTGGCTATTTGAGCCGTAGGATCACGTGAGCGAGGTGGGTTACATTTTGCCATTCCTGCTCCAAGACAAACAGAACTGCAGTAAGGTTTGTACAACTTGTCAGCCAAAAACGCTGTGCAGCAATAAAGGAACAGGACTCCCAGGCTGCGCTGGAGGCTCTGACAGCTCGTCCGATGGGCACGAAGATGTTGGAAAGGAGAAAAAAAAAGCTTAATTAAATGCCTAGCTACTAGGGCACGCTGGTATGTCCCTTGGACTTTTAAATCCAAGAATCACTTAACTTTTTTTGAAAAAAAAAATTTCCAGGCTGCAACAATTAGCCTCTTTCTGTCTGTGACTAGAAGATGTAAAGCGTTTTATATGCCTCCTTCTCACATCCTCTGACTGTAAGGCATCCCTAAACTCCAGAAAAACATTAGAAGAGGCAAAATGAAAAGACAACATACCTTTAAGGTTACATATTTCTTATAAGTCTAGAAGCTTTTATTGGTTATTAGCGTTACAATAGTGTATGACATTCCTCAAGAAGTTTCAGGTTGGCAGTTATCAATCTCTGGCCAAAGCGTATTTAAGATGCTTTGAGGGCATTTTTAAAGAAGAAATCAGGGATTTTCATAGTTCTTGTTCTTTTAATGTACATATTTCAGAATTCTATTAAAAAAAGGTTACTTGAGGGAAGACAGGTTGAGTTAGTTCCACCAGCATTAAATCGAGGTTAATTTTTCCCTTTATATTTATTTATTTCCCCAGAACTCATACCATTTCCATGCATGTAAAGAGCTTTTCTGCCTGCTAACAACTCTTTACTTTCTAATGAACCTGTGACTGACAGAAAGTTGAGCTTTTCTTTCCTCCCACTAATACCACCATTGTACTCGTCTTGTTAACCAGTATTGTGTATCAGTCACAAGCTGGCTCCTTTGTGCCTTTGTAAAGTATCAATTTAGTCAGCATTATCTACTGGAGAGACAATGCTGCTGGTAAATGTGAACACAAAACCCCGGAGCATTATAAGCCCTAAAAACACTGGTTCAGCCAGGAGCCCCTGGGAGACTGGGAGGTGGTGAGGCTACAGACGGAGAGCCCGGCTGCCCGTCAGCAGCTGGCCGCTGCGGGGTCCGAGGGAGCAGGCAGGCAGCCAGGACAGGGCTGGCTGCGGGGGATGGCCAGGGCGCAGGGGTGGCCGGGAGCTCGGGCAGTGTCTTCGTTTTGGCTGCCAGTTGGGTTGTTTGGCTGGAAAAAACCCCTATGCCGTCCAGATCTGCCTGCCAACCTGCCTGCGACTTGACTATGCTGATGTTTGACCAGACTGACACATTCCCAGCGTCTCTTTGCCTTTTTGCTCCATCAGGCTCTTCCTAACAGTGAACTCATTTCTCTGCCTTAAATAAAAACACCACCAAAAACCAAACCCCGTGGTGTATGCAGCCACAGGCTCCTTGCAGAGTGTGGGATCCAGTGGCAGAGCCCATGGCTCCTTGTGGAGTGTGGGATCTGGTGACAGAGCCCATGGCTCCTTGCGGAGTGCGGGATCTGGTGACAGAGCCTGTGGCTCCTTGCAGGGTGTGGGATCCAGCGACAGAGCTGGAGCCTGTGGCTCCGCGTACCTGCAGATGTGAGTTAGCTCTCTGCCAGTCTCTAGACAGGCATTAAAAGGGAAGCTTAGACCGACTTAGTCTCTCCTTACGTTTTCCTGCCTGGGCGATGGTCAACAGAAAACACCCAACCCCCCAGTGCATTAGAGAGGGGGAGGGCAGCAGCTCTGTGGGGGTTCTGTGTCTTTGGATGAAATTGTCCCTTTGTTAGTCCAAACTAGCTGGAATTCGGCAACTTTCCAAGCATGCAGTGAAAGACGTCTGTTTGAGACAGTGCTTAGAGAAGGCTGAGGATGGAGGACTGAAAAAGAGGTGCCTGACTGGCTGGGTTCCCACCGGAGTGATTAATGTAATGTTGCTGGGATTTTACTGCATTATTAATGAAGTGTTAGGGTGCCTGGAGCACTGGAAAAACATCTCTGGAAAATTATTACTAAAAATCTGAATCGGTGCATTGGATAACCTTTCATTTTCTATTTTTTTCCCCCTTGCCCGTAGAGTCCTTATCATGCCGGGGGAAGGCTATAAATAATAACATGCAGGAGCGAGACCACGCAGGCGCCGCTCCATCCACCTCCCCAGAGAGCGGTGGTCCCACTGCCAGCGGGCTGTGGGTGCCAGCAGCCCGTGGGAGCTGGGCGGGGGCTCAGCACTGCACCCGCCGAGCCCCGCTGGACCCTCTGCCAAAGCTCAGGGGGCAGGGAGGTGATACCTGTGGAGTTCTGCTTCTTGGAACGGTATTGGGAACTGACAGGGAATAGTCTGGGCTCGTTCAGGGCTGTACTTTGCATTGATGAAGATTGCATCTAGGATGATTAGTATACGATATATCTACTGTTTCCCCCAAAGCTGCTATCTCCTGGTTTTTATTGGCTTGATTGTGTTATTTTTTTCTTCTTCTTCTTCTTCATTTCTTCTAAATCCTCAACTCTTGTGATCTCAGTTTTAAACAGCTCACGTTTCCCGATGCTATCAACTGTGGGTTTGTTTCTTTGGGCGGGGGCGGGGGGGGGGGAAGGGGGAGGAGATTTTTTTTTTTGTTGGTTTGGGGTTTTTTGTTGTTGGTTTGTTGGGGTTTTTTTGTGGATTTGTTGGTTGTTGTGGGGTTGGTTTTTTTTGTTTTTTTTTTCAAACCGCTGTGCTTTAAACCAGCCTTTCCTGCCTAAAGCTTCCAGTTGCTAAGCGACTTTTCCCCTCCGCCCTTCCCGCAGCCCGGTTGCCATAGCGCTGCCAGCCTCGGCTATCAAGTGGCAGAGAGCAGTCATTACTCACCGGGAAAATAAAAAAAAAAAACCCACCACCAAAACCCACCAAAACCCAGGGCTGCACGGACAAAATAACGTTTTCTTTCCTTTTTAATCCATTTTGCCAGACGGGCGTTTGGGGGGGAAGGGGGTGCGGGTTGGCGGGGAGGGAGGATCCCTGCGCACATTACAGCCGCGGTTTCACGCTGCGTTATTTTTCTTGCGGAAGTTTTTGGCTCAGTCTCCGTGTTCGAACAGGACAGACTGCAGTGCTGACTCACGGACACCTGTGACGTTGTTGCTCATGGCAGCGAACAGATAATGTGAGGATGGATATACTTTCGAAGAAGCTGTTTTTCATAGCGGGTCTCGCACCCTTCCTGACTACGATTCGCCCGGCGCTCTGCAGCTCTGCAAATGTGAGCAGCTCTCCTTAGATACCGGGCGACAGGGTTAGAGCTTTTCTCCCGAGACATTTTTTACTGGCAATAATATAATCAATACATAAAGCGTGCGGTGCGCTGCCATCAAAGACTGAAAGAATGCACACGTTGAAAATCAGCTTTCCTTTTCAAATTTGTAGGAGAAATAGTTTACAGAGACGTAGAGATTCTTAATTTTATTTTTTTTTCCAGGAAAAACACATCCCTAGTAGCTAGGGTGAGATAAAAGTCGATGTCAACACTAAAACGTAATAAATAAGAAGGAAAACCTGACATCTTTCTGCTCGAAAATGATGAGCTCTCTTGTCATCAGCCTGTGGATTGCCAGGCTTTACCAGCTGGGTGCTGTAGGGTGACATGGAACATGGCAAAACAGACCCAGCATCCCTAATCAGCCACACCATCCATTATACCCAGTCCAAATAAAATAAGTATTCAACCTTTGTATCAAAATCTGCAAGCTTTAAAACACCTGCTAATACAGACTTCGGTAGTATAAAATTACCCATGTGAGAATATAAATCATGTGAGTTAAATTTGAGTTGATATCTGGGGGAGAAAGGCTTTTCCACTAGTAAATGTTAAAAGCTGTACCTGAGTTGGACATAGGACGGTTTCAGTTGTCCTACAACTTTAGTTTCCATTAACCACAACAAAAGCCTCCACCTCAGCTTGTCAGTATCAAGGCACTCTTAACATTCAGGGAACTTTCTTCCCACGTTCTGCAGTCGGTGAGATACTGTGATAATAAATGCAGCGAGGAGCTAGACTCCGTGTCCTTACATGCCCTTCCATTTATCCAATCCAGCATCTGCCTATTTGAACGAGCGCATCAGATACAGGCAGCGTGCCAGCTATTAAAATGTTACACCTACCGCCACGGAGCTGAATTGTACATTTTGTTTTTCCCTTGTCCTTGAAAAGGACTCACTCTTCAAGCAAGCTTAATGGCTTCTTGTCTTAAATTCCCTATTTATCCAACTATCTGCTCCCTGATTTGGTACTTTGTATTCTCTTCTCTTCATGATATTCTTGGGAATATTAAGTATCATTGTTCAAGAAAAGGCATTTAAGAAGAAACCTTTCCCAACTGTATGGAAAACTGATTTCAAAATCCATTTCTACTCTGATGAACCATGCGGATCAAATATCATGAGGGAAAAAAAAGGATTATTTTCAAAGTTTCCTCTTTTTTTTAAAATCAGGATGGTTTTGTTCTTTTTGGGAGCTGACTGACATAACTTCATCTGGGGGTCCCTGTGCTGTGGTCATAATCCAGACATCACTGAGGTTTCAATAAATCAGTATTTTCTTATTGAAAAAAAAAAGGCAAAAAATATTCTCAGCTTTTCTTTCTGTTGTTCTAAAGGAGTTCAGGATTTGAGCAGGGCTATGTTTAATAAAGTAGGAATTCATGGTCTACAGAACAGACCTTTTTGTCCTGGAAATATTGATTTAAGGGAAAATACTGTCAGATTTATTATGTGAAGACCCTTGCCTAATCACAGAGTTGGGTAAAGATCCTTCTTCTCAATTAGAGTGTGTTAGCTCTAGGCTTCCTTTCATCCAGAAGAGAAATTACTGGCATAAAGGTTAAATATCCAAATCAGAAATATTATTGCCTGTGTTTCTTGATGTTTGAAGTGGTAATAGAACAAATTGAACATTAACCTAGTAGGACCAAGGCAACTCTGTTTGCATGGTTTTGACATGTGAATTGGGCAATAACTTCTCCGTGCTGAAATTATGCAACGGTTGTTAGTCAGTCTTTCATTTCCTCAAGCATTTGTGCATAGATTACATCTGCATATTATATTTTATTATGACTCATTAAAATGCTAATCAACAAAAGTACGCTATCACAGTTCCAGGAGAGATCTACTTCATTAAAACGGGTCTCCATTTTGATACCTTTCTCACAGCCAAGAAAACACACCAGCTGAGATCCATCCCCAGCAACAGCTTGCTTTCTAAGTCTCTGAGCAGTGTTTGCTTTGTGCGTTGCCAGTCTCGCTGGACTTCTAGGTCTCCACCCATGTTGTTCAAATCCTCCTCTCTCTGGTTGCCTAAACTTCTTACCCAATACCCTCCACCTGATTTCAAGGTAAAATCACTTGTGTCATGGTCATGGTACTTCCAGGAGAGGCACCTCCTTCGCAGTCCTATTTCTGTACCTCGCTCACATTCCCTAAACTTTTTTCTTGGCTCCCATAAACCCTTTGATTACTATTTTTTCTGTGTCAGTTCCAGATTGCCTTGTATGTTGTTGTGTTTTCTCTTCCTGTTTGACTCTCCTCTCCACTCCTGTCCCACACAGTTACCTGCATTCACTACACGGTGTCTTCACAGTCACCTAAGTTTTTTTTTCACCAAATGCTTTCACCACCCACAAATGCTGAAAGCCAAGATTGACCAAACAGTATGTTGGCCTTACAGCTGTCAGACATGACACTTATGTCCCTTAAAACATTTAGGCAATAATAACTTTACATCATCAGAATTCCCATTTTGCTGAATCTTAGTTACTCAGATGCTAGATTTAGATTCTGGGAAATAGTTATTTCACACTGGATACATGTTTATCCTGTTGCCCTACTTTTTTACCAATGACCACGCTTTTATATTATATTGATGATTTTTCTTGCCACACAGTCTGTTAAAAAAAAAAAGTTCCACAAAATTGGTTCCCTCTGGTAAGTTAAAATTCCTCAATCCTAGCATCTGTTTCTTGAACATTCACAGTAAACCCCAGAATCTGAATCCAAATATTCAAGGATATTTTTCTCTGCTTAGTGAAAATGACTGAGAAGGAATGTCCAGTTTTAATTCAGAGTTGCAGTCTACCTCTTTCAAAGATGCCACTATACCCGCAGGAGGGCTCGTATTTGTCCCTCAGCTCCACCAAAGCATTTATGTCCCCTTCCCTTGGACTTTGTATCAACCCTCTCTTTCGTGTCACTGACTTATTTTCTTGTGTCTCTGGAGCCTGGGGCTGCTGGGCCAGGACTTGTGGACTTCTCTGTCATTTAATTTAGACACGGACTTATAAGAACTTAGGTCACAGCTTTAGGAAGCCCCAGGTTTATCTGATCATGGACAGAGGAAGCAAACAATGACATTTGTGAGAAATGAGAATGGTGGTACACTTATTCTCACCTGGTAACAGAGCCATAACCAGGATTAGCTGAATCTGGGACTACTGTGACTTAGTTTAGATAGTTGTGACTGAAGAAGGTTGAGGCATTCTGGCTGCTTTCAAAATAAATATGTTGATCATCTGCTCTCATTGGCTCCCACTCCAGTTGGCTTACTTGAGTTTTTTAAAAGTAGCATGTCTGTTTGTCGTGCACCTGGTGTAATTCTATTTTTGTGCTACTATGAGGCATTCTATCAAGTCCATAAATCATGCTGAGAACTGCAGTATTTTAAGCATGTGTATGTGCATGTAATTCTAACACACAGCCTCAAACAAAAACCTTTGTCAGAATTATAGATGGCTAGATGTTTATTATTCACCATTGTTTGGATTTCTGTCCAAAACATTTTATTATCCTTTTAGTCTGATAGCAGTTTTCTAGACCATTGTGCAAGCTTTAGTGTTATTTAGCAGTTAATCTCACCCAAAAATGGAATAACAGGCTGCTTTGTCTACCCAAATTCACACTGTTTGCTGCTCTATCTAATCAAAGAAAAATAAACTCCATTCATTTTTACCCTACTACTTTTCCTTCCACAATACTTTCCAAACATCAAAACTGTTCATATATGCCAGTGGAAAGTGAAAAGAATGCTTCTAGAAGAAGTTAAATTCCAGATTGAAACAACTTGTGATTGGAAATAGTAATATCCAGTAAGAGTAAACAAGAGAAACTCTAGCATGTTCTGTGGATGTTCTGAAGGTCTGGCTGGGATCCATGGATGCTCAGATGTTGCTGTGGTGAAGACCTTCAGAAATCAGGGGACAGATAAAAACCAGTATCTATGTTTTTCTTCGTTGTTATTGTCGGGTTTTTGTTTAAGCATTGTATATATGAAATTTCTTTCTCAAGTAACAAACATGATAAGAAGTTCCTCTTAAAATGACGGTGACTTTAGGTAAGAAGTTTTCTGAGTGCATTACAGGATGAACTTTCTATTCCCTTTCTAGAAAAGTGATTATTTAAAGCCATCAATATCTGTTTCCAATCCCCTACTTCCGTGCCTTTCAACTGAAGATACCTAAGTGGAATTCTAGTTCTTTCTTCCCTCTACAGAGAATAAAATGTAATTGCCCATGGCTTCAAAGATAAATGTGTTTTTGTTGCTGTTGCCATGTTTTTGTCTCTTGTATAATTCTTTTTTTTTTTTCTTTTTCTTAGCCTAATTCCCTATTCTCCTGTAGATTTGTATTTCAGATTTTAGCCAGCAGCATAAAGTGCTTCTCAGAGAGCCTCTTGAAACTTCTCAGTCCATTTCATGAAATCAGCGTGAATGTTCTTGTCTCATGGGACTCCTGGAATAGATAAAAGCCTGCAAGGGCATCTACAAAGTGAGAAACCACAAAACGAAAAAAAAATAAAGTCAAGTTGACTACAACTCAGTCTGCTTTTTCACCGTGGGTGAGAGGGACCATCCTCTTATCTCAGAATCAAGGACTCAGTCCAGCTTTCACTGAAGACAGTGGAATGGAATGTTTTTCCTGGACTTGAGAGCTGCATCAGTCCCCAGCGCCCTGTCACGGCCCTTACAAGCACTTACATATGTACAGTCAGGGCACGTGATATCCCAAATCGCTATTTCCTTCCCAGACTAATCAGCTGCCTGGCAATGCTTTATGCTTGAACTTTTCTTTAAGGTATTTTTTATTATTTTATCAAAGTTTTAAGGGTCCAGGTTTCATTTTTCAAGACTCCACACACACCTTGTAGCCTAACTTTCATGAAAAGTCATTTGGACTCACAAGTCAGGTTGATGCAGAAGCAAAAAACTTACTGTGCCTTTGAGGTATGATATACAAGAACTATCATTCCTCTCTTTCTCTTTAGTCTTTTTGTGGACCTAAGTCATTGTCCTGGTTTCAGCTATGATGGAGTTAAACTTTTTTTTTAGCAGTGGATGGAATGCCATGTTTGGGTGTTAGCATGAGAATAGTGCTGATAGCACCCTGATGTCTCCGATTTGTTGCCGGGCAATCAAGGACCTTTCTCAGCTCTGCATACTTCCTTACTAGTGAGAAAGGAGGGGACGCAGCCAGGACAGGTGATCCGAATTGGCCAAAGAGGATATTCCATACCAGTTACGTCATGTTCGGTATAAGGGGGGACTGGGGGGAAGAGGGGGAGACAACGCCAGGACGTGCAGTTTCTGGGGCGGTCGGGTTGTCCGGGACGGGCTCTAAGCTGTGCGGCCTGAGTTGTGTGGTTTGGTGAGAAATTGCATTGTGTATCACCAGTTTCATCTATTTTGTGCTTTAAACTTATGTTATTGTTATATCTAGTTTTCTGTTATTGTTTAGTAAACTATCCTTATCCCAACCTGCGTGGTTCTGGTTTCTAGGTTGTGGTTTCTTTTCCTCCTTTCTTCCTTCCCTTTTCCCCTTCCCCCAACTTTCCCTCCCCCTTCCTTTTAAAAGTACAAGCGACTGTGTGGGGTGCGGCCCTTGGCTGGGGCAAAACCACGACAGTCATGCTCTTGCCTTCTAATACTACTCAATCAGTGCAAGATGAACCTTGGCCTAATTTAATCTGGCCTTCCAGGATTATTTAATCTGGCCTTCTAGGATCCTTATTCTGTGGATTCCACTGTTTGCACAAGGAATACCAAATAGCAGCCGTTTACTATTGATATAGAAAACAGAACAAGCATTTATTCTAAAATTTCTTCTCATTATTAAATAAATCTTCATTATTTACATGCTTGTATTCATAAATAGATCATCATCTTTTCATATCCCTGAATGTAGTGTCCGTGAGCCACAGTATTCAGAGGCAACCAGGCTCCTATCTCTGAATTAGTTTTATAAGCTGGGAGCCTTTGAGGATCTGGTCATAGACAATATGGAATACACAAAAGCATTCCAGAACAACACTCATTTTAATACTGCTGTTCCCTTCCCCTTGCCCTGGAAAGCTCTATAATGAGCCTTGGTGGTTGCTTAACAGCATCTTTGTTCACTCATCACCCTGACCTGGGCACTGTGGCTTCCTCGCTGTGTTCACTTCAGGAAGCCCTGAAGCTGTACCTTCCGGTACCTGAAGGGAGCATATAAACAGGAGGGGATTCAACTTTTTAAAAGGGTAGCAATGGCAGGACAAGGGGGAATGGATTAAAACTAAAGGAAGGATGGTTTAGATTAGATCTTAGGGGGAAGTTTTTTACAGAAAGAGTGGTGAGGGGCTGGAACAGGCTGCCCAGAGAGGTAGTGGATGCCCTGTCCCTGGAAGTGTTCAAGGCCAGGTTGGATGGGGCCCTGGGCAACCTTGTGTAGATCCAGGCCTGGCGGTTGGTGGCCCTGCCTGTGGCAGGGGGGTTGGAACTCTATGATCCTTGGGGTCCCTTCCAACCCAGACCATTCTATGATTCTCTGATGGGATGCTGGGAAAGGTACATGCCAGTCCTCCATCTGCAATAAGCCTGGGCCGTGACCAGAGACACCTTGGAGCAACAGTCCAAAGACTTGGGTAACAGAAATCCCAGGGAGAGAATTTCTGCTTGAGCCCTTTGTGGGAAAGAATCATGCCTTCTCATTTTAGCTGCCTAACTGACATAGTTCAGTAAGAATGCAAATTCCTACTGTGTCCTATAGCGGTACCTCCAGAAAGGAATTAGTATCTCAACAGGGCAAAACAGACACCTCTAGAAGGCTGTCTCCTTCCACTTTCCCCACAGGGACCATGGGTGACTAAGCTCTCCTTGGAGGTGCCTCATTTAGATGCCTTCAACTAGATGGTGTGAACTTTTCTGAACTTTTCATGAAGTGGCTTAAATGTCGACCTACAATTTGCAGGAGATCTAGGTCAAACTTCTGCTCTCTTTCAGTAAACCAAAGTTGGGTCTTCAAACAGAGGGAAGAATAAAGCTTCCTTCACCAATTCCCTATAGGAAGAGATGGAGAAACGTAATTTTGGTCCACACTGCAGGAAATTAACATCTGCTCTGGCACTGTCTAGCCAAAATCTTTTACTCTTTAGATCTTGTACAGCAACTACCACTCTGCACATTCTGCAGAACAGAGAAAGCTGGGCAGAAGGAGGTAGGGATTGTTTACCTACTTGTGTACACACTGTATACACAGCTTCATATGCCACCACTGTCTCTTGTTCCTTCAAACTGGCTCACCATTTGTGCTCAGTGAACACAGGGGTTCAAAAGCAAAAGCCCAACAGTGTTGGGTCTTATTTTCATTTCATGGGAGATTGTGTAATATACTAACATACAATACTTAACTATTTCACATCTCAAGGTGGTTTTTGTCATCCATTCAGTGAGCACTAACAGTTCGAAATCCCTCAGGCAGAAACCTTCCCTAACCTTGCTCTCCCTCTGCCAGAGATATAAATCTTTATAAAATAGTAGCTCTCTCCCTGCCTCTAAAACGATTTCTGTGATACCATAACTATAAAAATAAATACACGGATAAGGAAGGACCGAATTCAGATGTCTTTCACTCTGTAAAACTAAGAAGGCAACATTTGAGCTTTCACCATGCCCAGGGCTTCCAGAACACTCCCAGCAATCATGATTCTGTTCAAATTACTTTAAATATAGCTGTTTAACCTTTGAAGACCTTGTACTAGGAACTGACAAACTACATTCAACAGCAAATTAACTGTATTTTCTGCTCTTTAGCGGCTTTTGTTTCAGAGGTTAGTAAATACTTTCATGTTAAATACAGGATATACACTAATTTAGAGATATGTAAGGGAATTTTCAAAGTAGCTGCTTTAAATGGAGCTTAAGCAATGTATTTATTCTAGGATGTTTCTGAAATTTTAAGAATTCTCAGTAGCAAGGTTTGGCATGTCCATCAGAAGAGGGGTGGCCAGAAAGGACAGGGAGGTGATTGTCCCTCTCTACTCTGCCCTCGTGAGGCCCCATCTGGAGTCCTGTGTCCAGATCTGGGGCCTCAATGCAAGAGAGATGTGGAACTGTTGGAGAGGGTTCAGAGGAGGGCCACGAAGATGATTAGAGGGCTGGAGCACCTCCCCTACAAATAGAGGCTGAGGGAGCTGGGCTTGTTCAGCCTAGAAAAGAGAAGGCTGCGGGGGGACCTCATTGCAGCCTTCCAGTACCTGAAGGGAGCAGACAAACAGGAGTGGATTCAACTTTTTAAAACGGTAGCCAATGGCAGGACAAGGGGGAATGGATTAAAGCTAAAGGAAGGAAGGTTTAGATTAGATATTTGGAGAAGTTCTTTATAGAGAGAGTGGTGAGGTGCTGGAAGAGGCTGCCCAGAGAGGTGATGGGATGCCCCGTCCCTGGGTGTGTTCACGTCCAGGTTGGATGGGGCCCTGGGCAACCTTGTGTAGATCCAGGCCTGGAGGTTGGTGGCCCTGCCTGTGGCAGGGGGGTTGGAACTCTGTGATCCTTGGGGTCCCTTCCAACCCAGACCATTCTATGATTCTATGAAAACCTGGTGCTGCCCATAGGACTGCCAGCCTGTGTACTCTGGCTTTGGTTGAACGCGCTTTTGCTAGGAGTTTTCCCCAGCTCACTGCTGCTGGCAGGGAAGTGCCCGACAGACACCTGGGGCTGGGGCTGCCCCCAGCAGCCCTGCTCCTTGATAGGGTGGCGAGATGGCCCATGGCTGCTGGGTCCTGCCCCAGTGCCCCCCAGCCCAGGGAGCCCTCTGCACTCCCATCACCCTGGCCTCAGCAAGCAGCCAGCCCTTGCTGTACCAGGCCAGTCCTCTACTTCTGGAGAGGGGCATTATCTCCTGATGACACGGAAAAAACATAGTGGTTGCCTTGGATGTACAGAAACAAATCCAACTTCAGCTGTGCTACTTGTTGAGGATTTCCTTCAATATATTGTTTCCTATAAAGCTACTGCATGCTATGTGCAGAGTCATCAGCTATCCTTGCTCCCCAGCGGGTCAAAGTGATGCCAACGGTATTGCAGTACAACCTACACTGAGAATGAGGTTAATTTGTAAGTAATGAGATCTATCAAATGTGCTGAGATAACTGTTGAACATGGAGGGGCTCTTAGATCCGTGAGCACCAATGATCTACTTTGACTTGGCCATTTTAGGTCTGTTAAAGCATGGCTGTTTCCACCTGGTTAAACAGGCACTGGAAATCAGCAGGTTTGGAGATGACACTGGTCAGATTCTCTGCAAATTTTCAGTAGATTCTGTTGTTTAAAACCCTCAAAGTAAAATGTCATTAAAGGGCATCATTTTCTGGAGTAGATGTGCCAATTAGCGGGGACACATTTGCTCGCTTGCTGAGAAAACGTGACTGGCAAAGGAGCATCAGTGGAAAAGCAAGAGAAAAGGGAAGACATATATGTCTTCTCTGTATTTTGGCTGGCAAATCTTGTTTTGCATAGTATGGGGTTTTGGCAGACCTAGGATTTTTTATCAAAAATGCCTTGGGCCTCGATGAGACACACTAGATGTAGAGAATACCAGTCTGTTGGTAGCTCAAGGTCTCCTTCCCATCCTATTGCTGTCACAGTGGGTCACCGATAAGAACTGGTATGTTTGTTTGGGTTAGTGGGTTTGGATTTGTAGCCATCTGACAGAACCACAACGTTATTTTCCTCCTCCACCTCTGTCCATGGCACACTACAAAACAATGACAAGGAAGAAGGCAGGACAAAATAACGGATGATAAAAATGCAAAACAGCTACAGCAGTGCAGTGAGAGCACAGGAGTTCAGAAGAGCAATGCAATATTCGGGGAGAAGAGAATACATTAATTATACGGACAGTTTTACTTCTCCAGTCTCATGTTCTCATACAGCTTTTATCGATCACAGAGCAGTTTAGCATACCAGCAGGAATGCTTTTCTGCATCCCACTGGGTATTGCTAAAAACCCAGCAATATTTTACATTCATTGGGGTCAAGAGAATTTATCTGTTACATGTAGTCCCACTGCAGTACCCGATTTGTAGCAGTACTAGTCACCGCTCATCGCTGATGAATGCGTCTAAGGGTTTAACAGCTCTAAAGAGCAGATCACGAAATACCAATGGATGAGTTTAAACCTCATCTTAAGTTCAATAAACCAAAGATGCCAGACACATCAAGACAGTTTTAATGTCTCTTTGAAAGTATCGATCATTGCTTTGTTGATCTTTAAAACATCTTCAGTGAGACCAAAACCTTTACATATTCGCTTAAGGTTTAGAAGAAATGCCACAGAGAAGCAATCCTTCATTGGGTAGGATTTCCTTCTGAAGCTCAGGGTGAAAATATTTTTCTGGGCTCATTTTCCTCCACAAAAAAAAACAAAGACAGTGTTTTTTTCTCAAGGCTGGAGTCTCAATCACATGCATGAAACTTCACCACATTATGCCACCAGCCACAGTGGCATCCTTTGGCTTACTCCAAGTCAAGGTTTGTATGGGGAGCTACTGGACTGCTGATGGCATGGACTTGTTTCCCTGTTTTTGCAGGCCTGCTTGGGAGCAAACAGTTACATCAAGAATGTTCTATATCCTCTGAACACTGGCTGGCTATGGCCCTAGTGAAGTCTTCTTCCTTATCACCCATTAACTGCCAGTGTGGGTCTTTTCCTTCATATGCCCAGTCTTTGAACTTTTCTAGCTGCTTCTTGGTCTCCCTCTTTCTTTTTTCCCCTGTCTGAAGGAGCAGACAGATGGTTCCTAATTGCACCACAGAAAATCTCATAGCAGACATCTCTTTTTCTCTTTCCTCAAGCAGAAAAGCTGTTAATCTTTGCTTCTTGCATAGCAGAGCTGTGCTCCTACATAAGCTTTTGGTCATAACTTTTGGTGCAAAGCCTTGTCTCAAAATGCTGGGAATTACACTTGTTGGCTAAGCTACATGTTACCTGAGAAAAGCATCCTGATTTCTAATCACTGTCCTAAAAATAACCTTCTTGTCTCCACTCTCAGCTGCGTTCTTCCAGTACTGTTAATGAGAACCACTGAGCCTGTCTCATTAGGTCAGTCTCATACTCGATTATTGAGTTGTGTTGTAAGCTGTGTTGACATTAGAAAGTTAGGCAGTTTAACATTTGTCTCTCCTTCAATTCTTCTGGCAAACTCTGAACCCTGTACTCCTGCTGACGTAACAAGAAGCTTTTTTTTTTTTTCAAACTAGCAAACAGTGTTGGTCTATTTTAGCTATGTGGAGAAACACTGGATTTCTTTCTATCTTTCTCACTTATGCCCAGGATTTTCTGCTTCGCTGGTTTATTGTAGCCCTCCTTCAAGACAGTGACAGGGTATACACTGAGGTAAGGAACCAAAATGGGCTTCAGCTTTCCTCAGAGAAAAACATGCCCAGAATAACATCAATTTTGAGGGTTTTCATATAGCAAATATTAGTTAACAAAAGCTGTTGCAAAATGAACGTGATGACCTCTACATTTACAAAAAGGTCATCTGGATGTACCACTGTCTTGCTCTCCTTCTTGTCTCTTCACTCAGTAAATACAGAGGTCCCGTTCAGTGCTACTACGGGCATTTCCACAAGCAACTTAACAGTTCTTGGCACAGGGGCCACTAGTACCAAGCGAGCCGCCTCTTCGCCTGTCTGGGTATGTCCCCTCAAGTGTGAGGTCTGCCACCCTTGGGGTGCCAAAACTGCAATTCTCCCATCACTCTGGGTACCAAACATACTGTCAGCCCAGGTATAACTCTGCCCCTTACTACTCTGTGAACACAGGACTGTTTTATCAAAACACAGTTCAGAGATTAAAGCAAATTTTAACAGTCAAGGAAAAAAATAATTTACAAGACTTTGCCATTCCCAAAACATTACAAGAACTATACAGCTACCTAGTCTGGCAAAGCTTTGCCATCATAAAACCCCCAGAACATTCTCCTCCACAATCTTTTGCAGCCTGCCAGGCAGATGCTTGCTCAGTGCAAACAGCTCCCCAGATCTCCACAGAAAAATGTCCTTGTCAATTTAGATTGTTTTCTGGTTCATTTCCTAGAGTTCCTGACCTTGCTAGTCAAAAATGATTTGGTGAGCTCTTCAACAAATAGGTCCTAACCTTCTACGGACAGTTGCCATGCTCCGTATCAAATTGCAAGGACTTTGCTAAGTGATTATCTTGTCTTCTTCTTGTGTTCTCACCCAGTGTTGCCAAACGAAAGTAATATAATCTGGCTGTGGCTACGCTAATAATGGAGCCCAAATCCTCAAGTGTTTTCAGCCCTACTGAAGCCATACTAAAACCAAAGGTGCTTAGATACAAGAGTGTGAATTCATCTTGTAAGCCATATATATATATATGTATTTTTAAAAATTTACAATAGAGCTGCTGTACAGGATGGAAGGGATAAGTCAGAAAATACATAGTCAAAGTTATAACAAAGGCAGACGAAAATATCTCCATAATTGAGTAACTCTGCTCCTTTCTAAGCCAAATCACCAAACCCAGAGTAATGTAACAGAAAAAAATCCTAAACCCAAACGTTATTAAAGATGAAACATTGCACGAAGAGAGGAGACAACAGTGTACAGAAGGCTATGCTGCATAGAGAGAGATCCCAAGTAATTACAAAAATGAAGCAAAGGAGTTGCTACTGTAATTCTGTTTTGGACAAGGCAGGGGAAAGCATGACCTCCGTGGTTTCGTGACCAAGCAGCTGGGGGAGCAGCTGAGGGAATGGCTGGCCTGGTACTGCCAGCTCTCCAGAAGAAAATACAGAACAAGGGGGCAGAACTGACAGGAAAGAGAAGGATCTTAAAAGCAGGAGAAACCAAAATTGTTGCTAGTGCTTCTCTGGGTCTTTGCCCCCCCCCCCCCCCCCAAAAAAAAACCATACCCAAAAGCAAACAGACAAAACCAACCAAGCCAAACAAGAAGTACTAACTTAGTGACTAAAACTATGGCAACTGCTCATGTTTTGTTTCTTTCAAAGGGGCTGCTAGTTCCAAGAACCTGAAATAAAACTACCCCTTGGTTTTATGCTGCACCCCAACTGTTCTCTTGTGCCTGTACTGCAAAATGTTGTGTCACAATTTTATTTAGAGTTCTTGGGCCCGATACACCCCGCACCTTCACATCACACACCAACCACACCATCATCCTCCCGATAAGGAGTCTTTAACCACCGAATCACAGAATCACAGAATCGTAGGGGTTGGAAGGGACCTCCAGAGATCATCAGGTCCAACCGCCCTGCCAAAGCAGGCTCCCTAGCTCATATTGCACAGATAGGTGTCCAGACGGGTCTTGAATATCTCCGGAGAAGGAGACTCCACCACCTCCCTGGGCAGCCTGTGCCAGGGCTCTGTCACCCTCACTGTGTTAAAGTTCTTCCACATGTTGGTGCGGAACTTCCTGTGCTCCAATTTACAGCCATTGCCCCTTGTCCTATCTCCACAGACTACTGAAAAGGGTCTGGCCATTTCCCCCTGCATCCCATACTTAAGATATTTATAAACATTAATTAGGCCCCCCCCCCTTAGTCTTCTTTTCTGCAGGCTGAACAGCCCCAGCTCACTCAGCCTTTCCTCATACGGGAGATGTTCCAGGCCCTTAATCATCTTCGTAGCCCTTCTCTGGACTCTCTCAAGGAGGTCCCTGTCTTTTTTATACCAGGGAGCCTCAAAGCCCACGGTTTGACAGGGCATAGCCCACGCTCCTCGATGAGGACGCCTCACCTTTGCCCTCCCAGCTCGGCCCTCCAGCGCGCCTGGGACGCCCAGGGGCGAAGGAGCAGCCCCGCCCCGCCCGGCCCGGCCCGGCCCATCACTCCTGGCCGAGGAGCCATGTCGCTCACAGGCCGCGCCGCCGGGGCCAACCGTCCGCGCCTCATGGCGGGCGGCGAGGCCGCCTCACAGCGTTGCCGCCCCCGCCACACCGCCGCCTGAGAGCCGCCGCATTCCCCTCGGCACCACAGACAGGGAAAGGAGGGGAAGCGCCGCCGCCACGGTGCCGCCGACCGGCCGGCGCCGGAAGGGAACGCGCCGACCCTCAGCGGACAGACCGCCCCGTCCCTCCCCCGTCTTCCCTCCCCCTGGCCGTCCCCGGATGGGAGTGTCTGCGGGAGCAGAGTCCTTCCCGGGCTCGGCGGGGGCGGTGGTGTAGCCTGGAGCCGAGCTCACCGCCGCCCCGCTCCGGCCTTGAGCCGGCGGGTAGCGTCTTTCCCAGCCGACCAGGCGAGCCGGCGGGTCGAACAAAGCGTCTTTAAAAGTCTGGGCTTCCGCCCCGCGCTGGGCTCTGCGGCCTCGGTGGTGCGGTGCGTGTGGCGGAGAGAGCCACCAGCCCCGCGGTGACACGGGATGGGGGTACCGGCTTTAGGGAAAGCCCGGTGTGGCAGCGCCAAGTCGCAGTCTCACGGACACGCGTTTTGATAGCGAGAGACCCAAGAAACCCAGGGGTGAAATACAGCCGCATCTAGGCGCGGCTGTGTTCCCCACGTCGTTTGTCTTCAGCCGGTGACAGGATAATGTCACTTACCAACAGCCTGCTTTAAAATGTTGGGTGGGATTTTTTTCCCCTGTGAAGTGTTTTATGTGCAGATTTTCTATTTAATTCTGACAAATAACGGCCTGAGATCTTGTTTCCAAAGTGATTTATTTTGATGACTTCATGTATTGGTCTGGCTGCTTACCCCAGCGGTGGGGAAACAGGAGCTGTCACCTCAGTGCTGTACCGGGGGCCAGGCTGTCCTCAATCTTTTGACATGACATTTTACCTCTTTTGAAACAGAAACGTTTTGTGGTGATGTATCTCTACCGTATGCAGTGAAAGACCCTTTGTAGGCCATTTGTCCTTAGGAAATCCCATTCTACGCGATTCTGTGCTTACATATATCCAATCCCACAAAGTGAATGTGTTTTACTTCCTTGGAAGTGTCTTGCACTAGTCAGAAGATGGTAGTCTTGCTGTTGGTGGAATTACAAACTTCTCAGGCAGACCAGAGGTGGATGGTCATGAGTCAGGATGGATAGCAAGCCAGTGTAGGTCAGCAGCTCGTGGCAATCAGGGATGTTCTCATGCTTTTCTACCTTACCCTGCATGCTAAATAGCTTTTTCTTTCACCGAGGGGTAAGCAACCTCACATTACCTCATGCACCCCACCACCTGCGTCAGCACCACGTCCTCTAATCACATATTGTGCTAAAAAGTGTTATTTTTTAAAATCAGTTTTTAATTTGCTACCTTACAATTTCACCCAATGTCTTCCTAGTCTTGTGTTGAGGCGGGGAACAAAGCTGTCTCAACAAAGCTTTTTATCTACCTTGCCTGTACCATTCCTTACTTTAAATACTATTATCATGCTCTCTTTTAAATGTCTGCTTTGTGAAATGAACAATCCCCATCATTTCAATCTATTTGTGCATGTTTTTTTCTGTACTCTGATTGCCTTCCCCTCAATACCCACAACCTCTGTTTTGTACCATGTGCTGTTGGCAGATGGTGCAATCACTTCTGCAACCTGTTTTCTTTTAATATAATGGGTATGTAGTATTTTTTGGTATTTTTCTTCTATGCTGTTCTCAGGCAGTCTAATGCCAAATATAGTTGTGTATTGAAGAAGAGCTTTCACTTGAGCTGTCTTTAGTAGTAAGCAGGTGTCCTTCCTGAATGAGAATCCCAAATAATTCCAAGTTTCCTGTCACACATGTGTTATCTAGAGACATCGACCTTAGTCTGCCATTGTGCTATTTGTTTTCCCAGCAAGGCTAGGTCCTTCTGATGTTCCTAGGGGTCTTTTCAGGACTTGTCCAGCCTGAGTAGCCATCACTGCGTGTGGCTCATAGCCAAGTCTGTAATTTGAGGAACTCTTTAAGACAGAAAAAGCTTTCAGTAGTCCCCAGCTGCTCACTCCCTGCTTTATAGAATCCTACATGTTTGCGTGGTTACGCCATGAACTGGGCTGGGGAACAGACCAGGCTGAAAGCTAACACATGGCCTGACCTGATCTCTAGTCTGATTGAACATGTGGCTGTGGAAGCAGCTGTGTCCACAAAAGGGCAATGGTAGTGCAGAGGTGGGAATGAGCTGCTGAGAGTGGAGGAGATTGGGGACCCCTTCTTTCATCGGGGCATTGAACTGACCTTTTATTTCAGCGGGGGTTAAACTGCCCCCTTCTTTCAGTGGTAGTGCTGTCTTAAACTGATGAACACTTTCTGACTTCCAGCCTTATTTAGGAATGATAAATTACAGTTTTGTTAGAACAAGCTTTGTGCAGTTACCTACGAGCAGGCTGCTGAGACCTGAGCTGAACACCTCAGCTGAAGCCCAGCCTTGCTGCGGAGGTTGCTATGTGTGTGCCTCTCCGTGTCCCGGAATTCTCCTTCCTGCGGTTCCAGCAGAAGTGGGATTTAAAAACCATTCATCCAAACATTGCTATTAGATATTGTTGAAAAGCAGAGCTGGGGCTCTGCATTAAAAATCGAACTGATAGGGTATCAAACGTCAGATGCAGAGCAGAGGCTATTAGAAATTCCCAACAATAGGCATACGAAGATTCATTAGCCTTGAAAACCTGGAGGATGAGATCACAAACACACAATCCAATAAGTCCCACAGGTCAGGTTTGGAAGAGCTGATGTGGTATAGCAGCAATTTGTTTATACTGTGACAGGTCAATTGGATCAGTGTCAGATCTCCCGTGGGATAAAAGATTATGCTTTTAATGCATGCTCCTTCCTGAGTGGCTTCTCTGCAGCCTTTCTATCAAACACCTCTGGTCAACTTCAGGATTACAAGTAGAAAATCTTGAATAGATGAAACTGCTAAAACAGAATTATTGCAGGATTATTTCAAGATGCAGATTTGGCATTGAAAGCTCTCCAGAGTAAAGTTGCATTACATGATTTATGTTCAGTTCTTTCCCAATCACTTTTAAATGTTGCTAGTATATTCTGATAACCTCGAATTTAATCACATTTCCCTTTGAGAGAAGAATCCCTAATCCATATCTTTCTGAGGGAGACTTCAGAGCTAGCATGATCTTCTTATTACCTTTTCTAAACCGTGATGAAAATTGTCTAATCATGGAAATAGTAATAAAGTTGGGAAGCCCAATGCAGATGGAGAACCTTATGCTTGTAATGATTCAGCTGCCATGAATTGATTCAATACCAGAAATCACTCCACTTATGAGACCCTTCCCTGCAGCAGCGCCCAAAATATTTGTAGCATGCAGAGTGGATTTATTAATGTAATAATGAAAATACAAAAATGAAATTAAGGCAAAGAGGAGTTGATACTAACCTACCGTCACACCAGGCGAGATAACATGGCTACTTTTTCTGGTGTTTTAATGGAGGTGGAAGTGGTACTCTAAGCTTTTTGCCATGCATCATTTTGTCCTAGTTTACTCTGGACCTGTCACTACTAACAGATAAGCAAACACTTAATATGGGGAAGTCCATCCTTCTTCCTGTGCTCACTTTCTACTGGTACATCTCATCTCATCATCCCTTTTGTTCCCTGCATATTACATGTCAGAATTTTAAATGCAACCAACAGGCAGATCAAAAATATTTTTCCAGATTGCCTTTGTATTACATTAAAAAAAAAACCAAACCCAAAACACATTTTGTGTGATCTCAACTTTATTTTCCTTTTTGGTCACCTTTTGGTAGGAAATGGAGCTTTGATAGTGAAGTTATCTTGTACTTGTGGTTTCTTTCTTTTTCTTTTAATGGTGGTTTCTGCTGCTGTAAACCCAAAGGGTGATAATTAATGTCTCCTGCTGTTTATGCCTGCTGCCATCTACAACGATGAACTATTATTATTCTGTCTGCTAATACTTGGAAAGGATATCACTTGGACGACTAATCCAAAATAGAGCAAGAAAAGATTATTGTCACAAACGCCTGAAATGGAGACATTGTTACAGATGTTAGAAATGAAAGGTTTTCATTATATTGGATCATCCAGTCCATCTGGCAAGACTGTGCTTTACTGCACGCTCTCTCTCATACAAGTGTGAGGATACCCTAAGTATTAAGCATGTTATGTTCCTTGGGATACATCATGTTCACTTGAAAAACTGTTCAATAATTACGGTGCTAGGTAGACCTGATCTTTAAAGGTGGTCCAGTTCACTGGGGCTTTACAGTGATGCACTGGTCTTCTCAGATCCACTCACTGGCCTGGAGTCACTGGCAGTGGTTAGAATAGACAGGCTTCCTGTGGGAGACCAGGCTGCAAAACAGCCCAGAATAAAAAGCCAGGCTCATTTCTATACCAGGGAGCTGAGTAAAAAGAGAAAAGGCTAGGACTTCTTTTTCTTTTTTTCTTTTTTATTGCCCTCTGTTTCTTTTTCTTGTCTTTTTTTTTTTTTTAAGGAGTTGTGTGTAAAAGAAGTCCCCACTTCTCTAAAAACTATCAAGCAGTTCTGAGTCCCTGTATGGTTTCTTCATGGGGACATGTTGGTCAGACAAACATAGCATGTTCACTGTTATTCTCTTGTGCTTTGGGTTAGAAATCCAGAAGACAATGGCCAGCAGAGAGCTCCCAACATCTGGATTTCAGTCTTTTTAGCATGTGCTGCTCCTTGGCACTGGCAAGGTAGATAAGTTGCCATCAGCAGGGATTTGGGGGAAGGTGCCTCCCAGCCACCTGGAGCTCTGCATACTTGGTCGTGCTGACTGATGTGATGCAGCACTCTTCGTTGTAGCTGACCACAAGTGACATGGGACCCCCTGCATTCTTCTTTTTGTTGGTTCTTCTCTGCTGTGGGTGCATGCCTCAGAAGCCATGTTGCTCCACACAAATGATGAGCCACCCCTCCTGGCAGACTTGCTGTTGTAGGTGGCACAGCACCCCCTCCACCCCTTACTAAGTCTTCTTGTACCATTTCTCATTACCTTCTTTCCCCTGAGAAAATACGTTCATACATTACAGACAACCTGTTGCAGTTGGTACTTACAGCTAATTAAGGCCTAGCCAGTAGTCACCAATGGGTCTTGCTGATTATAAGCTGTAAGTACAAGAGAACAGTCATAGAATCAAAGAATGGTTTGCATTGGAAGGGACCCCAAAGACCACCTAGTTTCAACCCCCCTGCCATGGGCAGGGACACCCTCCATTAGTTCAGGTTGCCTAAAGCCCCATCCAACCTGGCCTTGAACACTGCCAGGGAGGGAGCATCCGAAACTTCTCTGAGCAACCTGTGCTGAGTACCTCACTACCCTCTCAGAGAAGATTTTTTTTCCTTATATCTAAATCTCCCCTCCTTCAGTTGAGGCCATTTCCCCTTGTCCTATCACTCCATGCCCTTGTAAATAGTCCCTCTCCAGCTTTCCTGTAGGCCCCTTTAGGTATTGGAAAGCTGCAATAATGTGTCCCTGGAGCCTTCTCCAGGCTGCACAAGCCCAACTCTATCAGCCTGTGTCCACAGGAGAGGTACTTCAGCCCTCTGATCATCTTTGTGGCCCTCCTTTGTACTCCCTCCAATAGCTCTGTTTCTTTCTTGTACTGGGGACCCCAGAGCTGGACGCAGTACTACAGGTGGAGTCTCACAAGAGGGAAGTTGAGGTAGAATCACCTCCCTTGACCCGCTAATCATGCTGCTTTTGATGCAGCCCAGTATATGGTTGACTTTCTGGGCTGCAAGCACGCATTGCTGGCTCATGTTGAGTTTTTCATCAAGCAACACCCACAATGTTTGACTATTTCAAGTAGAATTTAATTCTTGACTACAAGTCCTTCCAGTCTGGTGGTCTGTGGAGTCTTTAACTTTTGACTTGCTTCCTGTAAATAAATGGTACTGAAAAAGAATTTATTTCCTCATAACATGTAAGGGAGGAAAACTCAATGTTTTCTTATGGAAACTCATGAATGACAGTAGTTGAAAGTTAGATCTATTTGATTGTTCCAACAGCTTTCCAAGCCAACTCCTTAACTGACTGAAATATTTCAGTGGGATGTTGAAATGTTCAGTATATGTGGGAGGGATCTACACTTTACAATGCTGGGGACCAGGAAGCAGTGTTGTTGACAGTGTATATGTAAAAAAACAATGAAAGCAAGTGCTTTCTTGCAATCGGTAAGGTATTGATTTAAAGAAAATAACATTTGAGAACATACTTCACTGTAAGGTTTAACCCACACATCTGGGATATTTGACTTGTACCTCAACTTTAGATGCCTGTTCAGTCACCATTCCCACAGTAAGGGCTTAATTCTTCAAGAAGCGAAGGAGTAGAGATCTTCAGAGACACTCACCTTTTTCTTTATACATGAACCAGTCCTCTTAAAATAAATGTTTAAATGCTAAAATTTAGCACCTATAGTAGGCAGACTGTTGCAACCAGATTCACTGCAACCTTGCTGATTTTTTTCCCCTCAGTGCAATTCCTTAAACTATGATTGTTGTAATCTGAAATAAAAATATAGTATGCTGTTTATTGTATCTTTTATGTAGTTGTTCCTACTTGCAGCCTGTATTTGTTTAATAGATACGCTCAAAATGTAACACGCTGCTCCTGCTGATCAAAGTTGCCAAAGAACTGTTTTCTCTCTGGGCTTACTCAACGCATGCAAATACCTCTTGCTCTTCCCTTACCTCTCTGTCTCACCATTGTTTCCTGGTTTCAGATATGTTTACTGTCACTATACATTTTTAATAAGCCGTCCGCAGCTGCTTCCCTAAAAAACTATTGATTCTGTCTCTCTGCCTGTCAGTTGGTCTGTTTCAATCTGCTCTAGCCTCAGTTTTCTCTTGAAGCCACAGCTCAAGTTCAGATGAATTTGTCAGAGGGCTTGAAAGTTCAGACACTGAGTTTTCACAATTTTAAGGAACTAAAAGTTTTGCCAGATAGGCAACCACATCAGCAGGTTGGTGAGGCTCCAGCATGACTTTGATCTGTTCAGCTCGCCCGTTAGCCAGCTAGCACATGTGTGCTGGGCTGCTGGTCAGGATACAGAGAGCTTGGAACAAGCCCAAGCACATGACGTGAATCATATTCCCCCTCAGTCACCCTTTTGCTAGACTAAGCGATCCAAAGCCTTTTAGTTTCCTCTTGTAAAACAAGCTCTCCATTCCCTGGATTATCTGAATATCATTTGCAACCGTTGGAATTTCGGCTCCTCTTTCTTAACCATGGGTGGGCAGAACTGCACACAGCAGTCCCGCTGAGGTCACGTTAGGACTAGGTGGTATTATTTTTTTGCTTGACTACAACAGGACTATTTTAGCTGTTTTAAGACTCCTTCTCAAAAGCATCAAGAGTACTTACATTTGTGCAGCGAGTGTGTTTGAAGAACTGCTGAGGGCAAGAGGCCCTTTTGTACCCACAACTAACTTTTTTTTCACTGTTGAGTTGCACTAGAGCAAACTATTTCCTGCTTCTGTACATGTCCTTAAAATGCCTTGAGCTGTATGATGGTTTGAATGTCTGGCTAGAGAGATCTGAGTATCTCTGGATACTCAGCAGCTTCAGTTGAGTATCTCTAGAACAATGAAGACATGTCTTAGAATCATAGAATCAAACAGCACTTTGGGTTGGAAAGGACCTCAAAGATCATCTAGTTCCAACCCCCTGCCATGAGCAGGGACACCCTCCACTAGACTGGGTTGCCCAAAGCCCCATCCAACCTGGCCTTTAATACTTCCAGGGAAGGGGCTTCCACAGCCTCGCTGAGCAACCTGTGCCAGGGCCTCACCACCCTCATAGTACAGAATTTCTTCCTAACATTTAACCTAAACCTGCCCTCTTTCAGCTTGAAGCCATTCCACCTTGTTCTATCACTACACTCCCTGTTAAGCAGTCCCTCTCCCACTTTCCTGTAGGACCCCTTTACGTATTGGTAGGTCTTGGTCCAGGACAGTCAGGAGTTGCTAACTTAAGCTTTTCCTTTCTTTTATTTTATTTTCTTGATGTTTTAAGCTGTAAGATCTGTTTTAGGAAAAAGAAAGTCTGTGAAAGACTAGAAAGTGTTTTAAGGTTGTTTTCAGAATTTATCTTTTAAGTAAGATTAATAATTTCTAGACTTCTCCCTCATTTACTTTATAGGAATAAATCTCACAGTAGCAAATTTTCCTCCTTTGCCATCCACTCCTCTGTATCCTGCAGGAAGAATGCTATTTTTTGAACAAGCTGTCACAGATATTAATCTTACAATGTCTCTATGTCTGATAAGAAAGGGAGAGAGAGATGAGTACAAGCAAGCAGCTGAACTAACTGCAAGACAGAAGAGAAAGCAAGGCTGTTTTGCATGGTTGTTGCAGAGGTGGTCAGATATTTAATGTTGGGCATTTTAATTTAGGACTTAAATGTATGCTTGAATGGTCATTTCTGGTTACTAAAAGAGGTTTCTCTGGCCAAGCAAGTGGGTCTTCTGGTAAGTGTCTTTCAAATTTGCGTCACAAGAGTGAAACTGTCTTCTAGCCTGTTTGAAGTTTGACTTTTTCAAATACACTGGTGGATTTCTAGCTGAAATACCGAACATATGTTTGAAGTTTGCCCATCTTTACTTCGGTTCAGAAAGAGAGAAGAGTGAAATGAAAACAGATTATTATTTTTTTTTAACAAGGAAGGATTCATTTTCCTACCTAGTGGAAAAGTATTGAGTTATGCTATTTCATATGAAAGCCAGTTCTTAGTAATGAAAGTGTTTTTCCTTTTATGTGATAAGATGCGTGGACTATAGAGTGTCCATAAAAAAGAGGAATAGGAAATATATTGCTATAAAGAACTACACCGTGTGCTTTTTGTTAGGATTGTATTGTAAAACAGACTTGCTGGAAGTAATCCACAAATAGGCTTAAAAATAAGCCTCAGAATTTTATTCTGCATATCTCATCAGCAACAATAAGGGGGACATTATGTATATTGACAGAGATGGCTCTTTGTGGCAAGTATTCACCGTAGCTCCAGAGCTGTTGCATTTTTAAGTGTGTTTGCAAAACATCTTTGGACCTCTTGGCCCCACTGCAGTTGTGATTATTTTAATCTCTTATCTGAAGGCTTCCCATGATTTCTATTCATTAATGTGAAAAAGGCAGTCAACCACGTACATTTAGATAACCCGAGCTATGAGGAGCATCTGTTTTCCAGACATCTCTATGTTGTACGTGACCTATGGTCCCGATTTGGCTGAAATCTGATAGCATTGTATAATTTTGCATGCCATTATTAGAACATTCCTCTGAGGGGCACCGGAACAGGCCCCGAGCCTGGGAGCGGCATCTTTGGTGATCTTCCTGCTCTTAAGGAAGCTCTGTGTGGAATCACATCCAGCACATGTAAAGCAGCACGCTGAGGATGGGCAAGCGGCCTTTGGCGGGCAGGCAGGAGCTGGCCTGCACGCTGGGCTGCACAGAAGACAGGCCGCAATGTCAGTGCAATGATGGGCGCGCCGCATCGCGAGGTTTTGTGGCTGCAGTACAGCCAACCACAGCGATGGCTGGCTCAGCACATGGCTTTGCATATTGGCCAAGAAGGCCAATGGCATCTTGGCTTGTATCAAAAACAGTGTGGCCAGTAGGTCTAGGGAAGTGATTGTGCCCCTGTACTCGGCAGTGGTGAGGCACCTCGAGTGCTGTGTCCAGTTCTGGGCTCCTCACCATAAGAAGGACATGGAGGTCCTGGAGCGAGTCCAGAGAAGGGCAACCAGGCTGGTGAAGGGGCTGGAGGGCAAATCCTATGAGGAGAGGCTGAGGGAGCTGGGGATGTTTAGCCTGGAGAAGAGGAGGCTGAGGGGAAACCTTATCACTGCCTACAACTACCTGAAGGGAGGTTGTAGAGAGATAGGTGACAGGCGATAGGTCAAGGGGAAATGGCACAAAGCTGTGCCAGGACAGGTTTAGATTGGACATTAGAAAAAAATTTTTTACTGAAAGAGTTGTCAGGGCCTGGAACAGGCTGCCCAGGGAGGGGGTTGAGTCACCTTCCCTGGATGTGTTCAGAAAAAGGGTAGATGAGGTACTTAGGGATATGGTTTAGTTTAGGATGTGAATGGTTGGACTTGATGATCTTCAAAGGTCTTTTCCAACCTTGTGATTCTGTTTGCAAAATGCAGGCAGACACATCCCTTCTTCTTGCTGCACCAGGCCAACACATGCAGAGAAAGCGCAGGCTATGTGTAGGTCAGCCAGTGACGTGACACATTAGGAGCGGATCAATAGATCTACTGTTAGATGTTCAGCCTTCCACATCCTCAATAAATGCAGTCTGAGGCTTTGACTTAGACTAGGTCTGCCCTGGTGTTCTGGACCAAATGTCTCTGGCATACATGCAGTTAGAAACCGTCTGAAGTTTGTTTTGGGCATTGTGGTTTGGACCCCCTCATGGGGATGGAGCACATTTGGGGAACACCTGGTGTGGGGCTTGAGATTTAGTTTCTCTGAAAGAAATCTAGTTTGTATGTACAAACCCCATTCCTTTTATGCAACAGTGTGCAGTAAGTGTGAACGGCTGGGGAATTTGATTCAAAACTGCTTTAAGGGTCCAAGCCAAAATGTAGCAGCCTAATTACTTCTTTAGTATCTTTGGTCACTTGTTCAGCATTTCCTCTAGATCAACAAGAAGTATACAATTCATGTAACTCAAAACCAATGTCGTTCCACATTCTTTCTCTGGAAAGAGCATATAAAAGTAGCTTGAAATTGAAGAATGGGCTGTAATGAGGTGGAAAAATCCAAGTGTTTTATTTCAATGACTTTCTCTGGACAGAAGCATGAATTTTATCAATATTAATTTTACTTTGTGATGCTGCATAAACAATGGATTTAAACACCAGAGAAACAAGTTAAGCTGTCAGAAGTTCTGAGATGGTGGCTACCATTGCAACGTGATTGTTTAGGCAAACTTACGTTATATTCTTGTGAAATTTTTCATGCAGCATATACAGGAGGTTGGACAAAGTAAGTGATTTGAATGAAAAGCCTACCCTTGAATGCTTAAGTGCCTGTACCTTTACAAACTTGGAGAAAACACAGCAGAAGAAAATGAAAAATATATATTTTAGTTGAAATTATAATTTCTAATCAAAACTGGGAGTTGCACCCAAGATGAAAAGAACACAAATTATGTCCACTAGAATTCAAACAAGAAAAAATAAACTATAAATCAAGTTTAAAGCTAATCCTTTGATCTGTCATTCAAATCAAATCCAGGTCAGTAACAACTGAAAGCTGTTATCATCAGGATGACCATTCCCTAGAACAGCTGAGGTGATGTCAGGCTGATTTCCCTGAAGATGTGGGTGTATCACAAAATGCTCCACCACACTTCCAACAGTCCTGACAATGACTCAAATATCTGACGGAGGAGCATTGAGACAGAAATGCCTCCTTAAGCCTGCTGCCACTTGCGTTCAAGCCGTGGGCAGAATGGTGAGACACCGTACACAGACCTGCAGTATTGCACTGCTTGGCATCTCATCTTCTCTGAGAGTTGAGGTCTCAGGGCTCTCCCAGCCCATCACCTTTTGTAGCTATATAATTCTTTTTTAAAAAAGTATTTATTTGGATGCAGGTCGCACTCAAATTGAGTAATAAGAATAATATTTTAAAGCAGTTTACCAATGATTAGCACATTGAAGTTCAGAGGGTAGTTGTAAGCACATCTCATAAGTCTCAACAGAAAAAAAGCATATGTGAAGGTAACTTAAGTCTTACCTCCAATGTAAATGGAGATAGAGAAAAAGTGAAGCATTCTATGTAACTTTATATTAGATAAATTCAAATTTTTTACCTCATATTGTATTAATCTGGAGTAACTTTATGATCTGATATGGGACAAATCTAGGTTTATATCATTACACACGAGGATAAAAGTCTGAGCATCTTTAACCCATGCTGTCTACACATCTGGTGCCAGAATTATTATATTGAAGTCACCGCTCCAGATGACAGCAATCTAATGTGTTACCAGCCAAATGAATATAAAGGGGAAGGATTTCCAAAAAAAAAAAAAGAAAAGCATCGTAAATAATCTTCTGCAGCAATATTGAAAGTGCTTTGAAGCAACAGTTCATTCCTTACTCAGAGAAGCTGGAGGCTGCAAAGGTCTTCTAGATTACCATAGTAACTAAAAGAATAATTTAAATCTGCCTTTTAAAGAGTTGTAAATAATGCAGGTGTGATATCAGTCACTGCTCATTGTCATTTCACATGCTGCAGAAGACAATTTGAAGAAGACTGTGGTATCACGGTTCCTCTTGTAAGGAATTCCAGTGTAATAAAATGATGTGTCCAAACGTGTCCCTTTCTCTGCTGTTTCTTTCTGGATTTGTCTGATGAGAAATAAGAACTTGTACATCAAGCTTCATTTACGTGTCTCCTCGGGAAGCTGACATGGTTGTAGACATCTACTTCTCTCTCCAAAAAGCATCATTGTAAAGGATTGAGAATATTAATAAGACTGGGGCGGGAGGGGTGTGTGTGCCAAGCGCTGAAGGGTCTGCTGGAAGTATTACAGTGCTGGTACACAGCTGTAAAGTGCACGGAGGAGTCTTCAGCGTTACCTGCAGTAGTGGACATGCACAGGTGTATGGGTGCTGCTTTCCATGTCGGTAAGAAGACTGCAAGATAAAAATCTTTTGGGTGGGCATTTAAATACAAAGATGAAATGGTACTGATGACCTTCTGCAGATTGTAAGTATGTATGTCTATAAGTAAAGGGGACATAAAATTCTAATCTGATGTGTTGGAATAAAAAAATAGAGCAGGCGAAGAGATTCCTGAGGAGGCACAGAGATAGCCTCTTCTGTCATCTAGGAAGCAGACATTATAAATAATTCGAAAGATATCCAAGGTATGACTAGGAAAGATATGGCTGAGGATTATATGGAAACTTGGAATTCGGAGCCAATTCCCAGATGCCATTTTAATTCCACAGTGATTTTATAAAATACAGTAAAGCGTCAGTGTGCGATTTGGAAGAGCAAATGAATGCATGCTTTTGAGCATTAGGCTTTACTCCCTTTCATGGGTAGGTGTGGAATTTCATAGCATTCCTCCCCTTAGACTGGAACCAGATGGTTCTGTATCTTCTGGGTCAACCTTCCATTGTCATGGCGGTCATGATAGGGATAAAAAAAGATCCTTCTGAAAGCAAGTTGAAAATTATTAGCAAATTGAATAAAGAGCTGCTTAGAATTTATTTTCTTTAACAATCAACCTACACACATTGTTGTCTCATATAATCTTAGTAGTGTGGCCCCTTCTGGATACAGAATAGATGCACCTTACATCCTCAAGACAGCTCAGCCTGTTTTGGAATCTAGATAAATGTGTTTTCTTTCCGGAGCCTCAGTAAGCCACATTCATCTTCCGCCTGGAGAAGCCATGTTTTTTTCAAAACCGTCGTTTTCTCCATGCTGTCTGGCTCTGGATCAGTATACTGCTTGTACTCTTTGTGGCAGGGCCTAGAAATAGTCTTCCTTTTGCTTAGACTGCTCTTGAGCCCAGGCAGCCTGATGCACTGAGAATATGTACCGGTGGTGTGAGCGCCAAGGCTGTTTGGCCATGGTCCAGGCAGCCTTTATGTCTTGTCCTAAGGGGAAGCGTGCCGTTCCTGCCTCTTCTCCCTGACATATAAGGCAACGTCTCAAGAAATGCTTAAGATATATTTTCAAAACAGTAGTATTTACGACTAATTTTTACTGTACTTATTGCAGGAGCAAATAGCAAATAGGAAAATCCTCTAGTAGAGAGTGATACAACTGTAATTAAAAGGCAGAAAAAAGAAGAAGAAGAAGAAAAAAAAAGATTTTGTGATGGACAATCTGTTAATATGTATTAACTACAAAGAATTAAGCTGAGTGCAGATTATTAAGGCAGGAGCCTCTGCCTCTTTAAAGGTACAGGGACTTTATATTGTGATCCTGGTATGAGATGTACAAACCCTGTGATGGCTCAGGCAGGGAAAGAGTAAAAGAAAGAAGGTGGTTTAGAACTGGTGCTAGTCTTGTGCTAAAATAGACAGGACCCGTATAGGTGGGCAGAGCACCAAGTCTTAGGATAAAGCGTGGCTAGTTCTGATCAGTAACACAAAGAAAAGGACTCACTTTATTGCGATTTCAGACTTGATATCTTTCTCTTAAATGAATGTAATCCTTAGTGTATTAAACTTCAGTCAAACATAATGTTGAATTTGTAGCACTTGTGTTGCGCTTTGAAGAGGCAAAGTGCTGTGAAGTATTGATCATCCAGCATAAAGATGTTATTGAGTATTGAAAAAGACTGTGGTAGCTCTGCTTGGGGGTAGAAAAGACTCTATCAGACTCTCAGCTCTTGGTTTTGGCAGGGAGAAATTGAAGCCCCATACTGAGATTTCCGCTGAGTTAATTATTCTGTGTAATCCTCTGGTTTTCCAAATGTATTAGAAAGATTGGTAACAAAAATAGTACTGCAACAACCCCCTCAATTTACACACAGTGCACTTTTTTATTATCCAGTGATTTCATAACCATTTTGTCTGACTCATTTCTGTGGTGCCCCTCTTACTTTGTATTATAACTCCTCTGAATTGAATTTGCTTTGCAGAGAACTCAAGTGCCCCAGCAATGGTACATTTAAAAGTAGAGAATGGTAGATAAAATAATAGAATAAGAAGGGATAAATCCTGGAATACCTAGGAATTCATGTGATTGTGATTTTTAGCTGCAGCTGGGTTTTGCAGTCCAGTTTAAAATCCACCCAAAAGCAACAGAAATATTAGTATATAATTTCAACCCTACCCAGCTTCCTCAAGATGTGTTGCTATATAATAACCATTCATTTAAAAATGGGTGTTTTATTCATAAGACTAGGTAAAATTAATTTATATACTATCTAACATAACTTCTTCTAGTGTCACAAACTACAACTGAACTTTTGCTGGTCAAGTACCATGTTTCTATAATGCTTCCAGGTGAAACAAGTTTCACAGCTTAATTTTTTTAAGTGTTTTTTTTGCCCCCAAATAAAGTTCCATTTACATTTTTAAAATAAAGAAGATTCTAACCTGTGTAGAAAGAGGACTTCCTCTGTTAAATTCTTTTGAGTTGTGTTAATTTGTGTTGGGGTTTTTTTTCGGGTTTTTTTTTTAAAGGGCACTCAATAAATTGTAGGAGAGAAAAGCCAAGCATAAAATAATGGGGATTATACCCAACATATGTGACTCTTCAGATTTGTAAAACAAAGTGTAGATGGCCATGTAACTGTAAAAGCACGCGTTCAACATGCTTACAACACCATTTGTACTCTACATGATGTAAATTTGGTCCAGACTAGCCAAATCACAATTAGAAATAGGATGCTGCCAAATCAGAGTTTTATTCTCTATGTAACACCAGTACAAGATGTAAAACCAAGTACAAGATTTCTTCACTCAGTGCCAGATACCCTATTAGCTCCTTCACAGAGCAGCGCTGGGTTTATCCACATTAAAGCATTTCTATGAATCAGACATTAATGGTGAATTATGTAGCTGTGAAAGCATGTATCACTTTCCCATCCGCAGCTTCACTTTCTATTGCTCTCTCTATCGATTTGGAAACAAACCCCCTTCTGGTTTGGCTCTGAGAGGTTACTCAGTCCCATGTTCTGCCGGGGTTGCACAACTTGGTCGCCTCGTGTGCGGCTCCTGGCTGGCCCCTCCGAGCCTTTGCTCTCTGATTGTGCCGACTGTGTGGCAATACACAACTCAGGCGGCACAGTCGGATCCGGGGCCCTCAGCGTTGCCTGGTTGTGAACCTGCTTCGTTGCAGATGGGACAATTATAATGTGCTTTTAAATGAAATAAATAAATCATGATTTCTTTAAAATATCAAGGAATTTTAAAAAAATGGAAGTGAATTAGCTGCCTCTTGCTTTCAATGCTCATTTCCCATGTCAGAATTGACACGACCGTGCTCCTCTTTCAGTGAGTTTGGCACCTTTGCTCTTCCAGAAACTCCCAGCTGTTTCTTTTCACACCATAACCGAGGCTCAGGTAGCTAGGAGGGCACCTGTGCTTGTCAATGCATTGCATGTAGAAGAAAATGAATTATTTAAACATTATCCATTTACAGCAGTGCTGCATAGGTATAAAACTCTGACATAACTTCTGTGAAGTTGTGCCAGTAGCTTTAGGGATCTGTTAAGCATTCATTGAGTATATCCCTGTAACAGTCATTTGCACATTTAAAAAAAATTACTGTAGTTTATAAGCCACTGGATATTTCAACGCTTTGTTCTGTATTTCAAAGGATAAATTAGAAAAAGTATTTGCATATATTTCTTAGGTAATTTAAAAATCAAAGTCCTTAAACAGCTATCATTCTCTGCGTGTATTAATTGCAAAGTAGCCTCTGCTTCAGAAAGAAAGCCCACAAACACGTACGCTTAAATGCAGCTCTATCCAGCAAGCTATTTAAACATAGCAAGGCTCCACTGGAACTTCAAGACATACTTAAGTGGCTTGACAAATAGCGATGAACTTAAACAAATGCTTAAAGTTAAGTGCTTTGTTGAAACTGAATTCAGTGACGCAATTCCCACCCTGTAAATTATTAAATAGATGTAGGTGAAAGTGTGAAGTATGAACTTCAGCAATGTAACTCATGAGTCTGAGAACTGACAACAGTTAAAAGCGTGTATGCTGTCCTTTAACAGAGTCGTGCAGTTTGATTACATGGTACAAAAATGGTGTTTGGAAAATTGTGTGTAGAAACAGATGCAAGATGGAGCTTTGAATAAAATACAACTTCCCTAGCAGAGGAACATCTGCAGCATCAAATTCTGCCTTAATTACTCAATGTCATGGCAGTAGAAATAACTGGTGTAACATCTGACCCCTTGATGCTATGAGTTTAGGGGGATATGGCCTGGATGTTGGTCCTATTTTAATGCAGCTCTAATTGGATTACCACTGTGGTCTCTACTATCCTGAGAAAGCTATGGGGTAAACCACGTGAAATATGGGCTCCTATTTATGAGTTGTCACAACATTTGGATCTTACCTTATGACAAATTGTTTTATGCTAAAGTTTATGTACTGCATGTAAAACATCAAGATGGAAAATACATACCGTTGGTTAATTTGATCTAGGGAATGTTTGCTGGATAGTTTGTATGGAAGAAATAAGCATCAAACTTCAAGGAGAAGGGTTATTTTCCTTTTAAAGCTTCTCACTGCAGTATGCCCTGCTCCCAAAGGGAATGACTCATTATCAGACCTTCTCTTCACAAAGAATAGCTAATTGTCACTCTAAAAATTACTCTGTTGTTTATGTATTTCTGATTAGAATCTGATTACACTCCATTTGCGTAAACATGTAATGCTAGCACCAATATTCATCCATGAAACTCTGAAAGAGCTAATTACCCAAAGCTTAGACTAATTGTCAGCATAATGGACAGAGAACACGGCTTTGAAGTAGGAAGTGTTAAGAGAAACTGCCAGTTGTTCAAAGATAGCCAGTTGGATATGTAGATAGCCATGATTTCATTAGCATGTAAAGCTTTCACTGGGCAGAGAGCCACCCTGGTTAAAAAAGCCAAATGAGGAAATGAGAAAATAGAAAATCAATTTGTAAAGACTCAGGTGGGAAACAAATAAATTAATGGCAGGAATTAAAAGTAACAAGGTTTTTTTTTTTTTAAAAAAAAGAAGTTACTTACTGGAGTACTGGCAGGCGACTGCAGTAAAGGGGCCCTTTTAAAAAGCATTAGGAGGCAAAGAAAGGACGGATCCTACCTCAAGCATACGTGAAGTACGGTAGGGAAACAGTACAAGAGATTCCTGTTTGGTACTCAGAGCAAAGGGATTATGTATCCACATGAGACAGAGCCACAAAGAACAGCTATCACCTGCAGAAAAGCAAGCAGGCCAGGCTCTGTTCGAGTTAAACTTCAGTCCTGACAGAGTTAGGCGAGTACCTGTCTTCAGCTGCTAATAAGGCATTCCCGTAGGTCGTGGGTAACTCTGGAAGAGTATTGTCAAATTGGCATCAGTTTTGAAAAGCTTGAAAGGACCTGCTGAATAATTAATGATGTAATTTATAACCATAGCAGAGAGATGGCTAATTTGAGATCTTATTAACAAAATTTGGAGGTTAAAATGCAATTAAGATCAGTCAGCACAGCATCCCTGAAGGTAGATCTTACTACCGTTCTTTTTTGCTGGGGAAGGTGTCTGTGCTTCTTCACTTGCTTTGAAAAACATGTAATTCTGAGCACAGAAGACAACTGTGTTCACATAACAGCCATTGATTTCTTCAAAGCTTTTTAGTCAATACCACAGCAACACTTTGATTTTAAAAGAACTTCCATTATATGAAATTAACATTACATGGATTAAAAGATGACTCACTGGTTGATCTCCAGATGTCAGTGTTAATGAAAAGACAGAAACAAAGAAAATCATTGTGATGAGGGGTTTTTCCCAGGGATCGACTTATCAGTAATCTAGACAGCATAAAAAGTGATGGTAAACTTTGAAGATGATAGTCAATAATAGTGTATACTATGTTTGCCAGTGTGGCTAAACCATCTCATTGAGAGTCACAATCCAGCAACAAGGCAAATTAAAAGGCCAGATACAATGTATTACATGTGGGATATGACACCACTTGCATCTACCGAGGAGACTGGAGCAAGGAAGGAGTTTTGCAAGGTGAGGCCTGAGAAATGCATTGTGTGGGGATTATCAAAGACTGAAGAGAATTAAACAGACTGCTGGGTATAGCAATGAGCAGAGGAGAGAGCTCACGGCTGGCTTTTCAACCTGGGCATCAAAGGCACAACGCGTGCTAGCAGTGCACGTCACTCTCAGAACAGGTTGCCAGGGAAGGTGGAGGTCTCACACTTAACTAAGTGTATGAAAACCTCATTGGAATTATTCTCCACACATAAAGTTTAGCCTAGTTTCGGGATGGATGGTGACAGTGCCCCATGTTTCTTTTGGTCAAGGACTCCATGGCATTACACATACACAAGTGAACCACACAGCAGTTACTTGTTTGGCTCAGCATTGGCAATTTGCATTGGCCCTTAGGGTGTAATGGCTGCCTAACACATGGTATAGTTACATGGCAGCGAGCACGCTTTCAGACAATACCGAACATGCAAACAGACACCACCTTCCCCTAAGCTCGGGGAATAACTCCCCTGCAGTCCTGCCAGAGGATATGAGCGCTGCATTGCCCCGAGCATGTTAATGACATTTGCAGCTCTTCATCAAGACAAAGAACGTATTAAAATCTTGTATGTCTGGACTTCAGCTGGTTGGCTGTCACAGTAAGGAAAGGCTCCTCTCTGATGCACAAAAGCCTGATTGTATTTTGTGGGCAGAGGGTTGTCTCCCTCTGACACGCTGGAACTAGTCTCTCCTAGAGCTGGAACATCAACATCGGAGGGAAAGCCCTTGTTTTTTGAGATTTTATGGAGAACCTTCTTTCTCAGATGCTTGTCTGCTATGGCTTTTTCACACATTCAACAAATTTATCAATAGGAAAGAATTTGCTTCCAAGTCAGGGGGATTGTGCCTTCCTCGGGGGCATGGGTTTTCTCTTAGGGTCATCTAGACATATGCCACCCCTGCAGATTAAAGAAGACACCAGCCCCTACCAAGCCCTTGGTCAACCTTAGTTTCTCCTTTTTTTTGAGTATAGCATGCAAAACTCAGTCCACTGGGGGACAAGATGGTTTCTGCTGTGATTGCTGAAGATGAGTAACATAGCTCTCCATGGCAGTGTGTTGGGAAAATATAACAGCATGTGGCACACAGTGTCTGTAATCTATTGATCCACTGTGGCCTTAAGTGGTGAAATCATGATGGACTATGAAACTTCCCAATAAATGTATCGTGAAGGTATTTGAAGTTTTATTTCCGAAAAAGCAACCTGAACCCAATCATTGTATGACAAATTTAATGTTGTATACACAAAAAAAAGACGTTGCAAAACTTGTACAGAAGCAGCAGCTTGCAGACTTAGGCTCTTTGGATGATTGCATTGCACAAACTTTGGGTGAATTGTTTTCAGAAACCTGATGCTCCAGCATTAAGTAATAAGCAATTTGTTCTATTAACTTGCATGAGTTCATAGGTTAAGTTTCATGTGTTTCCTCCTTACCATTGGAAAAAAAATATAAAAAGGAATGAAAAGAATGAGTTATAGCACTGGCTGCAAATCTTAATGGCCTCTGTATGTGCCCACATATAGGAAATATAATAGCTAAATTATTCTGGTCTTTAAAAAAAAAAAAAGAGTTTAAGAAAATGAGTTGGACTGACGTGACTGCCTTCAAAACAACAATTTAATCTCAACTTGTGTAGACAAGTATAACCACAGTGAAAGTATGCCAACTTTCCCTAGCTGCAGCATGTGAATATATAGATACTAAAAAAGGGCTTTTGTAAAGGTAGCCTTGCAAATTAAGGGGCAAAAAAATCATGTCTGAAGTTAGGAGTTTGCCATGATCGAAAACACGTTGTAGGTTGTTGGATTTCCTTGGTATGTACTGTAATTTAATTAAATTACAGTATAAATTAGCCAGTATATGCTCAAGTTACTTCGCTCCACACATTCTCCCTTGTATGAAACTCCCAAACCGATCTGAGGCTCCAGAGAAGGGGGCTGGCACAGCATATGGATTGCATACTACCAGATTTCTAGTGTCAGGTAAACAATCAAACAAATTCCTGGGATGCCAATGTTTGAAATTCACGTGTGGAGACACATGAGGGCACCACTGGGTGGGGGATGGCTGCTGGTGGAAAATTGACGTTCACTGACACCTTCTGCAGGGTGGCTTGTGTGTGAGACTCCTGGACACCAGGCTTGGGACGTGGCTGGTGGCCTTAGGACAAGCCCCCAAGGTGCAGGTGGTGACAGCAGGGGACTGCAGAGCGGACACCAGAAGAATGGGTCTCATGCTCTGTTAAAAGATTTGACAGATCACTTTCAAGTGCACTCAACATCTCCCAATATCATTTTATCATTTTGTAAAATACGCATGGCCCCATCCATATGCCTTTTTCCAGTGATGAGATACCTTCAGCCTTTGGGGTATGCTCTTAGGAAAAAGTAACAGTACTAATAAGACACCCCCTCCCCTTGCAAATATGAAAGAGTTAATGGTATTTAACTTTGTCTTGCTTTGTCATCAATTTTCTAGGCTGCACCTTTCAAAGTAGGATAATATTGACTAAGCCTCATTAAACTGATTTAGAAAATACTTTTTAAAGAAAAACACAAACTTAATGATCCATGTTCTAATATCAATAAGCCACTTCAGGACGTACACTGAAAAATACTCTCCATTGATGGAGGGTAGGCAAAACGAACAAGGTGAGGGTGAGTGCTGGGTAGCACTTAGGAAGGCACGAAATTCATAGCAGGAATAGCTGGTGAGGAAAGGAAGGGTGCTGTTGGCACTGACACCCCCCTCAGTGAGTCAACATGAAGTTGCCATTGCAACAAGGATAAATCTCGTGAAGGGATTTATTGGCAAATACACTATATGGAAGACACTGTTAATTACTCTACCTTCTTTTCCTCCAGATGAGGCTTGGTTGTTCCAACAGTGCCCTGTTCTGGACATTATCTTTGAGTGTCTGGAGGAAAGCAAGAAGAATTGCAAAAGTTTAGGAAAACATGATGGTTTAAGACAAAAAGATAGGTCTGAATGGAAAATATACCTCCTGAAAGCTTTAGATGTATACATAAAAGATTGTTGTAAATAGGATAATATCAGTTGTCCTCCACAATGATGAGAGGTAGACAAAATTTAATGGGGTTAATTTGCAGAAAGAGGGGCTTGCAAAGAGAGTGGTGAGGTGCTGGAACAGGCTGCCCAGAGAGGTGGTGGGTGTCCCATCCCTGGGGGTGTTCAAGGCCAGGTTGGATGGGGCATGTTGCGTAAGCAACCTGGTCTAGATCCAGGCCTGAATGTTGGTGGCCCTGCCTGTGGCAGGGGTGTTGGAACTCTATGGTTCTTGGGGTCCCTTCCAACCCAGACCATCCTATGATTCTGAAGCAGTTAATGGGCACAGTAAGTTGCCTAAAGAGAACAGGGATTTCACTTGAGGTTTTTAAAAGCAGAATAAAGAAACACGTGTGATTTGGCTTGAAATATATTTAATCCTGCTTCACCGTGAGTAGATGCCTAATAGAAGTCCTCAGGAGATCTTGCATTTTATGGTATCAGCTGTGTACTGAAGTCTTCTTGAGGCTTTTTGCATATTTAATGCCTTCTTCAGTTCTACCTTCTCTCATTTAACAAAGATAAAAAAGCAACATGTGGAGGTTTTTCAGTTTTACAGCCTCACTTATTTTCTATCACAGAACTGCCATTCACCAAGACCAAAATCATCCACATGGACAGAAGGAATGGGTAGAGATGTTCCTGTTGCTGCGCCGTGTTGCCTGGAGCCCATGGGCTTCTGCAGTGGGATAAGCTGGAGCAGCAGATTATCTTTATTTTTTTTTCTTATATTTTTCTCCTCCTAACAACTGGAGGGAGGTGCTTCTTGTACCTGGTGGCATCCTCAGCTATGCTCTGGCTGGGCTTTGTATTTATTCCGTTCGTTATATTTCCCTTTCAAAGCAGAGCAATATTAGCATACTTTTTTTGTTAGTTATATTTAAACACCTTTAACCATGAGGTCACCTTGAACAGACTGGTTAGAACCGGTTTCCAATTAGCCTTAAAATACTAATTCGCCACTGTGCTCATTGCTTAAAAAAAAAGAAAGAAAAGGATACTTTTTCTCTCTCCTTCAGACTTAGAAGGCCAAAGGAGGTGGCTGAGTTGAAAGGCTCACTTTCTTCCTCAACATGTAATGCCTTTTGCAGTGGCAGAAGTCTGAAAGTTCACTCACCAGTTCTTGCAGAAGGGATGCAACAGAAATTTAGATCCACTTAGGCTGTGGCAGCTGTAGCTCCTGGCCACGCCTGACCATTTCCTCCTTGCCCAGCTTTCCAGGGAGCCCGCTCAAGGACCTAAACCAGCCTGGAAACAAACTGGGGGGGTCTGCCAGACAAGTTTTCAGCTCCCCCCACCCCCTCCCGACCCCAGCCCACAGAGCAGGGGTTAAGCAGGGGCATGGAGTGTGAGTGGGTCTCTGGGGACACCCAGCCAGAGCCGGCAGTGCCCCAACAGCCCTGCTGAACCCCACCTTTCACTTCGCCCAGCAGTGTGCGAGGGCGGTTTGGCAGGCTGGAGACAAACCAGCATCCGGTGCAGCTTGGCCCTCTCTCTGGCTGGGGGTATTTCCGGGGTTTTAGGGCAAGGTGACAAGCCTTGCTCCAAGGGAGAGCAGAGCGGCGTGCGGGAGGACAGGCCGAGGGGCACTGCAGGCCTGCGCTGGCTGTGCTCCGCTTTTCGGGGAACGTCACTTATGGGAAAAGGAACTGTTCGTAAATTCGGGTCAAAATCTGGGAAGACTGAGCTGTGGTAGCCCAACAGCACCTTTCTTTCCTCCAGAAAATCGCCTACAGTCACGGTGACACTCCATGTCTCCGGCAATGAAAAGGAAGCACAACAACACGCCTCAAAAACAGTCTTTTGCCCCCATCGCCCTCCCCCCCCACCCCCCAACAACCCCTCGTCCCCTTTTGTTGTTTTGCAGAGGAATCGCTTGGGTTTGTCCCCGGGACGCGCCGGACTCTAGGCAGAACCCCGCGGGACCAGCCTACACCGTCCGCAGCGTCTGGGCCCCAATCGCAGCCGCGGCGGGACACGGCGGAGGGGGGGCAGTGCAGTGCGGTGCAGGCTGCGGCGGGCGGGCTCAGCCCGGCCCCGGGGCGGTGCGGCACGACGCTCGGCCCCGGCAGGGAGGGGCCGGACCGCCCCTCCGCGAACAGCCGCCGCCGTCGCGGCGGGAGAGGTGACAAGCCGCTGCGCGGAGCCGCCTCCGCCCGGGTGGGAGAACCGGGTGTTCCCCCCCCCAACCCCATCCCCGTCCCCCGCCTCCGCGTCCCGCTCCGAGGTAAGACAGCCGCCCGCGCCGCCGCTGGCCTCCCGGCGCCCGCCCCCGCGCCGCGGCTGCGGGGACACGGCGGGGGGACAGAGGGTCCCGCGGCGTCTCCGTGTCCCACCCCTCCCTCCCCTTCCGCCGTGGGGTCGGCCGGCGCGAAGACGTTGCGGGTGCGCGGCGGCGGGAATTTCGCTTCAACGCCGCCCCGGGGAGGAGTCACGCTGCCGGCGGCCCCGGGGGAGCCTGGCGGCGGCGGCGGCCCGCGGCGCCACCCTGCGCGGCGAGCGGGCGCCGGGGCGCCCCCGGCCGAGCCGCTGCCCGTCCCGCCACACCTGGGCGGGAGGCGGCCGCCCACGAACGCTCCTGGGCCTCCCCTTCTCCTCCTGCTGCCGCCCCGCCGAGGGCGCGGGAAGGCGCCCCGACCTCGGCACCTCTTCGGGTGCCCCCCGCCCCGCTCCCCACAGCTCGTGTCCCCCTTTGCTTTTCTGGGGGAGCCGCCGCGGCGTAGGACGGGACGGGGCGGGAGGCGGCGGGAGCCGCTGCCCGCCCGCCCGTTGCGTCTGGTTCAGCGGTGATTTATGGTTTTGTTAACTCAGCATTTGGCACGGCGTGCTTGCGGGGAGCAGCGGCGAGCGGGAGTCATAAGTTTTTGTTACTTCTGGAAGGGAGAGGAAAAGGGCTCCGTGGGGCCGTGACCGTACCCAGGGGCTTCCTCCAAATCGCATTTCCCCCCAACCCCCCACCCCTCCCAGCCATACCCCCAGCTTCAGCGCTGTGGCCGAGGGCTTGCTCTGGCCAGCAGTGAATAGCGCTGGGCAGCATTTGGGGGAGGGGGTAGAGGGAATGGAACTGACACCCGTGAAGGTGATGGCGGGGGGAAAAAAGCTGTTAGGAATTAAATTTTAATTTCTTAAATTTCCCTTACCATTAGTTTTGTGTGGAAACCCTATCAATCTATCTATCGATCTATATATATATATTTATCCCTCGTGCGTACCTATGTGTACATGGCATAGGTACACGTATTTCTATGAGCTGTGAGAACATCGCCCATAGGCTTTTATTTCCAGATGTTTTGTTTTCTGTTTCTTGTAGGCGTATTTGCATTTCTGCTGGGAGGGGAGCAGGCAGACAGCAGTAGCGTTGCTGAATATGTATTCCAACAGTAGCAACGGAACAACTTGTGTGCCTTTAATTCAGCTGCGGAGGATATCCATGTGGGATTAATACACTTAAGCGATGCTGTCGCTCTGACGTACCTTGTTCAGACTTGTAGATGTTTTTAAAGCAGTGTGGACTTGTAGGTAGCAGCAGAAGTGCAATTAATTTTAAACATGTGACTTGGCCTGGTACTTGTGATTTTAACGTGGTATTCATACCTTGGTAAATATGCACAGATTTAGCCATCTGTCCTCCGTTTTCCCTTTCGTGTGCGCACACAGCACGCTGCGCAAACGAAAAAGGTACCTGCAGGAAGCTTTAGGGCCAGATACGTATTTAGAGTCTTCTGGGAAATGCTCTGAAGTTCCTGTCAAGGACTAGTGGAAAGCTTCTCTCGTGCAGTTTCTGAGTAAGTTTAAAAAAAAAAAAAGAAAAAAGGTTGCTTCAGCGCCAGTGATGCCAATTTGTAACTTGTGTTTGGCATTAATGCTGTTTGCATACATCCAGTACAGCTGATAGTGCTGCTGGGAGGCATGTAATTCTTCCTGCTTGTGGACAAGGCCCTTTTGTGTAGCGTCAACTTGGTGTGCTTTCAGAAGGTGTAGGAACCCTGGGTAGTGCCCTGTGGTTTCTCTCTCTGTGCTGTGATGAGGTTCCTTTTGGGGGGTGGGGGGTACCAGCCCATGTTGCTTCTTGGAGGTCTTAGCAACAAACCTTGTGATGCAGGCTGGAGCTCCAAGCTGGGGCACGCAGGTCTTTGGTGTGTGTCATTGCTGGTGTATGCAGTGGCTCATCTACACCCGAGTGAAATGTGGGACAGCAGTGGGCTAGGGCAGTGATTTGCACTTAGTAGTAAGGGTCTGTCCATCCATCCGTCCGAGGTAACTCGCAGGATGATGGCTATATGGTGCTGTTTTCCTATAGTGGAAACAATGGGCCATTTTCCCTGCTGTCAGCACAGGAGTGGTGCTCCTGCGTTGTGCAGATGGGTGGATGACGTGTCACCTCAGCACACTTACCTTCTGAAACTTACCTCCTTTGTTGTTTGTGCCTTCTCTCTGAAGAAATGGCCTCTTTTAGGCGTAGGCAGACCTGCCAAAATCTCAAGTCTTTGGCATTGGTATGTTTGGGATTGTGATGCAGAAATCTTCATTTGAGCATCATTTTCTTAAATTTGGCTTTTATAGAATAACAGTTGTCATAAGAGGATTAAAAATAAAGTCTACTTGCTGCTAACACTTGGTGGGTGAATTTTTCATCTCTTCTACTACAGCTGCTCTGTAGTTTTGCTGCCAGTTGCAAAGTCTCTAGGATTGTGGTGTTCAGTACTTAATAGATTACTTTCATCTACTAACCTGGGGCCTCTTAAACTGTGGCATACCTTCTGTAGCAAAAGTGTTGGGTGAATCCTGCCGCCCGTGGCATTTGAGTGCCATTTTGGGAACCTTCTTAGTCTTTTTCTTGAGTTAAAAGCTGGTCTGCGAGACACTGGAAAAAGCTCTCTTAGAAATCTACTGCAAGAAGAAGACAAAGCATATTAAATTGGTATTGCCATTGCTGACTAGTGTTTTTGGATCCTCTGGGTAGCTCTTGAGATCTCGGCAACACCATAGGATTATTTTACTCCTTACGCTGCCAAGTGGTATTATACAGCCTAATTCATTTAGATTTGGCATGTTCTCACTGAAACTCATGCTATGTTAGGTGAATTAACAGCTTGCTTGTTTATATTGCCCTTTCACACACCCTCCCACCCCACTTTTAATAGGCCCTCATAGGTCTTACTGTGGTTCTACTGGAAGGTTTCAGAATGTGGTCCAAACTGCCAATAAAAATAGAAATAAAGAACCAGGAACCGTATTAAACTTGTTATCGAAGAAGGTATTTTCATACAGTCAGTTATCAGGGTAGACATCTCACTTCAGATGGCTCCAGCCAGTCCTACAATCATATTTATGGCTCTTCTATAAATTTTTTCCTGGTAGTTTATTGTTGGCTGTCTGGGGCTGAAGTACGCAGGACATGCTCCCTTCCTACAAAGAAACCTAATTGGCTTCCAGATCTCACCGTATCTTTCTTCATGACCCTCTATCCTAATTCAGACTATTACTCCTTTCCAGTTGTCTTTTACCAATCAAATCTTTGCTGGATCACTTTTCCCTAGATCAATTATTATTCATATTCTCAGAGGCATCCAAGAAATAAAAATGCCTGATGGAATTTTCCTCCCCCTCCCCCCCCCCCCTTACCTTTCTTCCATATTCTCCCACGTTCATTTGCAACTTTACGTAAGTAGAGCTAGTTAGAAAGTGTTCATTAAAATGTCATTGAAGTGAAAGTCAGGAAGAGGGTTGATCAAAAATGCTTTTCGGTTTCGACTTACTCATTTCTGGTGAATAACCCTTTAAAAACAAAAACAATATTTTTTTTTTTCCCCTCTTGCTCTTATTCCCCCTGTGCTTTTTGCTGTCTTGATCGTTGTGCCTGGATTATTTGTGATAACTGGCTTTGACATAATTTGCTTATGATGTCAGAGAAGTGCAATGCCAAAGCACTCAACTAAATTTGGAATAAAAATGTTGTCAGTGTGACTCAGTCCGTTACAGGTACGGAGGAAGAGCAGTAGACCTCTTCGTAGAGCTTAGAAGTGCTGAATAACTCAATAGTTTTTCCTGACTTGCAGATGCACAGCGACATTTTTGGCTCATGTTGGGTGACAGATGATGATGCTTGTCAGGGACTGTTCCTCTGTGGAGCCCAAAGTAGCTCTTCTATTGCCCATGGCTGGGGCCACTGAGCATTGAAAGATCAGGGGTAGATGTTTGAGCACTGTGGGGATGGAGCTTGGAAGCTCCATCAACCTCACACATTCTATGATTCTAAGATGAGCGGGTGATGGTGTGCAGCTGTATGACTGAGGAAAGGCACAGCACGTTCTGGAGTAATCAGATTTTGTAGACTGGAAGGCTTGGTGAGCTGCCTGCAGCCTTCTGGAGGCTTGGGTTGCTCTTTGCCTGGATAGAGCTGAGACAGCAATGCTGTCATTGAGTAACATTTCGGTATGAAAGTATAATGTCAGTGTAAAGTCCAGAAATACTTCTGACCTATGACCAGTTGGGATCAAGTGTCTTAAAGCAACAAAACCAGGGTTTGTCTGTGGCTGTGAACTCTTGACGTTTTCCTCTGTTCACCACCAAATTCCAGGTTTAATTTCAGCTACTCCTCCTCCTTTTGATGGTGCTGAAGGGTAAATAGGTATATTGTATCTCCACCTTGAATTTGAAACAGTTTCTGGCTGTTTCACCTGGTGGTTTATGTTAGAAAGCACTATAGAGGGGCTTCAGCATGTTCGCCTTGTCAATATCTCAGTTGAAATTCCCAATATCTATCATTATGGGGCATTTTGCTACCTTCCATTACATAATATTAGTGCTAACCTTCCTAAAGCTGATTATTTATTGTAGCCTTTAAGTGACTAAATATAGCTTTAGCTTTTTGGTGTAATGCAGTCTAATAAAGATGCCTGACTGGAGGCACCTTAGATTTCATGTTTGCAGAACAGGTGAACGAAGGGCTTCCTGCCATCTGCTTGTGCCTGAGTCTTTGATTCAGTATTGTGAGGGGAGTAGGGGGGTAAAAAAAAAAAGACCTAGGATTTAGATCTCATCTAGGCAGCTTTGGGTGATGCAATGCATATCAGGTATTTCACTCTTGGGATTGTGTATTGCCTGTTGGCAGTTAGAGGTAGGTCTTATGTTACTCAATTCATTCATTTAATTTCATAATGCTTTATGCTCCATGCTTCCTGTTTGTGGTGGAGTGTATTTCTACTGCTACTTAAAGCTTTTAGAAGGTATCTGATTTCTCTGGTTCTTTCCCTAATTCCTTGAAGAGCCTGTTCCAGTTTATGCTGCGACAGAAGAAGTGGGCTGTGCCATTCAAATTGCTGGGTGCCACAGGGGAGGTATGGACAACCTGTGATTCTTTCTGGAGGTGCAAGGTGTTGGATCCTGGGAACGGTTAGACCTGGGTGTGCAGCCTGTGGGAGCAGTGGTGAGTGTGGACAGGAAGAGCGAGGGTGTTAATAGCCGTAATAGAGAGATTGCAGCAGAACGAGGTGTGGTGTGAAGGTGGCTTCAGTCAGTCATTTTCATAAAATAACCTGTCCTCACTGTTGTGAGTTAGAGGAAGGGGGAAGAAAAATCAATATGCTTTTGCAGCTATAAAGAGGCCTCTTGACTCAGAGTGTGGCAATAACTGGAGGCCGGAGCTGGGTGGAGCTCAGTACTCCTCCCTCATGAAGCAGCAGAGCAATTTGGTCATCTGAATTGTGGCAATGGCCCTCGGGCTGACAGGAGGATTATTACAGCATTGTTCTTGCTTTCTAGAAAGCTTTTCTCATTCTTCTTTCCAAATTTCAAAGATGACTTGAAGCACGTTTTGTTACATGGTACTAGCGGTGCAAAACTTGCTATAGCCTGGGCCTTGATGCTGCTGAGAACCTGGTGGAGTCTGCTGCTGGAAACATACTGGAAAACAGGGAAGATGTTGGTTTGTGTAGAACTCCATGCACAAAGCTTTTAGGATTGAGACGGTGAATTTTCTAAACAGGAGGAAAGATGGAAACTGCTGTAGTTCCACTTTGCTTACTTCAGCAGGATTTTGTCTGTGGGTTCAGAGTTATTTGTTGCTTTCGGCATAATAGACTGGAAAAAGGAGTGGAATGAATGTGATATCCTTAAAGGGTTTGGGTTTTTTGGACCTGTCAATATACTTGAAGTTTTGTTGTCTCAAAAAGAAATCCTTGAAGATCACCGTGATTGGAAGCATCTGCACCAAATTTTGTTTTTTGAAGGAGCTAAAGAACTATCCAAAAAGTAAGCACCGGTAACCTCATTTTTTTGTTGTTGTTAGGTGGCTTTGTTGTAGATATCCTTGTAAAATGCAAGTGCATTCAATACATAAAATATCCAAGAGGACCAAAACAGTAAGGTCAAATATTCTGTGAACCTTTCTATGCAGGATCCAGAGCTTTTAACCTACCTCTTCTGTCAGCAGTTCAAAGAAGAAACAAAAGAGGCAAATGCAAAACATCAGAGTGATGTTCTCTTGTATATGCTGCCAACAGTAAAGGAAGAGATCAAGAAAGAAATCTCTCTAGTTCAGGCATTGGAAACTGAACACGTGGTCATTGCTTTTGTCACAGGCAAGCGCTTCAAGCTCAGATGAAGCCCTGTTGTTGTGTCTAGATCCAGTGAAGAGCTACTGCTGTGAGGTCTAGGTTGAGGAAGCTGGGCTGCTTTAGTTAGATGAAGAGGAGACTAAAGGTCAATCCAGAAGCTGTTTACAGCTACTGGAGAATGGTTATGAAGATAATAGAACCAAACTCTACTCAGTAGTGCCAGGTGGCAGCAAGGACAATGACTATAAATCGTTGCTTTGGAGAGTTAGGTTGGACGGTGGGATAATCTTGTAACAAGGAGGGTCGCACAGCACTGCAGCTGGTCATCCAGAGAAGCTAGTATCCGTCCTCGGAGCTTTTCAGGGGTTATCATGGCAAAGCCACATCTGACCTGCTCTGCTGTTGGTGATATTCTTGTTTTGAGTCAGAGACTGTACTACATAGCCTTCAGAAGTCTCCTCCAACCAATGGTTCTAGGAGCCTTGCTCAGATTTCCCCAAAAATGAAGAATTTTTTAGACAACTTTGATCTGAGCTGACCAGCTACTGCGGGATGCTTGGTGGTAAAATTAATTTCTCAATACAGCTTGTGAAGTTCCTACAATGATACTTAAGTGACCAATACTGAGATCAGTACCGTGGCCTAAGTATTTATGACTTGAGGATCTGCAGGTTATTTTTGTCCACAGGTTTCTTCTGATCTCTCCTGGTCCAGAGGGAAGGGGCAGAACTTTTTGATGGTGAATGCTGCCTAAACAGGCAAACCTGTCCTACCAAAGATGACTTCAGGGGGATGAAGTGGCATTGACTGCAGTGGCCTCTTGGCAACTGCAAATTGTCCTTATGATCTGGAGATCATAAGACTATATACCCCGCAGGAAAAGATCTGTGTAATCTTCATCTTGCACTTTCCCTCTGCAGTCCCCTTTGCCTAGTGCTACTTTTAAGTAAGCCAAAGGTAGCAGACAGAATACCTTCTAATCTTATTTTGTCTCTACTGATATGTTGTAGTGCTCATTTTTTATCATCATTAGAGTTATCATGAGGGGCAATAGCCAAAGGAACGGCTTTATCAATTTTATAATAACTTTTTTTGAGAGAGAGCAAGGGAGGGAGAGTCCAAAAAAATACAGAGGGGGTGAAGTACTGGGTGATAGAACACGGGACGCTATCTACTTACAGAGTGTTCCCTAGAAATAAACTCTCTGTTCTCTCTTTGGACCTCTGGTGAATAGAATCCTGTATACACTTTGATTTTTTTTTTTGGATACATTTTTTCTGTTATTTACTTCACTTTTGAGGTGGTCAGATTAAATAATCAGAAATCAGACTTTGGGATGCCTTTTTCTCCTTCACCTAGTTCTTCTGCTGGAGGACCTTGTTTATTGCCCTTCATTGCTCTTGTTTGCTTCTTTTTTCCTTCGTGAAAACAATTCCCGTTTCTTTCTGTGTGTAGCTGCTAACCTTTTGGTTTCTGTTTACATGACATTGGGAAAAACCAAGGTTCCTGATCATGTCTCTGGTATTATGAGCAGAGTAGTTAGGCAAAGATCCACATGCAGTGTTTAAAAACATTACACAAACAAAAGTATTTGACCTTTTTTTTTTCTTTTTGAGGTGAAAATGTAAATTTTGCATAAAGCTCGTGACTGAATGCATGTAACACTGCTTTTTAAAGAAAAGCTTGCCTGTGTGAACACGAGCTCATAGACTTCACAGAACAGAGCTGCCTGCTAACCAAAAGACTAGTTGCTTGCCAGCAGTTCACTTGGCATAGCTTTCTCCTACCTGTCATCCATACTTCACAGAAAGAAATAAAACCCTGTACTTACATACTCCAGGCCTTCCCTCCTTGCCAAAGTAATGCTTTGTTAATTATATGGAGCCCTCTGCTCTTACATGTGCAGGTTATTAATTGCTGTTAAAGGGTGAGGGATTCGATCCTACTCTTACTGATTTTAAAAAACAAAAATTATCCAATTGGCTTTCATTTTCTGTGAAATCTCCTGGAGGCAATTTTTCTCTGCTTACAGTGGGGATTGCTTGCTGATTTTTCGCTGCATGCCCCTGGGCATCTACCCTTCAGGCTCTCCAGTAGCAGCTTGTAGGGGAGGGACCACCAGCATCACCTGTTAAATAGCAACGGGGTGTTTTGTGCTTGTACTGAGTAGCGTGCAGAAACAATAGGATAATGCCACTGAATCAGTAAGAGTTGAGTTGAATTATTTTTGTGCTAAGTGGAGATGAGAAGATTCAAAATGTCACTTGGTTTCGGTGGCATCTTTTTCCCTTTGGGTTCATAATGGAATGATAAAATAGAGTTTTGGGGTTTAAAGGGCAATTAGAGAGCCATTGTTACATCACTGGTCAAAAGATCTATTATTTGCAGCCATTTCTTGGATTATATGCAGGATTTGGGATGCATTAGAGGCTGGTAACTCAAACTTCATTAGAGGACTAAAAAAGTATTTGGTTTACCTGCAGAAAATGTAATTGGAATACTCCTCTGATGTAGCTGCATTAAGTATTATTTTTGGTAACTTAGGAACTTTTTGGAGGACATACCTTGTTCCTGCATCTTCCTAGTAGGTTGGCTGTTATGGGAAGCCAGCAAATTCTCAGGATGAGGGGTAGAAGTTTATGATGTGCATCCTCCGCCTATGCTCCCTTCAGCACAAGTGGGTTTTCCTGTGCCCACATGGCTTTGTGGTTGAGGTTAGTAGGCTCTCTGACAAGGTGATTTATCAAATGGTTTCCTCCTGTTGTACATTTGAATAGGAGCTACTCCAAATCTGAAGCCAGAACAATAGCTGTGGAGGAAATTAGTCATGGCGGGATCTGAGGAGGAAGGAGCATGTTTTTATCAGCAGTGGAAGAACTTCCCAACACACAGGGGTCTTGCTAAAGATAATTTAGGCATTAGGTGGTGGTTTACACCTTCACATTGTTGCCAACTGGGTATTAAAGACTACAGGGTACAACGCTTGCTTTCTTCTTAATTTGACACGTTTGGAAAGTATTCTTCATAACCACATGGATTCAAAATGCCTTTCTGTGAAGGCTTAAGCATTTGGTGTTTATTCCAGCTGGAGTTGAGAGGCTTGGGAGACTTCCATCAGCTAATTCCCTGGCTGTGGTGGGTGCTGTACAAAATAGGGGGTCATGAAGTCAGTTAACAAAGAGAAGGATTTATCTTGAATTTCTAATATTTCTTGCTGGTTTAAATAGTGCTTCTGCTTTTACCCTGTGATTTCTTGTGATTCATAAAGCATCTATTCTGAGTAGGTCTCAGATAAAGGATTTCTGTTTTGTATGTAACCCCTTTATGCTCTGGTAAAAGAGTGAGGAAGATCTATTCTGCTATGTATTGAGGAAATGCTTTGCATTTTTGGATAGGTACAGGTACCTAAATATATGGCATCTAAAATGACACTAGACCATTTTATACCTGGAACATCTGCACAGGGCTGGCAGATAAAAGCCAGGACATACCAGTAAGCCAGTCTTTCCAGCAATGGCTGCTGGAAGCCAACAGGAATTCCCTAGGGCATCTGAGAAGGCATTGGATGTCTGGGTTTCGATGACTGAAATTTAAATATCAGTGTTTTAATAGTTCTGTAATTTGAAATTTCAGATCAGCAAACAGTTGTTTGGTATTTTTTTTCAGCTGCCATGAAGAAAAATAGAATCACTTTCCTGAAAAATTTTTTTGCTTAAGTCTGCGTTCTAAGAGTAAGGCAATATTGGTGGTTTGCTAGTTTGCTTTACCTAACTTATTATTTTGCCAGTTCATATTACCCAGTTTATATAGACAGAGTCAGCAAGATATTGCTTGTTTTACCAACCTTCCCTCCCACAATAAATGCCCTCTTCCAAAAACAAAAAGAAAATTAGGAGGAGGATCCCAGCCCGACTCCTCTTAGGTTAATTTGGTGTCAATCAATTGTTCAGAGGAGGAAAGCGTGAGTGAGTGCAAGGATTGATGTTCAGTCAGGGGAAAAAAAAAACCCACCCTGGAACATGTTCAGCATAGCTTAGAGAACAAGCTTATGTAGCTTATATAGCAACATAGCTGGAACATGCTTATGGCAAGCTGAGGATTTACACCAAAGCTGTAACTGTACATTGTCAAAATACAGGTGTTCTTTAGCTATATGTTAATGTCTTTAGTCATTTTAAATTAATTTGAAAATGAAAAGTGCTGCCCGGTGCATTGAAATTATGTGTCTAAATATTTATGTGCCTTAAAGCTTCTTCTGTAGTAAGATTTCACCTCTTACGTGTTTAATGAAGGATGTGATAGAAGGAGCCTAAGGGTGACCATCTCAGGTAACCGGTAGAGATGCTTTTAGGATATGACAGAATCTCTTAGAATAGCTACTTTGGGGTGGGATGAATCACAGCCCACAAGTGCCTATTTCTCTTCAGTGACTATAAAGAGAGCGGGAGTGGAGTGACTCAGTGAGATGTGGTTGTTTATATTTGGTCAAATATATTTCAAGCTAAGTGCATAAGGCTACAATCCAGAGGCAGCTCAGCTCTCCGTGGCACCTGGGATATGTCTCTCAAGTATTCAGCTACGGAGCCTGGTTGGAGCGCACTGCAGCTCTCTTCTGCCTGGTGCCTTCATCGGCCTTCCCAACTGGAATCACCCTGTGAAGGGAGACGGTGTGCACACACTCAGTTTTCATCCTGATGGGGAATTGGTGTCATCCTAAAATAAAGTCAGGATGCAGACAGGGTGTGTGCCTGAATCCGTACGTTTGGATCTTGCACTGTAGACATGGCTTAAATTCCTCGTGCAACCAACAGAAGGAGAGAGGGGATTTTGAAGGCTTCCAGAAGCTACCTGAAGTTTGGTAAGACTGAATCCTGACATCTACTCGAATATATGCTTGCTTCTGTGGTATGTTTTCATTGCGTATTTCTCTGCATAGATGACAAAAATAGACTAGTTTGCTTTCATGTCTGTGTACAGTCGATCTTCAGTTTTCCTAGGTTAAGGAGATGTTGAGGTGCCTAGGTGCTAGGAAGTTAAAAGAAATCCTGGACTTTAAGTTCTTCTGAGCAGGGTATTTTTAAAACCAGAATTAGACCTAGCAGCATCCTGTCAGAGCAGCAGCCTCACTTCCAGTTAGTAACTTTAATTTTGGCATTACTTTTTACTTTTGTAACTTGTAATGATTTCTACCAACACTTCATCTGTCCCCACTAGAGAGAGAGGGTGAGGTATTTTGCAAAGGCTGGCTTTGATTCAGTGGTTGTTATCCATGAATAGGTCTAGGTGCCTAGTGTTAAAATCCTGGCAGCTACCTTGACTTTTCTTTATGCTGTCATTCAGGCCACAGCTACCGAGGTTGAACTTTGCTGGTAGCAGCAGTTGTGGGAAGAGTAGAGTCTAGTAGTGACATAAATAGTTTTGAAGCTCTTCTTATCATTGCTGAACTTAACCAAAGTGTCCCTGTTGCCATATGTCATCTAGGCATAGCTCAAAATTATCTTTCTACTGTACTGAATGTCACATAAGTTGCTTGGTGTCTTCAGTGTTAGCATCATATATATTCCATGCTTCTTGCATAACTCCCTTTAAATTGACAAGTTTTTTTGTTTCAGGGATTAGACTTGATTACTATGATTCAAGAGTAAAGAAGGAAAACCAACTGAGCCGGGCTCTGCACATTCCAGTTCTCCTCTTTTACTTCCAAAACAGTCCACTTTTCTCCAGATGTTATATCTACACCCTTCAGAAAACTGCCTTTTATTCCTTATTAATTGTAGGAGCATGTCAAGCAGAGTGGGTGGCATTTTTTGAGTTGGGAATTTCCCTTTATTTGTTATTCTTTGTGTTTGACATCTGAATTTCTCAGCTTCCCTAAGATGGTGTCATTTTGCAGTTAAATATATAACGTGATTGTATAAATTGGCCTTGAAAATTGAAATCCTGGCCTTTTTCTTTGTAACCGATGTGGAAAACGAATGGGTGCATGGATGCCTTTCAATTTGAGTTCAGCCACTTTAGAACTCCTCACTCCTCCATTTACAGTGCAGGTATTTTTAAAAACCGCTTTTTCTTCAGTCTGTGAGCTCATGCCTTATTTGCTGCACACTACCCAAGCGCCATTTTTGACAAAGATCATACATTTTAACTTGAGCTTTTTGATGGACCCTATCCAAAGGGTTCTCAAACGTGACATGATTTATTTTCAGCACGCCCTGTTGAGTTGAGGGACTTCCGATGCTTCGACAAGGGAAGGATGAAAACGTAATAACCCATATGAGGAGTTGGGTGGGCGCGTGGCCCCTAGTTTTGCGTTCGTGATTTGAGAGTCCTAGGAGTTTGGGAGCACTCCAACTTTGCTTTCACTGAAGTTGAGTATCTGTCATGGTTGAAGACTGACATACGTGCTTTGAAGTGGCGGTGATGAAATGGGTTTGTGTAGGCTGTGCTAAACAATTGGGGGTGTGTTAATGACTCATCTTGGGTTTGTGGGTTTTTTTTTTTTTTTGAGATAACTTGCAAGTTTCCTCCCTCTTTAGAGGAAACGAATGGACCACAGAAGCTTTCGACCTGTCTTGCCCTATGAACGTGCATGTGGCCCGTGGGGAGGGTGACTGGCTCCTGTTGACTGATGGTGTCTGTGCTTCTTACTCTCCCTGTCTCCTCCGCTGGCTTGGATGCTATCATCTTCCCTGCTGTAACTTTCTGCTCAGCTGTACTCAGGATTTCCAGAATCTGTCTCTTGGGTCTCTTCCTCCCTCTCATTGCTGTCTCCCTCTTTCACCCAGCTTCGTGTCACATTTTGGTCCACCCGACCTTTCTCGCACCCCCTCTGCAGCATGCTCTCAAGGGCCTGTCCCCTGCACGTCCGTGGGGCTCAAGCAACAGGCGAGGTTGTCTTCCTGCTGTCAGCTCCAATGTCTGGTCTCTGGCAGATGGGAGCAGCAGTTACAGGGGAAATCCTGCTAATCTCCTGTAACTTGAGCCCATTACATGCTCAGTCGCACTGTGGGCCTGGTGCCTTTCCAGCCACGCATGGACAGACGGCTGGAGGAGGCCATGAACACTTCACTGCAGGATATTTTCTGAGGTTTCCACTGTGTAGGGATCAGGAGAAAAAAATTTTGAAAAATTGAAAAGATGGTATCTTCAGCTGTATTCCAGCAGGTTTTTAAGCTTTGACAAATAGGAAAATATTTTCTGAAGCATAGCAAGAAGTGTAGCCTTGATTTAAGAAAAATTAAAATAAAATTTAAAAAACCCCAAAAAAATCAAGGGATCAGCACTCTGCCAGATTTCAAGACTGCCTCGACATGGGCAGAGTTCCCCATTGAGTGAGTTACAAGGTGGGCAGAGCAAGGTCGTTTTGCCTGGGCTACCTCAGAAATAGGCAAACTGTGTTTTGGCAGAAAATTAAATAAATCCTGCAGCAGATGTCCAGCATGGAAAATTTTTAACACGGGCAGCTTGAGTTTGGCAAAGTCAAAAGAATGTGGAAAATACCCACAAGATGCACCAGGCAACCTTAACAACAGATGGAGTTACTGCTCCTATCCACATGGTCTCCCGATACCCACCAGAATCGTCTGTTTGGGATTTTGTTTTGTTTTGTTATTGTGTTTTGGGCTTTTTTTAAATTATTAAATAGGGCAGAGTGGAGGGGGTGATCGAGCAGAGAGCGAGGGCTGGCTGGCAGGAATCTCCTTGGCAAGAAGGCATTTCAGTCTTGCCCTGGAGGGGAGGGTTTTCACCAATTGGGTGGGAGATGGTGGAGCCCAAAGGAGAGGAGTTTGGTTGGATGTTTTTTTGTTGTTGTTGTGGAATAGAGGAATAATGGATTTTTGGGAAGCTGCATTTATAATATGCAAAACAGTCCATAGGAAACAATGGGGCCTTGGGACAGAGCTGCCAGTGAATGAGCGCTTTGTTTTCCTCTTGTCTATTCATATTTCTAAACTTTTAGTGGCATTTTAAATACATTTTACACATTTTTATTTAATGTCATGAGTTGCATAAACTGCTGCGTGAAGTAGTGTTGCACTGCAGTCTTCAGCCCTTTCTGGATACAGATTGACTTTCAACATAAGCTCCTTTTTATGTATTTTTCTTAATTGCAAGTCTTGTTTAATAATCCTGGGCTGCTTTGTTCTCGTGTTTGAAAACTTCAGCAAAAATTGGTGGGAAAACTGATTGACAGCAGCCTTGTGTACCCAGGGAGTTGAGCTGCCCACAGTTTGACTTGAAAATGGCAATGGGTGTCATAGTCTTTGTGCCAGCACCTTTGATACAAACGAACGTCAGTTGTAAGCTAGTCGCTGGAGCCGCAGTTTGGATGGCGCTGATGTGACTTGTCTGCAGAAGGATATTAAACACCATGGCATGGATTATGTTTTCACTGGGAAGCATCCCATACCTGCAGCCCCTAACAGCTGGTCTCAGATCTTGGGGAAGACGTGATGCGCGTGTTGCTGTTAAATGCAAATGCTGCACAGTAAGATTATGCAGTGCTACAGCGACAGCGTTGCTGCCTGAGCCGGTCTGCGTTTGGGCTGCGTGTTAAAATAAAGGACAGGGTGCTTGGTTTTTGGTGCACAGCTCACCTTTGCAACCGACCCTTGCAGGTCTGTGGCTTCGGAACATGTTGTTTGTGAAGAGCAAAAGCTCCGAAAATTCTCCTGCGAGAAGCGGTGTGGCTGCTGTTGCAGCGGAGGGGCAGGGAGTTGTTTGCTTCTGCTGCCTGTGTTATTTCATGGAGGTATCGCTTCACCTCGCCAGTCAAACTCCTTCCCTTGCGCGGGGGAAATTCCTGGCTCATCAGTATGGATGCATTGTTTTTACACATTAGAAGTGCTGTGTTGCCGTGTCAATCATGCCGTTAGGATCAGTTTGAGAGCGGTAGGGCTGACGAAGCTGGGTGTGATTGGCTGCCATATGCTGGGAGGGCTCTGGGAGAAGGAAGGGCTGCAGTCTTTCAGCAACAGAGTTTAGGTTGTGTCTTTGCTTCATCATCTGAGGAAAAATCCCCAGATAAGGCACAGGGCTTTTCGAGCAGGAGGGGAGAAAAAAAATAAAAGGAACAAAAAAAGGAAAAAACAATAAAAGAAAATCTGAGCTGCTCATCGTTTCATGTGAAAATTACTTACTGTGATGCGATGGGAAAGACACGGCTGCTTGTTTGTATCGGATGTTCCTTTTCACGTTGGGAATGTGCTGAATAGACAGGGCTAAAACAAGGTAGGAGGATTATTGTCCTTTATTGAATGTTTGAAGAGTTTGCTGCAGTATGCTGCATACCGTGTGTGTGTGTGTGTGTGTGTGTGTGTGTTGCTCAGGGGAGTCGGGGAAACGACGTTTCTCCAGTGACTACATTCTGTTTGGGTGCGTTAGGTGGATTTTATGGTGACTTGTTTTCAAAGGGCATTAATTTCTGACGTAAATAGCTCTCTTCAGAAATAGAATGTGAGTATATGCATATTAAAACAATGCAAGCAAAAAAAAAAAGAGGAAGAAATAGGTCAGTGTGTTTCGGAAGTGCTGTTACCCTAATTGGATTTTTAGCTGGGTTGTTGTCTGGTAGTGCTTCCTAGCTTTTAAGAAAGAGAAGAGTCAACCTGGAAATCTGTGAAGTTTATAGCAGATAAATGTGAAGATTTAGGTGAATTAGCCTGGCTGATCTAAATAATTCCCTGTTGGAGGCTTTAACTGAAGACAAGGCTGCCTGTCTTAGACTTGTAGGAGCCATATGATGAGATTACAGTATTTTACCCTGTTTATAAAAGTATGGGGGTTTTTTTGCACCGGGATTCCTTGTGCTCTTGAAGGCAAGTTGGGAGAGTGACCGTCTTGTAGTTTAGCTGAGTGTTCCCCCTGCCCTTTCCAGGTCTTTTGTCTCGGCAGCAAAACAGAACCTGTACGCGAAAGCAGGGAAAACAAGGATAACAATACATGCTGCAATTATCTGATCTTTATACATTTTTAATGAGAGAACACACAGCTAGCAGAATAATTTAATGAGCAGGCTGGCTTTTAGAGCAATGATTTCACTGTGCTGAGGCACATCAACTTTCTTTCTGAGGAGGAGCCTCAGGAAGGAATGGAGATGATTTACGGTAAATGCTCTGGAGAGAAGGAGAAGGGTTATTTAGGCAGAAGTCTGTAGAATTCTGGAAGAATAGAGGAGGAGCTAATAACAATTATTTATTAGATTGCAAGGAAACTTTGCCGTCATATTGCAGGAGGGGTCTGAGGACTTTTCCTCACCCTGTGATGTGCTGAAGCCTCTTCAACTCTCTTAGGCTGCCATATGTATTGATGGTGCTCAATACCTTTCAGGGTCCCACACAATTAGCAACCCCAATTAGCGGGCTGTCTTCAGTTACGTTACAGCAAAGCCATGTATATGTACAGTATGTAATATAGGGGGGGGTTCATTTTTTCTTTTTTTTCCCCTAACAGCTGGCAAAAAAGCAAGGAAATGTCATTATCCTGTTTCTTCAAGGATAGCCATGAGCATTTTGTATAAATATTTGTGTTCAGAAAGAATGTGGGTAGTAAAATGAACCTTTCGCTGCCTAGAAAAGCTTTTGACAGTGTAATTTTGGGGAAAGTTTTAAGGGGTTTTGTTTGTTTGTTTTCCCCCTTAGGAATAAATTACGCTAGTTTAAAAGTACTGCATTAAATAGGCCCTTCTAGGCCAGCTGTCCCTCCACTTTTCCAAGGAGAAGTACAGGGCACGGGCTCAAAACTCCTGATGTCACCTCCGTCTCCTTGCGGCTGACTCTGCTCAGAGGAGGTAGATTCAAATTCCCCATTCCCTGGCTAAGGACACTTGCTCAAGACCTGCAGCTAGGCTGTTGGCACCCCTTCAGCTTATGAACTGGTTATTTTCAAGTGCTACGCTCCTCTAAGTAACATCAACCTCGTGTCTTCTGAGAATTTCAGACTCTGCTAACAAGTGAAGCACGTGTCAGAGTATAGAGCTTTATTATTAAAAATCCACAGGGTGTGGGTATTTATGTTTAAATATCTGTCGCTGTCGATGTTTAAATGTGGTGTTAAAAATCAAAATAATCTTTTCCAAGCTATAAAATATGAGCCAAAGTTTTAATCTCTGCAAGTAAAATCCTTTTCATGGACAACTTACAAGGAAAACTCTTCAGTCTCATGTTTTGAGACTGTCTTTCAGATAATTTGCTGCTTTTTGTACCTTTGAGATTGGCAGTTAGGCGTAAGGAGTACAATGCCATACATTACAAAGTAAAAATCTGCGTTCATCACTCAATCAAATAGTTTTTAGCAAGCTATTGACAGACAATCAAGCGTCAGAGGGATAAAAAAATACTCTATCCTGCGCAAGGAATACTTTATTTAGATATGTAGGCGTGTTTTTTCTCTTGGAGGGTAGAGGTGGTAGTAAATACTTTGCATTTACAATTGTTATATAAATAGTTGGTAACAAAAATATATTTTGATCAGCTTCTGGTACCGCTTTTTGTTTAGTAGTATCTTGTCCTCATAATTGCTCTGTGGATTTCATCAGAGCCATTAGTGCGGAAATGTCTTGCTGTGTGCAGTCTGTCTGTTTTCAATGAATAATTACTCTGCTTAGAATTAGTTTCTTCATTTTCCTAAGGTAGGGATTTCTAATGAGTTGCTTGTCCTGAAGTAGAATGTTATGACTATAAAGTGTTTCTAAAGAAAAAATCAAGTTCTTTATTTGTAAGCATCTATTTTATAGAAATAATAATAAAAAAAGATTGTGTGCTACTTATTTTTGCAGGGTGAGGGGGAAAAGAAAAATAGCTCTGAATGTTATGTGGGTTTGCAGGCACTCTGGTAACTCATTTCTGCTGTGAATGAATGTCGTTCTCTGTTCTCACAAGTATGTCAGAAATAATCTGTACTGTGTTTATTTGTAAAAAGTTCTGTAAAATGCTCAGGTTTTATAGTATTGAGAGATGAGAAAAACACTTAGTGTTCAAATTAAATTCCTCATTAATTATTTCACATATGGTTTTAATTTCTTAAGTCATTACTTAGACACATTGATAAGATTTAAATTTCATATAATGGCTATTAGTGATGCCTTGTTTTCTAATGTTACTAGGGATTTCTGACTTTGAGGATTTTTTTTTTCTTTCATGGAAAACTTTTTTTTTACAGATCAGTGACCTTCTCCCCCTTTTTTAAATAAAAACATACAGCTGTTACAAAGTTGCAGCACAAGTGAATAAAATTGTGTATTTGCAGCCCAGAAGGCCAACTGTATCCTGGGCTGCATTGAAAGCAGCGTGACTAGCAGGTCGAGGGAGGTGACTCCCCCTCTACTCTGGTGAGACCCCACCTGGAGTACTGTGCCCAGTTCTAGGGTCCCCAACATAAGAAGGACATGAAACTGTTGAAATGAGGCCAGAGGAAGGCCATGAAGATGATCAGAGCGCTGGAGCACCTCTCCTATGGAGACAGGCTGAGAGTTGGGCTTGTTCAGCCTGGAGAGGAGAAGCCTTTGGGGAGACCTTATCGCAGCCTTCTAGTACCTGAAGGGGCCTACAGGAAAGCTGGAGAGGGACTGTTTGCAAGGGCATGGGGTGATAGGACAAGGGGTAATGGCCTCAAATGGAAGGAAGGTGGGTTTAGAACAGATATTATGAAGAAATCCTGCACCATGAGGGTGGTGAGGCCCTGCTTCAGGTTGCCTAGAGAGGCTGTGGCTGCCCGCTCCCTGGCAGTGTTCAAGGCCAGGTGGGATGGGGCAACCTGGTCTAGTGGAGGGTGACCCCCTGGTCATGGCAGAGGGGTTGGAACTAGGTGGTCTTTGGGGTTCCTTCCAATGGAAACCTTTCTGTGTCTATGAAAATGACTTGCTTTGCAATCTGTTAGTATATATTTTCTTTTTTAAACCATTTTTCCAGCTTTAAATTGTACAGCTAATTGGATGTGCTTTGTGTGATACAGTATGTTATAGTTAACTAGTGTGAACCAGTGCTATGTAACTGGTCTGTAACAGGCTGAAACTGTAGCCTACGGAAAATAAAAATCATTTCAAGAGGGTATCAGTGCTGAAAACTAGTTCAAAGAATAGTTGTATTAACTGCTTGACTAATTAAACTAATCCTCTTATACATTATTAGCAAATACGGGGCAAGTTGTTGGTTATTGATATATAGAGTCCAAATTTTTTTTTAAAAACAAACTTTTTGACTGCATTTGGGGTAGAAAGTGTGTGAGGCGGAAGAAATCATGTAGCCCTGTTCTGGAATCTGCCAGCTTCTTAACCTCCCTGTTTATTACTTTTTTAAAATAAGGCTGTGAAAACACCGAGCTTAGTATTTTGGGCCTGCTAAAAAAGGAAAACTCCAGGGCTGTGACAATTGAACAACATACCCAACAGGAGATTAAATGCAAAATCCTTATAGCTAACACAAAGAAATGCTAATTATCTGGGGGACTTTTTTTTTTTTTGTGCTAGTGATGATTATTAAAGCTGTTGGGAAGAGCCAGCATACAGCTTGCTGCTTCTGCAGAAGACCTGTAGGATTCCTTGAGCCCTAAGTCTGGCAGAGAACCTGAGGGGCTTGTGGTACCTTAAACTGTGCAAGTTAGAAGAGCTCAGCTTTAGTTCTGGTAAACAAAAGGGACAAACACCATGTTTGGGCTTCGCCCCCCTCCTCCCCCCCCCCCCCCCCTTTTTATAACTAGATATATGGCCACAAAAATATCCATACCTTTGTAATACACTCATAAAAATATGGTTTTTAATTTTTGTGACTTTTGCAATACAAAGCCAATAGCTAATGAAGACAAGTAGGAAGGATTTAGTGTTACAGGTTTTTTTGCCTAAAGAAATGGATCAAGAAATAGGAACAGATGGTTCATATTGAGTCTATTTTTTAATATTTTTTGATCAATAATTTTTTTATCACTTTCTGAGTGGATGATAAACAGCATTTCAAGAAGGTCTGGATGTGGCAGGATGCTGAACTCATAAATAGAGATGAGGTCGGTCTTGGAGGTTCATGTGCTGTAAAATCTTTTCTCCTGCAGAGAGTACAGCACCTCTGACAATAGGCAGAATTAGAGAATACAAGTAAGGAAAAATACAGAAATATTTTCCCTCTATAGTTTTGTGGAAGGAAGCCAGGACTTGGTTAGAAATGCTTGCTTTTTTTGTCTCTGTGTGTGTGTGAATTCTGAAGGCAACTTTTCAGAATATTTTTGTTTGGTGAGTGATCACTGTTAAGAGATAGGCCTAGCACATAATTTATTAGTTTTTTAATTCTCTAACATTCTCTCCAGTCCAAGATGAATGTCATGTGTCGTCGTCTGTGTGTCTGTCTCACGTGTCCCCCCCTGCCCCGATTCTGATGATTTTTATGGTTGTCTCAGTTGCTGTGTTACGTATGCTTCAGGTATACTAAATGGCTCCTCAGCCCTGTCATCCTCCAGCTTCCCGAATGCCATGATTTTAGCACTTTATAGGTATTCTGGTCAGTTTTCTGAACTTGGTATAAAACTCACCTTAAATTGTGAAGTGACAACATTTCAGGTCATCCTTCTGAGGGCTTGAAAATAATTTTGAGTGCTGGGTTTCAGTGTGTCAGGTTTATGCCTTAACTCTCTCCTCCGGCAGCTCTGTGTGGGAGACTCCTGACATTGAGGTGGGGGAAACGACTGCCTTGTAGGGTATCAAAGCCTAGTTTTAGCCCGGTTTTTTTATCATCTTTGGGTACACCTTCCCACTCTGGCAGTGCCTCTGGTGAGACAGGCAGGCCCATCGCTGGCAGGAGCGTACTTCTGCACCCAGTTAATGATTCGGGACTTATTTAAAAGGCTGCAATAGAAAGTACGGGATTTCCCTGATGGCCACGTTCACCCATGGCACGGCATGCTGACAGCTTCTGACTGCTGTAAGGAGACCATAGCTGGCTTTCCCACCTGGATCTCCTCGCCCCACAGCCTAAAAGCGGTGGGACCCAGGGCACCTCCTCTGGCTGGCGAGAGGCTTTTGCAGAGGAGGATGCCGGTGTGTGGGCTGCTGGAGCTGGGGATTGCAGTGCTGCAGTCCTTATTGGCATGCTGAACATGTGCCGGCAGCACGGCGCGCCGCTGTCCTGGAGCTCTAGCACTTGTGTTTAAAAACTTTTCTCTTCACATGTATATATATTTTTTTCTTTTCTTTCTTTTCTTTTTCTCTCTCTTTTTTTTTTTTTTTTTTTAATTTACAGTTTCCTTGTGTGTTTCAGTCTCCCTCTGCTAATCCTAGGACGCGCTTTGGGACTGGATTGCTTTATTGCCGTAATTATAAGGGGGTGCAGAGAAGCAAACCCCCCCCCAGATTTTGTTCGCCACAGTGGGGAAGGCATGAAAGGCTTTGGAAGTGCCTGCACGGATGTGTTTATAAAAGCAGTGTGCTTTTTTGCCCCTTTTTTTTTTTTTTAAGACCTCATTTAATGCTTACCACTTTGCGTGGTGAGACCACTTTCAAAGGCTTTGGTACCCAGGGTAGCAGTTCTTTGAAGTGGAAACACCAGCAGGGGACAAGCCAGAGGCTTAATCCTTGGTGTAAAGGGTCCTAAGTGGTGAGAAGCCACAACATCCATGTCAGGATCAGAATCTGGAGAGCAGTACCTGGAACTAAATCCACCTCCTGGACCCAGACCTCATCCTTGCAGCTAGAAGTGGTTGGACATTTCTACAGGACACAAGGGATCCAGTCGCACTCCTCTCTTGTTGGTTTCCCACTCTCTTTCTGTCCCCTTTTCTCTCTCTAGTCTCTTGAAGAGCAGGACATGACCACTGAAGGTCAAAGGAGAGAGGTCTGAGAACAAACACGTGTTTCTGCAAGGTTTGGTTGGGGTTTTTTTGCCTTCCCAAGTTAGTAAATCATCTGTCTGGAGTGTAGAGCAGGTGGCCCAGTCACTTGTGTGATCTGCAGGTACTCTTGGGCTTGTGCCTGTTTGGTTAGGTTTCTGGCTCTGTGGTGGCCCCAGGAGATAAAACTGTGCCCTTAGATCCCAAGTCATCCTTTGGAGGTGCCAGTCTCCTGTTTGACATGAGGGCAGGGAAGGAGATTGTGCTTTTTGGTCACCAGTGATGCATTAGAATGCCTGAAGGTAGGTGTAAAGAGCCTGCCATCTCCAAAATCTATTTGTTTGAAATAGGAGCTGAAAGTGTTATGTTTCTCATGGGAGGACTTGAAGATCAGTGTGTACCAGTATGGTTCTATAGCCAGCCCTGGCCGCAGGACTAGGCTGCTTGCCCTGAGCTGGGTAAAGCAAAAGGGTAAGCTAGGGACAGGAGTATGAGCCTTGACTGGCACATGACTGTAGCTATTAGGGTTACCTGTCACCATGGGTCAGAGGCTTTCTGAGGAGGACTTTCCTTCTCAACCATTGAATTTAGGAGCTACTGGTGATTCTGACAACTATTCAAATAATCTCATCTTTAAGTAGAAAAAAATATTTTAAATTTATTCATATTTTTAACCATCAGTAAATCACCTACCTTCACCCTCCAACTCCTGCAAAGATTGTGTGGTTTTCCAACTGGTAATTCACAGTGTCCCCGGCCTCCTGCTCAAAATTTAGTGGTCCTTGTCATCAGTTTGTATAAATATCATATTCTTTCAGTCGCCTCAAGCCTCGTCATTGCCTCTTCATGTACGTAAGCCTTTCTGTAGCACTGATGGTGGTGTTGCTGTTCTCCCCCTCTTTTCTAGCTCAGAGGTAATTTCTTTGGGATGGTGGGGGGGAACAGGGATCTGAACTTGATTTATGGCTCAACGTCCTCCATCACTAGATGTAGTAACATAATGCTTTTCAGTTTTCCTTCGATTTTGCCAGATGTTCTGTTTGCTTTATACTCCATCAGCTGCTGAGTATTTTGCTTAAGTTTTCATTGAATTGCCCATAATGTCTGCAAGATCTTTCCTCTCTAGTAGTGTCTTGTTTGAAGCTTGTGTTGTGTGTGTCCTATTTATTAATTTTGGGGGTTTTTTCTCCCTCATCTGCATTACTTTGCCTATTTTTCTGTTAAACTCAGGTCATTTTATCATCCAGTGTAATGGCTGTCATATCATTTTGTAAGTCTTCACAGTTGGCTTCAGCTAGACTTGCAAAAATTTGATGCTAACTGCAAGCTACCTTTTATTGTTTATGGCTATGTTGCAAAGCAGAGGAGGACAACTGTGTCTGCAAACTTTCTCATGAAAAGTACAGCAGACTATTAGAAGTAAGAGCATCCTATCTAACCATGTGAGCTTGCTGGGTTTGGGGGCTTTTGTAGATTTTGTTGACCCTGAACTTTTGCTTCAGTCTTCATGCCATCTGGAAATGCTTAGCACTTTTAGCTACCATTTTTAATTACACTTCTTTTAACACCCATAAGGCTCATGTCATCACGAGAACTAGGTCCCATAAAAATCATCAGCTTACGCAGGTTGAGATGTTTCATTTGCTTTTATTTTTACTTAATTTTGAGCTTTGAGGATTTGTACTTTACAGCTCTTCTCTACAGTTGTCAGAATTGCACTCTAATAAAACCCGACAGTTCCTTGTAAACATACTTGTAGGTGATGAGGCTTTATGAAATGCACTTGATGTTTTTGGGCTTCCAGTGAAATGGGTGAGAGGTAGCTGTGCAGCTGCAGGGTTGTGTAGTGGGTCCTTTAACTTAAGGATTCATGTTACAGGAATCGATATAGGTGGTTGATTTTGGTTGGTGGTTTTTGTTTGTTTGTTTTTTTTCCCTTAGAAGTAAAATTAAAATAGACTTATAGTAATGGTCTGCTTTGGTAAAAAAACCCTGTATCTCAAACCTCATGGTCTCCAGAGACCAAAATACTAGCAAACTTCACTTAAGGGAAAGGTGAATGTGGTGGTGTTCATTTTTGGAGCTCTTCACTGCAAGGTAAAAATGATTGCCCTGACACAGGACTTTAGAAACAGTGGGCAAGTTTCTACTTTTCTGATTTAAAGATACTTTTTTTTTTTTTAATCTGTGTGCCTGTGATGACTCCAGTGCAGCAGTTAAGAAATTTAGATTGTGTTGTGCCTTATGCATCAACAGATTTATTCTTTAAAATTTTCCAGGTGGTGGACCTTGCTTGTTGGGTGAAGACTTGGCTATAACAAAGCCAGAAAAAAAAAACAACCCAGGACCTTAAATTGTGGCTTTCCATACAACTTTCCAAAATACTAAATAAATTTTAAAACACAACCAAACAAACCCTCTTAATATGTACATTGAGAAGGACCTGTGGTTCTGGTGGATGAGAAACTTAACATGAGCCAGCAGTGTGCTCTTGCAGCTCGCAAGGCCAATGGTATCCTGGGCTCCATCAGAAGAGGGGTGGCCAGCAGGGACAGGGAGGTGATTGTCCCTTTCTACTCTGCCCTCGTGAGGCCCCATCTGGAGTACTGTGTCCAGATCTGGGGCCCCCAATACAAGAAGGATGTGGAACTGTTGGAGAGGGTTCAGAGGAGGGCCACAAAGATGATTAGAGGGCTGGAGCACCTGCCCTACGAAGAGAGGCTGAGGGAGCTGGGCTTGTTCAGTCTGGAGAAGAGAAGGCTGCGGGGGGACCTCATTGCAGCCTTCCAGTACCTGAAGGGAGCACACAAACAGGAGAGGGATCAACTTTTTTAAAAGGGTAGCCAATGGCAGGACAAGGGGGAATGGACTAAAGCTAAAGGAGGGAAGGTTTAGATTAGATATTTGGAGGAGTTCTTTACAGAGAGAATGGTGAGATGCTGGAAGAGGCTGCCCAGAGAGGTGGTGGATGCCCCATCCCTGTGGGTGTTCAGGGCCAGGTTGGATGGGGCCCTGGGCAACCTTGTGTAGATCCAGGCCTGGAGGTCGGTGGCCCTGCCTGTGGCAGGGGGGTTTGAGCTCTACAATCCTTGGAGTCCCTTCCAACCCAGACTATTCTATGATCTTTGTTGATGAGAGATCCTAAAAGCATAAAACTAGAATACTGCTGCATGTTTTTAGTCTCTGCTTTTTCTGTCTCTTTGGAGTATAATAGTGGTTTATTTGTTTGCAGGTGGGCAGTTCTGTTCAGTTGCTATAAAGTGGTACCATGGTTACTACTATTTCAGATGATGGGCAGAGGGATGAACATGGAGAAGGGCCTTTCAAGTAGGTTTTCAAGATTTCTGGAGTCTCTGCATTGTAATCAACCTGGTATCTCTGTGAAAGCCACATATTGGCAATGTACACTCTGCAGCTCACAAAGTTGCAAATGATTACTAGAGGGCATAGTTTCAAACAGAGAATGAGTTGGTTAAATTTAGGGGATTTTCTGTTCTGGTTAGATTTTTGTCTCAACTTCCTTGTTGGGGAAATGTTGTATGAAATGGAAAGAACCCCTACCAAGTGTCAGGGGCCAGTGTGTGTACATAGGAAAGAGAATAGAGGATATAAAATATCTTATTTATAAGATAAGCAAATATTGCATTGAAATGAAGCATGTTCAACACAGAAATTGGTTAAGTCAGTTTTGCAAAGCTGTTTTTTGGAATAGGAATGTGTATAAGCATAACGGCAGCAGTCCCCTTGCTATGCTTATAAATAGGCAGGGGTTTTTATCTCTGAATATTGTTGATGTTATTCATTTGACCAAATCCAAAACATTTTTTGTGCTATCTGTTGACTCTGTATCACAGAAGACTTGACGTATAGTCGCGTCTGTCAAGGTGAGATTTATGCAGGGTTAAAGGAAGCTTTTGACCTACAATTTATCACACAAGTTGTGCAAGACAATACAAATTGTACTACACAAAAAAGAAACGTGGCTTAAAACACCCGCTTAGAGTCATGGGGGTTGGAAGGGACCTTGAGAGATCATTGGGTCCAACTCCCCTGCCAAAGCAGGCTCCCTAAGACAGGTCACACAGATAGGCATCCAGATGGGTCTTGAATATCTCCAGAGAAGGAGACTCCACAACCCCCCTGGGCAGCCTGTGCCAGGGCTCTGTCACCATCACTGGGAAAAAGTTCTTCCGCATGTTGGTGTGGAACTTCCTGTGCTCCAACTTGAGGCCATTGCCCCTTGTCCTGTCCCCACAGGCCACTGAAAAGGGGACTTAGGACTCAGCTTGAAGTACAGCAAATGCATGAAACCTTTCGAAAGGACAAAACTGTCAAGACTGACTTGAACTGGTCTGAATTTTCCACTGCAATGTAGGCAGGAAGCTCTCTTGCCCAAAGCCAGTTGCCTGTTGTCAGGGCCTCCTCCGAGGCATCTTCCGGCTGGGTGAGCACCGGGCTGTGTGGGCCGAGTTGGGAGGGGGAATCCCAGACCTTACAGATGAGCAGAGATAGTAGGAAAAAAGTTGGGATGGGTGCTCTGTCAAAACATTTCTGGGAAATGTATTTTGTTTTTCACTGCAAACAAAATGTTGCGGTTCTTTGTGTCAGGGATGAAAGAAATATTTTTTTTCAACTTTCCCCTTGAAAGACAATTTACAGTGTCATCCTGAGTAACCTTGTGCTTTCCTGTGACAAGTTACAGTGAAATGATTCTGCTATCTGAAAACAAAGTATCAAGATGGAAGTGTTTCAATATTGCTAAAAAAGAAATGCTTCTACTTCCCCGCCTCCCCAATATTTTCACTGGGGTAGGGGGGCATTGAGATGGTGACATTTTCTTCTGGAGAGTTTTCAACGAGACCTAGTGAGAGTAGGGAAGACTTTTTTCCTATTGCTCTCTTTCCATGTTAAATAGCTGAGTTAAAATAGAGAGGGATTGTCACTTAAATAGTGAGGGAAAACTTTGATTTAAGGCAGGAACATACCTGGGTTTGGGACCTGGGAATACTAGACTAACACTGCCTAACCAGTCAGCATTGCTGTCTGAATCCATTCCCTTTTAACTTATAAGCTTACAGAAATGAAAAGGAAGGCTCTGTACAGTAAAGTTGCTTTTATAAGATAGGTTTGTTTTTTTTTCCTTCCAGAAGTTGGAATATGTCCCCTTTTACTGTTGCAGACAACTGAACTATGCAGAGAAAACTGAATATGAACTATCATTTCTTACAGTTGGCTTCCCGAGTGTGTTCCTGTGTATCCTCTCTGTTCATTAAGTACTTTGTCTCCTGTTATATATTAAAAAAGGAAAAAAAATAATTTCTTTTCTACAGTGAAACTGGGTTAAAAAGTAACTTTCTTCAAGTGGCAATGGGTGGTGAGCTTTTTGGACTGAGGGAGACGTGTTACACAAATTAAAACAACAGATCGATGTGACCCATTTTTATTGGGTCAGTGCTTCTTAAATCAGTGCTCAAGCAGAGAGGAAGGTCAGTGGCAGTACTGCACACCAAACCCAAAATTCATCATCCCAGAGATCAGGACCAAAAAAAAAAGGAGAGAAAAAAAAAAGTGTTTGCTGTGGCAGGCAGTATCTGCAGTGTTACTGTGTGCTCCTTCCAGTTTGTACTCTGTTATTTCCTTCAGGATTAAAGAGAAGTCGTCAAGATTTCCAGGAAAGTAGAAATTTCACCAGAACTTGCAAATACTCTGAGAAGAGCTCTTTGTTTCTCTGCCACAAGTTGCAAAAACAGTTTTAGAGGAAAAGCATTCTCTTTCTGAACTCGTGATACCTATTTGATAGTAGAAAAGAAGTTTGCTAGCTGCATGTTTATTTTATTCCAGGGAGGATAAATTTCCGTTATGTATTGTCAAACACAAGTAGCCTCAGAAGTTTGAAATGTTTTGGGGGATTTTGGTTGTGTTGTGGGTTTCTTTTGGCGGACAAATAAATGGTGTGAATTTGAAAGGGAATATCTTGTACTGTCCTCCTCACATTGAGCTTGGTCATGTATTTTCATTGGTCTCCTCAGAGGACCAAAGATAACAGGGCAGGAAGCAATCTCTCTGTTCAGAACACAAGAAGACAAGAAGGCAACTGGCCTTCAGAAAAGGCCAAGAACTTGTTGAATGCTACTTTTTTTTTTTTTTTTTTTAAACTCCAGGACCATGCCAAAAAAACCCATAACTGGTTTCTCTTCAATTGGGAAGGGTCCTTGAAAAATGGCTTTTAGTGGAAGATTTCAGCTTCTGTTACATAAAACACTTGCTAGTATAAAAACATTATTTGAAAAATAAAAATTAAATTACATTTGGAGGTGCTTGATAAAATCTGCTTGCTGTTCCATAGGTGACTTAAAGTTAGGTTGCTGTTCTGCCTCTTTAGCTGCCATAAGATACAAAGTACTCTGACATAGATGCTTTATCTGGCTTTGCAGCATGTCCCCTGAGATAGGTAAGAAGTAGAACACTCACATATGTTCTGCTTCACGAGGATTTCTGTACTTTCAGAAGTAAATAAACCTGTTGTTGCATGATACCTGCATGCTACTAAAAGAAAGGGGAATTGAAATGGATACTGATGCAGTCTTGCTTGGGCAACCCTCTGAGAAGTAACGACACTCTTGAGGATTTTTATTTTCCTCGTTGGAAGCGCGTTCCTGTTGTGATGAGTTGCTGCTTCCAAAATGTGTTTGAGATGGTTGGGGTCTGGCAGAATGCCATCGGAGTGCCTCGCTCGGGCTCCTTTGGGGACACTCTCTGGTTTTCCTCCTCCACTGCTGGGTTGCTAAGAAAGCATTGCTTCTGAGAACGCTCCTAAGTGATGTAGGTAGAGGCGCAGAAGAAGGGATCTTGGTGCTTCTTCCTCTTCTGGTAGGTTTTAAAAGCGCTTTTCTCCAAGCTGTACTTTCACTGGTAAGGAAAAGGCATGTACTCTCTTCTAGTTCAACCCATTCAGGAGTAATAAAAAGACAGAAACAGCACAGATTTGTCAGGGGTTTTATAATTTGTCATCTTACTCCCCAGCCCCATTTGCTGTTCTCAGATTTTTGTAAATCTCCAAAGTCCTGAAGTATTCCCTTCCATATCCATGTTCCTTTCTGGGGAATCCAGGCTTTTGTCAGAAATTGTGAAAGCCGGTCAGTCTCCCTCTCTGTATCCTACTTCCCACACACATGATGATGAAAGGCACTTTCTGACAGAGCAGCATTCAAAAAGGGAATGGGCCAGAGCCATGGAAGGAAAGTCCAGTGAGACATATTAAAGACAAAGACACCAGTTGCAGGTTGCTGGGAGAAGATTAATGGAAATTACCACGCTCTGCCTGACCTGGTTTTGTGCTCTTCTGTGGACAAGTGGTATTGGGCTGTGGTTGGAGGCTGGATGCTGGGCGAGATGGACTTTTCAGCTGACCTGCTGAAGTCATCCTTGTGTACTTGGGTATCCTGTTCTCAGGTAAAATGCAAATGGAGAAAGCAATGTGGAAATAGAGGTATTTTATCTCAGAACGGCAGTGCTGCTTGGATTTTGTGCAGGGAGTCTGTTCGGCAGAATGGGTTTAGCGCTTAAGAGGCAGTCGGAGTTAATAGCATTAGGTAGTGCTCTTCCTGCCCTCGCCTTGGGAGCTTTGTTTGGATGTGCCATGCAACTTCCCAGAGCTGGGTAATTTGTAGGAGTGGAGTATTAATAACACTATTGGCTGTCTTAAACATATTATAATTTACATGAAGCCCTTGGTTTATTCAGACCGATGCTTGTTTCTCAGCGCAGAGTGATGCTGCTTGTCACATAAAGAAGTTACCTCAGTGAGAGTTTCTGCCTTCTGGGCTCAGTGTGAAACTGGAGTAGAGAAAATAGAAAACTGACAGCAGCCCGAGCTCTTTTAAATTGTGCTCCTGTGTAACAGCATGTTATCGGTCCTTTGGCAGGTGAGAACAGTCGTTTGATCACGCGTTCCCTCCATGCCGGTCTATAAAAATTTCACAGTACGTAAGCACAGTTTTCTATAAATATTTTTGCAGTCCTAAAAAAAAAATAATTATAAAATAAAAAAAATAAATACAATAGATGTCTGCAGCCGCCTGCAAGTAGAAGCTCCTAATGCAGTGGGGTACCCTTCCCTGGGGAATTGGGTTTGATTAATAGCTATTACGTGGTGCTCTCTGCCAAAAGCAAAACATTTGTGTCCACAAGAGGCCAAGCGATAACGTCATTGCTGCCGGGGATGATTAACTCTGCTCACAGAGGCACAGAAACAGAAATTGCTTTCGCCCTCTTGTCAAGGTGGGAGCAGAATTTGCTGCACAAAATTCATACACCTAAAAGATACAATCAGGTTCCTTTGGGCTTAGAAATAAGAAGCCTTTAAGTTACAGACTGTGAGAGAGGGTGCAGACCAAGAGAGGAGGGGAAGGCGCAGTGAAGTGCGATGACAATGATTGGGGGAGAAAAAAACACCCCAAAACCCAACAATCTCTCCCCCAAATGTTTGCTAAAAGAAGAAAAAAATTGTTTTCTGCAATGGGGTTTTAACTGAAGCATAATGAGCATTAGTTTTATCAGCATGACTTCGAAGCACTTTGATGTTAGAAAATACTCTCGTGGGCTCCAGTCATCTACAGGCTTAAAGTTCAGCAGAAATATTTCATGGTCCATTAGCAAAGCAGGACGGTGGATTGCTGGAAAGATCCCGGGCTGTGCCTGGTGTTTCCCAGTAGGTGGTAAGCCTTCCTCCACACCTGCTTCCCCGGGGACAAAGGACACTGGCGTTGTTATATTGTAAAGCCAGCTTCAAAGTCGGGCGGTGGGTTTTAATAAGCATCTCGTTGCCATACTGTAAATAGTGTGGGGCATATTAAAAAGCCTTGAACCCGGCACTTCAGTAATCTTGAGAAGGAGAATATGGCTCATTTAGGGGAAGTGATATTTGGAGGTCATGCTCAGTTTAAATAAAACAGACCGGTGTTTTCTAACCTGTCCCCACACTTCTCTCTGCTTGAGTAAAATACTGTGAGGATCGACTCTGGGTGAAGCATTCGTCTGAATTACAGTTGGCAAGTGTTCAGCTCCGGTTGTATAACAGGCAAAGAGAGATGTTGCAATAGTTATCTCCAAATCAAGCAAATAAAAGAAATAACGGATCTTGTAAGTCAGGACGCTTTTTGACTTCAGCAGAGTCCAGGTTGAATTAATAACAGGAGTGGTGATTGGTATTTTAGTGGTCTTGGCTTGTGGCCACTTGGTCAAACTAGTGGGCTGCTTCTCTGCTGGGGCAGTTCTGGCTTGTTCCTCGTTTGAGCAGCACAGGTTTGCTTGATGTAAAACGAAAGCTGCGTAACATCTCAACAAGGTGGGGGGAAAAAACCCTTGAAATGATTAAAGAAATGTTCAGAAGTTTCATTTGAACTTTGTGGCAGAAAATGCGTTCGTCGCTTTGTACTGTAATTGAATGGCTTTTCTTAAAAAATGTGAAGGGAACAAAGAGGTTGTCCATTCTTCTTTGCTGTCAAAGAATGAATGATGTTTCGTGGGAGTCTGTCCTGTTTTCTGTTGTTTTTGAACTATTTTTTGACTTTGCAACAGTTTGGGAAAAAAGCCAGAGCCTGATTCTGGTTTTAATGTTGTAATTTTACTGAGCTATGTAAAGACATTACTAAACTCTACCATACATGTCCAGTCTTACTTGATATTTACAATAGGTTGCATATTAAAAATATGAATGTTCGACATTGGTAGGAGATACGAAGGTGGGAATTGGTAAGAATATGAAGCTGGCATAGTACTCACTGGTAAATGATGCCTCTGTGCTGTCACATCACTTTCTGGTCCTGCTTCCTAATCTGGTGGGCTGATGGAGTGAGAAAAGCCTATCCACCACGCAAAAAATATCTTGCATGTTCTCTCTTTAAGAATGTAATGTATTCAAATGTGATTAGCAAGCATGCCAAATGTCACATTATTTGTCTGTAAAACTACTTTTTTTTTTTTCTTTTATCTTTTTGTTTTGTCTTCATTCAGGTTAGGAACTTTTGACATAAGATCCTCCCTGTAGGGGTTAGTGGGGATTTTGTGCAGTGAGGCTTAAATTAGCACGCGATGACCGAGAGTCAGCCTTGCTTTCCAGGGACAGGGAGTACATCCCGTGGGATACAGCATTGTAATTACAGGAGCTTGCACTGAGGAGCCAGACCTGCTGCAGGTGGGGTGCAGGGGAGGGAGCGGGGCTGCAGTCCGGGCCGTCATGCCTTGTCACGCCTGCTCTGCTCTGTCGGGTATGGGGGGGACATGGGCAGTTGGGCACGTCTTGGTGGAGTTGGCCAACACACATGGTGCAGGGTGCTTTCTGCTGCTGCATTGGCTTCATTCTGCACAGGGGGAGGCAGATCATAATGGATCCAAGCTTAGTTTAGGGTTAAGCTGCTGCCTTGCTTTCCTTGTTGGGGAGTCTGAGGAAAGGCAAGAGAAAACAGTGCGGGGGAGTCAAGGAAATGGCAGGTAGCTGGAATTGAAAGCGATGCTGGAGTGTGCTTGTAGGGTCATGGCTGTCCTTTGGTGTGCAGCTTCCCTTCTGTTTGGAGGCCTTGATTTGCTATTTAAAGCACAAACAATGGGGAAAAAAATACCATTTTAAAAGAACATAACAGTGAGTTATAGTTGAAAAACTAAAGCAGAGTCCCACCATCTGTTGTACTAAAGCATCTGCAAGTGTGGCTGTGTCCTGAGTGCTTTGAAAGTGGAGTCCATTGTGCAGCTGCAAACAAGAGGTACAACTCCATGGGACTTGGATGCCTTTTCCTGGCCTTAAGGGTGAGGATTCAGTAGCTGTTGGTCTTTGAATATCTGTACTTCCATTGTGAATGCTCGAGATACTTAACTTGGTCTGGTGACAGAAGGGTCCCTACATATTATACTTATACAGGGAATCTTTCCACTAGGTTTTGGCTATAAACATCTGGGAATGGTTGTATTTTGTCCTACATTGCCTGTTCTTGGTAAAATCACTGACAGTCTAGGCTGAAGGGAGTGGCTAAATCACAGGTATTATTTCTTATAGGTTAGTTTATGTCCTGGTCATGTAGCTGGGACTCAATTGAATTGTATGGGAGTGTGAATCCAGGTGATACACGGTTAAGTCATTGCTGGTTTGTGTACTTGTGGAGCATTAAGCCAGCAATGCTTATGGTCAATTGTATCTAAGGATAGAGAGCCTGTTTTACTGCTTACAACTTCCAGCCAGAGCTTAAAATTTCAACCTGAAATTCTTTGTGCACAGTGCCCACTGCAGGCCTCTTGTTTTGTTTCCATGTTAAAGGATTCCTCAAGCAAACGTAAAACCACAGACATATTTTTCTGAAAGTAAGGTATTTGGGTTTGCATGTAAGCATATAAAAGTTGTAGCAGCAACCTGCTTTGGGTCAAGGGCTTAAAATTGGGCAGTACCATTTCCTTGGAATGAGAAATGTGACTTTGGTCTTGAAAGTGTTCCCATGTTTGGCTAAGCTAACAGTCTCTACGAGTTGCAGTACAGGCATGCTGGCTTGGAAAACTAAGTTCTTGAGACATTCTGTGGGCACTGAGTATGCAGCAGGTCAGCTTTTGGGGACTCGTTATGTTCTGAAGGTGAATTTTATATCACCTGGGTCAACTGTTTAACTGAGTTTAGGCGGCTGATAATTTGTCTCTTCTGACAGTCAACAGGTTTCTTGTGACCTAAAGGTGGAGTATCCTCCATTCACAATATGAGTCTTTGGATTATTTTTTTTTTATTCCTTATTTTTAAAACAGACCATTGTAAACAGTCAACCTTGTAAAGCTAAGTATATTTAGCAAATCTCTTCTGTATTGCTGGGCAAGAAGAGTTTGTTTCCTTTAAACAGTGCATTCTCTCGTAGGTACAACTAAGGGTTTTCTAACTTTTAAGTTCTTGAGTTTCTGTTTTATATTTAGAAGAAATATATACATTATGGTGATAAACGTTGACAGTAAGAACAAGAAACTAACCCCCAGTCTTGACATCTCTTACTGAAAATTCTAATTTGATGAATAATATGCAGTGCTTAATTCTGTCAGAGTAAAGCAGAAAACTGTCTTAACACCTTTTGAATTAACTTAGTGGTTCCACTAGAGACCTGTGTGGGGATTCTGCTGCTTTACTGGGAGTTGTCACCTGCAAGGTGACTTTTTGAAGATGAGGTCTTAGCTCATTACAACACCCTGTCTACTGAAGCATGAACACAACAGGTCCAGGAAGCCTCAGCTTCTCCATTAAACAGATACTACGTAATCCATTGCTGCTTAATCTGTCTGATAAGTAAACCTACATACCAAACAGCCCATATTTAGTCTACAGCAAGAGCTTCCAGCTGAGGGATCTCCACTGGTTTATGATGTGGCAGGGCTTTATACACGTTTGCAACTCCTAAAGATGCTGGCTGCTCAGTGTTCCTCACAATGAGAGCATTTCTGGGGCCTCCTAACACCTGCGTGCTTTGCCTTGCTTAATAATTTCAGACTCTTTTTAATGGGTTGGTTTTCGTTGGGTTTTTTTGTTTGGTTTTTGGGGTTCTTTTTTTGCCTACTTTGAAAAGAAGAAATGATTTTGTGGTTTAAACTGGGAAGAAGATCTGGAGCCTAACACAGGCTCTTTCCCACTCTCTCAGGAGAGCATGAGATTGGCAAAAACCTCCTCCATGCTTTGCTAGCTTTCTACAAAAAGGTAGCAATATTTCCATGAAAGAGCTAAAAGGAAATAGTTTTTACAAATACATGTCTATGAATTTATTTCACTTAGCATACAAAAAAACATTTGTAGACTTGTATTCCAGATCAATTCCATCGATCCAAGTGTGTGAGAGATGGAAAAGAAACAACAATAATTGTAAACAAGCAAACTAAATGAGTTCTTTTATATTTCTTATGTTGAGTGCTTTCTTCAGCCTCAGTAAGAATGTTTTGCAACTCAGTTGTCAATGTGTAAATTCTGGTAGTTTGTTTAGCTACAGTGGGTGTTGTAAGCTGGAGCTGGAATCATCAACGACAATAATAACAAAAAAACCTAAACAAAATCCCCACGTAAACGGAAAAGGAAACCTGCCTGTGTAAGGGACCTGCCTGGTTCTGAGGGCTCCAGGCTAGTGAGACCCCCCCCCCGTTGGTTTTGGTAGGACAGCTAACTTTGCCTGTTAAGTGGGGACACAAATGGAAGTTAGAAGTGGTGGAAAGAAGAGCAGAGTTCACACTGACTGGAGGCCCCAGTGTTCTCCATATGGGTGGGTTTTGCCAGACAGAAGACAAGGTCAGGGTGGACTGTGATGTCAGAAATGGCCTGTCGCCTGGGAGGCACTTTACTATTATTGCCTTGTTTGTTTGTTTGTTTTCTTCTGTAAATCCCATGTCTCTTTTTTCCATCCTTTATTTCCCGCCGGTTACCCAAACAGCTGGATCTTCCCCTGTAACCATAGTCTCTTCTGCTTTCCTTGTATAATTTCTGTACCTCAGTGTTTGTTCCCTACCTTGTTCTTCTACACTGATCTCATTTTTCCCCTCATTTTCCTTGAAGCCTCTCTTTCTTCCTCCTCTGCAACCAGCCATTTCACTTTCCTACCCTCCACTCCCATTTTTTTTTTGTTCTCTTGAGCTCTTTCCTCGTACCTTGAACTCTAATTTCCTTGGTTCCTCACATATTTTTTTTTTCCCCAGTTTGTCTTTCCTCTCCCTTCTTGTATTGCTTCCCACTCACCAGGCTTTCCTGGTGGCATCTCTTCCTTCACCGTCCTGGTGGAAATGATGGGCAGAGGAGGTATAGCAGCTGCCTAGGATGTTGCTGTGAACACACAGGCACCATGTAAGCAGTAGGGATGAAGTGCTCCAAATTCTTCTGTCCCCCTGTTTGCGCCTTACTTCTGCTAAAGGTGTGACCTCCTTCAGAAAGGTCTTGGCTGTCTCTCCTAAGCCTGCATCAGTAGAAACTGCTGAAGTGCTCAGTGCCTCTTGAGAAATTGGATAGTGTCAAGATAGGGATTTTGGGGATTCCCTTTCTGTAGGAAATGTTCACGTAGTAAGAAGATAGGAAATAGGATGATGCTGTATTTCACTCCTCTTCTACCCTCTGCTCCCCCCCACAAATGCTTTTTGGTATTAATTCTTGCTGCAGTCTCATGAATCTCATCTGTGAGCCTGCTGCATGTGGAGTGTGTGTGGTTTTTTAAAACCATGATGACTGTTGCTGTGTGCATACTGCACGCCGCTTGCTGTGCCGCCATGTGCAAGGTCTGCTTTTCCTCAGTCTTAACACCTACTACTTGAGGAACGACTTTGTCATTTTTAATGGTGTGCAGCCCGGCAGAGTATTACTACTTGTGACTCGGAGCAGCGTGCCGTGTAACATTTACCCTTTTCCCCAAATTTCAGTCTGTCTCCGATGTCTGTTACTGGAAAGCGTTACTGACATTTCTGAATTGGAATGGGTGGCTCCAGGGAGAGTATTTCCTCTTTTACATTTAGCCAGCTAAATCATGGGCTCAACAAGCTCTTGTGGAGAGGCTCTCCTTGTCTTTTCCTCTCTTTTTATTACTTTTCATCACCTCTCTGCATGTTTTTAGCTTAACCTCACTCTTCTATTGAAGCTGTGGGACAACACTGGTAGAGTCTTTAATTTGAGGAATATTTGATTAGTGTGCTGAACTATACTACAGTTGCATAGAATTATTTAAAAATTCCCTTGCAAGTCACTATTCTTGATGGTAAGGTGCTGGAACAGGCTGCCCAGAGAGGTGGTGGATGCCCCATCCCTGGGGGTGTTCAAGACCAGGTTGGATGAGGCCCTGGGCAACCTTGTGTAGATCCAGGCCTGGAGGTTGGTGGCCCTGCCTGTGGCAGGGGGGTTGGAACTCTATGGTCCTTGGGGTCCCTTCCACCCCATGCCATTCTATGATTCTATGACCAGGTAAAGCTAGCTAAGTATGATGCAGACCCATCTTACTTGTCCGGGACTTGGAACTGCATTTTTGAGTAATTGGCGTTGCAGTAGCAAATTTTGTTGTAGATATCAGTCATGTAGTAAAACCCTTCTGCTTGTATTGCTAAGTAATGGCAGAGCCTTTTAATGTGAAGCTCTGGAAGACAGAACTGGGATCCGTTCCTGAAACTGTGTGAGTAATTCTTACTCGCGTTGCTAACAGTGCTGACTTCAATTAAATCGGAGGAATCCAAGCACAGAACGGTGGTTATTCTGGCTTGAGAAAGCTGATACTGTTTTTAGAGCTATTTTTATTGATACATTTTAAAACCTCACTTATTCCAGTCCTTCTCCTTTTCTTTATTCTTCTTGCACAAAAATAATCTCTCAACTGTTTCTGGCTGTTATCGGCAAAGCTGGAGTCATGTTCCTTTGAAGCTGAATAGAAGGAAACGTTGTGACTGTGGTTTCACTGTCTGTGTATAAAATACAGTTATTTATTAAAAATATTTATAATACCTAACCCTTTGATTTTTCAAATCTGTTTATCTATAAAATATCTGAGGTATTTTGTAGTCCCCAAATATCTTAAGTTCCATATTTAAGTCTTAGATTTCAATGCTGAACCGTGTATTTGTAAAGGTTCATATGAAAGGCAATTTAATAAAGGGAAAATTTAGATCAAGAGTGCTTCATATTAGGAAGAACTCATTAGAGGATGATGACTTAGTGGTGAGTCCTTTCATGAAGCGTTTATGAAAAAGCTTTTAGCTTAACAGGGAAACTTCCATATTGAGAGTTAGAGGTTGGGGTTTTTTTCCCTGCAATTTTGGAATGACAATTTTTGTTGGGTTATTTTTTCTGCCTTGAGAAACAGAGAGGGAGAGAGACAAAAAATCTGAACAGAATACTTACCATCTTTGTTTCTAAGGAAGAACAAATAACAAGTAACAGCTTATAATGTAGCAACACAGTCTAAAGGGCCAAATGATAAATTAATGGAAACGGGTCCTTGTATGTTGTTTTGGAGACCAAGCGCATTAGATTGAATTGTTTCACAACCAGCAGGCCTAATTATTGTGTCTGCCACATTCATCTATTTAAATCATTCCCAACTTTTTGGATTGTTGCCTAGAATATTACTGCAATACATATTTCGACTGGTTATTCCCTTGTCACACGTAACTTCACAAAGGGGGCTGACTTTGTTTTGGAGGGGAAAAAAAAAAGAAATACAAGTGAGCATAAGCAGTATGTTTATAATATCTGATAAAAAAGGGATGATAGGTTTCGTAATGTTGATTTGAATATGTTGCATGTGAACTGATACTATATTTGTTTTGTCAGGTCAGTGACTTAAAAAGTGCCTTTGTCGAGTCACTTTTATGAGCGAGGACTGCTACGCCCGTGTTCTCAAAACCCCGTCTTTGCCAGCCAGACATTGCCTTCACCTTACGCCTGGCAGAAGATACCTCAAGCTGTCTCCATTTGCCAATCAGTTGATGGGAAACTGAAAGCAGAAAAAAAGAGGAAGAAGAACTGTTGTTATTCCTGGGACATGATCAAATGACTGCGTTGCTTTTCCTGTCTGATCAGTACCAGCAAGCAACCGTCAGAGAATTCGTGGTCTCTCAAGGAGTGCCATTGCATTGAAGGACCTTGGCTTAAAACTGGTGCACCCGGGGTACAGTCAGCAAGCCCACGTGTTTTACAGACAGAAATGCGACTGAGCATGGTTTTTCCCAGCCAAAAGTCTACAAGTGGGACTTAATGATTGACTGCTTGCTGATAAACTTTCTCTGTTTGTTCTGCTCTGTGTGCATTGGACATCGTTAGTCGTACCCCCACTTTTTTTTTTAACTTTCTTTTCAATTGGAATTGAAATTATTTTTTTTTTTGTTGGATCCCGTTCCCCACCCCCTTTTTCTCTCCCTTCCTTTCATTGTTAGTTTTGGAAATTTCTTTGGCATAATTCACTTGAGAGCAATTTACAGATTTGAAATCAGCTTTTCATCATGGCTTTGAATGTTGCTCCCGTCAGAGATACGAAATGGCTAACGTTAGAAGTGTGTAGGCAATTTCAGAGGGGAACTTGTTCACGCTCTGATGAAGAATGCAAATTTGCACACCCCCCTAAAAGTTGCCAGGTTGAAAATGGAAGAGTAATCGCCTGCTTTGATTCCTTAAAGGTAAGAACAGTAACAACAAAACCAAAACAAACCAAAAAAATTTGCATGTGTAGTGAAAATGCTAGTACATTGTGCTGGAAGTAAAATGTGAAATGATGAGTTACAACTAAACCAGGTTAATCAGAAAGTGATTTGTCTTTGGTAAGATGCACTTTAATGCAAATGTTATGACAAATAAGTTTTCTTTATTGAAGCTTTGAAGAGATTTCTAAGTATTTTCTTTTCCAGTGTCAATCTGTTGTTTATAAAACTTGTGTGTGACTGCGGGACACAGGATTGCTTACAGCTGGTAGGACAATTGTGTTCTCCCCAGTACATTTTATGAATGATCATTGTTTCATGGCAAATGAAAATGTACAGTGGCACAGTACTAGGCCGTTACCAGAGTCCTAATGAAATACATGGGAAAAGTGCAGATTCTCTCATGGAAATCAACGGAAGTAAGAATTTGACACAACAGTTTGTTTACCCTTGGTATTCGGGACTCCCGGATACATTGATAGCATTGGTAATGGCATGTATGGATAGTGCAGATAGCGTCTTCAGTTTAGAACAGAGTGAAGGGATTCTCTCATTTGGAGGATATTTAGTGATTATGTTGTTAGGCCATCAGCTTCTTCCGACTTCCTAATGACATCAGGCATGCTTTAGAAAACTATTTTAAAAGTTCTGTGAAAATACTTTGTGTACCGCTTACAAGAAGATTTAATGACCCCGTGGGATTTGGGGAGTACACAGTGTTTTCTGTGATGATACATTTGTGTTCTCATGTCAACAGAAGGAAAGAAGCTCCTTTCATATAAATAATTAAAGGACAAAATCGAGGATTTCAGATTTTATTTTGAACCTTCTGTTCGTGGTGTAGAGCACTTGCAGAGGTGCCAGCTGTTTGAGCTGGAGGCTTCTGTGGTTATCACCTGCAGACTGAAACTGGAGTCCCAGTCTAGGCTAGTAATACAGAATCACAGAATAACAAGGTTGGAAAAGACCTTTAAGATCATAAAGTCCAACCATTCACATCCTAAACTAAACCATATCCCTAAGTACTTCATTTACCCTTTTTATGAACACATCCAGGGAAGGTGACTCGACCACCTCCCAGGGCAGCCTGTTCCAGGCCCTGACAACTCTTTCAGTAAAAAATTTATTCCTAACATCCAGTCTAAACCTGCCCTGGTGCAGCTTTGTGCCATTTCCCCTTGTCCTATCACCTGTCACCTGGCTGAAGAGACCATCACCTATCTCTCTATAACCTCCGTTCAGGTAGTTGTAGGCAGTGATAAGGTCTCCCCTCAGCCTCCTCTTCTCTAAGCTAAGAAAAGAAACCATGAAAAGAAATCCTCAGGGATCCGTGTGGGTAACTTAGTGACAACCAACATCATTGCTCAGTGGAGAGAAGTCCAACACCATGTAAAAAATGTAATGAAAGCAAGCAGGCATGTTGTCCTGGCACAGGAGAACACCTGCTCTGAGGGGCCACCTTGCTGCAGCCTGTGCTCTGGCAGCTGAAGTGATGCTGCTTCATCCCACTATCCATCATCACCCTCTTCCCAGTAGGCAGAAAGGAGCCTCCCACCTTGCATTTTCTAGTCAAGTCTGTTGGGTTCTATTGACTGTAAAGATGAGAGTATACCAAGTAGCCAAGCTACGGCATGAAGCAGCAGGGGTAGAGGTATGGGTGTCTTCATGCCAACCCTGCTGCAGGCTGAGGGATCTATGATAATGACAGGACAACTTCTTCCCTTGGCACAGCTCCTCACCACTGAGAGTGAGTCAGAGCCGTGCATTTCGGTGCGTTCCCGGACCCCTCAGAGCATAAAAAGCTTTCAGGGTTCATTGGGAGTGCATGGCCCTTCACTGTATCAGCTGGTATCCTGGCATCCATTGCCTTCATTATTCCAAAGGGTGTTTGTAAACCACCATATGTACAGTGAGAACATGCCTGCTTAGCTCAGTTTGCATATACTGCCGGCTGGAGGACTTAGGCCATCAGTCTGTCTGTCTGTCTGTCTGTCTGATGTGGAGCTTTCAGAAATACTGGTGTTAACCAGACAGCTTCAGAATAACACTTTGGCACGCAGCAAGCAGGATAACATGCCATGTAAATAAACAAACAGGATGGGCTAGAATTCTAGATAAAATCAGAACTTAATTAAAGAAAAAAAACAAGAGCTTGTTTTCCTTGCTGAACACTGAATCACACTTTAATGCAGGCAATTATTTAAAGTTTATTTACATAATAATATCTAGGGCTTTGGAGACTTAGTGTTTTAACTGTCTTGGTTTGGTGTACCTGCTGTAAAAATAAATTATGGCGAGCCCGTTGAGTTTCTTTGAGTAAACACCTTCCTATCCAGAGGAGGCACAGAATTCATTTAGCCTCAGACTGAGGTATGTGTTACATCTAGGTGCTACCTGCTAGTTAAAGCTGCTGCTGAAGATGTCAGTGATTGTGTGGCCAAGGCATCTTCGCGCTGACTTACCCTTAGCCTCGGGGTTGTAAACTAGCAAAAGCCTGGTGTTAGGACTAAAGGAAAAAAACCCAGCCAGGGACACCCGCCTCCATGACATGCTGCATCCTCCATTGTGCTCCCACAGCCCTTCTTGTGATTTTTTGCAGTGCACCAGGTTGGGAAGTGGATTGTGGTTAAACCTGAGTAGCTGTTGTAGCTGCGGTTGACAGAAGGGAGAGGGGTCGTGTGGGACCAGCAGAGCACTGGGTTACTTCTGCAGGTGATAATGCCTTAGGCCAGGCTTCTGGGGTAACGATTGCATCAGAATCCCAAGTTTTCTGAGGTAAAGAAGGACTTTTGTAGGTCTGTTGGTTGCCAGTAAAAGGTCAACAGAATTCAGCGGACACTGTTTGCTCTTACCTCGGAGGGGATTTTTGGCTCTGAGTACCTGTCGTTGCAACAATTGACTTTAAACCCAGGAAAAGTTGCAACAACAACCCTTTGGACTGATTACAGTTTTGAGGATCCAAAATGGTTACTGTTGAAGACTGTCTGGGCTCTGAATATCCCTTATCTGCAAGATGCTCCAGGCTAGACAGAAATAGCTAAAGACTAATGAGCCTGGTTCAGATTCAGGCCAGAAACTTGCTGATTTCAAGCCAGGTTCTGCTGTGCAGGCTTCTCAGATGTGGCTTAGCATTTGTTTCTCACTCTTTGGTGGAGGACAGAGCCTGGTTTATCCTAGACAGGAGGCTTTTTAGGGGGCTGAGAGAGTGTAGGTGGGTCATTCCTGTGCACTGGATAGGTGACGGATGCAGCAGCCAGAAGTATGCCCATTAGCTGGTCATAGCATCACCTCCAGCTGTGGGGATCCTTCCAGCAGAAGCCCCCCATAACTCGGCCAGCTTGTGTGGCCACATGTGCACACCCAAAACTGTACTTGTGCGAGTGGCCTCGGAGAGCTTGATGTGAGGATGAAAGTGTCTCTGAGCTAATCTGAGGTGGATGAAGGGGTACTTCCGAGGCCAGGGCCGTTGCCCTGTCAGTGAGGGGGAAGATGCTGAGGAAGTGCTGCCAGAGCCTCATCTGCTGCCTTAAGCCCTCAGAAAGCCTTTTTGAGCCCTTACAGGCTCTCTTTCAGAGGCTGTGGTGTTTGTGCAGTGGGAAGGGTTTGTGAGGAGGCCCGTCTGACTGAGAAGCTTGGATTTCAGGAGCTGCTCTGTTTATATTTTGACACTTCTCGCTGGGCTCAAGTAGCTTAATTTAACAGTGAAGGACTCGGATGTGTAACACTTAATAGATCACATTCAGATCCCACCAGGTTGAACGCTATAAGCAAACCTGTTTTCAAGGTTTTCTTGTCCTGCTAGTGGCAAAGAAGAAAATGCCTTCAAAGGAATACTAATATATGTAGTGTAATGCCTGAGGACAAGAACATGCAACACATTGCTGTATTTGAGCTTCAATTAAAGAAACAACTCCAACATTAAAACAAATGTCGGTGTCTGGGAGGGGGAGAGAGGAAAACCTTGGCAGATGAGAAAATGGGATCATGCACATTTCGCTGGGAGTTGACTCTCACGTTTGCAGGCAAGTCTGAGTTTTCAAATCTGGTGTTAACTTCTTGACTCACATTATACCCATTTTTGCAGGTCAGCTACTAGAAGGGTATGTTGTCTAAGCTAATACAGATAACAGGGGAGGTATCTTGAAGATACTGTCATTGCAAGTTTTATGGTGGTAGCAAGGAAATGAAAGCTTCTGTAGGGCTACAGATGGCTTTTTCTGTATTTTTAATCTATTTACTAGCGTATAAACACTTCGAACTGTTCTATTTATTGAGCCAGCAGACTAGTGTGAACTGTTCATTTGCATTTTCATGAAAGCCTTTTAAGAATATGCCTATCTGGTCTCATTTGGCACCGCAGAATAAAAGGTAATTGAAAGCTGTACACAGAGACCTGTTTACCAAGTTAAAAGGGTTCCAGGAAAAAAAAAAGAAGTAAAAGAAGTTTTAGGAACATCAACTTAGTTGAAATATATCTGGCACTTAAAAGAACCTGTTTGAGATGGCCTCAGCTTTATTTAGAAAAAGGGGAAAAAATAGTCTTTGTAAAGTGAGCAGGCTTTGTGTAAGAGAGTGAGCTTGGAGTTGGGATGCAGTAGGTAGTTATTTGCGTTCCTGTGATTCTTTTGCGTGTCTCTAAATGTTTTACAAACATCAAGGATTCGGGGTCCTCACGTAGTTTGAAGTAGGTGGTACTTGCTCTCACTTGGCAGGTGAGGCAGCCTGGACAGGCTGCAGATCAGCACCATTTACAGAGGGGATTGGCAGTTTTGTCTGTACTGGAAAGTATTTAAATGGGTGTTTGTAGTGTCCTAGCTGGCCGAATTTCTGTTGATCGCCCGGTTATGTCGTGTGACAGTTGAAAGACAAGGTGAGTTCAAGGGCTGTGCCTACAGCTGATGAGGAATAATGACTGAAATGGGCAAACTCAATTCTCTTGGGTGACAGAGTGGCTTATTCCTTCTGGGCCCATGAATTTTGCCTGCTTTGCTGCACGGTGACCTAATTTCAGCAGGATGGGGGAGTGTAGGCTGCCCTTTTCAATAGTTATGGGCTCTGGGGAAGTTACAGGCTGAAACTTTCCAGGTGGAGGATGCAGAATCCAGGTCTCCCTCTTCCTGCAGAGCAAAGAGTATGGTCACAGACTAACTTTTTCACCTACCTCTGTTTTACCTTGTAAAAAGTCCAATAAAGTGCAGGTAGTCCAAAAATACCACCTGGCAGAAGCGTTCAGATGTCTGAGTTGCTGCAAAGTGTGGGCATGAAGAGAAAATGTCAGTCAAGGGCAATCTGAGGTGAGCAGGTCCAGGGCCTGAGAGAACTGGTGGATGAAGTGGCCAAGCCACTCTCCATCAGATTTGAGAAAATATGGCAGTCTGGTGAAGTTCCCCCTTGACTGGGAAAGGGTGAAAAATAACCCCCATTTTTAGGAAGAGAAAAAGGAAGATCCGGGGGAACTACAAACCAGTCAGTGTCACCTCTGTGTCCATCAAGATAATAGAGCAGATCCTCCAGGAAACTATGCTAAGGCACATGAAAAATAAGAAGGTGATTGTGACAGTCAACAGGGCAAATCATGCCTGACAAATTTAGTGGCCTTCTACAGTGGGGTTACAGCATTGGTGGATAAGGGAAGAGCAACTGAGGTCATCTACTTGGGCTTGTGCACAGCATTTGACACTGGCCTGCACGACATCCTTGTCTCTACATTGGAGACATGGATTTGACAGTTGGACCACTCGGGGAGTAAGGAATTTGCTGGCTGGTCACACTCAAAGAGTAGTAACCAGTGGCTTGATGTCCAATTGGAGACCAGTGCTGAGTGGTGTTCCTCAGGGGCTGATACTGGACCGGTGCTGTTTAACATCTTTGTTGGTGACACAGACAGTGGGATCAAGTGCACCCTTGGCAAGTTTGCTGATGACACCAAGCTGTGTGGTGAGGTCGGCATGCTGGAGGGAAGGGATGCCATCCAGAGGGACCATGACACGCTTGAGAGGTGGGCCTGTGCAGACCTTTTGAATCAACGAGGCCAAGTGCAAGGTCCTGCACATGGGCAGTGCAATCCCATGCACAACTGGAGGCTGAGCAGAGAATGGATTGAGAGCAGCCTCAAGGAGAAAAACATGGGGGTGTTGGTGGATGGAAAGTTCAACATGAGCTAGCAATGTGTGCTTGTATCCCAGAAAAGCAACTGTATCCTGGGCTGCCTCAAAAGGAGTGTGACAAGCAGCTCCATGGAGGCGATTCTGCCCACTGCTCTGGCAAGACCTCACCTGGAGTATGGCATCCAGCTCTGGGGTACCCGATACAATAAAGACATGTTGGAGCCAGTCCAGAGGAGGGCCAGGAAGATGATCAGAACTCTGGAGCACCTCCACTATGAAGACAGGCTGAGACAGTTGGGCTTCTTCAGCCTGGAGAAGAGAGGGCTCCAGGGAGACCTTATTGCAGCCTTCCAGTACCTGAAAGGACCTACAGGAAAGCTGGAGAGGGGCTGTTTACTAGAGCATGGAGTGATAGGAAAAGGGGTAATGGCCTTTGGACTGGAGGAGGGTGGGTTTAGATTAGATACCAGGAAGAAATTCTTCCTGCAAGAGTGGTGAGGCACTGTGACTGCCCCCTCCCGGGCAGTGTTGGAGGCCAGGTTGGATGGGGCTTTGGGCAGCCTGGTCTAGTGGAGGGTGTCCCTACCCATGGCAGGGGGTTGGAACTAGATGGTCTTTGAGGTTCCTTACAACCCAAATAATTCTGTGACTGAGAATTAATTCTGCAGCCTCCCTCTGTATTCACAATATCAGTGACCACCCTGGGTCAGATCAAAGCCCCATTTAGCATAAATGTATGTCATTTTTCCCTGGACCACTCTTTGCAAGGGACATGTTTCTCCCCAGTGAGCTCAAAGGAAGTCTCATGAGAGAAGACTCTTTTTTTTTTTTAAATCTACTCCATGAAAATACTGAAGGCCCTGCTTTTCCAGGCTATGGGAATTCTGTGGCTCAGAATTAAATGCAAGGGGTCAATGTAGTTTGAAACTATACCATTCTGTTTCTTGAGACTATATTTCACTTTATACCCAACCTATCCAACTGTGAGCTGCTGATAAAAAGAGATGGTTACATCCAGTCCCGTGTCCTACCACACCTAGCTCCTTTTTTTAAAAATCTCTGTTGAAGTACTAATGTAGCTGTGCAACTCAGTTGAGCTGAGCCAAAGGAAAAGCAAGAATTGCATTAAATGCAAAATTAAATAATTAAATTATTAAATTGGGTAGCAAAATCTAGCTACAATGGGGCTCAAGAAATGAGAATCTCAAAAGATCCTCCTTATGTCCTGAGTTTGGAGACTCAAGCATCACCTGTTCCTATTTTATTGCAATCCTCTCTATTTTTATTTTTGAGATGTCTCATGTAGTTCTTCCAGTGTGCACAAGTTCCTTTAACACTTCATTTTTGGTTTTGCCTTCCTCCCATCTATTCACATGGCTGTTTCCTTGTTGGCTCTTCTGGCTTAACTAAACATAGGGTTAAAACTAGCTGAACAGCTGGGTGGGCACCAAACTGGGTGGGGAAGTAGACACTTGTGAAGAAAGACCCACCCTGTGGGAAAACCTAGATAGGCTGGAGGAGTGGGCTACCAAGAATCTTATGAAGCTCAACAAGTGTAAAGCCTTGCACCTGGGAAGACGTAACCCAGGAGTGCAGCACAGTTCTTGGTGGATGACAAACTCAATTTGAGAGAACAGTGTGAGCTGCAGTGCCAAAGCAAGCCCATGGGATGCTGGGCATCACCAGTAGAGATAATGAAGTCATTATCCCACTCTACTCAGTGCTTGTCAGGCTATGCCTGGGATACTGTGTTCAGTTTTGGTCCCCACTTTACAACAGAGATGGGGACAGGCTGGAGCAGGTTCAGAGAAGGGCCATGAAGATGATCAGAGGACTGGGAAGGCTCCCACATCAGGAAAGGCTGAGAGAACTGGGCTTGTTCAGCCTTGAGAAAAGAAGGCTTAGGGGTGACCTCATCACCATGTTCCAGTACTGAAAGGGTGGCTACAAAGATGATGGAGACTTGCCTTCATACAAGGAGTCACATGGAAAAGATGAGGGTAATGGGCACAGGTTCCTCCTGGGGAGATTCTGATTGAACACAGGAAAACAATTTTTCACAATGAGAATGATCAGCCATTGGAATCATCTCCCCAGGGAAGTGGTGGATTCCCCAATATTGGAAACTTTCAAAATTCAGCTGGAAGAGGTGCTGGGCTGTCTTGTCTAGACCATGCTTTTGCTGGGAAAGGTTGGGCCATAGATGATCCTTGAGGCCCTTTCCAACCTGGTATTCTTTGATTCTGTGATCCTGTGGCACCCTTACAAATGTGTGAGCTTGGCTTAAATTGATTAGGAAAGTGTCAAACAAAACTGAAATTAACCTTTAACTATTGTGTTACAGAGTCTTTAGCTTTTTAAAAAATATAAAAAAAAAAAAGTCAAGGACATTTGCTTACTGCAGAGGGGACTGTGCCCCTCACTAGGATTTGTCAATCTTTCAAGAAGGACATTTCTTCTCTGTTTTGGAGCAAAGTCTGGAGGCAGCTCTAATGCCCATGGTACTTAGCCTGGTATTTAGTATGCAGAGGCAAGAGCCCAGGGCTGGCCCCTGCGGTGGAGGGGCACTGACCATCAAGTCAGCTCAGAGGACTTAGTCCTAACCTGCTGCCACTGGCTCTGCCCTCAAAGTGAAACCGTGAAAACCAGAGAAGTTAAACCAGATGAGGTTCATTACGTAGGCCATTTTGTCTTCTTATTTGTCTCTCTCTGCGCAGCGCTGAGAGCACGAGGCGGCCCTGACTGTCACTAGTATCCCATGGCACCACCTGACCTGTCAGATCTTAAACCCATGCATCTTGTCTTAACTTGATGTAAGTTATGTTCTGGAAGGAAAGTCTGGTTGGACAGCTGGTCACTGAGCTAACCTAGACCCTCCTTCCCTCTGAAGTGGTGGCAAACCCCTCTTCCCAGTCACAGGTTTCAGTGGCAAAGCCTCTCTGTGATGCCTTTCACAAGCAGAGGGAGACCTGTCGCAACATCTTGTGTCTCCTTTGGCCCGTTACAACCACCTGATGTGAACAGGTGGGTGTTTACCTGCCATTTTCACTGTCATTTTTGGTGTGGTAGAACTTGCTGAGCAGGTCACCTGGCCCCTGGCCTGAAGAGCACCAGTAGCAGAAATGGTGGAAAGAAAAAGCAGTTAAAGACTAGTAACTGAAGACTCTAATAAAGTATATCTTTTTGTTCACTGAATTGTGCCATCCTTAGAGACCCCCACTACTCTTTTAGCAGTTCCTGGGCGGTGGTCTCATTGGATTGAGTTAACTCCTGGAGCTTGCTTCTTACAGAAGCCCCAGCAGAGACTCGCTAGGAGCACTCTGAGGTAGTCAGCTATACCCCCCCCCTTCATCTCAGTTTCATCTGCCCCTTGGTTATCGGTCTGGTTACACAAAGAAGCACAGGCACACTGGGTAGTGCTGCAGGAAGGGCATGGTGTTTGGCATATACTCTCCAGATTTTCAGGCAGTTGGGGGTCCTTCATACACCTATCAATTCATGCTGTAGTTTGTGTTGCTGCACCAACCCGTGCTCCCCTAAGCTTTATAATAACCAGTCTGTGGGTGTAGTGAAGGCAAAATTCAGTCAGAGTCTGTGACTCATCCCATCACTAGGATTTTGAACAGAAGAGCAATTGCTCACTGCCCACTCCTCCCCCGGCTCCCTATTAACTCAGGTCACTGTTCCCACAGGCTTGCTCTCTCCAGGTCTCCCCACCTACTCTTTATTTTTCTGGCAGGTGGTTCCTCTTTCATTTTGGTCTCTTTTTTTTTTTTCCTTCCTTTCTCCTTGGCCTTGTGTATGTAGCTTTCTCTCGGCTCAGGCATCAGCTGCTCTTCCCAAGCTGTTACACTTCAACTGCATCATCAATACAAAAGACAGGGTGGCGTTCAGATGCAGAATATTCCTGATGTAAAAGCCTAGCAGGGACAAGACCCATGTTCCTATTAGTCCAGGACATTCTCAGCACTGGAAAGATTATTTCAGTCAAAAAACCCAAACACAACCAGAACTGGGGGGTTTGCTTGCAAGTCTGTTTGACAAGCATACCCCTCTCTCAACTTGTATCTCCTCATGTGAAGACTGGCACCTTGTTTTTCAGGAGGTGGGTTGTATTTGAAACCCATTAAAAAAAAAATAGCTGTTGTGGATTTAGAGATGTTAGAACATATCATTGAAAGCCTGCTGTGAGGTACCCATCCCACAGCTGAAATTCGAGAGGAAATCTTGTCTGTTTTCTGATGTGTTTCTGAAGGCTGTGGGCATGCTGTGCCACGCAGGATTAGATTCCTGCAAGGTCTTATGCACAACAAAGAAGAAATTATTAATGGGGAAAAAAACCCATCTTCTTATCCTCTTTGTCCGTGAGCTGTATGGGGTTGTGAACAACGCCCCAAAAGTCAGATAGTCCTAAAGCTTGGAAAGACTAATCATTGAGGGGTAAAAAGCAAGCAGATGATCCATAGAAAACAGCATGGAAGCTTGGTGGGATGTAGCAGCTGTGGTGCAACACCCAAGTGTGTGTTTGACTGCTCAAGGGGCCAGCAGGGATGTCCTGCTCCCCATGGGCAGCTGTAACCTTGCAGGGTCACTCACTGCTGCACAACATGGCGCTGCTCAGTGCCATGCTCCTGACTGAAAGATGGCTTGATGCAGTGTAGACATGCCCTCTGCCATGAGGCCTTACAAGTTTTTAGCTCTTGCTTGCTCTCAGCTTCATTTGGCTTAAATGAGAGGGGATCCATGGTGTGCAGTTCTGTGGAAGGCTTGGGCTAGCAGCCCATCAGGTGCACTGCTGCCACCTCACCCGCATGTCCTGTAGGCCAAACACCTTTTAAGCCTTGTAAAACCTAATTTATTTACTTCTGTTTGACATTCTGTTTGGGCTTTGAGCACTCCACAGTGAAGCTGTGCTTCTGACTGAAGGGGTTCGGGTACTATCTTACATGTTGTCAGGAGAGGAACTTACTGAGTGTCAGTCTGGTGACACCTGTGAAGGTAACACAGTGGTGATAAGGAAAGCTTAGTTGTAATTGAGAAGCTAACTGACATGCTGGGACCTACTCTGTTGGTTCAAAGTGAGTGAAAAATGAAACCCAGTGTGTTGGGGGCTACAATCATAGACTCACAGAGTGGTTTGGGTTGTAAGGGACCTCAAAGACCATCTAGTTCCAACCCCCTGCCATGGGCAGGGACATCCTCCTCTAGACCAGGTTGCCCAAAGCCCCATCCAACCTGGCCTTCAACAGTGCCAGGGAGGGGGCAGCCACAGCTTCTCTGGGCAGCCTGTGTACCAGGGCCTCACCACCCTCACAAGAGAAGAATTTCTTCCTGGTATCTAATCTAAACCCACCCTCCTTCAGCCCAAGGCCATTCCCCCTTGTCCTGTTACCCCATGTCCTTGTAAACAGTCCTTCTCCAACTTTCTTGTCAGCCCCTCAGGTACTGAAAGGCTGCTCTAAGTTCTCCCCAGAGCCTTCTCTTCTCCAGGCTGAAGAGACCAGACTAAGGCCCAGTGGCTGTTGTGAAACAGTCCCCCCAGCCAAGTAAAAAACTCTACAGAAGCAAACTTTTTCAGCTAGATGTAACATGTAAAAGTCAAGAGGCATATAATGGTGGATTTTTTCCTATGATCACTTTCTAGATTAGGCCATTACTTTGAAATTAATATGTGCTTGTTTGCTGTGGGTAGGACCTGAGTCTCTGGGCTTGATTCAGTTGCCCAAACAGAGGTGCCCTAGAGTGCTCTTGATGGCTTTCCAGTGACGTATCGGAGGAGTGTGTCATATCAGCTGGCACAATGCAGTGGTCCAGGATGTCCCAGGGTGCTCCAAATGGTCCTGCTGACTTCTCTATGGCAACAGAGTGAAGCCCTTCTCGGGTGGCAGCATTAGCTCTTGTACTAACTGGAGACTCTGACGTCAACTGCTTTGAGTAAAAAGGTGGTTAATGCATTTGCCACAGTGATGACCTGGCTGAGGGGAAAGCTGGGGTCTAGGCCAAACACAGAAGAAATTGTCTTCTACAGCAGAAAAATGCCCTCATGGAGACCAAAAAAGAGGACAGACTTATTCAGTGTGCGCTTTATAGTTCACCACTGGTAATGTTAACAGCTGGTGTAAACGCATTAATTTGAAATAGATGTGACCCGTGTAAGTGGGCTCATCTTTTGTTATCTGTGACAAGATAGTGTGATAGACATTGATGTGTCATTTTAGGCACAGCTATGTGATGACAGTGAATTCAGTCGATTTAAAAATGAAAAGATAGGCAACCTTTTGCAAATCTAAGCCCAATAGTAAGCATAAGTACCTCTTCATTAAGGTTTTAGAGCTAGAAATTATCCAGAATATGGTCTATGCATTTGAAAAATCATGAAAGTTAAAACAATAAACTGCATTCCCCTGAAAGATAATTCTCCATTACTTCATTTGCAGAATGAATGAATGTCAAGTGTCATCAAATATTCATGTAGTTAGTTTCTGATACAGGATGGGAAGAAGTATTTGTTTTTCAAGGAGTATCTTAATGGTGCTTTTCCTAAGGTAGTCAATAGTTATGAGTGTCATGAAGATGCTGGCTACTCCCCAAGCGTGTCTTGCCTTACCTGTGTGCTTCATTGCACTGGTCCTACAATATATGTCAGTGTTATTAAAAACAGAGGCATGGGCTTTGCATGTGCAGGGATGGAGGTATGTGGATATCACTATGGAGATACTGCACCTCGGAGCATCTGTAAATCACGGTGTTGATATGAAGGGGATTTTGTGCTTCATGTTGAACACGCTCTCATGCCATTGAAGTTCCAGCCTGTGACAGTCCTTGGTATAAATCAATACAAATATTAATTTGCTGCAAAGCTCTTGCTGCTTCAGTGAGAGCAGCATTACCTGTTTAGTATGCACAAACCGGTTTGTGTTCGAAGTGCAGGAAAAGTCTGTTGTTCTCTTTCTCTAATTGAACCTTCTGGCTATAATTTGGTTTAGTCTGGATTCTCGAAGAAATGAGGCTTGTGCAATCAGGCTGCCTCTCTTTCCCACCTCCCTGTCTTGGTTTTGGCTAGAATAGAGTTAATTTTCATAAGGAGCAAGGACAGGTGAGCTGAGCTGGCCAAGGGTGTTTTCCATACCTTGTGAGGTCATGCTCCCCATAAAAGGGGGCTGCTCCAGGAGGGGTGGCTCTGGGATGGCCTGGGTGTCTGGCTGGTTGTTGAGTCAGTAAGTTGCCTTGTGCAGTCACCATTGTGTATGTCCTGCTTTAAGACCTGTTGCTGTTATCTTCCCCTCCTGTGCTGTCCCAGTTGCCTTTGGCCATTCTCCTCCTCATCCCACTGGGGTGGGAGGGAGCGGGCAGCTGCCTGGTGCTGCAGGCAGGGACTGAACCATGACACTCCCCCCCCTAACTTGCAAACCCACCATCTGGTTTCATCCAGATTTGACCGTGAGCTCACAGTCTCAGGGATAATACAAGTTCCTATAGGTTTTGTGAAAACAGGCAGCTAAATAGTAGGGTGGAGAAAAAAACGAGACACCTGTAAGCCCCTCTCAAAGGAAAGAAGAGGTCCTCAGCGCAGTGGAGATCCATACAACTCAGTGAACCATGAGGAGGTCTGCTTTTGGAATTTGCAATCAAGGATGTAAAGCTCTCACCTCCCTTTGAGCCGGTGTCTGCAGCACTACCTGTGCAATGGCAGCAGTGCCCTGGGGCTGAGCAGCAGCTGTGGCAGAGCCCCTTGCAGTCGTTCCCTCCTACCTTCAGCCAGAGCCTGCTTGCCAAGTGTAGTTTTCATGATATTTTTCCTTTTTCCCCCTTTTCAAATTGCAGATTGATTTTACTGAGTTGTAGGTACTTACCTTTACTAATTCTTAAGGGAGAAGGAAATTTCCATTGGGAATCCAGGTTTAGGTCTTATTTTACATGGATGTGGAAGGCAATCAAAGGATCACAGATGACAGGTGGGGGAGGTCAGCAATGACACCTCTCACTGAAGCTGGCTTGGTGTGGAAAGCACCACAGAAATTGCAAAAGGCAGCAAGAGAGAGAGCAAGAGGTGTAACTCTGTAGACTATACGGTTAGAGCTCATCCTGACAGAGGGAGTTTGCAGTTACCATGTCTGCGGCTAGGCTTCTCCAGACATTTTTTTTCTTTAGAAAACCACTTAACAAAAAGTACCAACCCTGCAAACTATCCAGGGAGCAGAGGTGACTGCATTTTATGCAAGAACCATATGCCACTTTGTCCTGAGCTCTTAGCATCTGATTTTGTTTTCAGGGCTTTTCCCGTATCCCCGTGCAGTAGTGGCCTGGTCTTTGGTATTACTCAGGGCTGGCCCAAGAGATGTTTGCGCTGTCTTTCTGCCCCCAGACTCAACATTTTCACAATGTAATTGAGTCCTTCACTGTTCCACACATAGGTGACCTTTTGAACAAAGACTACTATTAAAAAAAATATCCCCAAACAGATGTAGCCAGCTTTCCCTAAAGCACCAACAATAATATAAGCAAGTTTTCCTTTATCAGATATTCCAGCGTGCCAGATGTTACAATACATGTAATGTGTTTAATGAGCAAGAGAGTTTCTTATTAGGTAATTGAATAAGGCTGTTCTTCCTAATTAGTTATTTGCCTTTCAGTCCTGGCTGTTGCAAAAAGATCCGCTGTGATCTCTGTCAATTGTCTCTCGGTGTGCTTTGATTTGCTATAAAGCAGCTGTGCATCTCAGCCATGAGCAGGAGAGTCAGAGGTGTGAAAGCAGCCAACCAGTTTCTTATGTGTAACGAGAAAGGTTATCACTGGCTAATTAAGTAGCACGTGGAGGTCAAATAATCCCTAGCGTATCTGTATACATGGCCAGACTCTACCTAGTGGGCTTGTTTGTTGATATGGATGTGAAAATATCAAATGGAAAAGTAGCACAATAAGTTAACAAATGTGCAGCTTCTTCAGATGCCACAGAGAAGTGATGGCAAATTGATTTTTTTGTTTCTCTTCAAGAGAAGTTAATTAACAGGTACACCACATAGGTCCCATTGATCCCAGCGTGCTTGTGATCTTAGGGTGCTTCATTGCTTGAAACAAGGTATGAGTAGAGCAGCCCAGGGGAAGAGGGTGGCACTGCTGAAGCATCACAGCTCAGCTGCAGACACTGCTGCCCTCCATTGCTGCTGATGCCAGGAGGAACCAGAGGGGAGAGGACAGAGCTGTTTGGAAAACGCTGTGCTGATTTTCTGGTGAAGTTACTAAGAATAAAGCATGGGCATAGAAAGGGGAAAGCTGCAGGTAGAACTGTGTGTTGCATGTAACGTGAAGGAACCTTCTCTGAGAACTCATTTTCTTCTGATACGATGATGAAAAACTTGGAGGTATAGAGTTGAAGTGACAATGTTGTTAGGAGGGCATTCAAACAGTATTGCATATTCCTTGGCTTGGCTGTTTAATTCAGACTCATATGGAATAAACATTTGCTGTGCAACTGTAGGCAAAAAACAAAAAATGTAATCTGAAAGGAGGGCTAAAACTTTCTGATACAGCATCTGCAGGATCATTATTAAAATTCATTAAGGTGGTATTTCTTGACTTCACATTTCCTGTGTGCATTCTGCAGTTTAAACACCTAACCATAATTTATCGATATAAATACAGTAACTTTATTATGCTTTCTCTTCCCCAAAGCACATGGAGGGGACCTGATTAAATTTTATTTAATTACAATTTCTGAAACGTGGTATTATTTTTTTCCATTTTCTTTCTAAGGCTGTGCTTGCCTGACGACACAGCACAGACCTCTCTTAAAACCCTGTGTTAAGTTTACAGTATTTGTAAGTCTTTTCTTAGCTACAGATCTGCTGTGGGTATGGCTTACACCAGTCTTAAAATTAGCAAGTGGTAACTCAGAAGATACCAATCCTTGTATGTGCATTTAAGCACACCTCTGCTTGCAAAATATGTGTTGCCTGTTTTGAGCTGAAATAGTAACTCTTCAGAGTACAAGTCACAGTGACCCCTCACTTCATAGCAGACCTCTACAGGGTAACAAATGGATAACCTTGGATGCTGGAAGATGTTTACTGAAATGGTGGCTTTTGACATGATGTGCTCCATTATTTGAAGCAAATTGTTAAACATCTTTGTGCCTTTCTTTTCCCCTTTGTGAATGGGCTGTAATTCTGTTGGATGTAACTCTTGTTAGTTTGGAGGGGTTTTTTTTTTATTATTCTCTCTTTTCTTTTAGAAGTAGGAGATATTAATAAGCTGTTCAAGGTTAGTAGGGAGAGACAATACTTCTATTAGCATTATTTCCCTGCTAACATAGCTGGATAAAACCCAGAAGCTTCTATGTTCACAAGCCTTTCTTTGGGTCATATTTATAGATAATTATAGAGTGTCTTGGAAATATAGAGTGTGCCTGTCAATACTTGTCAAAAAAAAAATCGTGCTTTTAAGATAATCTGGGAGAGGTTGCATCTATAACATAACATTATTCACCTAGGAGTCCATGAATGCGTAGATCACATATAGATGTATAGGCACAAAATACTTAGCATGTGCTGTGCACTAGAGTTGGTGGATCCAGAACACCCTGGACGTAGAGTCACTCCTGCAGTGCAATGGCAATTTGCCTGTGGGTTCCCAACACTCCAAAACCTGGTAGATTCGGGTGAAGCAGTGGAACTAAGAGCAGCAGAGGTTTGCTTTTGTAATTTGAAGAGATTTATACCCAGAATTATTGAGGGTAGCTGTTTTGTCTACCTCTAGCAGCTTGGGGATTGAAGCGTAAATTGCAATCTGATGCTCAGGGGAAAAGCAAGTCATTAATGTCGGTCCCTTGGACATAGTCCCTAAAGTCAGGTCTCTCCCTTTTGAGGTGTTAGCCCAGGTGTTTAAATTTGGGCTCCCCAAAAGTGGAGGGAAGTTGTGTGGGAAGCCCTTTGAGCAGAGTATGTCTCCTAGCCACCTCGCAGTCATAGTCACATCCCGGTGCTACACTGAGGGCTTTGCCTGGATCATTTAACCCTCCAAATGCCCCCTGCCCACTAACAAACACCCTCCCCAAACTATTACAGTGAAAGGAAAAAACGTGCACTGAGATGTACAGGCTGAGTCTTGGGTAGAGAAGCGAGGGCTTTGCAGAGAGTGGGTTACATGTGCTGGATTGCACTGAAAGAGCCTAAGGTCTGCTTCCATGGGGAGTGCAGCTTCACTTCCAGGTTTTTCAAAAAACAAGGCATGCCAGAGATCCTCAAAACCTATCAAACACACAGTATTTTTATTTTCAGGCTAGGCTATCTGCTGAAACTATATACAGTCTTCTCTGTTAACTTCTCAGTGGGAAAACGTTCTCATTTATTGAGGTTTTCTCTAGTCATCAAAACTGAATACACTTGAAAGGTATATGGTACTATCTGAACACACTCTTAATTTTCACCTGTATCCCAGCTGTTTGGTGTTAAATTGGAGCGTCAAAACTCCAGTGAGGTTGACTGTTTTTTTATTTTTAATAGATATTATATATATATACACGTGATATCTAATATGTATATTTGTGATGTTTTATACATATGTAAGTATATATACCTTTTTTGCCTCCCCTGCTGCTCAGCAAAGGTTTTCTCTTAAGCACCCCACTGCAGTTTTAATGCTCAGTGCTTTGCTGAGGCCGGCCGGATCTGAGCTCCCTCTCGTGCTTTGCTAATTGATGTTCTATCAAGCAAGAACTTCTTGAAATCCTGATACCATTCTGGTACATTAGCAGATACCTATTTTATTCATAACAGCTTAGAAAGACAGCTTTGAGGGAGTTGTGGAAGTCAGAGGCTTCCAGTGCTGTTTTTCATCATGAGCAGCCATGTCACTTCCGTGTGAAACTTATTTACCAGTCTCCCTACTAAAAGTGGGTCAGGTTTTTCTAAGGGTTGGTTTTGGGGTTTTTTCTGCTTCTATCAGAAGACTTTCCTATGGCTTTGCCTCTTTTGTGCATTCGAATTCCCATCATGGATTTATTCACTGCCAGTTTACCTCTGTTCACCGGAATGCCACAGGTATTCTGCAGCTCAGGCAATGACATTTCCCCTTCCCACCATCTCTCCCCTACCGCCCCAGCTTCTCCTGGGACTTTCAATAAAAATAGGGATACCCTTCCTCAGCTTTTGTTATACTTGGCCAAAAAAATCCCACCATGCTCTATTTCCCTGTTTGTAAGAGAGGCTTTCCTTTCCTTGAGTCACCTTGGCAGCACTCGCCCATGTCTGCTCCAGGCCAAATCCATCTTATTTGGTCATTGGTGACCAGAAGCACATGCAGCATTGAAAGCAGAAGCCTTGCCACAGGAGCTTTCTGCCTTTCCTAGACAGTCCTTGTTTGATATATACATGGAGCTATGATTGCCTTGTCCATGGGTTGTCACACCGGTGTCTCCACCATCAGTCAGCAGTTGATTCATGGACATGGAACATCCGTGATTCTCTTCTCTGGTGCAGCCAGCTAGCCAGCTCCATCCCCAGGTTACAGTCAACTTATCTTCCTATATCTGTCTGAACTGATGCACAGGGTTCAAGCTGCTGGCTAGAAATACTTTGTTCTTTCATATGGTTCTCTTTTCTGGATTTCAAGGTCATCTTCTGTCATACCCCAATTTTTCTCTCTTCCCATTGCCAAGTGAGCTTGAGTAGTCGTCACATTTAACTAGCTTAGCTGAAGCTTCTGAAAAGCACCAATCTGTTGTCCTGGAGATATGAAGTTTAACAGTGCAATCAGAATGGTTGGTTTCTGCATCTGTGGCTTTATAGCCCCTCCAGCCTATGCCCCCATGGATGACTTCTCCTGGAACTGATCCCATGTCCAACTAAGCCAGTTGTAAACCTCCAGTTGATTTCATGGGGCGCTTCTCTGTCCCCACGTTTTCCATAACACAGCCTGTTTTGCCTGTTTCCGGTATGGTGCCTTAATGGTTGTTCCCCTACCTGGGGAATTAAGTGGCTTTCCTTCTGTCTCTGGTATGTACTTTTTGAAGTTGTGTTTATAAATCCATTAATTTAAATACTTTGGGAGTCTCAGCTGTGATATCCCGACATGAAATCCTACCTGTAGATCTCTGTGAGGACCCTTTTTGCAAGAAAAAAGCCATTGACACTCACGGTCAAGGGTTCTTTAAAAATTATCTGGTCAGTGATGTGCATCTGTATGTGCTTACACTGTTTCTGTGAGAGGCAAGTGAGATTTGGGGTTTTTTTCTTGCTCCTGCAGGCTTTAAAAAAAAAAAAAAAGGAGGAAATCTGTAAGATTTATCTTCCCTTCAGTTCCCTTTTTTATTTTGAAAGGAATGTTTCATGCTTTTGCAAAGGGTGTGTGTGTTGGACTCCTTGTTTTCTTTTGCTTTTTTTCCCTCCTTCTGTCAAAATTCCATCTCTGTTTTCCATCAAGGATATGTGAAAAATATTTTCGATATATATCATTAAATGGTTTCCTTGTTCTTATACTACTCCCTAGGCATCTGCTGCCGACTGCTTTTAGAAACAGGATACTGGGCTGGATGGCCCTTAGTCTAACAGTACAGCTGGTTTTATTTTCTTAAATGCTGAATCATTTGTCAGAAAAAAGTGATTTTTATTTATTTACTTGTATGCAGCTGCAGTGACTCTTGAGAAGCAAAGTCTGTGGTTTGCTCTTGAGAATATGAAGACAAATTCAGAGGTGTACAACAGCTCATCTAAGTAATTACAGAAGTGTTCCTAATTGTAACCTTCTGCCGAGCGCTGAAGCACAAAGTGTGTGTTGCAATAAAATGTGCAGCTTGTGCAAAGTCTGGATGCTGGAAGAGGAGAAGAGCGGTGACCCCAGCGTCAGGCAAAAGAGGGGAGCTGCCCCAGCCTGCACTCCTGAGGGGAGGAAAGGGATGTCAGAAGGGAACAAAATCTACCCGAGACTTGGTAGCTGTTGTTGACACTGCTCAGGAAGGGGAATAGAAGGGAACTGGGAAGTTTTCCAAATTCCATAATAATTTATCAGAACTGTAGATGGTCAGTGTTTCATTAGATAGTTTAGCAGAACTTTAAGGGCCTATGACTAGAACATTTCACACATTCTTTCTGAAACTTGTATGTTTTAACATTAGTTTTAATCATTAATTTTTTTTTTCATTTTAATATGTAGAATAATAAAAAGTTACCATGGGTTTGTTTTTTTTTTTTTTTTTAAGAAGCAAACATAGAAATGTGACCTCTGTTGCATTACAATGTTATTTTTTGGTTGGGTTTTTTTTTTAATTCCTAATTCATATACCACTGAAGCCAGTGACAGGTTTGTGGTAACCTGCAAGGCATCCAGATGTAGCTGAGAGTTATAGAAACACTGGTTTTAATGACAGGGGACTAAGAAGATAGTCTTGCAGTGGTAGCCTCAGAGTGAGGTCTTTCAAGCTTCCAGGGCATTAATCTTGCCTGTTTACATGTCCATATGTGAAGGTGAAAGCTTTCCTGTTCACTGGGGATTAGGATTTGTATACACAGAATTTTCCACCGAGTTCTATATTTGTTCATCGAAGTTAGACTTTTACTTTACTTTTACTCTACTTTTACCCATTTAGTCATCAGAACCGGTTTTACAATTATGTGCACTATCATCTGACTGAATTATTTTCCCCAAGGTTAATGTTTTCTGTGTACTGAGGGCTTTTTTTTTTATCTTGCCTCCTTGTACCTGTATGTCCTTTTTTATATTTGTAAAAGGAGAAGCTAGAAATTTTGAAAACCTTGACTCTTATTTTTATGTTATAAACTGTCGGAACGTTTACAGATACTGTTGGCTTTGTTGACTTGTTGCTCAGGAGTTAGTTAAAGTTGGCCGAATATCTGTCCTAAATAGTTCCTGGCTGTGGTACTTGGAACAGCAGTTTTCACTTCTCCGGTGATGGTGAGCTAGCCAACAGGCAATATATTTTTATCTGACTCTGCTGTCCTTGAAGTGCTTTCATTTTAAGGAATGCCAACATGGATTTTTGTTTCACATTTAAGAGGAAGAAAAGTTTAAACTTCTGGAATATTAATTTGGTTTTTTCTAACTACAGGGCAGCTAAAAAGATACAGGAATATTAGTGTTAGCCCAAATCTATTCATGAATGCAAGCAAAAGTTCAGCCTGGAGAAGAGAAGGCTCCTGGGTGACCTAATTGCAGTGTACCAGTACTTAAAGGGGTCCTACAGGAAAGTGGGAGAGGGACTGCTCATCGGGCAGTGTAGTGACAGGACAAGGGGAAACGGCTTAAAGCTGAAAGAGGGCAGGTTTAGGTTAGATGTTAGGAAGAAATTCTTTACTATGAGGGTGGATGGGGCTTTGGGCAGCCTGGTCTAGTGGAGGGTGTCCCTGCCCATGTCAGGGAGGTTGGAACTAGATGATCTTTGAGGTCCCTTCCAACCCAAAGCACTCTGTGATTCTGTGATTCTAAAAGACTGCACGCAGTGTGTTTTGTACATGTTACCTTTCCAAACAGAAGATTATGTTTATCTCAAGGCCATTAAATATGTGCTTATGTATAGCTAATTATTTGAACACACAGCCTCAGGCTGGCCCTGAGAAGAGGCAGTGGGACCTGGGGGCGATGAGTATTGTGTGGTGTCCAACAGCTGAGGGACTCCACTAGCCTCTCTAGGCAGCTCGCTGCTTGGATCCGTGTGCCATGGTGTGGGCTTGGGCCATGTGTAGGTGCAGAAAAATGTCACAAAATGACTCCCTGATTCCCAGACTATGGAATGCTCAATAACCCACAGTCCCCTACAGCATTAGGGGGGTTGTGGGGGAGCAGTAGTTGGAGTGTTGAAGAGCAGTTGTAGCTATTGGGTTTCCACCATAGCAGGATTGTTATCGTCCTCTTTGCTGCAGGGATCTGAAAAATACTTCACGTAGGGTCTTGTGTGTGTGTGTGTTTTAATGACAAGCATAAAAGCTAGATTTAAAGCTTTAGAATCATGTTTTAGAGGTCATCATAGGTGATCAGGTTTTTGTGTGTCTGCAAGAAGTACATGATAAATTGGCAGACAGCTGTTTGATACATAATTTGTTGCCTGGTACTCAGATAGCTTTAACATCTTCCAATTCTGAACGGCTGTATCTGAAATTGCTCAGAGACTTTTAGCTCCTTGCGAATTCTAGCACTCCATGAGTAGTTAACAACTCTATGTAAGGCTTTGTATTTCCAAAGAGCCAAATTTAATTACGTGATTGGCCTTTATGTTGGGGTTTTTGTTAAATGATGAGAAAAGTTTGTATCAGACTTGCTGGTGTTTTTCGCACTGTTTCCCTGTAGTCTCCAAACTGGTAATTCCACTTGTTAAACTGGGTTGGCTTTTGCAATCTCCTTTGTTGTGGGATTCTCCTTTGCTTCCCCCAGTACATTCCAGAAATTGTTCGCTTGTGGGCAACTCTGTTTATAAGCTTGTTTAATTTCTGTTTGATGTTTGAAAAAGGCTTTTCATAGCTCTTACCTTTTCTTTGGTTTTGCTATGATATGCTAATCAAATGTTCCTTAACTAGTTAAAACTGCACACTTTATTTGTTGAATACAGCCAGCCAAGGGACTCCTTCAGGCGTGCATCCCCATTCTTTGCTGTCTCTGCATTTCATTGTTCTCAGGATTCTAGCATGGGAAAACTAATAAAGCGTGGTCTACAGTGTGGTGGGTGGCTGTACATATGATGAACCTTCTATTGAGGCCCTGATACCTTTAAAATGCACCGTGTTTCTTCTTCTCAAAGCATGCTTGACATTTAAAGCTAATTTGGCATTCTCTATTCACTGAAATTCTGAGATGAGGACTATCATTGCCACGAAGAACTCGGATAAATACTTGCTGATGAAACACAGGGCTTTCAGTGTGGGATGGTAAAGTAAAATAAATAAAAAGCCCAGGGACATCTACTGTGGGAGACAATTTTCTTTAAAAATGTTAACAGCACTGCTGCAGTCTTATTGTCAATTTAAAATTCATTAAAAGACGTTTTCCCCATTGGCAGTTTCTTCCTTTCTGCTGAAGTCACTTGCCAAGGAAGGTTGAGATTATTTACTATATTCCACATGATTTGCTGTAGGAAGGCAAGATGCTTCTAATAGTATGCTTTTACAGTATCTAAAAATCTATGAAAACAAACAGCATTAAATAATTGTAAAGCTAATAACAATGTGCATTCACGTTGAACTCCCCTCCAAAGCAATCTCTCCATCAGAGGCCACATCTTCAGAGGTAACCTCCCTTTATGTGGTTGCTCTGCCTATATGTAATCCACATATCCTGGAGCATGTGGCTTGTCTAGAGATGGGGGCAGATGAGAGCACCTCTTGGCATCTTTTATCCATGTGCTTGTGATCTATCTGACAGTGCCTGGGGCCAGAGCTTTGCTCTTGTGTGAAGATGCTCCAAATGGCTAATAGGTCTTCCAGAGGGACCCTAATGAGTTTTATGTTTCCATACTGTGTTTGTGGATACTTGCCCCTACAGAGCAGTTTATGTGTCCCCAAGACTGTCCTGAAGATGTGAAAACATCTCTGAAAGTAGACCTTTTCTTTTTGCTTTTGTTGTTTTATTTATTTACTGAGTAGTATAGCATAGGGATTCAACAGCCCGAAGAGTGATACTTTGTGAATGAGTGAGTGCAGGGAAGTCAATAATGACTGGTATCAGGTGCTGTATCTTTTGGACATGGTTTTACATTACAGTTGACAATGAAAGTCTGACTCTAGTCTTTGTCTTGCTAACATGGCAAAATCACTCCTAGTGCTACATATGCCAAACTTCATGCAGTTGCTGCTGTTAGAGAGAGTCCTCTTTGCCGTTCTGGAAACCCGTGATGAATATTGCTGGGTACTACAGACTGGTTGAAGTGGTTTAAGTGTTTTTAATATGTTAGTGTTAAGTCAGTAGAATCATCTAAACTCCCTTCTGCCCTCTCTCCATCCAGACACTGAATCCCCAATGATTAAACAAGGGAGTTGGCTAAACCCTGTCTAGATGCTGGTTAGTGATCTCATATTTTGACTATTTCTCCTGATGAATGGTGCTCATCCATCACACTTTTTCTTCGCTGGAAAGCAGCAGGATGGGAAAAAACACTGATTTGCCCATGGAAATACTTCTTTTTCCAGAATGTCTGCAATTATAATGGCTTTTTGAAAAAATGTGAATCAAGATTGTTTCAACTATGATTAACATTTCATACCATACTACATTTTAACTTGAATGTCCTTCAGATTGAATTTCATGTGTGGCGGCAATTTTAATCGCTTCATGATGTGCCTATCATACAAATAAAAATAGAAACTAGAAACAAGTGCTTCATGGGGCCTGGCTGTGAAAGAATCACTTTTTTGAAAAATACTGCAAGATTATTATGCAGTTTTTTTCTTCCATGAAACTTCAGCTTCACAGAATCACAGAATTACAAGGTTGGAAAAGACCTTTAAGATCATCAAGTCCAACCGTTCCTGTCCTATGCTAAACTATATCCCTAAGTACCTCATCTACCCGTCTGCTAAACACATCCAGGGATGGTGACTCAACCCCCTCCCTGGGCAGCCTGTTCCAGGCCCTGACAACTCTTTCAGTGAAGAACTTTTTCCTAACACCTAACCTGGACCTGGTTTGGATTGTGGAGTTTTAGTTTAATACATTCTTCAGCCTCCTGATGTTTATAACAAATATTAAACCCAAAGTCCTGCAGTGTAGCTGGGATAAATGATTCTCCCAGGAATGATGAAGACATGGCTCAGCCACAGCACCAGTCCAGGCGGTGAGCCAGATACCTTCTCAAATTCTGAATGCAGTTTTGAGGACTTGATGGTTGTGGTCTTCTCCTCCTTTCTGCTCCAGAGAGGAAAGTTCTTAGCACTACTGTTCACTCCTGCTTGGGAGTGACAAGAGGTCAAGGCACAAGAGAGGGACAGGGTCTGTCAACCACAGGTGTAATCTTCATCTAGCATTTCTCACTGGGTTGCTGTTGCCACTTTGGTGTAAAGGGCAGTGACGGAAGTCTTGGCTGTGTCCTTGGGCTTCTGACCGCATCCTGCCTCTTCCTCCTTGGCACCCAAACAAAGGAAAGCGTTTGACAAAAAGGTGTTTGATGGGAATCTCTGTCTTGTGACTGCTGCTCAGATAAGGTGCAGGCAGTGAAAACACTTCACCCACAAAGGAAAGACATAAATTATGTGGTCCTTTGGTTCCTATTTGGAGAACAGCATTTCAGACCCTGGGTTAGTTTCTCCTGAGAAACAGATGAGAGTGGTGCCAAACCTGTGAAGGCTTCCAGAGGATAGATGCTAAAAGCAGGCAGTTTGTCACTGTAGAGGGGGAGTCTGCTTGTCTTCTGCAGAAACTTTAAGGGGAAGGAGGAAGGAGTCACAAGGGTGATTCCTTTATCCAAGCAGGTTTTCAGATTTCATAGCAGATCTCGTAATACTTGATGAACTACTTTTTCCTGCTAAGAGGTAGGGTGGGAAAATATCTTCTTCAAAACACAAAGGAAAATAAATCCTAGAAGTCCTTGTTCAAGTCAAATGGTCACAACTTTTTTTCTTTCTGCATAGATCATTTGGGCTGTGCTGTGACACTGGAAAGACACTTGGTATGCTAGTACATGATCCCTTTAGATGCAGTTTGAAATACAATGAAGAGTTTGCCTTGCAATTGTGTTTATATGCTTGTAGGCATTTCACTCTCCAAAATGCTGTTTGGTAACTCCTTCTGCTGTCTATGGAGTGTGTCAGCTGGGACATGTAATGACTACTTGCATTACAGTATTTCTGGACTGATGGTCCAGCAGACTTAATTTTTAACATGTTGCTGAATATTTTATTTACTGTCATTGTATTTAAATACTTTGATTTCTCCAGAAGTGCTTGGAGTGCCTGCGGTCATTAGCCTTTGGCCGGGCGTGTAAATGAGGCACACATGAGTGTTTTGTTACCAACAGCGTGCCATCATTGCCACCTGGATTTAATCTTGCCCACCGCTTTCCAAATAATATCCTCCTTTTCTGTGGTTTGCAAGTCTCTCTCTCTCTCTCTCAATGCAATTACATGGGCTGAAACATCTGAGTGACTGACTCAGAGTGTTCATTCAAAGTTTCGGTGAAACACTTGAACCGTTTTTAAGAAACAGCTGAGTCTCAAATACCTTGTTTTTCCTTAAGTGTTTCTTAAACAGGTTCAGTGCTAAACCTGATTTCTCATTGTTTGCAGCTGAACCTCGAGATGTAGCCTCAGAAGGGTTGCTCTATTGTCGGAATTTTGCCTCATGCTATTCTTGGGAAATTCCACCCAAATTTGGTCCTCTTGTAAGTGTAAATATTCACTGAGCTTGCTCAGACCAAGGACTGAGCACAGATGTCTCGTGTGTTGGTCCATCTCAGAGTAATGCTTGTCTGATCTCACAAGAAGGCCGAGAAACCCATAAATAACTCTAACAGAGCCATTCCTAAAGCGATCCTATAGAGCCAGCCCTATGGATAGGTCCAAAAGGAAGTGAGGATCTTGCGTTCAGACCAGGAGATAGATGAACATGTGTCACAGTGCTGACTGCCAGGCTTAAAAGAAATACGTAAAATAAAAGAAAGCTGCATAAAATAGCAGATGTGGTCATGTAATTGAGATTGGTTTCACCACACCTACTCAGGACACTGATGAAGACAGGTGCCATGGACACTGGAATCCACTAGCAATGTCATTGTGGCATGATAAATGGTAGGGAGCCCAGTGTGTGGGTTCCCCTGGAAGTCACAGATCCATGCCTTGGAAAACCTAGAAGGCAGTATTTTAATTTGAGATTAACCTAGAATTTTTCTTAGTTGGCACTGAAGCTGTCTTAAGGAAGAGAATAATTATCTGCTCCTTCAACAGAGTATTGAGAAGGTATAAGCACTCTCAAGACCACAATCATACATTCTAGTACTTAGATGAATATATTCAAGAAAGGTAATAAGGCATCCTAATGTATCGTATCTTTTCTCATAACCATGATTTTGCTGCCTAATTCTGTAAGATACCATTTGAGATAAATGTAACTGCTTTATACTTCTTGCTTTTTTTTGCTAGATCTTCTAGAAGCTTCCTAATACCAAGTGGAGGGGGACAGAGATCCCTTCAGCAAAAAGAAAAGGGTCTTTTCAGGTTACCAGGATGTCAGGACTTCGTTCTTTCCTCTTGCTTGAATTTCTGGACCTCTTGTCACCTTCTTCCTCACCCCCCCCCCCCTTTTTTTAATTTATTTTTAAGCTGATCCTGTTTGTTGATTCTCTGGTTATTTCATAATGATAACACTTATGTCCTGCTGCTTTGGGGCAGGTGTCTTACTGCCCCTCCTGCTAGGAGAGCTAGTTTCCCCATTCCCTGAAGAGGGAAATCCAAGGCGTATCAGACTGTCGGGAGGGACACAAACTGAAATGTATCTCTGATGTTAAGAAACCGATTCCCAGAAGAGCAGGAACATGGACTGGGTATGGAAGAGGCTAGGGAAGGTGCCTGCTTACCTTTTGCTTTTCAGGTCAGGCACATTTAGTTGGTCTGTAGGTGGACCCATAGTGATATGGTGTCTTTCTGTCTCGTCGTGATAATTTGTTTTTCACTTCTCATGGGGTTATGAATAGTATGGGGAATTTAAGTGTGATTTTATTTTTCCTTGGACCTGCACATATATTTTCAGTTTTAGAGTTTTTCCTTTAAAATAGCTGCTCCAGGTACTTGAAGTCTTCAAAACACTTTTTAGATGTTTAGAGAGGAAGAATCTTCTTTGTGTGTGTTTTCAGCAAGCTCCTAGTGAACTGGTAGCTGGTACCAGACTCCAGCCATCATTGGCTCATCCAGAGAGCGAAGCTGATGATTTATTAATAACGCAGCTGCAGTTCCAGTGCTGCCACTGAGGGTGGGTAAACACTCCTCCTCCTCCTCTGCAGAGGGACACAGCAGTGTACTTTTCACCTCTGCAGTTATGTAAAGTGTCCTCGGCCACTATCTATATTTAACTTGGCCCTTGCTTTTTCCTTTTCTTCGTCAAGCAATTGGCCAAGAAAGTGTAAAATCCCCAAGGGGGAAGGATCTCAGCATGCCAGGAGACATGGCATGTTCTTCAGTACACATATAGGTGTGGGGTGGCCCGGCTGGAGCAAAAGCGTCCCCGCGAGAAGCAGCAGAAGGACTCACTGACAGCAGATCAGGCCACTCCCATAGCAGTTCAGGACAACTGGGCATCCAGCTTGAGAGCCAGGGGGCTGTGACAGGCCAGTGGCCAAGGCAGTTGGTTGTTCCCATTACGTTGGGTCTACCTTTTCTGTAGCGTATCAGAGGGGTCCGTTTGTACATAAGGAACTTGTCAAATCTTGCTGACAGGCCTTTTCCATATGGTGGGACTCCTCCAAATGATGGGCCTTTTCTAAATCGCTTTTGATTCACTGCACCTCTCAAATAAGCATCTTCTCAAGGCTGCCTTGGGCTGGTGGCTTGCTGTAGGGGACTAACATGGCTGATTTTACAGAAGACTCCCATTTTGTTCTGATCCAGGCAGACAGGCTCGTCACTGCCAAGGCATGTCTCCTGTTCCTTTTTGGTGCCATAGTAGTGATTTTATGGCTTTTTCTGAGGCACATTAAAATTCCCTCTGCGTTGTGGAGGGAACTGTTGTTGGCATGCTAGTCTTCACTGGCTGCTCATGGGCATCCCAGTGGCAAAGACTTGTCCTCTCCTCTTGCTCTTTCTTTCATAACTTGGTTACCATGGAGGACATGGTACGGACATTGGAGGGTGTGGTCTGTGGGCTGAGGCATGGTGGCTTGCTTCTACAGACCACCAGATTAGAAATAGGGTGTCTCAGGGCTTGGCTGTAAGTTCTCTGGTTATCTTTGCCTACCTTTTCACTGGAAAGTGGTGTTTCCAAACCAACGGTGTTTAATCTCGGTCTTGTTCGTATGAGCAAGCTTGCCTTAAAGTCAGCGTAGGTCTGATTGAACGCTTGTACAGGTGTTCTACAGGAGGTGAGGAAAGAGGTACTTCAGGGAGTGGCACCATGCCATGCCCATCTTCTTGTTTGGTCTTCTGCGGTTCTTCTGCTATGCTGCTGTTGTCTTTTCTCTTGCCAGCTGACCTCCAGTCAAACGACTTACCTCCTTTTACTGGCATGACTTCTGGAAGGACTAATTGTGTCTGCTCTTGAAATATTGAGAGAAATTGAAGAAAATTGCCCCTTTCTAAGCTCGTATCTTCCATCTCAGTTCAGTTGAATTAAACCTAATGGCGGAGTATGTTGTTTACTAGCAAAAAAATCCATGTCACCAAGTTACCCTGCGGTCCCACCTGCAATTTACACAGCTCTCTTCTGTCTTCTACAAAAACACTCGATCCTTGTGATGACTTGTGATGGCCCAGCCACCGATTAACTGTAATGCTGTCTTGTGAGACTCCCTAAAGGTTTTAGACTTCTTTTTTTTTTTTTGCAATGTAGGAAACTGTAGATACTTTGACTTCTCTGAAGGGACGGAGTTGGAGGGCTTAAATCGCCGCTCTGCTAGAGCAACACATTTTGAGTTGTGTGTCAGGCTACATCTAGTCCTTCCATGGGAAGAGCTGTATGTTAGTTAGAGCCCTGCCCAGGGTGACTTTGCATCCTGTGAGAAGAGTCTCACCACCCACGTAATAAAAATCAGACGTTTGAGGCATTTTAACTAACGAGGCCATGCTTCCCCCAGCTTTCTTTATGTTCATTCCATAGGGGGCTTCCTCTGTACTATGCGTTGGCTGCCTATCACCTGTGTAAGTTGCCTGTATCCATTAGAGTGAAGATTTGTTTCAAGGGTTGCCCACAGTTTGTTGCGATATATTCATCAACGCTGATAACCAAACATGAAGATAAGATTAAAAATAGCTGGTTTAGATTTTAGGTGTCAGTGAGAGGGACAAATGGAAAAAGAAATAGGAGCTACATAACTGAGGAAGACGTAAACTTTATTTCCCTATTACTCTCAAATGATTTTTGTGGCAGTAAACACAGAAAGAATACACATTTGTATTAGTTTAAACTGTTGTTTCTTTGTCTGAATTTTCTTTGTCTTATTTGTTGAAGTTATCTCAAGGATGCTTGTCAAATGACTTAGAATTTCAGAAGCATCTTTTTTTGTGTGTCTGTAATGTCTGCTTGAGTTCTTTCTCTTCTGAGCAATTTAATCTGGAGTACACTCCCCTTGATATTGCAAGGCAAATTATGAAACCATTTTCTATAGCCATCCTTCTCAACATGTGTTTGAAAGAGAATCTTGAGAGACTCAGACCTCTTTGTGCGCTGCAAATGTGCTCTTCAATAGAACATTTTGTCTTTTTCCATTTAAGTAAATATCTCCTATTAAGTCTTTAGTGTTAAGACTGTTACATCATTTGGACATTCCATCTTTTCATAAAACTTCCATTTTTCTTCAATGTTTTTCTGTTTTTGTGTCGGTTACAGGCAGTTCTCTAAATTTATGAAAAAAAAAAGATCATTTTTATTTTACCAGCTTTTAATTTCTTACAAATAATTGAAATCATTAGAAGATCAGCTAATGGGTTTTCTTAAATTGTTGGAAACTGATTTGGGCTGAACTCACCTGACAATTTTTTGCCTTCTCTTCCTTTTCTCCTTTAAAGTAAGAAAGTGCATTTGCCTTCTACTTTATCTTAAAACGGAAGCATGTAGGTGCATATAAATATGTATGCACACTCACTAACTTCAGTGGGTGGACTTGCAAGGTGGCTTTAGAAACACAGAATTAATTTCTCAGTGAAAATTCCAAGTTGTTTTTGTTGGTGGGTTTTGTTTGTTTTTTGGGTTGTGGGGTTTTTTTTACCAGGAAACCAGATCTGAGAGCTGAAATATTTCAAGTGTAGTGTAAGAGATGCTTGTGGGTTTTTGAAATCCATTTTTTCCCTTTAGGTCTTTTTGCTGGTAAAGGTGTATGGCAACAAGTGAAGTTTGAGGCATTTGAAGTCTCTGTCAAAAAGCTTAATATTTCTGTTTCCTTTTGAATGTACCTTTTTTCATGTAGTTCAAATATGGGGACCTCATTGCAGCCTTCCAGTGCCTGAAGGGAGCTTATAAGCAGGAGGGGATTCAACTTTTTAAAAGGATAGACAATGACGGGACAAGGGGGAATGGATTCAAACTAAAGAAAGGAAGGTTTAGATTAGATATTAGGGGGAAGTGTTTTACAGAAAGAGTGGTAAGGTGCTGGAACAGGCTGCCCAGAGAGGTGGTGGATGCCCCATCCCTGGAAGTGTTCAAGGCCAGGTTGGATGGGTCCCTGGGCAACCTTGTGTAGATCCAGGCCTGAGGTTGTTGGCCCTGCCTGTGGCAGGGGGGTTGGAGCTCTATGATCCAACTCATACCATTCTATGATTCTATGTCTCGTTTTTAAGATACGGTATCTTAGTCTTTTTATAAAATTAGATATGATTCTACTTAGGCTAAAGGAATTGTGTTTTCATAAGCATGCATATTTGCAAGTCAACATACTCTAGATGTGAAACTATGCAAAATTTAAGAAACATTTGAAGCTGTTTTGTGTACCTTAAAGAAGAAAAAAAATGGCTAAGTTATATTTTTTTAAAATCTATGATGAGACATTCTTAAGGCTTAGCTAAATCCCCTAAGTCCTTGCACATATGCTTAACTCTACAGCCATGTGTAGTCCTACAGATTGTGTGAGATGGTACATGTTTGCAGCGAGTGCAAAGGGAATACTTTTAATTGAGGTGTGGTATCTGTTTTTTTGACTCTCTGAGGGAAGTTAGGAAGCAGACATGCATTGGAAATTTGAACTCCAGCATTGTGATGCTAGATGGAAAAGGCTTTTTAACTTGGTCCAAACTGAAGTCTAGTGGTTTTCCTCGAGTGTTGGAAGTGCTGTTGGTACGTAAGCTCTCATGTACTAAAATATATCGGTGAATGCATAAATGTTGTAGAACTAAGAGGAATCATCCCTCTCTGCATATAAATGTACAGTCAATGTTTTCTTTAGATCTTTTTTGCCCCCTTTTTTGATATTCTTGCATTTGAAAAGTAACATCGATGTTTTGGGGCAGTGGAGTTAGTGTGGCTGTCTGTGGACAGGAGCAGAAGCTTAAGTATCTCAAAATACCCTGGCCTCCTATTGACTGGGTCTATTTTTAGCCCCAAGGAGCCTGGGATTATTGGAATCGAGAAGTTCCCGATTTATGCACTAGCAAAATTGTTAAATTGGTTGGGTGAGGCCACACATGTTCCCAACCAGAATTTGCTGGGGAGGAATCCCAAAGGAGAAGAAACGGCTTCTGCTCCCCTCAGAATCTCTGGAGAAGAGTATTTACAGCTTAGGTACCTCCGCAGCTGCTGACGCTGCTGTCCCTGCGGCTATTCTTGCTGCGTGCTGCCACCGCCCCAGACAGCGGCCCGTGCTGGCTCCCACTCTGCCAAGGTTTGAACAGTATGTGATATCTTCAGGTATCTGGTATCAGTACCAAGCAGGTGATGTCTAGCCAGCTAGCACGCCCTCACTTGCAAGTGCTTTAGTTTACCAAAACATGATCTGATCTTGCACAAGGGTGTGCAGGTTTGCTGAAGCTGCGTGATACAGAAAGTTGTGATCGTTATTTTTTTCTTCCCCCAAGTAGGTGAGGTGGTTGTGACATCAGGTGTTTATTACTTTTTTAAAAAATATAGTATATTATCATTGAGTTTTTCCCAGCAGGTGTTTGGATCTCACAGTGTCTAGTTGGAAAGCAGGAAATCTTTTTGCCTGTGTAGAACCAGTTGCTCAGATGCCTTCTGAAACTATTCATGTCTTGGAAGTCATATACTTTTTTTTTTTCTTTTTTCCCCCATAAGACTGCATATTTAATCCTAAGAGATCATATAGTTTCATCTACATTTGTTAATTTTAGCTTGTTTTCTTAAGGAAACAGAATTTGCATAATTACACTATCGTACTTTTGCCAGCATCATCCTCACACCCTAATAACTTTTGAACACCACGGCCAATTTGACACGAAGTTGCTAGAAGCAGACATCTCAAAGATGTATCACGAAGTCCTTGCTGGTTATGCAAAAAAACAGTGTCTGGGTAGAAGAGAGACCTAAATTATTACCCCATTAAGGAAAATGCTAGAGTGGGCACTGAGCCGTTCCCAAGCATGGTGTGCCAATCACTTGCACATTTTGGCTGGCCCTTCAGGAGATGCATGGCTCGAACAAGTTATATTTATCGTGTGAGTTGTTTCCTGGTGTCTATAGTTAGGAGAGATGGGAGTGTGTTGGTTGGGGTGTGGGGGTGGGGAGGGAAGAAGGAGGGAGGTGGGGTAGAGGCAGAGGCTGGGAGCTTAAGGAGAACAGAAGTGGGTGGAGGGAGCCAGAAGCATCCTGGGGAGAGAGGTTAGGAACAAGGGACAGACATCTGCAAAGAAGCAGGCCTCCCTGTTTCTGCTTCTCATCGGATAACCTCTCTTTTAAAGGAGATGCGGTATCCTGTGTCAGAGGGTAGGCTGCACCATGAGGTATGGGAAACATGCTCTGTTATTTCCCTCTAACAGTATCAGTAAATTGCCTCAGTTGGCTTTGGATTTGCACGCTCAGCCTCAAGCCTGACTTTCCCCTTTTCTGCTATTTAAGTAAAATAGAAACAAGTAGATTGGCTTGACGATGGGTAACAATGCTGCTTTGATAGGATGGCAGGTAACTGTGGCTGCTGCCTTCCCAAACTGTGAGGTAAACTGTAGAGGGAGTTTCCATTTAGCTGGAATGGTTTAAAAAACCTGGCGTGTACCCCTCGGGGTTCAAACGTGAGACAGGCACACTGACAGAACACAACGTGAGGACGTTGCATGGTGATGCTCTTCCTGAAAGAGCAGCTTTCAAGGACAAGGAGGTTGTCCAAGGGTGCCACCCAGCTTCTTGCAGCTGTGCGTAGTGGAAGGACACGAGGCAGCCAGTGTAAGCTGAAACTAGACAGGTTCAGACTGAATATAAGGAAAATTATCTTCATCGTGAGGACAGCCAAGCAGTAGATCAGATTGCTCAGAGGCTGAGCGAGCTCCATCCATGGTGGTTTCCTAGACTTAGCTGGAACAAGCTGGTCTGACCCCAGGGCTGACCCTGCTCTAAACAGGTTGGGCTGGGGACCTACCAAAGTCTCTTCCAACCTGCATTAGCCTCTCCTTTTGCAAAAAAACCAAGAAAAAACCCAAACAAAAAAAAAACCCCAAACCTAAAACAACCCACACCACATTATGCTGCAGAAAAGTGTCTTACAGCAGTTTTGGATTGACAGCATAGATTAAAGCTGTTAACATTTAGTAGTGGGGCTTTTATGATAAGCATTCCTAGGATATTTATTGATCCCCAGCTTAAAAGCAGAGTTAAGTACCTGAACAAAATGGTTGGAGATGCATTAGCTGGTTCTCAGCTTTAGAGAGAAAAGAAACACTGGTTTGCCTTTCTTCTTCTTTAAATTTCAAACATCTTATTTTTATGAAAGATAAAGGTAATTTTAGTAAGTAAAAACAAACTCATTCTTATGCATAAGCAATTCCCAGCCCGGGCCTGATTAATTATGGTTATTGTTGTTACTATTGGAGCAATAGTGAAACAGTGAAGAAAGCTGCAGATTTATTAAATATTCAAGACAGAGATGTGGCCGTACAACTTGTAGACAGGAAATGGGTTCTTAGTATTTTAATACACACAGTTACAGGGTGTTACTTCTGCACTCTCCTTGTTCTGCTTATTTTAAAATTATAAGTCTTAGCACCAGCCTTTGGGCTGTCTTGTGGCGTTGATTTTACAAGCTGCTGATTGTTCTTCATAGGGAAAGCCTGTTGTTTTGGGGTGGGGCTTTTTTTTCAAGTCCGTGGTGTGACGTGGCTCATTAAGGGATGTGGGTTTGATACTAAACCAGTCGGCTCACCACTGTCCCTGCAGAAGAGGAGCCTCTGAATGCTGCACCTGGGTGGTGGGCACTGGTGTCCTTTAAGTTCCTAGCTCCTTGGTACGCCCTTCCCTCTCCCATTCCTCTCTTCACTGGAGTGAAGCCTCTGACACACCCCTGATGCTAGCCACAGCATGCTCTGGATAATTAGCAGTAGAAAAATTGTTTTTCTGCTAAAACTTTCCATTACCAGTCTGAAATGTGGCCCTACTCATTAAAGGGGGCTAGTTGCAAAGGACAAAGGCAGAGAAATGAAAGGTCAGAAGTAGGTACCATCCTTGCTGGATGGGGGGGAGTGACAGAGGGCTGGGAACTTAATCTGTTCATCGTTACTATCCATTGCAGATAAGGAGACAGCTCATTGAAAGCGGGGCTTTTTGGGTGAACTCACATGGGAAGTGCACAACTGCCTTCAATGTGCTTGTTGATAACCTTCGCTTCACGGGTGGCAGGAGTTTCTAGGGACAGAGTTTCAGACCAATCTGTCTGCACCCTCAGTTTCAGGACTCTGACTCATATGTGAGAGCAGATTAAAAGGTGTATAAAGCAATTATTTTCCCTGCTGCCTGCCTCGTTCTGCTGACGGAGCTTGTGCTGCCTTGCACCAGGAGGACTGAATGTTAATGGAGCAGCTCCTGAACTGCTGTGGATTTAAGAGCTATGATGAAGCAAGCCTTGCTCCAGAGGCTTGATACAGATGCATTCTAAAGTTCCTACTAAACCACTCAATTTTGTCTCTGTTATCAGGTGGCCTGCTAGCATCCAAAGTTGGCTCTTACTGTAGATGCTGACCCAAGATGTGGCATACTTCTGCATGTTGAATACAATTGTCTGTTCTCTTGTATGTGCTGTTGCCTCAGTTGGACTTTGTAGTTGGCTTTTTAGTAAACAAAAAAAATCCATGATCCTATTTGCCTGAGGTGATACCACCAGCTTAAATTTTTGTTCCTGCATTGGTCAGTAGCTGGAAATCCACCTGGTTCTTCTCTGAAACTATTCTCATCAGGAGTTCACAAGGACATGGAGCATTTGTTGGAAAACGAAGGAAAAGTTGCTCCTAGGTGTTTTCCCCCAACCATTACAGCTCCAACAAGTGAAAGCTGGCCTCAGAATTTATTTAATTTTAGTAGCTAGGGCTGCATTAATCTGCTCACTATTTTCAGTGCTCATTCCACTGCGGTTTATTTTGGGTCATTTCATTTCAACAAGGCTTGATCTGTTTACAGTGCTTTCTATAGTAGTGGGACAGGGCCACACAACTCTTTTATAGTAGGTTCATTGCTAACCAGGAGCTCAAAAAAACCAGTAAATGAGGCACAGACACGAACAAGTTTAGAAAGGACAGTACATTTTTGTATGATTGGATTATTTTGGAAAGTTTTCTGAAATAACCAGTCTTTTGTGCACTGTGGATTGCTTTGCAGAGCTTGAAGTGATGGCATATAGCAGCCGTGTGCTTTCAGATGTAAGAGTGGAGGGCTGGCTGAAGGCACTCTTCATGCTTAAGGCACTTCAGAAGCCACTGTGGTCAGGAGTTACTCTCAACCCTTATTTGAGGAGCACTTTTGTTTCCGTAGGCAGGTATTTCCATCAGGTAGAGTCATTTGATTTGATTTTGCTGGGTTAATTTTCAGATTTGCTGTGTGAACCCTTCCATATACAAAACAGACTAAGGTTAAATAGGTTGCAATTAAAAAGGTCTCATCAGCCATCACAATAGCATTATGTATGCTCATTGCCTGCGCTGACCGTGCTCCGAATTAATGCTACAAAGGCCCTGTTGCCCAAGAATGAAAGAACAAGCCTCTGTGTCTGTCAGATCATGACTGTTGCTATTACTGCTCATGCCTGCTGACAAAGTAACGCTGCTTTTGTGTATTTCATCCAACTGGTTAGAATTAGTGACTTGCCAAACAGAAGTCAGAAGGCACAATGCCCTGAAAATGGCCGCATCTGTACTAGCAGGTTAAAACAGCCCTGTTCCTGAGCACTGGGACTGTTTTTCCTTAAATTTTTAGCTTTCTTGAGCTCTCCTGACCTCTGCCATTAGCATATTACCAAGCAGCAGCCAGGTGTAGTTCAGGAAAGGGCTCTTCTCAGTTGTTTAATAGTGTGCTTGCATTGCTGTTGTGCTTGGTGCAGGAGAGTCTTCCTGGACATGTTTAACTGACTCCTGTGTAGGTAGTTATTACATCCCTAGAGCAAATTAGAGGCAGAATCAGCAGTGTTTCGGTGTCTTGAGTAAAAGGTGTAACATTAATACTGATGTTCAGGGACCATTCAAAGGGTATGGAAGGTTTTGTAGGAGCACGCACATGTGCATGTGCCGAGTCAGCACACGTGTGTACTGTGAGATGTTCTTGCATAGGGTTCTTAGCATTTTCTTGGCTTTAGGAGGATATTCCTGCTTGGCTAAAAGTTGTATAAGCTCTATTCTTATGAATGAAGAGCTTAGGAAGCACTTTACATAAACGTCTCAATTTGGAAACTTATCTTCTAGAAGTTTAGTGTGTCAGATGCAGTTTGACTAATGCTCTAGGTCCACTGGTCACAGCTCTTACTATTTTGTGACAGTTCATGAGCCGTGTCATCGAGGAGCTTCTGATCTCAGCAGGTCCTGCCCTGCAGCTGTACATCCTGCTGGTACACCCTGTGATTTCCCTTTCTGGGGGAAAAATGTATCAGAGCATTGTCTTATGCTGCCCCACATACTCTTTGGTCAACAGGCACTGGTTGTAGAGGTGTGCTCTATGTCCATCTTCTCCGACACAAACCACCTCAGAGGTGACTGCCCACCTGTATTTTTATTGTCTCATAAGCATCCAATAATTCCTTGTTTTCAGGTTGATCAGGAGCTCTCCTTTTGCCATGTACCTTCAGATTTGGCTCCATGCACTGCTTCTGAATTCAGCCTGCAAAAGTACCAGCTTGACTTTTGTTCTTTTATACTGGAATGGAAACAGTTCAAAGTTGTGCTGATGTAATGAAAACAGGGGCCCAGAAGGCAGTGAACTGGAATAAGAGTGAACGTATCAGGGAACACAAGCAGAGAGCAGCCACTTCAGATCCTTACTGCCATGAACACACAATTAATTTTTAATATAATGTGCTTAAAAGCTGCATACCTCTTAAAGGAGGTTTAAATTTGTTATGCATAATGTAATTTATAAAAACATATGGTAATACCAGGTAGTCCAGCCAAGAAACCATGAGAGGCAGTTAAAGCAGTCTGGATAATACTCAGAATGTTAACTGTATAGCAGTGATCTGTACTTGACAATGAAAATGGCATCACCTATTTTCCAAGGCTTTCTCTTTTTTCGTGGCTAATAACCTTAATGATCAATCAGAGGTAGCGGGCTGAGGCAGAGCTCAAGGCTATCAGCTTGTCCCAGCATGCTACATAGTTCCCAGGAAACACCCTGTATTTCATTAGTTCTTGCTTAGTTCATGGTGTAATATTTTGCTTGAAGGCATTAAGCCATCATCAAAGGCAGTAGACCAATTAGCGTGACTTCTTTTTCCAGGGTCGTTGTACAAGGGAGAACTGCAAGTACCTTCATCCACCAACACATTTAAAAACCCAACTGGAAATCAATGGCAGAAACAACTTAATCCAACAAAAAACTGCAGCAGCAATGCTTGCCCAGCAAATGCAGTTCATGTTTCCAGGGACACCACTACAGCCAGTGGTAAGTATATTTCTCTGATGGTGTTATTGGTAAGTAAAGTTGAAGACCGTTGACCTGAAAAAGTTCTCTAAGCTAGTGTCAATAAAAACAGTCCCTGTCTGTTGACTTAAGGAATTGCCAGGATAGTAGAATGTGTTAATTTATATTTGCATTTGAAGATACAATGTAGGGTTCCTGTAGATTTGATAGGGGATTTTAATCCCAGGCTCATTTGGCTTTTTTTAGAAAAATGTGTGTTTTTGGTTTTTTTTTTTTAACCTTCATTCAGTTCATGTCAGGTTTAGTCCAAATTTGCAAGATTTTTACCTATAATCCTTCTGGAGGTGAACATTTGTGTAATAATAATTGCTAATAAGCTGTCTGAGTAGGAATGCAAAGTTTCCCTCTCAGGAGTCTACAGGTTTGAGTGGCTTTAAGTAGGATTTAATCCCAGTACCAAAGGAACAAAGGTTAATGTCATTCTGGGTAGCATTTTCTTCCTCTCTTGAAGTCAGAAGTGTCCCAGAATAAGACAGAGAACCACTGGAGCATGCACTTTAGAAACTCAGCGTTTTATCTTAAGGTAATGTGTATGGTGCCCAGGACACTTCAAATGCAGAAGGTAATGTAAAACTAGAGTCTGGCAGGCATGAGTGGCGTCTTTGGATATACGAGGAAATTATTGATTGCTCTGGGTTGCCTTTGCAGTTTTGCTCCTCGTTGTACCAGACTTCCAGAGCATGGTTAGACAAGTAATCTGACTTAAAACCTTTCACACATGGCTGCTAATGATGTTTTCTCAATTTGAATACCTGGTGTAAGGCGCTGGAGTGGGATATTTCTCTAACGTGAGGCACCTGGAGTGTTGCCACCAGCTTCTGCGTTGGGCTTCCAAGGGCCATTTATAGTTTAGCAAAAGACATGGACACTTCTAATTATTATTCGCTTGGCTTATTTCAGACGTCTACATTCAGATTAGGTGATTTGTTTTTTTAAGTGCCTTTGCCTTTCCATGAGCTATCACAGGAGCCAAGTTTAAGCATCTCAGAGGAATACTTCTGCATTTGGTCACAGGAAGCTCACCCCAGATGCCCTTTTTCAAATGTATTTTGACAATTGAAACATCTGCTTTAAGGTGGGAGGCATGAACAAAAGTTGGGTGTCAGGAGTCCCTGAATTTCTGGTGAATGTTCATCAAAATGTATCTGCGTATATTGGCGTAACATGTTTTCATGCCTCCTGCTTTTTAGTGCTTGAGTTTTCACTGGAAAAAGTTTTGATGAAGGAATAGATTCCACCTCTTAGTATTATGAGAAAAACTGAAGTGGCAAAATTATACTTTCTTCTACTCACCCATTTCATCATTTGAACTTTACAATTCCATTGACGTAATGCCTTCTGTACTGATTACTGCGATAAAAGTGCCGGGCTTTATTTCCCTGTCTCGTATAAATTGCCAGATTAGGGTGACTCAGCCCTGACCAAATGGATAAAAAGTGAAAGAAAATTCCATAGAAGTCACTTGACACGTGGCTTTATTCTAAAAATTATATCTGATACAAAGATGTTATTTATATTTTATATAACACATTTCGTCCTCAGCATAGTCAAACTGTTGTTTCATATAAATGTTCATTATTATGCTCTGAAGAATTTAGCTCGCAGTTGACATATCAACTGGGCTGTTTGGTATCAAGCAGTTTTGATCAAAACAGACCATTTTTCACTATTTAATTCTCTAGGGCAGGTAGATGCCTTTTCCATACAGTTGGGCATCCTGGCTAGTCTGCTGCTCAAAGCATCTTCTTGGTACTAACTCACATTCATTTAGGAATTAGTAACTGGTTCCAAAGACCAAAAAAAACCCCCAAATCTGAACTAAACTTTCTAAACCTTCTAGCTGCTGTGCTTTCTCTTGCATATTTTCTACATACCGTATGTGACTGGCTTGCCTTCTCCAACAGAGGCCGTGCAGACCACCTTGATGGGAAAGGCAGCCCCCCTTCATTAAATGTTTTTAAGTCTTTCCTTAACATTCTGCTATTTCGTGCTTCATTTCTAGCTGCTGTCTTAATTTCTAGCTGCTGGGAACTTAATTTCTGACAAAGCCAATCTGAGATGCGTCCTGTTCTTCTACATAGTTCTTCCTCGTTTATAATTATAGCTTCACTCTCTGGGGTAAACATCAGCTCTGCAGAACTAAAACACTTTCTGTGTCTGACCGTGGTCTGACCATGGTGATATTCTGCCTCCACCCCCCGTGGAACTAGTGGTAACAAACCCCCTGTTCTGCCTTGGTAGCATCACACAAGTGCTCTTTCTTCTGGTCATGACTTCACTGACTCTCTGTAGGAAAGCAGGAACCGGATTTTTAGACCCGTATCATTCCTTATAATCAATTTTTTTTCATCAGATGAACTCTAGCTAAGCCTGAATAATCCCTTTCTAAATATTGTGTCCAGCTGAGATTATAATATTTATTCTGCTTGCCACTGGTGACAGCTGAGCACACAAACATTCATAAAGGTGAGGTTTGCTGATGTGTGAGCCATAGTAACATAGAATTGCAGGTGGCAAAATACGGTATGCAAACAGATGGAAGTGACATGCCAAAGCGCTCATGACATATACTCTTATGAGAAATATGGCTTTAATATAGTTAATAACGCTTCTCCTATGAGATCTGGTACTTTGAAAAATAGCCTCTTTTCCCAAGGAAAACAAGTGCTGAGAAAAAGCAATGAAGTCTGTGCGATTTCTACTTTTAGACATGTAAATAAGCCTGCAATGTAAGCTGGACATCCACAGAGATTCAGGTTCAAAGTAGGCCTTCCTTTGCATTGGCAACCTCTTTTCCACTAAGCGAGCTGCAAAGGCAATTCCTGGTATGCCGCCGGAATGCGTTCCGTGATTAAAAGAAGAGAGTATGCCGTGTGTTTTGCCAGCTGTTTGGAGTCTTTTCATTCAGAAAATGAGGCGGCACCAGAAAGAACATGTAAAAGACAACTAGTGAGCTCTTGATTAAAGGGTTGGTTGGGTTGGGGTTTGTTTTTTTTTTTCACCTCGCTCTGTTGTTTTCCTTTTGCAGCCCACATTTCCAGTGGGTCCCACAATAGGAACGAACACGGCTATTAGCTTTGCTCCTTACCTAACGCCAGTAACACCGGGAGTTGGCTTAGTCCCGACTGAGATCCTACCCACACCGCCTGTCATTGTTCCTGGAAGTCCGCCGGTTTCAGTCCCCGGTTCAACTGCTACCCAGAAACTCCTCAGGACCGATAAACTGGAGGTACTGTAGACACTGCCGGGACTAGAAGTGCAATCCCCTGTTAGACTGTGTGAAGGACCCTGGGGGGTAAAGCTTTATTGTTTTAGGTACGATGCTTAAATTTAGTTCAATAAATAGCTCTTCAAACAAAGACCTTTTAACTGGGCAGGATTTCCACGCTCGCAGCCAGTGGCAATTAAACACTGTTGCTTTAATGTAGTACGTTCACTCCAATTGAATACGCAGGCATCATTGGGAGCCTTTGTTTTTCATACATTTAATCTCCTCCAAAATACCTCAAGCACACCTGCCTGTAAAGATGTGCCATGTCGGCACATCTAACAGGCATGTTTTTATTGCTCTATTAATTCTGTCCTGGTTTCTATGCATTGATCCTAGGGGAATTTTATAGCCTTGTGGATTGATATTTGGGGAATAGTGTCGCCCTTCAGCCTTGAGCCACGAATGACAATTTCAGATGTTACCAACCCTGCAGGGGGCTGAAGGTGTGAGCCCCTAGCTACGTGTAGAGCCTCCCTGGTGTTGGTGGATCTCTGCATGGCTGAGCTCAGCAGAAGCTGTGATCCCAGTACACGAGAAGGCCAAGTGGCTCTTGGAGAAATTAATGTCCTTTCTCAAAAGCACTAAGCAACCGGTGTCCAGAGCACGTTTCTTCTTAGGAAAATCAGCATAATCATTCCGACCACTTCTGAAAATTCTTTTTTAGAGGAGGCTCTCCGTTTTGTTTGTAGACTTCATAAAAAATGCATCTGATGCACATCTTCCCCTGGTCGCAGCAAGAGGAACCTCTTTCCCTACCAGTGGAGCTGCAAGAGTGTAAAGTGTAGTCAGGAAGGGACTGAAAGTTCTGTGATTCCCAGCTAGTTTTGCAGGGTCAGTTCCTTCAGTAAGTATCTTTCCCAGGTGTTTTCTAGACAGGAGAAAGGAAAGACATTTGGGAACGCTTCTGTTGCATGTCAAGTTGATTTATCCGCTGTACCACAGGGCAACCTGAGGAGCCAAGCACACGAGGGTAAAACAGAATCACAGAATCACAGAATCGTAGGGGTTGGAAGGGACCTCCAGAGATCATCGGGTCCAACCCCCCTGCCAAAGCAGGCTCCCTAGCTCATATTGCACAGATAGGTGTCCAGACGGATCTTGAATATCTCCAGAGAAGGAGACTCCACCACCCCCCTGGGCAGCCTGTGCCAGGGCTCTGTCACCCTCACTGGGAAAAAGTTCTTCCACATGTTGGTGCGGAACTTCCTGTGCTCCAATTTGCAGCGATTGCCCCTTGTCCTGTCTCCACAGATGACTGAAAAGGGGCTGGCCAATTCCCCCTGCATCCCATACTTAAGATATTTATAAACATTAATTAGGTCCCCCCTCAGTCTTCTTTTCTCCAGGCTGAACAGATGCACTTCCCTCTCTCAGCAGAAGGGTGAAGTGTTGATTAAATTGAACCCGCTTCAAAACTTAGTTCACTAAGTGGGGAAGGGGGACTGCCCTGTCTTCTGGAGGTGCAGGGCTCTCCCTGCCCTTCGGCGCTGCGCCGAGCTTCCCCACCTGCAGCGGGTGTTGTTTCGCACGTAGGTGTGCAGGGAGTTCCAGCGGGGGAACTGTGCGCGTGGAGAGACTGATTGCCGCTTCGCGCATCCGGCGGACAGCACAATGATTGACACAAACGACAACACCGTAACCGTGTGTATGGATTACATAAAAGGTCGTTGCATGAGGGAGAAATGCAAGTATTTTCACCCTCCTGCACATTTGCAGGCCAAAATCAAAGCGGCGCAACACCAAGCCAACCAGGCTGCGGTGGCAGCCCAGGCAGCTGCGGCAGCTGCGACTGTGATGGTAAGTGCTGGCATATATGGCTGCCTTTTTTATTTTGACAGAAGCTCTTTGATGCCTATTTTGCTTCGATTTAATGCTGTTTGCTTATACTTTCTTTTCTCTTTCGCCTCTTTTTGTTTGTTTTTTTGGTAAAAGATAAGAATTTCTACAATTATTACTGTTGCTTGGTGGGAAGAAGCACTTTTTTTCTTTATGCCCTTATTTTAAATGCTGTGTTTCTCTCCAAGACGGTGAAGCAAATGACGCTCTATACCACTTCTGTTCTTTGCCTTGGTTATATGTTAAATTTGCCCCTAGTATTTCCAAGCAGAAACAAAACTGATACGCTCCAGTGTCCCCTGAAAAACAGGGGCATATGCACTGGTTTTGCTCTTTGGTGACAGATACACATGTGGAAATTTGGAAGAAAAGGAAGAAAAGCAGAGAGCTTTTGCCTCAGAGATTGGTAGTAGGAAAGAAACCTGTATTAGGATTCAACTCACCCCACTTTAGATGTCAGGCAGATAGGTAACTGAGCCTAGCCTAGCCACCTTGGTCTCACTTCATAGGTAGTGAAGAAGAAAAAACCACGTTCTTCTGATCTACCACTGAGAAAGAACTGCCCTCTGTAGATACACGTCTGTCTCTGTTAACTATAAAGTGTTGCCTGTACCTTTTTGAACTTGCCTTGGGTGAACCTCACACCCAGACACTTCTCTTTCCTCTCCCACTGTCATGAGCAAGTTACGGGAATCTCTCTCTGATACAAATTTTCCTCTAGAAAAACAGGGTTTCAAAGCAGTGAATTACAGTGGGAATCATTAAGGAAAAGCACGGTAACTGTAGTCAGAATGAAAGAGATTGAGGGAGGGCTTTCTATTTTCAGATATTTTAAGCTCTCACTGAAAACTGTTCCAACAAGTCAGGCCGTCCCCTTGCCAGTATTGGGTATCTCTTACGGCTGCTACCAGGAAAGCTGATAAATTCAAATAGAGTGGTATTGATAAAGTTAAATAAATCAAGCATTGCAGGATATGACTTGGGAGGCAAAATTGCTGGCAGCAAATCAAAGAATCGTTGTCCTCATTGCTGGCAGTGGACGAATAATTAAGCAGATGTGGTTTGTGGACTTGTGGGCAGTGCATACAATAGTTAGAGACAATACAGTTATTCTTTGGGTAAGAAGCCTAGCAGAAACACAATACAGTACAGTATATAACTAACCCAAGCTATTGTATTTAGCAAATAAGCAAAGACCAGACTTTTTGAGGGACAAAGGGTAAGTTATGTAAGAAAGTAAACCTCCATACAGAAAATTTCTGAAGTTTTCATAATCTTTCTCCTATAGTGTCCCCAGTCTCTTCTTACAAACTGGGTGATTTTTAGTTAGACTTTCCTGTGCTTGCAGAAATTGAATACCATCTGGAAATTAAAGCAAAGGAGATTGGGGTTTTTCTATCCTAATTAGCTTCTGTTGTGCAATATTTATAGTTCATTTAGAAAATGTAGTATTTCTAAGTGATATACTGAAGAAGAAAGGAGGGAGATGAGTGGATTAATTTTTTTGTGCTTCTGTAATGGATGGATATGCATCCAGTGATGTTAATTGGAACTGTAGATTTAGTTGGAATTGTGATTTAGTTGGACTTGTATTAGCCTCAAAGCAAGAGGAAGCATATTTGGAAACAGAGAATGGAAATGTTAGCATTATAATGTCACAGGAGAATGTGTCAGGGACCTGTAATTCAGGGTAACTTTTGGCAGAAAAATAAGTGCAGAATACTTTAATGGCAGATCTACACTAACAAACAAAAAAGATCCTTTATGGTACAACTATTTTTTGCTTAATATAGGTGTGAAACAATCAGAGTGAATAAAAAAATCACCAGAATGGCAATAACAACAACAAAGTGGCAGAAATGACATATGCTTGCAAAGCCACACAAGGGCAACCAAGAATACTTGGTCAGATCTGGAGACCAAATTTAAGGCAGAAATACAAATGCTTACCTGTAGCATTCACTTGCAGGTTGCTCCCAGCTTGAAATTGTGTCCAGGAGGTTTTCCTCCCTGGCTGGCAAGCTGGCTGCATCACGTTGGTCCAGAGGGTGTTCGTATAGGTGAGCGTTGTGGGAAGGGTTAGAGCACTGTAGGCAAAGCTTGTAAAACCACTGAAGGTCAAGGAATTCTGCAGCCTGAGACCTTGCAGAAATGATGTGTCATTAGGAATTTTTACTCAAGTATCCTAAGTGACCCCATCATTTGAAGTAAAAGGGAGGGGGAAAGGCACTGTGCAGGAGGCTGTAGATCATGTTCAGTTTAAATGTGAAGTGCATTAGAAGGCAGTGTCATCTATCATTGTACTCAAGGAGCTCCAATCATTCATGTGGTGCATCAGAGAGTATAAAAAGTCACTGGAGAATGTACAGTGTAACTTAAAATGTGAATTCATGGTTGGTGTTGGAAAGGACTTCTGGATATCATCTAGTCCAACCTCCCTACTCAAGCAGAGGGAGCTAAAGCCCATTATCCAGAACACACCAAATTGGCTTATGAGAGTTTCCAAGGATGGATACTCCACAACTTTTCTTGTCAGCCTGCTCCGTGGTTAAATAATGCTTACAGTAAAAACAAAAACTTGCAATTTAATGGAACTTATTGTATTTACTTCTGTTCCCATTGCCTCTTGTCCTGTCACAGGGCACTGCTGAGAAGAGTGAGGTTCCATCTTTACTCCTCCATCAGGTGTTAATGTACACTGATGAGATCCCCCTGCATCTTCCCCAGGCTGAACAGTCACAGCTCTCTCAGCCTTTCTTCATATGAGAAGTGCTCCAGTCCCTTCATCATCTTTGGGGCCCTTTATGGGACTTTTTTTCTATTATGTCCATGTCTGTCTTGTACTGGGACCTCCAGACCCAGACATAGTGCTCCATATGCAGCCTCACCAGTACTGAGTAGAGGAGAAGGATCCCCTGAAGGACTGACCTGCTGGTGGTACTCTTCCCAGTGTACCCCAGGACACTGTTGTCTGCCTTTGCTGTGAGAATGCATTGCTGGCTCATGTTCAACTTGGTGTCCACTAGGACATCGAGGGCCTTTACTTCCGAGCTGCTTTCCAGCTGGGTGGCCAGCAGCGTGTCCTGGTGCCAGGTGCAGGTCTCAGTATTTCCTTTTGTTGAACTTCGTGATGTTCCTCTGTGCCCATTTCTCCAGGCTTTCCAGGTCCCCCTGAGTGGCAGCACATCTATCTTGTGTATCAGCCACTCCAAATTTTACACCACCAGTGACTGGCCTCCAGCTGGGCTTTGTGTTGCTGATCACAACCCTTTGAGCCTGGCAGTTGAGCCAATTTTCAATCCACCTAGTGTTTTCCCATTTAGCCTGCACTGAATAAGTTTGTTTATGAGGATGAAATGAGAGGCAGTCTTGAAAACTTTTCTGAAGTCGAGAGAAACAACATCTATCGCTCTCCCCTCACCCACCAGACTGATCTCATCATAAGAGGCTGTCAGGTTGGTTAAGCACAATTCCCTCTGCAGAAATCTCTGCTGACTGCTCTCCATAATCTTGGCTTTCATGTGGTTTTCAAGAGGTTTGGTGTGATCGCTTTTCTAAGGTCTGAGTTGAGGTTGACCAACATGTCATTCCTCAGACGTTCCTTCTTGCCCTTTTTGAAGATAGGACTGTCATCTCCTTTCATATATTCTTTGGGAAGACCACCCAATCACAGTGACCTTTCAGAGATAATTAAGACTGACCTTGTAGTGACACTAGCCAGCTCCTCAGCACCCATTGGTGCATCCTGTCAGCTCCTAGGGATTTGTACTGTACATCCAGTTTGTTTAAACTTTGCCTACCCTGATCCTCCTTCTCTGAGGGTAAATCTTCCTCACTTTAGTCTTTCCCACTGGCCTGAGAAAGGCTACTCTTACTAGTAAAGACTGAGGTGAAGAAGACGTTCATTACCTCAGCCTTTTCCATGTCCTGTGTCAGTGGGTCACCTGCCCCATTCATCAGCAGGGTGTCAACATTTTCCTTAGTCTTTCTTTGTTGCTGAAATCCTTGGTGAAGCCCTTCTTGTTGTCCTTCACATCCCTTGGCAGATTCAACTCCAGGTGGTCTTTGGCTCTCTAAAGCCATCCCTGCCGTGTCCCTATTCCTCCTGGGGCACCCATCCCTGCTTCCACATCTGTGTGGCTGCCCTGTAATCCAGATTTTATAGCCTACCTATGTGACTTATGGCAAAGTACTATGCCTCAGTATGTTTGGTCATTTGTATTATTATCTTTATTTCCTTTCCATAGCCTTTTCCTCCACAGTCTGTAGCTATTGATTTTTTTGATTGTTAGTTACAAGGGAGATTGAATGTTGAGTGGGAGATTACCTGATGGAACAGAAAGAGGCAAAAGAGGCATTACTATCAGGACAAAATGAAAGAAAAGATGATGGTGGGAGAGAAAAATGAACAGTCAGTCTCAAAGCTTGGAAAGAGGGGGGAGACTACATGGAAACAAGGTTGATGAATAGGTCTAGAAACAGATAAAGGTGAAGCCTTCAGGTTGGGAAAACGGTGAGGCTGAATTTGCTGTGAAAGATGAGGAGAAAGCCAGCAAAAAGCTGCAAAGTAGGGAGGGGAGGTTAAGAAAAGCATGGAGAAGTAGTGGAGAAAGGCAATCATAAACAGAAATAATAAGTTAATGAGTGAGATCAGATAAGGTCTGCATTTGGATAATAAAGGTAATTAACTGAATCATTTTATTCTTGATGGCGTTGATTTGCATCTGTGGACTTCATCCTCACATAGAGCTGAATTCAGTGGTAATGCTTCACCTCCATGTAGGCTTCTACCCATGGTGGATGCAGAGTGGGTCTCAGGCCATGCCCCATGCAGGCCGAGCGATGTCCCCCGTGGGGGTGCCCATGGGGGATACCACCCACCCTCTGCACAGCGCCCTGCTTAGGTGCACGAAGGCTTTCCAGACCCTCACTTTGCACCAGGTGTGTTTTTGGGTTGGCGTCTCAGACTGATGAGCAGATCCTGTAGATCAGGGTATGCAATCCAGCAATGTGCCGAAGGAGACGTGGGGTGGGCATTGGGCATGCAATGTAGGTGCAGCAAAGCCAGGATCAAGGAATGGGAAAGCAAGGGCTATCCTACAAAATATCCTGTTGGCACTAGCTCATCTTCTGACCACAAATTGTTTATTGGCATTTTGTGCCTTATTCTCTTACTTTGTTTTGTTTTCCTGCACTTTTGTTCCCTATTTCCACATACTGTTGTCAAGATGGGTGTAATCTGCATATCCTAAAAAGAGCAAAGTATCAGCCTTGGTTAAAAAAAAAAAAAACAAAAAAGAAAAAAATCTGATTTCTAAGTAAATCTGCCTTTCCTTTATAAAGGTCTTTAAGAATTATTTACGCTATAAAACTCAGAAGTAATCTTTTATTTGGGAAGACTTTTTACAGAATGCCATCAAATCAGCACTAAGTGGGATCTTATTATGGAAGTACGCATACATGTATCTGCCTGTGTAGTATGCCTAAATATTTTCTTTGAAAAATTTAATAATACTGGACTAGTATCGTAACTCGTATGTTAATGTTCACTTATGAACCTAGAGCAGTATTTTTACTCCCTGCTCCTGAAGCTAGTACTGAAGGTTGTAGCAAAATTTAGGAAATGCATTTTAAATTCTGAAAGACTTTTTTCCCCTCTCAATGTAATGTGGTAAGTTACAAGGAAAAAAAAAAATCTACAAAATTCACCCAGCTGTAGGGGAAAAAAAAAAAAAGAATTAATGATAAGTTAGTGTAACGAGACATAGTCCTTATTTTGCTTTGTGAAACAAATTTTTCTCCTTTTTGAAAGGAGAACCTCTCATTTTGAAGTCTGAATCTATTGAATGACACACTTCTCTTAATAAAAAACCCCTCACTTTGCAAGCACTGATGTCAGTAGCATTTGTAAGGTGTTGCATCTTTCACTCGTGCTTTGTATTTGAAATCATAGCCCCCCCCCAAACTGATTTTTTTTTCCTCTCTAAAATGTGACTTCACTAACTTATCAGGAATTCTTGTAGGCATATCCTTAAAAACTTTCTGCATCTCTGTGAAGTGTTTATACGATGCTTAATAGTGTCTGCAAGCTGCTGTTGTACTCAACTTTCCTGAATTTCAAACATCTGTATTTTACTCTCTTATATGCTTTTAACTAAGGTATAGTAGATGCATTTTTGCTTCGGTACTAATTCGAAATGTAATATTCATTTCTTTAGAAGACATTTTTGTTGTTGTGCATGCCTAGTGTTTTGTATGTTGTATATTGCATTCAGAATATTTTTTTCCTTCTCACCTATCCACAAATGCAATGCCGTTCCCATGATGCACCTCTGCTTGCTGTTTACCTGTATGTTAATTCGCTTGAATCCCATTGGCCCACTGCCATCATGTGCTCGCTGCCTGTTATTAAAAGACTCAGTCGACTGCCAAAGCAATGAAGCGACCTCTCGAAGCAACTGTAGACCTGGTACTTTGACCTTTCACCTTTTGCTTTGCATGTAGCTTTTCTTTATTTGGGTTTTTGGTTTATTTTTGATTTCTTTTTGTTCAGTTATTTGTTTATTTTTTTTTTTCTCTCAGAGAAGCAACTAATGAAATTTGTATCGCTTTACTTTTGAACATCAACCGGAAATGATTTCACATACTCGTTAATTTTACCGGAAACTCTCTAGTTATCCATCTCATTCTCATACGTAATAAACGCAGATGATTTAGTTTGGTTCCTAACGTGGTTTCATTTTTTTAAATATCCTCTCATGAAAAGTCAAATTGAGATAAAACTGCTTCTGTAATTGAAAACACTTAACGTAATCCATTAATCTGTGTAATAATAGGAAACGATATTTAAATTAAAGAAAAAGAAAATACTTGGCAATGAAACACAAGTGGTTTTTTCTCCCTGTAATATTTGGAAACCTATTTAAAGGCAATGCCATTTTCGTTGCTTTAAAGGCCTTTCTTTTCAGTAGTTGTGCTGCTACAGTTTTAGGTTAATAGTACCATGCTTTTGCTACCAGTAACAAAATTTCACTCATTTTACATTGCTGTGCTTTGAGTTAATATGCATGGCGAGGCATCTTTAGCCGCTTTAAAAACAAAACAATAAGTTTCTGTATTTCTGTATATGTTACAGACAGCCTCTTAAAAATGATGCCATTTTAACTAACTTTCTTATTCACAGGCCTTTCCTCCCGGTGTTCTTCACCCTTTACCAAAGAGACAAGCACTTGAAAAAAGCAATGGTGCCAGTGCCGTTTTCAATCCCAGTGTCTTGCACTATCAACAGGCTCTTGCCAATGCTCAGTTGCAGCAACACGCGGCGTTTATCCCAACAGGTACGTTGTGCCCACATTGAACCAAATCTGTGGTCCTCAGGCGGCCTCCATGCCCAGGCAGCTGTGCTTAACCCAAGGTTTTGTTAATGCTCCCTGCTGGACACGAGGTGAGGCCTGCGCAGACACCGACAGACATTCATTCCTTCTGCCAAGTACGAGAGTTCAAGCAGAAATCTCAACGTGCCATTAGGCTGCCTTTCACATGCAGAGCCTCGTTCATCGTTACACAGAGTTACCCCCCCCCCCTTTTTTTTTTTCCCTACCTTAAATTTGACTTTGATCAGCCAGTGCTCTCCTAGGAGACGAGAGGGCCGAGTTCCGCTACCAAAAAAATGCTGGGGAAAGCATCACGCTTTAGAGATGCCACGGGAAGCGTGCTGCAGCCGAGGCGCATCCTCCCGCTCCCTCTGGTGCTGTTATTAGCCTGGCCACACGTGAGGGGAGTGAGCGCCGGCCATAACCTTCCAGTCCATACCTGCGTGGATGCAGTGGCAAAAAGGCCTTGCCCCACCGCAGCTACGCTAAAGGGCGTTGAGGCATCAGATGTGGTTTCATGGTTTTGATTTTGGAATGCCAACTGGAACCTTTCCTAGCATTTGCAGCATAATAAGCTGGGGTTATAATTCTTCGTAGGGGGGATCTGAAGACGAGTGAACTTGATTTGTGTTTCAGTGCTCGGAAGTCTGTAAAAATCAGAGCATTCAGGGATGGCTTGAACTGCACCGTGGCTGGTGGCAGGGCTTGTCTTTAACACTGAGAGGAGAGAGAGAGAGAGAGGGAACGCGCTAGGTGCTCACGTAAACAGTAACGACACAACCTTCTAAATTATGTCAGCCACCCCCACTCCAAACATCCCAAAGGTAAACATCCTGTCTACTGAATTCTGCGATTTCCTTTGTAATTAACGAATCACGTATTTTAGTATCAGAGTGTTATCGAGCGTGGACTTCCAGAGTCGTTTAAACACTACGTGTTTGCAAATGCGCTTGACATTTCGGCGACGTTATTTTAGTTTATAGAAATAATGTCGGTTAAACAAGGAATGAAACGCAACACGGGACGATTTCCCAATCTATCAGCATTCCCATATGCTTTTAAAGATAAAAAAACAAACACAGATGGCATTGACTTCATGGAATTTTGCTACAAGGCCTGAGTAACAACCTTGGAGCCTGCCCCTGTATTTATAATAGTAAGTTCTAGCGTGCCGTATTTTTAGCACATTGGTGCACCAGCATATCTGTGGCAGAAAACATACTGAACATTTATGGGAGTGTTTGGAAAAAAATAAATAAATTGTGAGACTGCCTATTTGGATGTGAATGGAAGACTGCCCTGTGCTTACAAACGTACAGAAATTTCCACAGACTTATTTTGTGTCGTAACCCTGAGAATTTGCAGTATGATACACATTATTCCTTCTCTTAAGCACTCCCTTTCAGGGCTTATCGCTGTTATATGCAACTGCCAAGGATTTGAAATTAACTGTGGAAAATACAGTAGTTTAAACCTTTCTCAGGGAAATAGCATTTGGGTATTTTCCAGACTTTTGGAGTGCTCATGCTTCCTCAAGTAGCTCAGTCTTTGTGCTTTTTATTGTCCATCCCTTTTTCCAAGTAAGGTTTGCAATTCTAGTTTTACCTTACACATTTCTGATGATAGGAAGGGCAGATCTGGGAACCAAACCTTAAGGGCTGAGTTGTCGGCAAGACCCAAAACAAGTGCATGGAAGAAAAAGAAGAAACAGAGGGGTAACGTAGCAGAATGAGCCCAGGCCCAGAGTGGAAAACCCCTTTCTTGTGCTGCTGAACCTCCTGTCCTTTGAGAACACCATCAGCACCTAGAAAGGATGATAGAGAGGAGTGGGGTATGGGAGAAGGTTAGGAAAGTGGAACCCCCTCAATACGAGTGGGCGTCATGAGCTCTCTGTTAAAGACGTGACGTCCGATATTCCCACATACTCCTGGGAAGGCTGGATTTGGTGGGTGTAAGGACCGTCATGCCACCCAGGTCTAAGGAGCAACGCATGACAATATCTGTTGGATTTTAAATGATTATGTGATATTTTTTTTAAATAGTGTAATTTTTCAAATGTGTTCCTTGTGTGTGTGTGCGTGTTAAGTTAAAATTTAAGACAAGTTTTGCTGCTGGAATATATATAAAACTTAATCGTTTTATATAACTTCTCTGCTTTCTTAACCACTTGCTCCCCTGATGAAAAGTGTGTGGGGCTTGACTCAGCATGGCTTTACCTCCAAAGTTCTGCACTTTGTTTGTTTTACATCAGTTTGATTGCTTTGTCGCCTTCTCCTTATCGTTTGGTGAATGATCTTGAAAACAACAGATCTTTTCTCTCTTCCCATTGCTGTTTGTTAGTGTTTCTGTAGCCTCTAGAGGAGGAACTCTGTGTGTTCTCTGGGGACTGTTCTTGGGTAAGGTCATTCATAGCGACACTGCTGCTGTGACGGCCGGACAGAAGGCTGCAGCAGTAATTAAGCAGGAGTACCGGCAGCGTTTTGACTTGGTATCAGATATGGGTGTATGTGGGACTAGTCTCCTCACATGCTCACCTTCACCACCTGGCCACCTGCATGGAAACATGCCATTCTGTTTTATATTTGGTCTTCCCAGAAAAGCTAAAGGTGGACTAAGAAGCACCAAAACTAAACCATACGGCGGGTGAGCAGTCCTTCCAGAGCATCTCTGAGGTGTGCTGGGGGCCTTTGGCTGGAAAATTGCACACTCTGAGGTGTTGAGCTTGGGAACCTGTCCCAGTAGTATTTCCTTTGGTCAGAAGCACCTTCCCTCCTCAACCATTTTGTTAAGAATGAGGGCGTTAATATCAAACACAAGTTTGGCAAAGCTGTGGCAGAACAGTGTCAGCAAATTCTGTTCTAACTTCTTTCTCTATTGCACATCAAAAAGTTGGTGAATGTTCATCTGGGCAGCGTGGAGCTGAGTAACGCAATGAGCTCTGAAATTCCCAAATAGCCTGGTAACTTGACCAAAGATATTTCTGTAAACAAACCCCCATTGCCTCAAAAGTACCAAGTGAAAGGATGGAAGTACTAAGCAGAAAGATTTATGAAGTACCCCGTGCGTACACATGCCAAAAGCCATAGAGGATACTCTAGGTGTGAGTTTAGTAAGAACATAATCACCTCCTTTGTCACTGTCCTTGTGTTAAAGCAAAACTATGAATGACCTTACAGTTCCATTTAACTAACTTACTTCTCTGTGGTTATGCTTGAATCTCACTTTGAATGTTAACTCTAAACAGCTAACCTGTTTCTTCCCTTTATCCACTTTTTTCACGTATCATTGCATGACACGCAGGGTCAGTTTTGTGCATGACACCCGCTACCAGTATTGGTAGGTTCCAAATTTCTTTATTGATCTCTTTCTGTACTGTGTATGATGTATATTCACTTGTTTCAGAAATCCTAGGCCAGGTTTAGACGCTGACTAGAATTAAAGGTTCGCTTGTCCTTCTGGTTGATTTTGCAGAGTGCTTAGATTTGTAGACGAAAGCTGCAGTTTAGATGCGATACCACCTGCTATAACAACTACACTGCAAAAGCATAATGCCATGAATTCCAGTCTGCTTTTCAGTTTTCAAAGTTTTATTTCTCTTTATATTTTATATTGTCTAGTACTTATAAAATCATAAAATACTGGAAAAAAAAAAAAAGCCAGCAAATTTCATCAGTGTTTTAAAGTTTCATAGTGGTGTGCCTATTTCTCCTTTTTGCTGTGTGTTAGAAAGTTTTATCAGCGTTTCCCAGAAATGCCTGCTTTGATCCACAGAGGTTCTGTTGAAACCCATGACATGAATCTCACTCCTCCTTTTTAAATATATTTGCAGCTTGGAATTAACGTTTTGGGCATGCAAAACAGAAGTCCAGCGCAACAGCCTCTAAGACAGAAAACTAATCTTTTTTTCTATAGCCTTTTCCCAGTGGTTATTTATGTATATATTTATTTAGATATTTATTTATTTATTGGTGGGACTACCCAGATAAACAGCTAAAATAACGAGCCTTTAAAACATGAAGTTACTAATTCTCCCGTGAATATGCTGATTAAAATTCTTTCCTAAAATGAGCAAAAGCAGGGACTTCCACAGCATTGACCTTGCTTTTCTAGATCAAACAAAGTGGTATTTAAAGCAGGAAAATTATTCTCATCCTTCTCCTGATTTTTGTCTCAAAGCAGATGGTAATTTAACTCTGATAAAGTCTAACAGTTACGCAGTGCTTGTAGCAAAATGAACCAAACCAAACATCAATTGGATTATGAAGACAGCAAGTATCTGGCTTAGCTAAAAATGAAGATACACGCAAATAATTAAATTTTTTTAATTGTGTTTCTAAATTAGGATAAACAGTATAAATGCTGAATTAATTTTTTTAGTAGATTTTTTTTTTCCCTGAGTGCTTTATATCCATACCAGAGGGGAAACAAATTGCCCACGTAACAAATTCTCTATTTTGGTAGAGACCTCGTTCGCACAAGTAGTCCTGTTCTTAGAGATAATGCCCACGTTATCAATGGTCCTTGCTCTATTTTTTTTTTTTTCTGGGAATCGCCGATTGTGTTGACGACCTTCCTTTAATTGTACTTGTAATAAGCTATTTTCCCTTTTTTTTTTCTTTTCTTTTTTTCTTTTCTTTTTTTCCTTTTCTTTTATTTTATTTCTCCGCCACGCTTTCTCGCTTTGCACTGTGATTGCATGCCATCTGCCGGTTTAACCCATATGACGATGGCTTGCCGCTCTTGATATTCACCATGCCAAAAAATACCACTTCTCTTACCATAATGCTGCACCCTCCTGTTCATTGCTTCCATGGTTCCCCTCCTGAAAGTACCCATGATGCACAACGCTACGGCCGCCACTGTCTCTGCAGCAACAACTCCTGCAACAAGTGTTCCCTTCGCCGCAACAGCCACAGCAAATCAGGTTTGCTCCTTTTAAAGCTTTCTTTCACAAGATCCCGAACTCTAAATGAGTGCTGAGATTTTTATTTTATTTTATTTTGGTTTTAACAAAAAAAATTCTCCCGGAGAATTTTTTTTTTTTTCTTCTGTGTTTACCCCATCAAATTTTACTTTTATTTGAAAGTCGTTTATAGCAAGTGTTTGTGGGACAGGTTGCACTTATTTAGAGTTAACATTTGTTGCAAATAATGATGTAGCTGTGTTTTGTGTTGCGATGTTTGTACCTAATTACTGTGTAATTAACCCAGCTGGAGTTAGAATCACCGTAGTACTGGACTACTTAACAAAAGTCTATTATTAACTCTCAAGTTCAAAAAGGAAGATGACCGCAGGTTTCAAACATTCAGGTGTGTTTGGTAATGCGGCCTTCTCCATGAGGGGTGTGGAAGGGACCAATTTGTAAGCATGGAAGATGGCTCACATCACAAGCGGGACAAGGCAGCTAAAACAAACAAACAAAGAGAAAAAACCCCCAAAAAATAAAAAGGAGAAACAAAATTGAATGTTTTCCAGAAACCTTAGTCATCACAACAGCACTCGAGGTATTTATGAATGTGCCTGCTCTGTGTTTGATAAGTCTGTCTTTAACCCAGAAGTTGCATTTCCCTAAGGAAGGACGTTGGTACAAAGAATCCCTTAGGGCTGTGGGCAGAGGCAGCCCGGGAAAGAGGATACTTTCTCCCTTTCTTCTACGGTTTATTACATTAGTAGTAGGTAGGGCTTCCCTCTCTTCCTGTAGGACCCCATTCCCAGGGAAGATGTACCTAGTGCAGCTCACAGTGTGTAACTTTGACTCCTCTGTTGGGCCTGTAGAGATTTCCCACCCCCGTGTGCCCAGCATCTGCCCAGAGAAGGCTTTGCACAGGATTTAGATCGCTCCCGCTTTTCTGTTGCTTTGGGACCGTACTTGGGCACTTCCAGCTGGGAGCTGCTTTCCCTCAGATTTTGAGGGGTCAAGCTGAGGAGGAAGCAAGCAGATTTGCTCACTGAGATAAAGCCAGGACTGTGTTCCCATCACCTTTCCTTGTTGTTGCTCCTGGCCAGGGCAGACCTAGTAGAAATGCTCACCTGTCCATTAATTCTCCTCCACCTGTCAAAGAATTACAAAGCAAGCAGTGGAAAAGCTTTGCTTAATAATATTGTACCTGCAGATTATTTTTTAATTATTTTTTTTTACCATCTGTTCCAAAACTATTTAAGTACCCCATGCAGCAACTTCTATTTTTTCCATTACAGTAATTTAGGAAAAAATATACTACCTCTGAAATACACCCTGCTTTCTTAAAGAAACACAAACCAGTCCGTTTTCTCTGTGGTTTTTTTGGGTTGGGTGGTTTTTTTCGTTTGAGAGGCTCATTTGCCAGCTCTGTTGGTGTTCGTGCTTTTTCTAGCATTTTCATCAAAAGAGGGTTGTTGCTTTGTGTGTTCTTCCCTGAGAGCTAGCCTGTTTTAATGAAAAACCACTTGGGACGAGGAGGAGGGTGCAGCAGGCAAATGGTGTGTTTCATCGTCCTTCCCAGAATGGCATCTGCAGCAGGAAATTGTTTGGTGGTGGTATCCAGCAGAGTTTTGTGATCCCAGAGTCTCCAGGGGGACCTGAAGGGGAATGTGGGAAAACCAGGGGGTGCGGGGAATGGGGTTGAGGAGGGGGCCAGCTGGGGACCCTCTCCAGTGGGAGAATGCTGCTGGAGCAGCTCTGCTGCCTGAGTGCCAGAGGAGGCTGCTGTGGCTGAAGTAGAGTAACTGAAGTAGAATAAATACGTGTGCACCTACTAAAGTACTAGTAAGCAATATTTTTCTTTTTCTCTTTCTTTAGTTAATGGGAATGCTTTCACAGGAGTAACTAGTGCCCCTGGGGAGACATGGGTGCGCCTTAATGCACTTCCTCATCTAGCAGGATAGCAGGCAGAGAACCCTTCTTTTCCCAGTGGAGATCTTGTTTGCATTGGAGGAGAACAGCGTTTTACATTTCACAGGAGTGGTGGAAGTGTCTGGATGTATTTAGTTGCATATAGTTGTGGGCGTAGGCATACAACCCTGTGCTGAAATGAAAGGCCAGGTTAACACAGGGATGGGTTTCCACTTGTTTAACTCCAGCCATTTGAAAGTTTGGCATCCAGTTCATCTTCTTTTCCAGAAGTCTGTGTTAGGGCAAGGTGAATTGCCCCGGAGGGTCCTGCTTCTTTCTTGTGCCTGTGGAAGGAGCGTACGTGCCGCACCGAAGCTCTGCAGCGCTGTGTGCGGAGGAGATGAGTGCCACCCCGGCAGCTTTTCTTCTTGGCTTCTGCAGAGTGTGCCATGGCTGGCTTGCTTTCTTCTCGCTTCCGTCTTTGTTTTAGTCATTGCAGATCTTCAGAAGCTACTGTGAAAAGCTGTGTATTTTAATGTAAGGAAAGTAGTGGTAGTAGTAATAGTTACGTCCTCTTTGTAAGAGGCAACTCTCCAAGTTTGCTGTTTATTTACAAGCTCCTAAGAGTTGGAGACTAAGCCACAGCACTGGGAAAGGCCCCAATGTAACTCTGTGTTCCTGTGTCTCAGTATTTCTCTAGCTGAAGAAACACTGGAGCAGGTAATTACCTTGGGTCAAGGCTTTTTTCATGGTCATGATGTGCTTTGTTTGTGTCCTCTTGTATGGATTTAAACTCTGCTCCATGTTTCCAGAAAGGACATTTTTTATTCCCATCTCGATAAAATTTCCTTTCCTGGACTGTGCCACGCTGCTTTACATATCTGTGGGATACGGTTTCCCCTTGGCAGTGTCGCTACCACACTTATTTAATCAACCCGCGGCCTTCGGCCTGTCCCATTTCAGCTCCCATGGCTTCTCCTCACAATGTCAGGCACGAAAAGAAAGTTGTAGTAAGGCTTAAGCATTTAACTCAGTATCATTTGCCTCAGTATCCTGGCCTGGGGAAGGATTGCTGGACTTCTTGGGTTGAATGTGATGATCTCTGTGTCCTTGAAGCACCAGCAGAAGGAAAAGTCAACATCCCAAAAATCACGGAGTCTCAGCTGAGGGCTAAAAAAAAACCCCTAACAGCTCTGTTGGGTCCAGTAAATTATTCAGTATGTGCTGTCAGCTTGTATTTTGAAAGAAGATGAACTCTGTCTCGTGTTTTCTCTATGCCCTTTCTTTCTGCAAATAACATGAGTAACAGCTCAGAAATGTGCCTGCCTTGACACACACACAGCTGGTCGTGCTTGGCCAGCAGCTCGGTGTGTTCAATGTACAGCACGAGCCACGCGAGCGGGTTGTGTAGGGTTAAGTGCTATATGGTACTACGTCCATGCAGGGTGACCCCAGCTAAGGAGGATACATGGAAAACTGGAAGCCTTTTGCTTCTCCTGACTTCTGGAAGTTAGGTTTTAGAACGGAAGTAGTTTTCTTCCAGCGTACTTCAGAGGGGAGGAGGATCACTTTGGCTCCGTGCAGGGAAGACAGGCTGGAGCAGAAGTGCTTTAGCAAACCCTGGTTTACAAATCCTGATTAAAAACTGACTCAGCTGATACAAGAGCTGGTGGTGGTGTTGCTCGCCACATATGGACATCTTGTGAGGGGGTGTCCCTGCTTACTCTAGCTGCCAGGGTGTGATGAGAGGGAAGGAGGGGGGGAACTTCAGCTTGGGATTTCCAGTGTAAAGGCAGGTGGACTTACAGAGCTGCATGAGGAGTCCAGGAGCATTACTTGAGGGAGGTGAGAGGTCCTTTCCCTCTCACACCTTATCACTACTCCAGCCGTTCCCATCAGAGTGGCGCTTGAAGCCACAACTGCTTGACCTTGCTTTAGTCCTTAATGAGCTTAGGTTCAGTTGCTGTTTGGGGATGCTGACGGGGTTTTCCTGGAGGATAGAACCAGCAGAATTCCAAAAAGTATGACATGACCGTGAGCAGCAGCATTAGGGCACGTGTATGGAGGGTTTGGTCCGAGCTCCCTCTAGTGCATACGTGTGGGCAGAGGTATGTGAAACATCTCATTTAAGATATTAATAGGTGATTGTATGTACATATATCCTCCAGAGATCTTTAACAAAGCTTTTCATTATTACTTCTGTAGCTAGCGTACTGGCGGTACTCAGGCAAGCAAGGAAACTGTTACCTGCACAGCTTTGCTCACAGGTAACAGTGATTTCACAGAGGATGGTCTATCCTAACGTCATTTGAGAGGTCTTACTCTGAATTTTGGGACCAGATTTCAATTTTGAATAATGCCAGCACCTGCTTTGGGGAGCATTAAATTTCTGAGTAAAAAGCCTCACAATTACTTCATTTACATTTTTGCATTGGTGAGTCCTACAGGGATTAAAAAGGTTAGGACTCAGCCTGAAATTAAGACACCTAAGAGTTGATGTTTGAGTACAGCTGTCTGCATGCAAGCTAGAAGTTTAAGTGCCCATTGTAGGCTCTGAGGGTTACCAGCACAGTTGGATAAAGTCTGGAGATTAGTCTGGCTTGCCCTTCAAAAGTCAGACTGGGCTTCTTTCAGTTGCCTAAACATGTGTCTACTGACGTTTAAGATTGTCCTAAGATAACCTTGAATGTCTTAGGTTATCCAAAACATTGTGGCAAACTTGGCAGATGCAATAATAAATACGTAAGTGCTGCTTTGCTTTATTTGTCTTTAAGTATGTCACATAGTACAATTCTGACAACGTATTATCTTAAAATTGTGGTTCTATCCAGTTTTTGTTTCTTAGTTGTCTTTGGCCTTTTTTTTTTTCTTCTTAATATGGGAGGCAAAGGGAGGCAAAATTGCAGTAAGATCACAGAATTACAAGGTTGGAAGAGACCTTTAAGATCATCGAGTCCAACCATTCCTGTCCTATGCTAAACCATATCCCTAAGTACCTCATCTACCCGTCTGTTAAACACATCCAGGGATGGTGACTCAACCACCTCCCTGGGCAGCCTGTTCCAGGCCCTGACAGCTCTTTCAGTGAAGAACTTTTTCCTAACATCTAATCTGACCCTGCCCTGGCACAGCTTTGTGCCATTTCCCCTTGTCCTGTCTCCTGTCACCTGGCTGAAGAGACCATCGCCCACCTCTCTACAACCTCCCTTCAGGTAGTTGTAGGTGGTGATAAGGTCTCCCCTCAGCCTCCTCTTCTCCAGGCTAAACAGCCCCAGCTCCCTCAGCTGCTCCTCATAGGATTTGCCCTCCAGCCCCTTCACCAGCCTGGTTGCCCTTCTCTGGACTCGCTCCAGGACCTCCATGTCCTTCTTGTGGTGAGGAGCCCAGAACTGGACACAGCACTCGGGGTGTGGCTTCACCAGTGCTGAGTAAGGGGCACAATCACTTCCCTAGACCTACTGGCCACACTGTTTGTGACACAAGCCAGGATGCCATTGTCCTTCCTGGCCACCTGGGCACACTGCTGGCTCATGTTCAGTCGGCAAGATATCTGAATAATTTCAGTGGAAGGAATACAAATCATGAAAAAAATAACACAATCAGTCATTTTTAGTTCTGACATTTTCAAAGAAGAATTTTTAATGTGTTTTTTTCTGTACATGTCTTGGGATCCTAATCTTAAAATAATCAAATGTTAGCAAACACCGAAGGAGAAGAATAACTCAAACTGACAGCAAATTTCATTTGAGAAACTTTCCATTTTAGCATCGTTAGGTTTATGGTTGGACTTGATGGTCTTAAAGGTCTTTTCCAATATAACCTATTCCATGAAGTGATGCACAGGCTCCTTTGGCTTACTGGCCAGGTTGTATTACTCCACTGACTGCGACGGGCATTTCGTTTTCATCTCTCAATCTGTGTCCTCAAGCTCAGTGGGTTCTTGCTTATTACAGGGCGATTACCAAGTTCCAGATGACTTCAAAGAAAATAGCTTTGCTCACATCACTTCAGTACAGGACAGTATGTGGCTTTGTTCTACCATAGCAATGAAAACGGGCCAAAGACTGGCGGTGTAAAAACAGCATTACAGAGTGCCACTTAAAGGTGGTACTTAGTGACAGCGTTCTTCTACCAGTTACGTGACCTTTAACCGAGGTGGAAAGATTAAAAGGCAGCAGATGCAGTAAAAAAATGAACTACTCATCCTTGGTGTCTGAGAAGAAATGGGAGATCAACAGGCTGTCTCATGCCAAGGCTCGTGATTCTCTAGCGCAGCTGTTTTAAATTATGCATCAGCGTTCCCGCTAAATTAGGTGGCAATTATGCAGATATTAATTATGAAATCATTCGGTAGCCTTCAGTTTTGTCAAAATCTGCAAAAATACAATGAAGGGGGAATCAAAGCAGTTACGTTACATTTCAGTGCCACGAACAAAAGGATGATTAAAATATTTGCCCCGGAATTCAAAAAGTGGTTAACAGAGCGTCGGATGCAAACCTGCCCAATGCTTAACGGGGATTGGAGGCACCCTGCGTGGCAGCTCCCTCAGGAAGGAGGGGAGCTGGGACGTGCAGCAGTAGAGCATCTCTCCTGGCAAGGAGGGCAAAGGGCGGGGGGGTGGAACTAGGTGACCTTTGAGGTCCCCTCCCACTCAAACCATCCTATGATTCTGTGAAAAGCAGCTGCTGCTCCCAGAAGAGGCAGATTCTTAGACCAAAAACATCATGTGGCACCTACTCAGGCTAATTTCTCCTTCTGCATAAAACAGAAAGCCCAGGTGCTCCCTCTTGCAAATAATCCCTGGTGTCCCCAAAAACGGCTGCTTCTCCAGCCTACCCATCAAACCCCAGGAAGCCATCTGGCAGGGCAGAGAGGTACCGCTCTTTTTCTGTCTCATCTCCCCTTCGCCTCGTGGAAACCTGCTGAACTTGTAAGCAGGGAGAACAGTGGCAATATACTGAGAAAATAAATTGGAAAAAAAACTGGGAGGTGGTAGGGAGTGGCCTTTTTTTGTTATGTGAAAGCAAGCTTTGGAGAAGGAGGGTGGGAAGGGGAAAAAAAATGTTACTTGAGTCTTCGGTGCCAGCAAACGACAACATTATGAATAACAGCCCATGCAAAATTCTTGTTAGTGATTTAAAAAGCTTTAACTGGTGTTTCTAAGGGAATAGGGGAACAGGTAGGAAAGGCTTTCTGCCTTGAATAGTAAGTGTCTAAGCAATTCTTTTGGGGGAAGGGGGTGTGTTTTGGGTTTTGTTTGGGGTTTTTTTTTAACCTGAAAGTTTTGGTCTAGAAATTCCATAGAGTCCCACATTAAATACTCCTACAGAAAATTCTGCTATACCACAGAAAAAGCAATTTGAATAATGAATTACAGCAAAAGACATAGAAGAATAGTTTCCTTCCTTAGACACATTATCAGAGGGGATGCTTGCAAGTAGCGAGCCCTGGACAAAACAGCATTGGGCATCTAGCAAGCCCATGTATGGTGCCACATAGAGGTACTAGCAAGCCTTGGTATCTGGGATGCAGGAGTGGATGTCTCACCTTTTATCTGCACTAGGGTGGAAAAACAAACCTAAACAATCCTTGATGATGAAGAGTCATTTCTCCAGAGAAAGTATTTGACTAGCAATAGCTTGTCATGGTAGGAAAGGCAAACATAAACATCTTGCTGCTTCTTTTGTGCTAGACACCCAAGAATCTCAAGCCTGATTCAGTCACATTATCATCTTGTCCATAGGCTCCAAGTTACACATAAGTAGCTGTAACTTTCAGAGTTAGCAGTATGCAGGCTGAAGAAGTGTGAGTTTCCAGGTTTCAGTCTCAAGCAGAGTCAAGAAAAGACCCTTTGAATTCCCTTGGAACAACTGATGTTACAAAACATGTGGCAAAACTTTGTTTTCTTAAACTGTACGGCAGCAAAGGAGCAAAACCAAAGGACTGCACTGGGAAAATCCAAAGGAACTCTATTTCTCATGCAAACTTTAACCAAATCTTTGCTTTGCTTCTAATAACATTTGCCGGTCTCTTAAACTGGAGTGTAGATGATGAAGACTCCTGACAGGCAGAGTTCTAGATAACGTGCCTATACACAAGAAGTCAGTGGGAAGAAATGGAAAAAACATTTGTTTTGTTTTGTTTCATCGGGTTGGTTTGGGTTGTTTTTTTCAGAAATTCCCCTCCTCACTCACCCCTGCCCCTGCAGAGAAGGACTGGGAGCTGACTTCTTCTGGTAGCCTGCTAGATGGCAGTATCGCCTAACATGAGCAGTAAGCCAAGGAGAGCACTATGTTATAACAAAGATCAAGACGTATATCCCTTCCCTGTTTTAGCTCTCGTATCATTGCAGTTTTAAAAGTGTAGTTAAGCCTGATGTGATTACTTCCTTTTGTGCTCCTGCTTTCAATTATTCAACAAATGATACTTTGACGACTTGAGTTAAAGTCTCTTGGGACATATATTTATTATTTAAACATAGGAAAATTTTTCTGAGGTCAACTCATTTTGTGGGCATTTGGGGGGAAAAAGAGTTTGTTTCCTTGGGCTTAGCATGTACGCAGAGATTATGTGAGTCTGGGTTTTTCCATCATGTAATTTTAACACCGGTGCAGAGCTCCAGATGTAGTAGTTTGGGATTCTTTTCTTTGAAATAATTGTGTCTGGACATCTCTAGCTGCTCCAACTATTTTCACTTGAATTAAAAAAATACCATTTTATAATCTTGTAATTTATTGCCCAGTCCAAGTGCCAGTCTTCGGCTTTGAGTGTGCAGGAGGCTGCCCACAAAGCCATGTTGGTTGGTTGGTTGGTTGGTGTACCTGCCGTGGCTTTCAGCGTGAGATATCAGGTAGAGATTTGTTCACTTTGACTGATTTAATTTTTGGCACAGTATTATTGTGTCCAGTTCTGGGCTCCCTGGTATAAAAAAGACAGGAATGTCCTGGAAAGAGTGCAGAGAAGGGCTACAAAGATGATTAAGGGCCTGTAGCATCTCCCCTATGAGGAAAGGCTGAGTGAGCTGGGACTGTTCAGCCTGGAGAAAAGAAGACTATGGGGGGACCTAATTAATGTTTATAAATATCTTAAGTATGGGATGCAGGGGGAATTGGCCAGCCCCTTTTCAGTGGTCTGTGGGGACAGGACAAGGGACAATGGCCTCAAGTTGGAGCACAGGAAGTTCCGCACCAACATGTGGAAGAACTTTAACACAGTGAGGGTGACAGAGCCCTGGCACAGGCTGCCCAGGGAGGTGGTGGAGTCCCCTTCTCTGGAGATATTCAAGACTCGTCTGGACGCCTATCTGTGCAATATGAGCTAGGGACCTGCTTTGGCAGGGGGGTTGGACCCGATGATCTCTGGAGGTCCCTTCCAACCCCTATGATTATGATTATCCGCAGTGACACACAATAGTATGTGTGTCTCTATGTGAGAGTGTTCAGGTAAGAAGAAAACAAAGGAAGAGGTAAGCAGTCAGAAGTCAGGAACGTGAAGATTTCCTCAGAGAAGTTACAAGTACAGTGATTTCTATAAAACTGACCCACGCATTAGAAGCGTGGTGTCCAATGGGCAGCCTCCTTGAACATAAATTTGGTTCTTCTCTGCATTTGTGGTAAGTTCTGGATGTTGCAGTGGGATCCCTGTTACTCGGAAAGGTGTCTGAACTGGAGCGCCAGGATTTGGGAGAGGAGGGGTTTCGGAGCAGTGGTTTCTGCTGGGAGACCTGCAGGAGTGCCGGTGGATGCTGTACGTGTAATGGCAGCTTCGTCTTGCGTGGTTTGGGCACGAACGATGTGTAAGTGGAAAATTCAAAGCAGGTTTCATTCAAAGAAGAAAGACTGCTAGGTGAGGGGGCCTAAGAAAATGCAGGTTCAGAGAAGTGACAACCCGACAAGAGGAATATGGGCACTTTCACAGGTAATGCACAGCTTGGGCTTGGATTTTCACTCCTTTCTGCTCTCAGTTCCTCTGCATAAGCCTATTCTGGCACCTTCTAAAATTTAAGAAGAGAAGGAAAATGATCTGAAAGCAGAAAGGGGGAAACACCAAGGATTTCCAGTATTTTTTCAGGATTTTCAGACATGTTGAGAGGTAAAACTGAGTGGCTGTTCAAAACAGTCACTTTAGGGTGCTCCTAAAATATTACAGCGGTGCTTTTCTCATTTCTGTGTAGCCTGTCTGCTGCCTCTGCGACTAGTTAAAAATAGAGTTTGGTAGAATATATTAGAGTATGTGATGATCAATTTTTGGTACTGCATTATTTATTACTTTAAAGAAGAATAAATAAAGCCAGATTGCTTTCATTTTTAAAACAACTAATCCTGTTTCTTGGGAGTGAGTAAATACCTATTAAGCTGAGCTTCAATATTATACATTATTACTTGAGTAAATACCTATTGGAGCTCATAAGCATGCTAAGGAGCTGGCAGCACAAGCGGCTTCAGACTCTCTTTCAGGACCGCTTGAATATTAAAGGAGCAGAATGATGCTGTTGAACCCTTGAGTCCTCAGAGAGCCCACAGTTGCCTTGATCCTTTCTTTAGATCATCATGAAGAGCTGGATTCAGACAAGGTCTTTGTTAGCTTTATGACACCCTGATGGCCAACAGCTTGTGCCTGATGGAATGAAAATCTGCTAGCCAATGTGTCCACTTCAGTATGGAGATCTGACCTTCGGCTGTTTCCAGAGGCTTTTTATCAACATATGGGACAGGCAGACCTGGGAATCAAATCAGATTCAGGGAATAAAAGAGAAGATGGAACAGGGCACCAGAATTAACATGTCATAGGGTGGGGCTGTGACATAAGCCAAGCAAAGAGGACCCTCACCCCTCTGGAGGTGCCCCCTTTATTGGTTACTGCATGGGCAGGCAATCAAGGAAATAATCTGTGGCCTAAGCATCTCAATTTGAATGTACAAACCAGAGGTCACCTTATTGATGAGCAAAGTAGACAAGTCTGTTGGGGATGCATTGAATTGGTGGAGAAGCAGTACGATAAAAGTCCTTCTTCACCCCTGACTTAAGGAGAGGTGCATGGTTAGGGAGAAAAATTAAGCATGTGGACATCAAATCATAAAATGCTGGAAATGAGAATGAGGTTTCTGGCCATCAGGAGAGGTAGAATAGCAAAGGAAGGAAGGCAGCAACACAAAGGGGAGCTCAGTGTGTTTATGAAAGGTGATGAAGTGATAGCAGTGAAAGCAGGTCCCTCCAACCCTACTAGTAGTTCCATTAGGTTTTGTTCAGGGTCTTTTTCCCTTTTGGTGTTGCAGATGTCCCAGTGGAAATGTGCTGGTTTGACATGAGTTTTTACAGGTGCTGCAGGCTGGTGACCATGAATTTTGAAACTGGAAAGGGATGAATGGGTGAGACAGGCCTGAGGTTAGATGGGTGCATGAATGTGCAAATGTATTCGGTAGAGACAAGGAAGGGTGGCGCTTGGGCAGTGACAGGGCCTGTGATGTAGGGCAGATGATAGGTCAGGAGGGGAAGTCTGGCAGGGGATTACAGAGAGCACCAGGAGCAGGAAAGGTGGCGGGAGGACAGCTGAGGTGTGTGTACCTGAGCACTGGAAGTAGGCACACTGCTTTTAATGCAAGCGAGAGAGTTGGAGCCAGCTCAGCCACTAGCCAGGACAGGGGCAAATCCCATCTCTTGGGAGAGTGTCCATGGGAGTCCTGGGACCGGGGATTGGAAAAGCTGATTCTGTGGAGGTGCTGCTGCTGAAGCCGTGGAGAAATAGGAGTTGAAAAAGTCTGCCTGTAAGGCCAAGTAAAAATGAAGACCAAGTATAACTAGTATGATAGTGATTACTCTCTGTAAATGTCTGAATATTTCCTCATCCTTTTCCACTTTGGATTTAAAGAAAAAAAGAAAATAGACTGGCTTATTTAGAAGAAAAATAGCAAGATACATGCCACAAAAGAACATTCAAAGAGAAAATGAAAAATAGATGGAGGCATTTCCCAAAGGCATGTAGAAATATAAATAGTCTTAGGTTTCGTGTCAAAGAGAAGAAATACATGGTGTTAGTCTTATTTTTAGAAAGTGGGAGAAGTTATGAGACAGCCTGATATGAGTCGGCTGTCTGAAAATATCTGTCGTTTTTAGTGTGTCCCCTAGATATATCTGACCAGTCTGTTACTCGTGTGAAAAACATGAAAATAGAAACTGTGGCTGTGAAGGGATTCATCAGCCCTGACTCAGGTGTCTAGAAGTTAAATACCTCAGTGTGAACTCTTTGCCACAGACTTGTATTTGGTGGACAGGTGAGTTGATAATCTGTCTCATGCTTAAAGTAAGTTGCCTGAGGGAGGCTGGGAAGATGTAAAATAGGGTGACCAGCTGAGGCATATGTGTCTGAAGGCATCAAGGATGAATCTTGTCTACAAGAAACTATCGCTGCGTTGCCCCTAAAACCAAAAGCTGGGCAGTCTAAAATGCTTAGGATGTGTGAGTTCATTTTTTGAAGGATAAGGGTTTCACAATGTTGGGGGTCAAATGATGATCTTAATCACCCCTTAAAACATATTAACACTTCTAGAGCAAAGCATAATTTGGAGAAATAATGTCAAAACTTCTGAACGAGAAGTATCTCAGAGGTAGAGACCGAGTCATGTTTTCCAGCTGATGTGCTGTGACAGGCCTTTAGTTGAACAAGAGTTCATGTACACTGAAGTCATGCGGAACGCTAACTTTTCTGTACTCATCGTTGTATAATAGATCCACAACTGGAAATGGAATTTAAGGCATGGGGAATAGATAAATAAATAAGCTTCATGAGTTGCAGCTTCAAAACAGAAAATCTCAAGACAAATGGTATTCTTGAATTTCGTAGTAGCCAGGCATGATTCTGGGTAATCTGGTTAATTCTGTGAACTACGTCCAGTAAGACGGTGGGCATCATAATCTGCACATCAGAAAAGCGTTCACAAAGGTGAAATTCCCACCTCAGTTAAAAAGAGATTTTCAATTTTACTTTTTAAGCCTTGAGACAGTACCCAGTCGCAGCTGCCTTTTCCAGGTCTGAAGAAATCCCAAGCTGATGTTGATTTATCTGCACACCGTGGGTTGGTAGTTCAGAGAGAAGCTGAAACCATTCATTCCTGTGGACCACACCACAGAACTCTATCACCTTTAGGAGAATCCAGGGTTGCCCTGGATGAATGTAGGGATGTTTTGTGTTGCACGGGGGCCTTAATGACCACAGTGGTCATTCAGAGGTTTTGAAGGTACTTGATGGTAAGAGGGTGCAAATGTTCTGATAGAGAAGAGAATAAATTCTTGGCATTTGGGACCTGAAAATTCCACCTTTTAGAGCTGGATAATTTGGAAGAGCAAATGCTTTTTGGCAGTTAGAAAGCAGTTTGCAGGAATTTAAGTTCAGCCTATGTATTACCAGTTTCAGTGAGGTCTGGTTAGTAATACCAGCACAAATTCAGTGATTTTAGCCTATAGGGTGGCCCTTCAAACAGGTGCCAAGGGAGAAGGCAGTAGAGAAGGTGCCTTACGTCAGTGATTGCCTCCGAAAAATGGCCTTTGCTGTTACTAGATCCTCTGTGTGTTACCACAGTAAGTGCCAGGCCATTCTGCTTCTGCTAGAAATTGTGTTCTTGCTAGATCAGTGACTGCAGTGGCAGCGATTATGGTTGTCTGGGCCTCTCTACCGACAGCTTTCTCATGCTTGACCCGTAAGGCCTTTGTAACGTGGGAGCGTGTGTGTGCCCGTACGCACACGCGCTCGGTGTGTGTCTTCCTTTTGGGGGTTTTGTGCTTATTTATATTATGGTAAAAGTTTCAGTGCATCATCTCAAGCTGCTGTGAAGTGTAATAGTATCACTGCAAAGACGGTGAGTCATATGTACGTGCATTTGAGATGTAGTTCTTCAGACAGTAGTGAGCATGGAGGTTGTTGGACCTATTTACAAGTAAGGAGGGAGTGCAGACTCTGTAATGAGTGTTTGCAGGGACGTTCCTTGGCCGTGATGTTCTGTACAGCTTCTCCTTTTCCAGCATGCAAGCGATGGAGCAATTAGCAGCGATGCAGACTTAGATAGCCTCCGCCTTCCATCACAGTTTATTACTTTGTTTGTAGATTAAACAGGAGAGGTTCACAGTGTGTTTTCCATGTAAAGTAGTTCAGCATTTTATGTTTCTCAGTCAGACACTGTGGAAAAGAAAAGAAAATAAAACACTTGCAGAAGCTGCTACATGTGTATGTAGCTATGGCAGAGTTGTGATATCTTTTGAGAAATAGGGTGTGAACATATAATTAAAGACTACGGGATGCATTTTACACTTTGTGGCTAAAAAAAATGCAGCTCCTCACTTCTGTGTTTCTGCACTGGAGAAGCTTCTTCTGAAGGAGAAACTTGAGGGTTTTTTACCAAGGAGGACTCCTACGTGTACTAGAAATAGCCGGGGTGCAACATGCCCTAGTTAAACCCCCAGCATGAGCAGCATAAGGGCGAGGACGATGTGGTGTGAGCAATCCTGCTCTGTAGTCACTGGCAGTGGGAGAAGGCCGCAGCGGGTAGGGCTCCAGCTGCTCCTCTGGCAGCCCGTAAACAGGACGTGCTGGTGCACAAAAAGAAAGTGTTTACATTGTCTTCTCTGTTTCCTGAGTTTGCAGAGGAGGGGAGAAATGGTAGGAATAGGAACGGGGAGTGAAGCCCTTACCTGGGGACTGCAGCTCTCCGGAGCCAGGTAGAAATGGGGTCCCTGCTTTTTCATAATGCCCAAGACCCCTCCATCCTGCCTGGCACGGAGCAGGGTGAGTTGCACTTGGGTTAATCAAAACTCCAGGGATAATCCTACCCTTTTCCTGAGATCCAGCCTGAGATTATGCCCTCTACCTTCCCCTGTCACACGTTTTGGCGGAAATAGGAGCATCAGTCTTGTGGGGCTGTTTGACCCTTTAGGACATGTAGGTGTAAGGGTCTGTGATCCACTTCCCTGCACAGGGAGGAAAAATGCTATTGGAAAATGCAAGTTTATCCCCTCAAAAAGTTGGCAGACGATATAGGCAAGCTGCAGTGTCTGAAATTCTGGTTTGGGGTTGGTTTTTTTTTACACCAAGTAGATTTCAGGTTGTGTCCCATTAAATCAGACCTTAGGATCCCTTAAATACACTTGGGTGATTACAGCTAACCCAGTAAAGCTGCTTTATTAATTACATTGACATGGTGGGTTGTAACACGCTAAAAATACCAGCACTGACAGTCTTGGTCACCTCTTATTTTCAGCACGGCTGCCAGATCGCAGCGCTGGGGATGGGCCCGGGCTATGGCAGGCAGGGCTTTATTCTGTCAGCAAAGGTATTTCTTTGTTATTTCAATAGGAAACAGAAGATGGGCGATAAGCTAACAAACTCACAATGGGTGGAAGTTCATTAAAAATATATGTCCTTGTTGTATGTATAATGTATTTAGCTGTTAAGCCCTTTGGAGCAGCAGGTGTTTGTACAGTGCCGTTACAATGGGGCCTCGCGTGTCACCAGATTTTCAGTGCTGATGGTAATCAAAGATGACTTTTTGGCGTGCCGTCAAGTTCGGTGGGGTCAGGGAGCTGGTAGCTGCGTACAGAGAGCAAAGAGCGATGGAGAAAAGTCGCTCACCTCCCAGAGCAACGGGAGTTGTGGCTCCTGCAGTGCCAGTCGGATGGCAAGCTTGAGCAGAGGGGACACTTGCAGCCTTCCAGTACCTGAAGGGAGCATATAAACAGGAGGGGATTCAACTTTTTAAAAGGGTAGACAGTGGCAGAACAAGGGGGAATGGATTGAAGCTAAAGGAGGGAAGGATTAGATTAGATATTAGGGGGAAGTTTTTTACAGAAAGAGTGGTGAGGGGCTGGAACAGGCTGCCCAGAGAGGTAGTGGATGCCCCATCCCTGGAGGTGTTCAAGGCCAGGTTGGCTGGGGCCCTGGGCAGCCTTATGTAGATCCAGGCCTGGAGGTTGGTGGCCCTGCCTGTGGCAGGGGGGTTGGAGCTCTGTGACCCTTGGGGTCCCTTCCAACCCAGACCATTCTATGACTCTATGATTCTATGATTCTATTCTATGACACATCACGCGTGCTGTAGGAATTGGGGTCGGGGGTTTTGCATAACCCACCTCTCTCCAGAAGTGGGTTCTTCCCCTTCCTCTGGGAGAAAGGAGGGTGACTCTCAGGTGTGACATCATTTACATCACTCCTGCCAGTGCTACATCTCATTGGCGGTACTTTCATCAAACCGAGGTCTCTAGGCAGTTGCTGTGGTAGTCTCGATAGCATGCTGTGCTTTACTGTACCTGGAACAGAGCAATCCTCTCAGGTGTCAGAGCAGGCTTCGTGCAGTGGCCGTGGGTGTGATGGGGCAGGGGACCAGGGCAAGTGCCTTCTGCGCAGAGGCAAGCGTGTTTCTTTTTGGCAGTCTGTATGTCAGAGGTAGTATGTTGCTGAAGTTATTTCCAAAAAACCCTTCTTTCTTTTTTTGCCCCCCCTTTTAAAATAAATATTGCATTAAGCAGCAGCCTAGCTTCGTAATACACAAGTGGGTCAAAGTGCTGTCATGATTGTCTTGCATACCACCTACAAAATCAGCTTAAAAATATGTCAAATGCCAAATTAAACAGGAAGAGCAGGTGATGCACTCTAATTCCTTGACCTGTGCTCAGTGCTGGAGCAGGGATTAGCAGTGGCGTGATAAAAGAGCCCACCCCTGGCTTTTGACATCATGTTCACTGATGTCCGTTTCAGGCAGGGGAGGGAAATTTGGGCTGTTATCCAGTCCTGTGAGCTGGTCGAGTTGGTTGCTGGGCACATTGTGCATTTAACCTTCACAGTAGTGGGAGCACACGAGTTTGCATCTGTACAATGGTTGCTTCGCGCTCAGTTTGAGATGTTGTGGAGGTAAAGCAGCAAGGTTAGTGGCTAGCTAGGAGCACAGGGTTACCGTTACCATCACCCCCCGGATCCCCTGACAGAAGGAAGCATGAAAAACCTGTCAAGTTTGCTGACCTGCAGATCTTTTTTTTTTTTTTTTTTTTGTAGAAATAAGCAGCTGCTAAAAGTCCATTGGAAAATAAAACCAAACACGTCAGCTTCTTGTAAACACCCAGCCCAGTAGAGGTTTTTTCGCTTGATAGCAGCATGGAGCCCTGCCTCCATGGTTCCCCTCTTGTTCCCGACTCCATGGGAGCAGGGTGAGAGCCAGGGAGTCGAACCAGGCACTGACGCTCTTGTGGGCCTCTTTGGGAGGCCAGGGCTGTATCCCACTCCACTGACAGCCAGGGTGCTGCGGGTGCGCACCCCCACCTACGGCCAGGCCCTTCCTTTGTGGCTTCGGCGCGGCCTACAGTATTTTGTGACATAAAACACCCCCTCCGCGTGTTCTCACACACGTGAGGGACGGTGCCCAGCTTTGTGAAAGGCCAACACCTCCCAGTCAGCGCCAGGATACGGGCTGCTGTTCGGTAGGAGCCGCGCCTGAGCTTAGTTAATCCAGCGCCGGGCGAGCTGCTCCCTCCCCACAGCGCCATCACGCTCTCCTTTCTCTTAACAGATAATCCTGAAATAGCCGGCAGGAGCGGAACGGAGTGTCACGAAGCCTCCCTGCGGACGGCCAAGCACGGCTACTGTACATACTACCCTGTCTCCTCCTCTCTAGAGTTGCCACAAACTGCATGCTAAGTCAAGAATTTGTTCTTACGGACAAATCACAAACTCGAAAAAGCTAGTGCTGCTATGTCATATATGAATATTAAATATGGTATGCTTACTATACTCCAACCTAAAATAGTTAACTACCTGATACCAGCTGTGATGTTTCAAGACATAAAGGGTAACATTTAGTTTCAAAGGTTTTTTCTAAGCATAGTTTAATTCTTGCAAATATTGTCTTTTCTCCATAACTATACCTAACGGAAACGGTCCAGTTAAGTCAGTCTCGGGAGATTCGGGGTACCGGATCCTTTCGAGCTCAGCAATAATTAAGTTGTATTGGCTAAAAAAAAAACCCCAGCAAACAACTTAATCCCAGTTGCAGGTTTAAATTTTCACCCGAACTACGATAGGGGATGTTTCTTCTCGATGAAAAAATAATAACTATAACTAACTAAAATCTTGGCTTTGCTCCCCTTGCGGGTCGATTCCGAGACAGGGGAAGTAAAACGCAGCCCCGTGCCCTGCACATCACCCTGCCAATCTGAGTACCTTTAGCCAGAATTCCAAAGTAAAGCACAAATCCTTTAGATGCACATGGTTGGTGTTTGGCTTGTATGGAGAAGTTGCATTTGAATCATAGCAGAATAGCAGAAGAAAATTAGAAAACAAAAGGAAATTTTGCACAGTATGAACTTCATACCCCTTTGGACCCCCAAAAGAACAAAGTCTTGAGAATATTATTTTACGAGTATATTTATAATGTTTTTAAAAGAGACTTTGCAGAAGTGCCTAAATTTTGTCACATCAGACTTGATGAAAGTGAGCCTGATGCCAACGGTCAAATCTCACCGGAAGCAAATAATCTTTCAAACTCATAGTCAGGTTACCAAAAATGATCCAAGCTGTTAAGAAGTAACTTCTAGAAGTGTAAAAATCAAAGAAACAAACAAACAAACAAAAAAAGAAGACCAAATTAACAAAAGAAAAGGCGAAAAAGAAGGCTGTAGATGAAGAGATTTGTATGATACTCTAATTTAATTAAAATTCAGTTGAGTCACTGAAACTTCGTAGGTGACTTTAATCTAGGCTATTAACTGAACACTAAGAATGTAGAATGAGATTCAGTTTAATAAATCATTACTGTATTTGCATTTTTTTTATTGGATTATAAGATTGTAACCAGATTAGAGTGGAGAAAAAAAATAGTTCTTTTAATTGTTTTTCTTTAAAAACATATTTTATGTCACAAAAGTATGAAGATATCTTTAATACGATTATATACATATTATATATACATACATACATATATATGGATGAAGCAGATTTTAATGTTGTTTACTTTTTTAAATACTTTGTTGATTTACAAGGTAATTATATATGTATAATTAAAATTTCATTTGTTTGATTTGAGATTTGTTTCAAGCACTATTGTACCAAATATTTCATATTTCACATTTTATATGTTGCACATGTATCACATAAATGACATAGTTTTTAAATTATTGTTTAAAAGAAAAAAAAAACAAGACAGCTGTTATAAGTGGATATTATGTATAATTGTTTGCAGCATAAGTTTTCTATGTGGACATTATTAGTGATTGCAGTATTTTAACTTAACCTCTTCAGATTGATTGTAAACTATTTTAAACTTTGGCAGCACTGCCTGTTCTGAAAGACTGAAGGCACTAACCATATAATTATTTGTCTAGGAAATTCTTTTTCCAGGCTAAATCTTGTTTGTCCGATGTCTAATTACTATCTATTTATATATATAAAGCTGGAGAGCTGATCATCCGAAAGGAAAATAAAAGAAATAAATAAATGAAAGAATAAAAATCCACGATTCGATTGTAAAATTAACATAGTGCTTGTAACGTTGCGTTAGTTTTAATTTGTGGAAGAATAACGTATCTTAACTTGTTACTCTAGCAGTTAAGGTATCACCATTATATACTATTAAAACACTAATATTTGTAGACTTTCTCAGTCATTATAACTAGGTAGTTGACACTGCAACTTGCCTATATCTGTCAAAGTTGTTTTTATTTTTTTATAATAGTTAATTTAGGCATTTGGGTAGCTTATTGTATAATACTAAATGGTAAATTATCCATGTTGTTTAAATATTTTATGTAGATAACTCTTCAAGACATTGTTTTTGTGTGAACTTTTTATGTTTCGAAATAACTGTTATTCTATGTTTTTTACAATTAATCCAATACTACTATTTTTTGCCCATGGATGACGAAGCTTCAGATACATCAGGTCTTTCATCCAGAGAAACTGACAGACAAAAAAAAAAAAAAAGAGAAAAATGTATTTTTAATAAGAGATCCACTTTCCGACTTTATGACTTTGTAATATTCCTGAAAACTGTACAAGTACAAACCTATGCTAACAGTAAGGAGGCAATTACAGAGATGTGCAAATACGTGTACAACAGATTCTGCATTTTATTTATTTATAAAGTAATTTTATAGACTATTTCAAAATTTGGGAAGATCTAAAACTATTTTTCTGTATAAATATTATTTGCCAAAACTTTGTTTATATTTAAAGGGAAAAAAAAAAAAGTCTAATGAAAAGGATTAAATTTTAAATGCTTTGTTTAATTAAAAAAAAAAAAATCCAACAAAAAACCCGCAACAAAGAAATCCCCCCCTAAAAGAACCATGAGATGGGCCAACACAGGGACAGTCAATACTGTAGCTGGGACATGGTTTCAAGTTACTTGAGATGTCTCAGTGTTTATTTTCTTCAAAGGATACAGCACCTCACCAAAACTCCTTTTTGTTTGCCTCTCTCATCCAGCATAATTGACGACACGTACAATGAATGTTTCGGTAACAGTTAAAAGAAACCCCTCCATTCACTCTTTTCCAGCATATAACTACTAGTGGTCTGTTAAATAGCCATTCTATTTCTGTTGTGACGTTAAATTCATTCACCCAATGTACAACCACTGAAATAAAAAGAAGCATTTTAAAATGAGAGCGGAGTCAGGGTGATCCTTTCTTCTGGCGCGGCGCTGGGAAGAGGGGCCTGGGTTAACAAAAGCAGCCCAAAGCAAGCAGAGGAGTCTTTTTTTAAAGTTCTGGGGTTTATGGTGTCCTTAATTGCAGGTTCAGGTTACAAATCCTGAAGTGCAGTCACCAGGTTCAGGATGCACACAGAAGTGGTATGAGGGAGCGTGTACTCTTCTACTGGAGACGGCGTGCTGAGGAGGCCACGCTGCACGGTGTTAACCCCAGACAGCCATTTCATGCCCCCTCCTCATGGAGAGAGTGGTCAGGCATTGGAACAGGCTGCCCACAGGGGTGGTGGAGTCCCTGGACATGTTCAAAAAACATACAGACGTGGCACTCTGGGACAAGATTTAGTTGACATGGTGGTGTTGGACTTGATGATCTGAGAGGTCTTCTCCAATCTTAAAGATTCGATGATACTGCCTGCCCATGCTGAGGGGGGGCAGCAGGCCATGGTTATCTCAGCAGTGTTGCTCGCAGGTGCCTCACCCTTGGGTGGGGGTTATTGGTTTTTTTCCAGTCCCATCCTCTGCATCCTCTGTACTTGTCTCCATCTTGCAGAGGATCACACCAACAAATAATCTATCCCCTCTATCTACCAGTTCCTCAGGGGAGAGCAGCGTTGCAGAGGAGTTGCATGCACAAGGGTAGAGATCGCACAGCGGCCTAGTGACAGAGGAGGGATTTAAAACCCCTGGCTTGCAGCAATGCAGTTTCTTCACACGATCTTCTCTGATTTATTTTTTTAAAATGCTTTAAAGAAAGGAAATACCATTGCTGCAGAATCGAAGAAGGGTTTGTGTCCTAAAGTTGTACACATTGCGTCACACAGAATCAGCACGGGGCTGGTCTGAAAGGAGCCCAAGGTCACAAATGATGCAGAAAACCACCGGTTCAACCAGTCTGTTTGGATGTATCCCAAAAATAGTGAGCCAGAAGCGAGCTGAGAGCAAGGGGTAGAATGGAGAGGAGATAAGGGGATGGCTTGCCAGGGCAGAGGAAGGCCACAGCATTAGAGGTCTGCAAGGCCACTATAGGGGAGAAGCAGCAGCAGATTCTAATTCAACTCCTAACGATTCAGGAGTGGAAACCCTGCCTGTTGACACTTTCTTATGTTAAACTCCTTCTTGTGGTGACTTTTTGGACAGTTGTCAGTTGCCAAGAAGAGTCATGACATTGATTTTCTTCTCTAAAACTTGCTTTGTTTCTCATCAACTTTGGCACCTTTTTGTCAGGGGAGACACGCTTGTGGGAGCCATGAGCTTTCAGGTGATCTTTGTGTGCCACTGTGTGTGGAGTGTACCCCCTTCAGACAACGTCAGTGCTTCCAAAACAAAGCATGGTAACTTCTAGAGAAGCAGCTTTAGGAACCTTTGGTTCCCTCACTGACAGCGGCTGCAGCTTTGGCAAGGAGCAGTCCCCTGCCCCAGGCCAAGCGCTGCAGCAGCACGGTGTTGCTCCACATAAGCTCTGTCTCTCTCAAGCAGAGCGGCCAGGGCCGCACTGGTGGCGTTTGGCCAGCCCCACATGGTGTAGCCGTGGCCATAAGGCAGAGTTGTTACTTCCTATATGTTGTGCTTGGTTTTCAGTTCAAAAGCCTGAAGTAATCTGAAGGCTGGGGTTGGGTTGGGTTGGGGTTTTTTTGCAGCCCGCTGAAATTAATAGCATGAAACAAAAAGGGCATGTGGCATTTGAAGGATCAGAGCCTGCTGAGATGGCTTTGAATGGTTCAATACGGCAAAGGAAGCCAAAACTTGTTCAGCCTTGTCCACGCTGCTTTTTGGGAGTGTCTCTTGAGCAAGTTACCAAAACAGCAGCTGGGTTTTGGTTCAGGAAGAGTTGCTTCACTCCAGAAGGGAGCTGAGGAACACGGCGACATTGCTGCGTTGTGGGTAATGATGGAAAAAGGACTCGTGGGCAAAGCTGCTCCACTGTGTGGGCATTGAGTCTGCCACCAGTGGCATTTATTGCATGTAAAAAACAATAAAAATAAAAGGCCTCGCCAGCAGGTGCTGAAAACCTTCCTTGGCATCTGATCATGCACATACCATGCTCTCTATGCCTGTGACCATTTCTCCAGCCAGGCCTTTTGTCAAGTAGCATCCCTTTTGTTCATGTCATACAATTGACAGGTCTGGAGGCTTCTTGCATGGGTCGAGATGATTTTTATTGCTGGGGGTGTGGACAATAGCATCTCAGGTGTTGCATTAAAGCAGCTACTATTGCTGGTATGTAATGTATTTGAGAGACTAGTAATAGGTATAGGTAGATAGAAATAGCTTCTAAATTCTTACTCTTACTCTTACAGAAACCGTAGAAATCATAGAAAATAAGTTGTTTGTGTCGTTCTATGAAAATACCTTCTGCCACAGCAGGGAAAAACCACTCAGAAAGGTGAAAGGAAGATGCTGGTGCGAGCTGCTTAGGCAACATCGTGGAGCAGTTGCATTATTTCCACCAAAGCTTCTTGCAGAGTGAGGAAAATGCACTTGGCTTTATGGTTTAGGAAAATCACTACAGGAAAGACGCCCTACCCCTCTCATCTTCAAAGAACTGCATTTGGATACTGCTTTTAAGGAAAACAAATTCTTGTGAGTGTCATCGTTAGTCTAATTGTCAGAAAACAGTCAGGGTGTAGCCTGCGTGGTAGGTGGCTCCTCGGAGGGTCACAGGACTGAACAGACGCTGGCATGCTGTGGTGACCAGGGTGACCACAGTGGTGTGAGGTTCACCTTGTAGGAGCAAGCCTCAAGGATGGTCATACGGGCACATGCCTACACTAAACCTGACCTATGTTTCCATTTGCCACAAATGCCTCTCCTTTCCATGGCACAGCAGAGGGAGGAAATGCCTTTATTTCCTTGGTTTATGGTTATGGTCACAACACTGAAAGCCAGTGGAGCACAGTCAGCTCAGGACTGCAGCAAGCAAGCTTTTCACTCTTGGAAAGCTGTTAGGGTGGGATCCAGCTTTCTCTCTGTAGCTGTCGAGTATTATTTTGAGCACTGCAGGGTACCCACTTGGCCTAAAGCTCTAGCTTTGGAGGAGCACAGGTCTGGATGGTCTGCTAGCCCCATGCAGGTGTCTCAGATACTCAGCAACATCTCAGGTGAGTTCAGTCAACAAATCCCACCTGTTTTCACGAGGGACCATCAATCATAACAATAGTTTTGATGGACTTTAGAACACCATCACGCATGTCACAGATTTGGTGAATTCAAGATACTCTTATCTCTTACCATTTACAGGGAGGAATGAAGAAATATGGTAACCCCTTGATATGTAATATCATTTCTTCAGGCTTAAACTTCACGTGGGCTTTACTGAATTACTATTGAGCAATAAAAATGCTATTATTATTATTACTACTCAATAATGAGTAGTACAAATGGAGGCCTGATGTTATCAGTATAACTTTGTCAGCATGCCATTGCAGTAGGACAGACTGTCTCTCTATGCAAACAAATCGTTCTGTTTAAGCATTTCATGTGCACAACTGTACCCTACTCTATCCAACATAGTTATGTTGCTTTAATGTCTCTCTCTCTGAGGCTTGATGACAAGCTGCCTTTGGGCAGGCATTTGGTAGAGCCCCTACATTCATTTCCAGGTTTAAGATAAATGGTGAATGGCCTGAGTCCTGTTCGGGGTTCTTCCTCAAGTCAAAGGCATTCCAAAGAAAAGCTACATAAGCAAGAACATATAAACAAAGAGACACGTGGGAAAGAAGTGGTCAGCCTTCATGAGATGTCAGCAGGCTTTCAAATGATGGGGTATGATAGATAGAAAGCATTTTCCGTTTCTATTTACCTTAAAAGTGATTATTTTATACCCGCTTTAGAGGAAGTAAGGGAGATCGAAGTCTTCTAAGAGTCAGTGCTGTCCTCCATGAGCATGAACATGAACTTCCTGATACAGATCAAGAAGTCCCTGGGCTGAGAGCACTGCCAATTCCTCAGCTGTCATCCCAGAGCCCATGGTAAGTGCTCATGGGTGGCAGTAGAAGCACACTGGCAACTTCTCAGGTTGTGGAAGCACCCTCCCTGGCAGTGTTGAAGGCCAGGTTGGATGGGGCTTTGGGCAACCTGCTCTAGTGGAGGGTGTCCCTGTCCATGGCAGAGGGTTGGAACTAGATGGTCTTTGAGGTCCCTTCCAACCCAAAGAATTCAGTGATTCTGTAATTCTGGGATGTGGACTTTCCATTTTATTTCCTTTTAATGAGATGATGGGAGAGGCTGAACTTCTTCCAGTCCAAGTTTATTTGGAGTTGCAGGTATTTATAGGGATTTATGGTTGGTATTTTTCTCCCTATCTTATTTGTTAGATGGGCCACTCATCCTTTGTAGCTTTAAGGACCAGGCTACTTACATTTCAAGTTTGCTTCAGTCATCTTTGAATGCCCATTTCCAAAGTGCTCATTTGTCTTCCAGGTAAGTTCCTCTTACCCTCCACAGAACCTATCTCTGCAGAAAGGTATTTCAAATATTCTGCTTTATGAGGTGCAATCAAAAAATTGATTTATAACAACATACATAGAACCTATAAGGCAAATGAGACCAAATTGCATTGACTTATCAGCCAATTCTGTGCTTTGTTACTTGCAACTGCTCTATTGGCCAGATGTAGCACGGAAATTATAGTTTACCCAAATAGTGGAAATAGTTGTCTTCTGAGCAGCCTTTCCTGTGTGCAGACAAACAGAAGTACGTTTTTGCCACACAAAATTGAGGCCTTTTGCATTCAACCCCAGGCTTCCTCTGTAAGTGAACAGAGAGTGTGACCAAAGCTTTGCTGGAGGGCAACAACATTCAACTTGTAGGCAGGATCATCTCTTCTGGAGCCTCCCACCTGCCTACAGCGATGCTGAGGGTCACCCCCTCCTATGTTGAGCTGGGGCACACAGTGCAGTGCCGTGCATCCCCATGCCTGCCCCAGGGTGACAGATCCTTCTTGCTTTGGCTTTCACCTGAGCTTCTCTTCTGAGCATATGTTCACCACGGGAACCCTGTGCTCCTTGCCAGCTTCTGAGCCTTTATGTTTGTCCGAGGGTGGGGTTTGTTTTAAAGCTTCTCGTTCCTCTTTTCTTCCTTTCATTCTAGAAATGACACAGGCTTTTTTGCTGTCATGTGGTTGAGGAGCATGTTTCAGCTCTTGTACCATCAGCGCTTTAACTGGTTGTTTAGGCCCATTAGTTGCAATTAATCGATTTCTCTTGCCAGGACAGATTGAGCATGCTGCCTGAAACGTGAGGGGGATGATTTGTAAGAAGGGACCTGTTCTGCAGAACTCATACACCTTCCCCCACCACTACACATGTGCATCAATATGAATCCTTCACTGCTAAAAGAGAAACTTCAGGTGGAAAATGTCCTCCTGCTGCTTACCAGAAGTGTTAGCCAACCCTCTTTAAACCTGTGTGCAGGGGCTTTTGTCTTCACCCCCTTGATTCTGCTGACCTTCCTTAGGGGACTCTTGGATCCCAGTTAAGAGCCAAGCTGCTCTTGACCACGCAGAGAAGTTCCTTGCGAGCTTACAAAAGCCTGTGTGAGAGTCACTGCCAGTCAGACTGACCAGACAGCCTTCGTTTTCACAACTGAGGTGGCAAACCACAAAGGGCTGGGCATTTGAGGTGTCATTTAATTATGGATTTGCTTTGCATGGCAGGTGAAGTGGTCAAAACCTTCCTGGAGAGGATCTGACTTTCATGCGGGCAGTGCCTCACCCGCTCCAACCAAGGTTTTAAGGTCAGGGAGAAGATGGAGAGGGCAAGCTGCAATCCAGGCTGACTGCAAACAAACCCTGCTTGTTTGTCAGTCTTCCACGGGGAATGCTGCCCATGGGAAAGGTTTTGATGAGAGACCATGGGTATGGTAGAAACCCAATCCAAAGCAGAAGGTGCAGAGGAGTGAGGGGACCTTGTATGGTGAGAAGCCAGTAGGGTTTACCCTTGAAAAAGAATCCAGGCACAGAACCTCATGAAGTTCAACACTGCCAAACGCAAGGTCCAGCACGTCAGCTACAGACTGGGTGAAGAATGGATTGAGAGCAGCCCCAAGAAGGACTTGGGGGTGTTGGTGGACAAGAAGCTCCACACGACCCAGGAATGTGCACTTGCAGCCCACAAAGCCAACCATAGCCTGAGCTCCATCAAAAGCAGCTCAAGGGAGGTGATTCTGCCCTCTGCTCTCGTGAGACCCCCACCTGGAGTACTGCGTCCAGATCTGGGGGCCCCCATACAAGAAGGACATGGAGCTGTTGGAGTGAGTCCAGAGGAGGTCCTCAAAGATGATCAGAGGGCTAGAGCACCTCTCCTATGAAGACAGGCTGAGAGAGTTGGGCTTGTTCAGCCTGGAGAAGGCTCTGAGGAGACTTTATCGCAGTTTTGCAGGGCTACAAGGACAAGGGGTAAGCGCTTTACATTAAAAGAGGGTAGATTTAGAAGGAAGAAATTCTGTAGTGTGAGGGTGGTGAGGTGCTGGAACAGGTTGCCCAGAGAAGTTTTAGTTGTCTGTAACAAATAGTGATTTTAGGATCCTGTCAACTATACCAATTTGTCACAAATTGATTTCTACAAAATAGTGAGATAGCAGCAACGTAAGATTTATTAGCATTGTTACAGTAAATCACAAGATTAGATTGTACAATATTTAAGGAAACTCAATTATCAGCCAATTAAAAGATTCAACAAAACTTGTAATCAAAATTTTGCAATTTAGTTAAAAATTCAAAAGCAGCAAGGTTCACATGAGATTTACAACAGTTTTCTAGCTCAAATCGCATACGTAACATACACATGCAGAGACACACATGGGGTTAACCTACAAGCAAGAGTTTTCTCTCTTCAGGAACTGCAGTGTATTACTCACTTTTCTCCTTTGTCAAGGAGGAGACAATCTTTGAAGCCTTTTCATTTGCTGGGATCTATCAGCAGATGATCTTTGACTCCAAAAAAAAGATGTACCCCAACTCAGGGGGAGATACTGGGTCACATCGAATCACAGACTGCTTTGGGTGGGAAGGGACCTCAAAGACCATCTAGTTCCAACCACCTGCCATGGGCAGGGACACCCTCCACTAGACCAGGCTGCTCAAAGCCCCATCCAACCTGGCCTTCAACACTGACAGGGAGGGGGCAGCCACAGCTTCTCTCGACAACCTGGGACAGGGCCTCATCGTCCTTGTAGAGAAGAATTTCTTCCTGATACCTAAACTAAACCCACCCTCTTTTAGTTTAAACCCATCACCCCTTGTCCTGTCACTCCATGCCCTTGCAAACAGCCCCTCTCCAGCTTTCCTGTCAGCCCCTTTAGGTACTGGAAGGCTGTTAAAGGGTCTCCCTGGAGTCTGCTGCAATCCCACAGAGCTCAAAGGGCTTCACATAGGATGACTATTTATAGGATCATGAGGTGACTGACTTTGGTCAGTGGTTTTTTTCCATTTGGGCCATCATCCTCATCAGGTAATTCTGGCACCTTCCAGGTCGGGTATGATCCAGGCAGGAGGAGTTTCAGTAAGGTTACAGAGCCCCTGATCATCCTCACTCACTGCACTTGTCACCAAGACAAGAACACAGCGTTGGGATTGCAGAGTGGCCTGGAGGAGCTGTACCACCATGATGCACCCTCCCTGGCAGTGCTGAAGGCCAGGCTGGATGGGGCTCTGGGCAGCCTGGTCTAGTGGAGGGTGTCACTGCCCATGGCAGGGGGGTTGGAACTAGATGGTCTTTGAGGTCCCTTCCCACCCAAGCCATTCCCTGATTCTATGATAATTACTCTCTTTTTTTGCCTCTCACATCCATCTACAGCAGATGTTCACTGCAAGAGATATTCACCACTCGTTGGTGGAAAGGACTTGCTCTTTTCCACCTGACCTGTTGTTTGGGAGTCGATGTCCTTCCTTGTTTCCTCCCCTCTTGCTTTAATTTTAGCCAGAATGCAGATGATCCTCTGTGATAGGAGACCAGCCTTCAGGCTTTGGTGAATGCAGCAGATGATACATTCCTTGTCAGGGGTAATTACCAGAGCAACTGCTTTCAAATCCAAGCGTCCTGTGCAACAGATTATTCCTCTCTAAATAACAGACTCCAGCAGCGCTGCTCAGCAGCACCTCCCCACACAACACGAGGGTTGTTTCTTCTCCACACAGCTTTCTGCTCAGAAAATAACTCTTTTAGAATCAAATGTTAGTCCATCAAAGTGCCTAAAATCAATGATCATTTTATATTCAATTGAATCCCTACTTTTTCTTTTTTTTTTTATAACATCACAATGGAACCGCTCTACTTTCCTTCCCTTTATTGTTACTATTATTACCTCATGAATACTGCAGAGAGAAACAGCTGCCTCTCCTCTATTTTTTAGCTTCTAAGACATAGCTGGATGTGGCCCCATATGCCCGGAGTCCACACGCTCAGGCCAACCTGCAATAAAACTGATAAAGAAAACAGCCCTGCTGAGACGTGGTGTTTGCAGAACTTGGCTTTAGCCTGCTCAGCTGTGGGAACGTGTCCCAGCGTGGATTTGGTCCAGAAACGTGTGTTGTGGTGTCATAGTATCCAGAGGTTCTGTTAACAAGGCCGATGGTCATTGAGCCAGCCAGAGTTTGTGGTGGGGCTCCTCAGCAGCTGGGCTTCGCTGGGGTTACAAACGTACTACTGGGGCTGGATGTGTGGCTGGAAGGGGTAAATTTGGGCTGGGTTATCGAGCAGGGTACTAGGACACGCTGGTGTGTGGATTTATGGAGACTGCCTGTGTGCTCGTGCTCTGCAGGAGCTGTGGGTACTTGCGGGTAGCTGCTCTGCAGTGAAAAGCACCCTGGATGTTGGAGATGGAAACGAGCATCTCATCCTTTTCAGTACGATGATTGGTTTTTTCCCAAGATCCTAAGGTCTGTGGCAATCAGTACACGGATAACAAGGCTGGCAATGAACAAGCCACTAAAGGTCTCCTCAGGTGCTGGAGTAAAGCAGAGCTTTTTCCACCAGCCAGGTTACTAGATTTACTTGAGGAAAGTCCTACAGCCCAGGCTGGCCCAGAGGAGAGGACTCAGAGGCACAGCCCAAGAAATGACTCTTCATCCTGAGCAGCCTGGCAGGTTCCCCTGGTCAACAGCCTCACCAGCTATCCTGTTCCCACATGTACAAAATAACACCAGTGGTCAAAATTAACCCCAAAGCAGGTTCCCTAACCTTTGGTGTCAGCAGTAGTAGCAGGACCCCTCCAAGAAGCCAGTTAAGTATGAAGAAGGAAAATCTGTGGCCTCTGCAGCAAGTCCTGTGGCTTCTCCTTTTTGGGATTCCTCCAGCCAAACCCCTGGGGAATTAGAGCACGTGCAGAGACAGAAATGTGGAAATGCAGCGTTCTGCCACACTTGGAAAGTGATGGTGTAGGTGGGCCTGGGGGAACGAGTGGGTTTTAGAGGGCCCATTGAGTGAGCCAGGTTGTGAGGGATTCTCCTCAGCTGTAGGGCCTTAAGGCACCAACAGGCAATTTGCTAATTTTAAATCGGTAACATTAAGAAGGCCAGGGTCCTGGGAGGCGGATCAGCTCCCTCAGAGCACCTACAGACAAAGGTATTCCCTTCTATTTCCCAAATTCCCTGCTTTAGGCCCTCAACCTTGCAACTGAATGGCAGTGACACAGGCTCACCTCTCAGCTCCAACCAAGCCCTCCAGCAAAAGTTCTTCAGCCCTTCCCGGCGTCCTTCTGCCCACCTTCCCCAGGCAGGCACAGGACACAGGGCTTGGCTTGCTGTGTCCTGCCAGTGTTAGGAAAAGCTTGAGACCCTTTTAGAGCATTTTGTACCCATTTGGGAGTGAACTTGTGTCGTGGTTTTGCCCCAGCCGGGGGCCGCACCCCACACAGTCGCTTGTACTTTTAAAAGGAAGGGGGAAGGAAAGTTGGGGGAAGGGGAAAAAGGGAAGGAAGAAAGGAGGAAAAGAAACCACAACCTAGAAACCAGAACCACGCAGGTTGGGATAAGGATAGTTTACTAAACAATAACAGAAAACTAGATATAACAATAACAGAAGTTTAAAGCACAAAATAGATGAAACTGGTGATACACAATGCAATTTCTCACCAAACCACACAACTCAGGCCGCACAGCTTAGAGCCCGTCCCGGACAACCCAACCGTCCCCAGAAACTGCACGTCCTGGCGTTGTCTCCCCCTCTTCCCCCCAGTCCCCCCTTATACCGAGCATGACGTAACTGGCATGGAATATGCTCTTTGGCCAATTCGAGTCACCTGTCCTGGCTGCGTCCCCTCCTTTCTCACTAGTAAGGAAGTATGCAGAGCTGAGAAAGGTCCTTGATTGCCCGGCAACAAATCGGAGACATCAGGGTGCTATCAGCACTATTCTCATGCTAACACCCAAACATGGCATTCCATTCACTGCTAAAAAAAAAGTTAACTCCATCATAGCTGAAACCAGGACAACTTGGCATTTGCTTTGATGAAATGAAAATCGCTGAAGGTTTGTGATGACAGCAGCCTGCAACTATGCCTGCTGGCACAGCAAACCTGCTGCAGGCAGGAACTGCTTGGTGCTCTGCTGCCGGGGGCATCCCTGGCACCTCACAGACCTCTGGGCAAAGCTCGGGGTATCACCTTTTGCCAACCCTAAGCTCACAACGTTTGGGTTCATCACTGTCTCTCAGGGAAAAAGTAACATAAATCCCCTTTCCTCAGGCATTTACATTCCTAACAGTTTAGCTTGCCCACTCTTGTCCCCCTGCGTCCACCTGCCCACCCACAACCGCATGGGTAGAGCTGGTGGTGACCTACAATTTAATTTGTTCTGCCCTCACATGAATGAAGCACCCACAAGGGTGCAACAGGAGTGCTGCAAGAGCAGCATCTCACCCCACCAGCTAAAACCTCTTCTTTCTTCATCTGTTTCCTTATCTGCAAGACAAAAATGGCAACACCCTGGTGGGGATTTGCTGGGGAGCAATGCAGAGCTGCTGAAGGCTCCTTTGCTCCCCTCTGCTCCTTCATGCCATGTTGCTTAAATCAAGGAGGAACACTTAAGCATGGAGCCAAGACTAGACCAAAAGCATTATTTATTTTGTCTCTGGCAGGTTGAAAGCTCTGGTATTTATACACTGGCCACACAAATCCCAGAGGTCATCTCCTCGGGTCGCATAAACCAATGCAGCTTTAAGATATTGGAGTTTACACCAATTTATAGCAGCTGAGACTCTGGCTGAAGGTTTTCAAGGCCACGGCAAATACTGCAGTTAAGGCTGTTCTTGCTCTTTAATTTCCTTTATCTGTTGTTAAATAGATGTTCCTTCCTCGCATCAACTGGCCCTGCATAACAAAATATCAGCATCAGTGACAATCCCTTTCTTAGGCACTAGCTAAAATACCAAAACAAAGGAAATAAAAAAGTGCAAAGAGAGTTGTAAACAGTCGATTCAACAAAAACAGGCTGCTCTGTCTTTTCTTTGTAAGTAGGTTTTCGTATGTGTACGTGCTAACTGTATTGTCATCATTTTTATCTGGACCACTATCCAATTCAGACCATGAGAAAATATTATTTCCTGCTCAAACAGGCAAGAATTAACCACTCTCTACAAAAGTCTTGATCACAACTGGATTTAAATAACACTCAGTGGGGTTTGGGGCTGCTTATACACACACACCACACTTGCACATATACACACACAAGTGCTTCCATAACATATGCAAACTGAACTACCACTTTTTAAAACAGAGCACAGATTTTTGGAGGGGGTTTTCCACCATGCTTTTAACAATTTCAAAAGTTTGTTTGCAGGAGTATTTTATGAAAAGCTAGGTCCTTAATGAGACACGTATGGTCAAGAGAACACGTCAAGGCCACGTAACCAGTAATTTTTGCTGCTTTATCTCCTTCTGTAAAAGGAAAAAGATAAGGTTATCTGATAGATATACATTGTCCTCTAAAACAGGCTGCATTGCCACCATCCCCACACGTGCAGTTAGCCCTAATATGAACTGCAGCAGTAACTACACCACAGTATAGGTACAGTGCTGCTCTGGATATATCACTGTTGGGCATTTCACATGTTTGTTGTGGCCGATTTGGAGCTGCTTCTGGCTTGATTTCTCTTCTTCAGACATTAAACTCCAGCTATTTCTTCTTGTAAAGACTTATTTTGAAGACATAAATGGTTATTTTTCCATTTCTGTTCCAAACAACTTTTAAATTGCTTCAGGGACACAAATACCCTGCTGCATCCCATTAGGGACTGCACCCAAAAAGATCCATAGGATTTTTTCAAACACTGGAATAGTTTAGGGACTCCTGAACCACCTTCACAGGCAACTTAAGCATTGAAGGCCAAGAGCCACTGGGAGGTACTGCGGGAGTCCCCTCCATACAAGGGCTGTATGGAAAGAAAAGGACCTTACCCTGGTGCTTTCCCAGCTCAAATTTGCATCAATTTACTGCCAGCTCTCATCCAACAAGCAGATCTCATTTGCTGCATGCTACACACATGAACATGTCTCTCTGGATGACCACGCTCCACAATTCCTCTCTGTATATTTCTCTTTGGGCAACCTGGTCAAGTGGAGGGTGTCCCTGTCCATGGCAGGGGAGTTGGAACTAGAGGATCTTCAGGGTCCAGTGTATTTACACCAGATCCTGAGTCTTACAGCTTTATCCAAAGAAAGCAGCAAACACAATTCTGGACTTTTCAGGATCTTCCTTCCTTTGCATGGATGCAAACTAGAATTTGATTTGTACCCTATCAGTGGCTTTGATGCAAGGGTACATCTGATGACACAGTGACACCAATTTTAGGAAGTTACATGGCAACTTGTATTATTAATTACATTTCTTTACTACACAATTAGATATCACTAACAGCTGCCTAGATGGGATGTGACTGTTGAAGTGACTTAAGTCCCATCTCATGAAAAAGATGAGCCATCACAATTTTTAGCTAAATCATAATTATTTTTCAGTGGGGCCATGACTAATGGTGCAGCCCTATCTAAACAGCCAGATTTTGCAGATATAAGCTTCTCAGGAAAAAACCAAACCACTACCTAGAGAATGAGATGAAGCAGTGCAAATTAGTGCTACTAATTACTATTTCAAGTTTAGTGAGTATTTATGTGCTATCTAAGCTAGCTGGCTCAGGTCACTCTCCTCTGCATCACTGTTAGTTTTGTGGTCACAGAGCAGATAGCCCTAAGATGTACCCAATAACACATTGCTGCTGAACAGAGTAAAATCTAGTTTATGTAATATCAGTGAAGACAAACACTTACTGGATTAGGGAACAATCCAGCAACCAGTCACTTATTGGTATATTACATCTGTTGGAACAGATGATGCTTATTAGATCTGAGGATGATACAAAGCTGAGAAGGACCTGCAAGTACGCTGGTGGACCTAATTAGAATTGAAAATTTTATTGATAAATGAGGAAAAAATAGTATGAAAACTATGATGTAATTCAGTGAAGTGAACTGTAGTGCACTTGGATAAAAATAATCAGCTTCACAAATCAGGATGAGATGCAACTAGCTGAGCAAAAGTTCTTCACAAAGGAGCTGGGTGGGAGCAGCTAATTACAGACCACAAGTTTCACACAAATTAACTCCACCATGGTTCTGCTGTAAAAAGAAGTTCCAGGTTGTACCGATACAACCCTGCCAAGAAGGTGAGTCCTACCTCCTCAGCTCTGGGAAGGTCTCAGATGAAGTACTGTGTCCAGCCTGGGATGTTCTGCTTCAGGAAAAGGATGCTCTAGTCAGAAAAACTCCTGGGAGGATGCAAATTTGACCAGAAGTCTAAACAGCGTTGCCCATGGCACTTTTATCTTGGTATACTGAAGTTCCTAAAGGTCTGCTGAAAAGGGGTCATGTGGTTTCGCAACCCAAGTGAACTGGACAAGGTGGAACAGGGTTAAACTACACAAAGGGAGATTCAAGTTGAGCCTCACAGTGCAGACAGCAACACACAGGAACATGTTCCTTCGAGCTGTCATGGCATCTCCATCAGATGAGATCCACCACGTGCAGAAGCCCATCAGGACTGACCCACACTCAAACTGCCTCACAGCAGAGCATGATCTATGTGATCTCATGAAATCCACTTTTTTTTTTTTCCCATGGCTCAAATTCCAGCATGTTTCAGTTATAACTGCTCATGGCAGTGACCCTGACATTTCTTGAGCATGATGCCTCAGTGCTGCCATTCTGTAGGGGTGGAAATAACCCCCGCCTTCAAGGGCAATTTCAGAAACTGAGAGCTACACCAACCAGTGAATGTTTGTAGGGCTGGGATATCAGGATGTGACACAGCCAAAGGATTTGCAATTGCTGAACTTTTAATCAAAGCGTTGGTGTGGTTTTTGTACCAAGAGGTAGAAAATACCAATCACATAAATGCAGTCACAATTAAAAAACAGAATAGGGCTGATTTTCTTCCCACAAGTATTCAAACTACAGCAATAACTCCACAGGCAGTGATTGAAAAAGGAGGAGCAATGGTGTGTCGGGACCCAAAGGCTCTGTGCTAAATGGATGACAGACAACAGGGGTATGATACAGTGAGTAGCTAGGGAGGGAGAGTAGGAATTTGTTCACCTAGTTTCCCTGTCAGAGCTAACATACCATAAAAGCATGGCCCTGGGGAAGAGGAATTGTGAGGACACTACATTAAAAAGAGAAGGAAACCAAGAAGAAGCCACATGAGGAAGAGAAGTTTGCAGCAAGTGTAGAACCAAGAATTATGACACCATGAAAACAACCACTGCCAAGAGATAACCCCCTTGCTGCACTACTGCATCAAACTCTTTCCTTAAGTAAATACAAAATGTTTCTTCCCCCATTGCTCAGTAACCGGAAGAGAGATCCAAGTGTGAGAAAAACACTGGCTTGGAAGACAACAGGAGAACTGGAAAGAAGAGAGAAACTAGCAAACACTGACTGCCTTGAGAAAACTGTCATGGAGCAGCCCTGGCAGATTCATTAGTCATCTAATATGCCCGCTATGTTCATCCCAAACCCATGAGGAAATCTCACTGGAATCTGCCCCAGAAAAGCTATTCTGATCAAGTTCAGCTCCGTGCCGTGGCACCAGACCTATACAAAAGCTCCTAGATAATTCTGGAAAATCTAATTTTATTGACTTGTTTGGTATGATTTGAGTTGCCCCCAAATTATTTTGCAAGAACCTACCTGCAATTCTATCAGTCCCCACTCAAATCCTAAGAAGAAATGCAAAGAGACACTGGAGCTAATTAATCCTTTGTATTATTTTCCTCAAGCAAATGAGCTGTGTCTCCTCTTTAAAGCAGCATATGCATACTGTGTGCATGCAGGATAGGCCTCCCACTGCAACACAGCTCTGAAAGTTTGCTCCAAAGCAGTAGTCACAGGGTTGCATTCATGTAGAGCACTGGAAGTCTAAAGAAGAGTACGAGAGCTTTGTACACCTCACAAACTCAGTTCCTTTTTGGTTTTCCATTGCACAAATCTTTTCTCCAGGCTCAGAATGATTACTGAGCATGTTTAGCCCATCCATAGTCACTGTTACCAAAACTTCCAATTTTATCACATATTTATGATATTAGGTCTTCTTAAAGCCCAAGCTACTGGAACCACGAACATGAGACTCCTTGCTTCTGTTTAAAACCCCCAAACATTTAAAGTATGAGGAAGCAGCAAAAAGAAGCAACAATATCTAAACACTAAAAGGCAAATCCAATAAGGACACAAACCATCATGGTTTTCAGGCCTTTAATGTTTATCTTTGAAGGTGTGGAGTTAGCAACTCCTACGTTGATAAAGATCAGATATAAAATCCACAATTCTGAAGCATTTAGCTAAAACTTCCTGCTCCACTAATTAGAGGTTGGGCATAACAAGCTCCCAGAAGTAGGAACTCCAGAAGACCTTCAGGTAGAAAGACAGAAGTTACTCTACAGGTGAGACCTGCCTCCCCACACCCTTATCTGCAAACTACTTCCTATCTATACCTGAGCATTTGCTGAGGGAGGGGGTGTGGGCCCATACTGGACCCAGGCACACGTGTCCATCTATTCGTGTATGGAGACAGGGTCAGCATTTCTTACAAACTGGCAACTGAATCTTTTTCAGGGGATCTCACGTCCCCCTGACAGTGTCCAGCCCCCTTAAAATCTACCTCTCTGTGGTCTGCCCTTAAAACCTGTGTCTCCTCAGGAACCTTTCAGGGGGTCTAACACAATTTGCTTTGGACACTCCATGGGACAATCAGCTTCCCGGTCCAGAACGACGATGTAAATCCAAACATCCAAAACAAATGTGGACACTAGGGTGTACACCACAATGACCAACTCAGTTTTAGTACACGTATCAAAATGAACTAATCTCAGTTATGAATGGAGATTAACTGCCACTTCTTTTAAGAAAATGCATATATAAGAAATAAGTATTAGGAAAGTGTATTGGAAATCTGAATTTAGTTTACAGTATAACTCAAAGCAGTTTAGACATCTTACAATTTAATTCAGTTATGAATATTTTGCTTAAATATGTAAAAAGAAAATATTACTGTTACTATAGTACTAAATTTTTGTTGATGCCTAGGAAATTTCATGCTTGTGAAACACATGACCCTGATGCTTACACTCTGGTTGATAAAAAGGAGGAGTTAAACTTATTTCAAGTTTGACTCAGAAAAAAAGTGCTACGTGACTTGTGACAGAAGACTTTGGTACCTTGATAAAACCAGACTATCATTCTCTTCACTTTCTCTTAATGTCTTGCAATTGAATGGATTTATTTTTAAACATCACAAGGAAAAAGAAAGAGTCAAATGGAATAATAAATTAGCTGGTTTTAGTTTCTTTTACTGTCGGCTTTTATATCTCAAATCTGGCTTTGCCTGTTTCAAACCTACATCTGAATGACAACTACTTTATTGACAGATGAGTATTTCTTACAAAACTCAGATATGCAGCTTTTCATTAAAATTAATACCACCAGCACCAAGGTTTCCTGTTTGCCCTTATGGGAAGCAAAGAAAACTATTGTGAAATGCCATAATGTGCCAGCAGAAGTCCACCACAACTCCACTAAAAATAGTAAAAATCAGGTCACATGCTAAACTGTACTGTTTTTGCTTTGATTTCTTGATGCTTTGGGGAATGATTTGATCAAATTCTCACTCTTAATAAAAAGAGAGGCCAGGAGCAATTATTTTTAAATTTAACCACCATCTTCAATTAAACACAACGACCTTATTACGTGACAGGGATGGCTATATGACTGCATCAAGTAGTTGAAGAACATGGGCCCTACCCTCAGCGAGTCACCTCCTTCCTTTGAACGGTTAATCTGCAACATCAAGAGAGAACATTAATGAGACAGTAAGAACAGAAAGCTGTCCTGATTTGCAGAGCTACCAAACTGGCCACCCTCTGAAATAAACCCATGGGACTGGAGCCTTAATGTTCCTTTTGGGTTAGAAAATCAAATTATGACTGAGAGAAGACTTTGGTGTGCCTACTGCCATTGTCTGTCTCTTTCAAACTGTAAAAAAAAAACCCAAACCCAACTCCCTCCTCCTCCCCCCCCAAACCCTGGAGACTGGAGCACACAACTGAAAGTGGCAGGTATGGCAACTTAATGAGTATCTATTGGTGGAGCCACAGTAATTGTGTTCACACTAGTTGTCCTCTCTAGTTGTAAAGTAAAATGCACTAATTGAATCTTGTTCTGCTGGAATGTAATCTAGTTTGTTTTCCTTCACAACACAAAACAGTCTCTTGGGAAGCAATAGGTGGGGGTTTAAACTGTTTCAAGCTGAGGACGGAGTTAACCCTGTTCCTCTTTCATGGTTGAGTCCCTGGCAGCTAGCAATTATAAAACAATTTGCATCTCTAGTCTGGATTTGCTTTCCACAAATTTAGCAAGCTGAACTGGCCCAGTGCAGGGGCAGGCAGCACCAGCATGGGTGCAAGAGGGAGAAATGCGATGCAGGTCTGGGCAGGGTGGGGGAGCTAAGGGAGCAAGCAGGCAGGGTCTGCTTCCAAACCCCATGGAGTTGCAGATAATGCAAGAGATCATTTCAGATTCTGTCTCCCTGACTCCAAATACGCTTACATTGAGCCTACAGCAATTCAAACTGATGAGAAAAAAAGCTGCCCACACAACATCTCTGATGAGCTGGTTTCAGATCTCCCTGTTCTGCCCGCTCGTTGAAGTCTCAATTTCACCAGGAATCTCCTAGCGCTCGGCTCAGCCTTCCCAAAATCAGGTACCACAACTAAAGCACAGGAATGCTGATCACCATCACAATTAGTACCCTTGGTGGATCACCTGAGCTTCACTCCCCAGGCACCCTAGTTTCCCAGAGAGGGGTGCTAAGCCTGGGATGGTACACAGGCACCTCCCTGCAGGCAGAGAACTGTTAACCCCAATCAGTGCAGACACTGATGACTGCAACTCCACACTGCAAATTTTGACTCTGATTGTACAACGAGCTCTACGAAGAGCTGCTATCTCATTTTTGCACACAGCTCCCCTGACCAGTAAGGGGTAAATCAGACACAAAAGTCATCTCACTTGGAGCTCACACTAGGCTTCACCACAACAAAACAAAAGCATACCTACTACAAACTACATACCTACTACTTCAAACCAAGCATTCAGGTTTCCTTAAGAACAAAATTTAAAACCTCAGCAAACACAAACTGGCCTGCAAGTAGTGAAGTAAATGAAAACTAGCTCCTGTAACAGATTTTTCTAGCATAGTAAATTAAATCCCACTCCATGCCCTCTACCAGGCTGGAGACAGCACTCCCTGTCACTGGTCAGGCTCTTGGACAAACAGAGCTGCTACCAGACAGCTGACAAACTGGAGAGAGGAGGTCCAACCCCCTTTCCCTTTAAAAGTGCACTCAGGTTCCTGCTTTCCTCTAGAAAGCTGCTGTTGTCAGGCACAAAGATGACAAACACCTACAATCTTGCAGTCAGTAGAAAAAAAAAAGGTGAAAAAAAAAAAGGGGGACACTATTACTGCTGGGATGAAAGGGAAATCAACAGTGTGATCACCTGAAAATGTTGAGGATGGGATAAGAAAAGTCAATCACCTTTCACTCCAGTCAGTTGCATCTTGAATTTGATAACAATTTTATGGACAATTAATTGAGCAAGATACATTAAAGACTAAAGATAATCTCAATCGTAAGCCTGGCTACACTTCTTAAAGTACTGTAATGACATATGGTTGGGGGCAGTCTGTGTGATGGCAGAACTGCACTGACAGCCTGAATGTAAAAATGTGACAGTAAGCAAGGACAAGAAATCACTGTTATTCTACTAATGTGCACTTAAAAGAGCTCTCAACCAGGGAAAATACACTAGAATCTTTTGTAGACAGGTTCTATTTCACATGTTCTCTTATACTTCGTTGTCAGGAGACCACTATCAGCCCTCAGAGGGAGGGGGCTACAGAATTTCCCATTTCTATATTGCTCCAGTTCGTATCTTGCCACTGATACTGTTCCTACAGAAGAATTAGCAAACCCTGGTTTGCTGGAATGGAAATAGATGTTAGAGACCTTGTTCCTCTTTCCTATACATACCCTAATGTGTAGTCAGAAGCTAAAACAGGCAGCAAAAAGCTTATGAAACTGTATGTTGGTTTCTGCACAAGATAAAAAAAAAATAAAATAAATCAGTATTTATTGAGAAATTCCAGCCTATCATAAGACAGTGTGGCTAGCTGCAGGCTGTTATAGTTTGAAATAAGACAAAAAAAAGACTTGAGAAGTGAGTTTCTAAATCCTAGGAAGCCAGCAAACACCCAGCTGTACAGCACACAAAGGGACTAGATGACTCCCGAGTCTCCTGTGGGAAGCTGCTAATGAAGTCACGCTGGGAAAGCATGCTGGGGGGTGAGCGATCTGCCCTGCGAGCCCTGCCTAGTTCAATCTTTTGTGGCAGGAAGTTTTTCTTCTACTGAAATGTAACTCTTTCCCCCCAACTTTCTGGTAGACACATCAAAAGTAACAGGGATAAAAAACCACCACCTGCAACACCTCAACCTCCCTAGTGTTCTCCACCTCACTATAAACAACCCCAAATAACTGATACTGTATTTGTTTTTAGGGTTCAGCCTCTAGCATGTATCAACTGAATTGTCAATGTTGCTTTGCCCCGATGAATCAACTGATCAATGAAGGGTGAAAGCCAGATCAACACTAAGGTGTTCAGTCTCACAAGTGAAGTGGCTGAGATCCTTGGGAAAAGTCATACATTCGAGGCATCCAGCACCTCCTCCAGCTGACCATCCTGCCTTTTCCACCCTCCATGCTATATATACATCCCTCATACAGTTGCATTCATGTTTCTTTAGTCTCTGTACACATTCCCCCCCCATCATTAAATGAAAAAACACTTTGCTGCCTATCAGGCTCAGCTATTTATGAGAACAAACACCTGGCGTAAATCTTTCCAGCGGGAGCATTCCTGATACCTCTTTCTGAAATGTTGCCATCTCACTCTAATCATCATCCTCATCACAAAACAGCAGTCAACAGCTTCTTTCTGAGAAATACTGCAGATCAGGAGATTGTTCCAGTCTCAGGATGAGTAAAAAGGAAGGCCCACGTCTCCTCCCTTTAACACAGATCACTTAAACCCATTTTGTATGATTGAACATCATCTTCCAGTACATTTTAAAGCCTGTTCGACACGTTCATCTTTCACTGTTCTTAACAGAAGGTGAAACCCTCAATCCTCTTAGATAGCTCTTAGTTTTCTAGCTAGATCACAATCAGTTTGGATTCATACTCTTCTATCAATATTGTTCATTAGCTTAAATGCCTACTCGCTTGAGCCTGACTCTACCCAGGCTTCCTGGTTACTCATAACCCTCCTCCACAGTGGCTTTCCCCAGGTTAATCAGACAAATACTGCTAGTGTACTCTTGTAGATAAGCTCTGTTCTTTGCCCGTAACCCTCCTGGGTGTACTTCTGTACAAGTTCCTCCTTCCTGGCCATGGTTTACCAGAAGTGGACACAGTGATGTCTCACTAGTCACCCAGACACCTGACTGTACACACCACAGACATCTGTTTTGTCACAGCCACATTCAAATTCGCAGCTTCCTTTCAGCATTGATTAATAAACCCAGGTATTTTCCCATTACTCTGCTGGAGGGATCCTGGATTTATATTAGTACAAATACTTACTAATCCATGCATGCAGTATCTTGCATTTTGTGCCATTACACGTTCTCGTAGACTCATTTCCATTACTTCAAGGTCTAGATGCACCAACAGAAATGAGGTTATTCATTGAAATTATTGTTCATTTCTGACAAGACTGACCAGGCTCTACAACATTTACAAACAGATTCTGACAGTCCTGTAAAAAAGTTCTATCTCTTTGGTATTGATTGTATTTATATCACAGATTTGTGGGGGTTTGTTTTTGCTTCAGTGGCTTTTGACTATATGGATACTACAAGAAGCCAGCAAATAATCCTCTTTCTTCTAGACAGACCAAAGCTATGGGCACCCTACTAATATTGTTTTGAAGCTTTGCAGTTCGACAAAAACCACCAAACAACACACAGAAGAAAAGCCAAACTATAAAAGCAGAAGGCCCAAACAAAACAGATGAAAGCTTAATGCAGTGCGTGGGACAAGCATTTAATCAAAAGACTCAGAGGACAAGGGACCTCCAAAAAGCCAGAAACACATCTGCCACTCAAAAATTCCAACTTAGGAAACATGAAAACAGGTCAAAAAGGAAGCAGGCTGACTTGCCTGGAACACAGGCTGACACCTCAGGCCTTACCCAAGACGAAGACGTGACAGTGCAGAGGAAAGAACAGCACAGTAAGAAATGCAACCGCAGGAGTGAGCTACTTCCCAAAAGCTGTCAGAAAAGCATCTGAAGGGCAGATTAATGGCTCTGGATGCACCTTAAGCTTCTAATGGAAATATAGACTTTCCCCTCTATCAAATAATTCCAACCAGTGATGTTTGAGGGAAAAAAAAAAAAAAAAAGGGTTAAAGAGCCTGTCTCATAGCAGAAAGGCAAGCATCCTTCCAGTGATTCTGGTTCCCATTAAAATCTGTTTTATGTCTTCTCACCAATCACCTTCATTTTCATTCCTGTTTACACGGAGTATTTTTCTCACACTGTACCACCGTGTTTCCTGGCCCTCAGTCTCAATGGCTGTAAGGAGGCAGGCACTCGTTTGCACCAAACACGCAACAGCATCCCTTGCAAGAGCACGCCTGCACAACCATCACCACGCACTCCAAGGGAGCCTTCACAGGATCAGATTTTATGAACCCCATGTACAAGTGGGATTAACGGGACGACCTCGGGCCCTCCGCGCACACACCGCAGCGGCCCAGCCGCAGAAACCTTCCGCCTCCAGAGAACTGCCAGCTTTAAAACAGCAGGAACTTACCACACCAGAGCACCCTCCCCCAGCACACCGGGAAGGGGAACCGGGGAGCCTGCACGGGGATTTCCCCTCGGGCGACTCGTAAAGGCCTCTCCCCCACACACACACTCCCGCACTACCGGGACAGGGAGCAACGCTGGGGCAGCTGCCGCCTCACCCAACCGCCCTGTACCCCCCACCCGCTCCGACGCCAGAGGCCCGGGGCGAGCTACGCCGCCCGCGCCGCAGGGCTGCGCCGGCACCGAGCCGCGGTACGGCCACCACGGGCCCCTGACAGGCACTTCCGGCAGCGGGGCCACCGAGCGTCCGGCCGCCAGCCCAACCCCGGTTCGCCCCCCAGCCCGCGCTCCCATTGGCTCATCCCAGCCGGCGCGTGACCGCTGCGCGGCCGCCAGTTGGCCCTCCGGGGAGCGCGTTCCGCGGAGCTGCCCCAAAGAGCGGGCTCGGGGGCGGGGGCGGTCCGCTGTCTCCACGGCGACAGCGCCGGGCGAGGGACGGGAGGAGACAGGCAACCGCTGCCGCCACCCGCCGAGTCGCTGCTGCCGTCGGCGTCACGTGCGGCGAGCCGTGCCCGCCGGTTGGCCGGCGCCCTCCGGCGTAGGGCGGCGGGGGGGGGAGAATGGGGGGGAGGACGCTGGGAGGCGCCACGTGACGAGGCGTCGCCCGCCCTCCTCCCCGCTCTTTCTTCCTCCTCAGCCCCCACCCCCCGCCTCCCCGCGCGCCGGCGGGTTGGCTGTTGCTGTGGCGACAGGGGAAGGAGGGGGCGGGGCCGGCGCCCCACCTCAGCCGCGCCGCAGCCCGTGAGCGCGGCCCCGCCGCCGGCAGCACCGCCCAGGAGCCGCCGCGGCCGGGAGCATCCGCCGGGCGGATCCGCCGGGCGAACGGAGCGGGGGCGGCGGCGGCAGCGGGCAGGGCAGGGCAGGGCAGGGCAGGGCAGGGTGGGGCGGGGCGGCCCATGGCGGGGGGGTGAGGAGGGGCCGTCGGCAGGTGCGGGTCGGGCGGGCGGTCCGCGCTGGCGGCGGCGGGAGGATGCGCGAGTACAAGGTGGTGGTGCTGGGCTCGGGCGGGGTGGGGAAGTCGGCGCTCACGGTGCAGTTCGTGACCGGCACCTTCATCGAGAAGTACGATCCCACCATCGAGGACTTCTACCGCAAGGAGATCGAGGTGGACGCCTCCCCCTCCGTCCTGGAGATCCTGGACACGGCGGGCACCGAGCAGTTCGCCTCCATGCGGGACCTCTACATCAAGAACGGGCAGGGTTTCATCCTCGTCTATAGCCTGGTCAACCAGCAGAGCTTCCAGGACATCCGACCCATGCGCGACCAGATCATCCGCGTCAAGAGGTGACTTGCCCGGCGACCGCTCCTCCGACGGCCGCGCCCGACGCCCACCTGCGGCCCGGCCCGCCGGGGCCTGCGGGCCGCCCGTCTCCCCCCTCCGTCCCCTCCTTCCCCCGCGCCGGGCTGCCCCACAGTGCCTGGATCTCCGGCCCGGGGGCTGCCCACGCCCTGCCCGCTGCCCGCTCAGGTGCCTGCCCCGCGGCTCCCTTCCCTCACCCGCCTCCTTCCCTTCCTCCCTCCCTCCTTCCCCGGTGGCGCCCCTGGGCGGCAGGATACCCCCCCGCCTCCCCCCCGCCCCCGGTGGTGCCTCGCCCGCGGTCCCGGGGCGGATGCCGGCCGCCAGCCGCAGGGGTGGCGGAGGGGAAGGCAGGGGCTCCGGCGGTTTCCGCTGCCCGCTTTTCCCCCCCTCCCCCGTTTGCGTTTACGACGCGGTAAGTTTGGGGTGCTCCTGCGTGAAATATGGCAGAAGGCTGGCCGCAGGCGGCAGTCTCTGCCACGGCTGTAACCGGGGGGCGGGGAGGGGGGTGGGGGTGCGGAAAAGCGGTTCCCTGAATATCGATCGTATCGGTGAAGTCCTCGAGTGTACTTTCTGGGTGGATGTGCCGTAGACTGGCTCGCAAGGGGAGCGCCCGGGTGCTTTCGTGCAGCACACGCGTCTCCAGAGGCCGGCGGAGATCCTGCCTTTTCGGATACCCGCATAGCTATTCCCGTGAACTTCCCACTCCTGAAGGAGTGTGAAGTGCGGAGCGCGAAACCCTTTTCTTGGGAAAGAGGTGCCACGGGCGAGCGCTGGGCCTCAGGCGCGTCCGTGCCTCTCTCAAATTTCCCACGGTTGGGTTGCCAGCCACTCCGTTGCGAGTGGAACCCGCGGTGCCGAAACACCGGCGTGTTTTTAATAGCCGCGGCGTTGTTCAGATATGCGTCAATCAGGTCGGTGTCGGCAGCTGGGATGCAGCCAGCCCTGGTAAAATCAGGGTAGGTGCACCAGCTGAAATCATAGCAACCGCTTGGACCGTAGCGCGGATGGGAAAATGCTGCTACCCAGATCATCGCAGGCAGGGATCTGTTATTGCCCGTGGAGAGACGGTTGTAATTATGTCGCAGAACTGGTTGTAGCTTTGGCTCGGACGTCTGAAAGGGAAACCCTTGTAAATAACTTCACTAAGTTGCATCTTAATGTAGAGTGGAGCATAAAGGGCGATAATGGCTATTCGAAGGGCCCGGTATGGTCTGCTCACAGAAAGTACCACTCGCTCCAGACCGAGGCCTGGGGAAAGATGTATTTTGAAATTGGGGAGGAGGGTGAGTAGGGGAAAGGGGAGGGAGGAGACAAAGCGCTGATTATTTTTAGAGACTTGCAACTTTCTCCTAGTAGGCATTTCTTAATGTGTGTCCTAACTTTTTCACTGGAGATTTCTAAAGACCAGTGTAATGAAGTTATTTTGAGTTTATTATGGAAAATGCGTTTTCCATATCCTCGCGATCCTTATCATCCACCCATACCCTTATAGAAGAATGCTTTTTTCTTGAGGTAGCCAGGCTAGACTTTGTTAATACAGAAATGCTTTTGGTTTTCCTGTCTTTGATCAGCGGTATAAATTCAGCTAGGCTCTGAATGCCTGGCTGTGGCTATTGCAGATTGCATTGTACCTCGCCACGCAGCATCTGCATTCGGACCCCAGCTGGCAAGCTGTAGATAGGTGAAGCAGAATAGACAGCAACTTGTACTTCCATAGGTGCATTGTCTCGGCCCCACTTGAGAGCGAGTCTAAATGCTGCTCTTCTTTTTCTTGCTCTGTTATGGCGAGACTTCAACTTTGGGTTAGGTACTTTGACCAGCATTTTATTCATAAATTTCACTTTTGCACAGTAACCTAAGAGCAGCTGAAATCCTGAAAATTGTAACTGAGTTGTAGTTGGCAGGGCCATGCTGTTGACTTGAGATATGAAAACAGATGTAGTTTCAGCAAATGTACCAGATCTTTCCTTGTCAAGTTACCTCATCTTGTTTTTTGGGGGGTGGTGGTGTTATGTTTTGGAACTTAAGTTCACAGGCAGCATAAGACCTAATGTGCTGTTGACTTAAGCTTGCATCCCTTTTTACACATTAAACTGGAAGCATGCATGTTTGCAGATACATGTATCTGCATGAGGACTTCTGAATTATAATTTACAGTTGCACAAATGCATTTAATCCACGTTGAGAGATAAATAATCATAGTCCTGTTTAGTTGGGGATTCTGGATTAGATGTACCTGAAAAGGACAACTGTATGCTTATATTGATACAAAACCATAATCTAAAAATCTCTGGTCTTTCACTGTACCTGAAAACCAATTGGCCAGGTCTCTAACTGCATTGTATGTCTGCATTTTACATGTTGTCCTTCCTATTTTTTTTTTAATGAAAGAATCCCTGTGTTGTTGCATAATTAGAGAGTAATTTTAATTATGTTCCCCAGAAGTAGAAAAGCTAGGTGAAATTCCCTCTTCAAGTTAAGAGATGCACGCCCGAACCTTCTGCCTACCTGGTCTAGTCACCACATGCCAGGCCAAACCAAGCTAAGGGAGTCCTTTGCTCCACCTGGTGAAGTTGAGTTACTTTATAGGAATGAATGACATGCTGGTGATTGAAAGAGAAGAAAAAGAGGGCCTTCACTTAAGTCTGAAGCTTGTGGTTAGAAGAGGTTGAGATCACTCTTGCCAGTATAGTTTCTATTCTCAATAAACAACTATTTAATAGTAAAAAAAAAAAAAAAAAAGCATAAATAGAAACAGGACTGACATCCAGGTCTCCCAGTCTGCAGAGAAGTCTCCTAATGCCAAAACTGTGAAGTCAAGCTTCCCTGTGTAACGTGGGAGCCTTGCATCCCTTTCAGGCAATGATGCACAGCTTTATCAAGAGTGGAAGATGCCTCCATATCTTTTACACAGGTAATTATAAAGTTCTTTCCTGGGAAATGGTTTAAATATAAACCATCGCCTTCATTTCTGAGTAAACAAACACTTTCGTCTAGATCATTCTAAGAATGAGTCAAGGTGCTTTACCTTGACTGAGGGAGCCCTGTCAGTTCTAAGTGGATGGGTACACCCCCAACAGCTCTGCTAGGCACAGGGTGAGGAGAAGGAAGAGGTTTCAGAAGTGCTCACTGTCCCCTGGCACAGTTTCCCACCGCGCAGAATGCGTCCAGAGTTGGATGAGGGGTCTCAGTGGTACAAAAATCACAGCTGCATTTCTTCTTCTGCCAGATGCTGCATCTTACAACAGTTTCTACTCCAGGAGTGGCTTGGCCTTAGCCCGTGTTGTACAAAACAATCTTTTCTGCTGTCAGCTCTTCTTACAGCGCCTGCAACTAGCCCTGCTTATCTGGGACCTGTGCTTTAGTCTCGGTACGTGGTGGGGGGCAGGAAACGTATGGAAGGGGATGCGCCCTAGTTGAGTGAAGCTGTGGGTGCCTTGTTTCACTGGGCAAGGAGTGTAATTGGAAGGTAGGAAGACAAGAGGGGCTGTTCCCTAACGTAGGGCAGTGGATTGTGCAGAATGAGGCGAAAGGTACAGGGTTGGTCTCTGGCTTTAGGAACTTGAGGGTGCCTCCATACTTGTTTGAAGCTGTTATCACTGGTGATAATAGCTGAGTAAACAGTTTGGGAGCTCCCATTCACCGTACAATTCACTGCTTATCTGAAATGCATTGTTCCAACCCCATAATCTTAGAATTTCAGGTGCCTAGTATTGGTTTCTGAATCCCACTTGTGCCAAATACATCTGTTAAGCCTTGTTTCTTCTGATTCTTGCAAATGTGGAGGGTTTGTGCCAATAGGAAGATGGAGGGAACATACACATAGTATTTTTTTATGTGGTAGCTTTGAAGGATACTCCTTACTTTCTGTATACAGGAAGGCTAGGGGGATTCAAGTGCTTCTTTACTGCCTCCTGGTGAGACATTACACATAATATGTTATCGTGCATTTGTAGGTTCTGCAACTCTGGGACCCTCTTTCCCTCCGAAATGGATTTGCAAGCCTGGCAGCAAAGAACTGTTTGTTGTTTATGCTGCAGACAGAACTCGCTCCGGTTTCAGAGTGGAACCTTTTATTTCTGAGAGAGAGGCTAAACTGGATGTGCCAGCAAAGGTCGGCAGTGAAGTAAGAACAGAAGCTGTCAAACGAAACAGATTGGAAGTGGTCCGCCCCAGTTAGGTGTCAAGGTTAAAAAAGAAGTAACAAGATTAAGAAATGTAGCTTGTTTTGTGGAAAAACGAGTTGGGTAACTACGAACGCTGTTGTGTTTGTCTTATGTGTGATTAGAAAGCTCTCTGAAGAGAATCTGCTGATATTTACAATATACTGAACTTTAATTTTGGGTATGACTTTGCCAATATTTTTCTCCCATGAAGGTATGTTTAAACCTCATTGGGTATGTATTCTAGGTGGTTATGCAGCCTTCAGTATTATAATTTCTTATTCTGTCTTACAGGCTTTAATATATACATATATTTTAGTGGAACCCTCTGAAATAGAAAAGCATTATTGCTTTTATTCAAGCAGAAAATTAAAGTGCAGAAACAAAAAAAAGAGCTAGCAAAGTTAATTCAAAGTTCTTAACTTACAATAGTTTCTCTGGACATCTGACCAGTGCTTTAAAGACAGGAACACTGTGTTTGTGTTTTGGAGAATCCAGCAGGTTCTACTTAAAAAAGTATTTTTGATAAATGCTTGATTTCAAGTAGTGAAAAAAAAATCCAATACAAAGCTTTTCATTAATCTATTGCTTTTTCTCTAGGAAGCAAACACCAGAAAACTTATTGATTTAAATTGTCTAAAAACACAGACTAAATTATACAGGTATATTGCTATGAAATATCACAGAAATGTCTCTGAGTTGAGAACGCTCTTTGTCGTAGTGTTTATCAACAGGATGAAAGTCTGTCTCTCAGTCTAGGAATTCTGTGTGGTAATTTAAAACATACAAGAGAGGTAATTATTAAAATTTATTAATTGTGAAATCAGCATCTTGAGTCAATGTTAATTGATGTATTTAGTGACTTAATGCAGATTAAGTCTGAAAAAGTATACTTGAGATTACAAATTGCTCAAATGTCTAGTTTGAAAGTGTTGCTTTCCAAGCACTATGAAAAGCTTTGAATAAAAACCTAAATATGTTACCTAGCACATTGGGGTCCAGATCTTCCTTAAAACTAGATAATATGATCACACAAATTACTTTCAGTAAATAGCTTTGAGGAGATGAACTAGTTTAGTTAGTTCTTCAGCTCTTCACTGTAATAAGCAGTCTTTAAGCAAGTTTGTATTTACCAGTTTTCTGAAATTCTATGTATTTCTCATGTTTTTATTTTAAGAAAATATTCATCTAATGTTGAGAAATATTCATAGGAAATTCATCATAAACACTGCAATGATACATTAAACCACAGTCAGGGCTCCAACCTTCCAGGAAGAAATACCAAAGTGTTCAGAAGTGAAACTTAGAAAACACTGTGCCCTCTGAAGTACTCTATAAAAGGTTGACAAATGCCTGGGGACTTCCATAGGCACTAACTGTGTAGAAATGGTAGAACAACAGCCTGAAATCTTTTTCAGCAAGAGTTGTGTGGGTTTTTTTTCTCTTGCAATACTCTCAATGTAGCGGATTAATTGGAGTGATCATCTTGAAGTGAAAAAGGCAGGGCAGGTAATAAGCCTGGCCCCCATTCTCTAGAGGAGCGCTGGCCAAGTTGCCAGCCACTCTCGTGCACCCATCAGATGAAATTTAGCACTTTATTACAAGAAGAGATTAATGTATTTTAAATCCTGTCAAACACTTGTACATATTTCTGAGGAAAGGCGGGAAGCCAAATGGTGCAGGCATCATCCATTGTGTTGAAAATTCTTAAAAACAAGAGAAGAGCAATACTGGCCTCTCTTTTTTGTTGTTTTTTTGTTGGTTTTTCTTTAAGGGATACCTATGGATAGCTGTTTCTCAGGTGAGAACATTGTCGATTTGCAAAAAGAAAATGCAAATATTTTAAACATCTGTAGAGAGGTAAGGAAGTTGTAAACACAATTAGTCAGTTGTAATAAATTGATTGAGATTTCAGCTATATGGCCACCTCCAGTGTCTTCTTGGGGAGCTGATACCTAAACTGTCCCCTATAAAGTGTCTGTAATAGAAAAAGAATACAAGATTGCAGGATACAGGACATTACTGTAAAATCTGTTCAGTTTTAGACTCAGATTTTTAGTTTCTCTTTGTGCTCTTGTGCTTCTAAAATAAATCTACATAACTTCTTTCTGGCTCTATACAGTTTAGATTATTATTTTTTTTCTTAGTGAATCTACCATTGTTTTAATTTGAAATTAATGAACTAATTCTGTCAGACAAAATTATAGGTTTCCCGATTTAACTGGGGAATTCATACATAGACAATTCTCTAAAAAATGTTTTTGACAGTGTGCAATTTTAAGCTATAGAAGATTAATTTAAGGTTGCTTAGCTTAGTCTTAAACCCAGGTATTTGAAGGTGCTCATGCACCTTCAGAACATATTACCTTTAATGTTTTCCTGTAGAAACCTTTTAGTTAAATTCCATGCTTACAGAGTTATCTTGACACCTTTCTTGCCCTCACTCTTGATTTCTAAAATTTTAATTCTACTTTATGTTACTTTCTGTGGAAACCATGAAAATTTGAGATGTTTATAAGCAGAGTTTCGGGGGGGGGTTTGTCTGCTTCCCCCCCAGCCTCCCTTCTATCACTCCCGTCTGATTGGATAGGTATTCCTTTCCAAGTTTTATTTCTTTTTCTTTATAAGGTAAAGTGACATGATAGCTTCTGTATGTGGGCACTGAAAATAAATCTTTTTATCCCTTCCTGCTTTTTAGGTGTTCTTTGGACTTTTATTGAAAAAGACAGGTAGGCAAGCTCCTTTTGTATGCATGTTTAGTTTAGATTGTGCTAGTTTAGACCCTAGTATATCTTTATGATGCCTGTATCACTTAGCATCATCTTCCCTTTTCAGGTCTTAATTGCTGCTGTAGCTCATGTTGTTGTAGTAGTGCGTGAATAAATATGGATAGCTACAACTGTCAAATAGTAGAACAGTATGTGGCAAGATTTCTTAAACTTGTTTTCAGTTGTGCAGTGTTGCTTGATCATGTCTGTGTTGTAAAAATGCTATTTAATGTGTTAAAGACCAAATATAACAGTGACTTTAATGGCTTTCGTAGTGTAGTACAATATTATAGCATTAATGCTTGGGGTTGAATGTTTTCTATCTTGCTCTTCATTAAGCTGTTTTGACACAGATTTTTGCAATGAATATTTGGCAAATTTTAGAAAAAAAAATTATTGCTCATTAGAATTTCTGTTTTGCCTAGAGGACAATAATTCTTTAAATACCATTTTTTATAGCCAACACAGTTGGCAGTAACTTGCATCTTTTCTTTCAAAATAACCACGATTTTCTACTCTTCAGTTGGATAGGATGTGGATAGAAACAAATTTTGTTGTTTGGTCATACATAAAACATTCTGGATAACAGTATGTTTAGTTGAAACTCTTATGTTAGCATGCATAGCTCTTGGACTGAAATTTCAAAAATAGACATTCTTTGGCAATTGAAAGTTTTTAGATGAAAATTTGAAAAGTCTTGAGTGGGTGGCTCTCCAAAAAAAAAAAAAAAGAAAAAAAAAATCATTAAATCCATTCCTTTTCTAGTTCTTCCCTTAATTTTCAGTATCAGATTTTTATTTTTTGCACCTAAGAACAAACCTGGAGTTACTGGTTATTTAATTTCTCAAATATCACAAGTGTTGCTTGAATGTCTTTTTCCCCTTTTTTCCCCCCTCCTTGTAAATTGTGTAGGTGGTGTGTGATGATAACGTTTTGAGGGAGATTAGAGAAGCAATTGGGACTGCAGTGCTAAATTATCCTGGCACGTAGTGACTTGCACAAAGATTTACGTGATTGTTAAGGTAACAAGAACTATAGCTATCTGCTGCTTCATATTCTCTGATTTATTAGCTTCGTGCTCTCTGCTTTGGTTGTTTGGGGCTTTTTTGTTCCAGAGGTTTCCAATACAGGACGAAGTATTTGGGTTTTGCTTCACACAGGCAAACCGTATAGTCTAGATACAGTTTGCGATGACGAGTGCAACTCGAACGCTTTCTTTGTCAATGGGTTGCATTTTAGCAGCTGTGTTGCCTTAAATCCTAGTCTAGACAAGAGAATTAAAGGTGTGATATGAGCACGTTATCCTTTCTCAACAATAATGTCATGGGGCTAGCTCAATTAGTTGGTGTTGTCCTCTTGAAAAAATGCAATGATGACAATAATTTCATTCTTGTCTTGATTAGGCCTAGACTAGGTGAAAGATCAGGTGAAGGACAAAAAAAAAATGGAGTAAGTGGTTTTTCAAGTTGATTAGCTTGTTTTGAAACATCTCTTGCATCATGTAGATAGAGCTTTAATGTCTTTTAAAATATTGTTATTATCTTCTGCAAAAACTCAGGGTAATGAGGCAGGCATCAAAGCATTTCAAAATATTAGAATGTAATAACTTTGGGTAGTGGTCTGGGGTAAAATAAGATACAAATTTGTAGAATGGATTGGTGATTTCCTGCTATTGCTCTGGTCAGGAGGTAGTCACCTTAACTAAAAAGATTAATAATGTTTGGGATTCCCATGTGCCTATCAACTCAACTACAGTTTAATTTAAATTGGAAATGAACTGGATAAGGGCACTGAATGTTGTGAAGAAGAACTTTGGGGCAGGATTTCTGATTAATTGAAAGAAAAGATGCTTTCAAGAAATAGCTGCGTACATCATTACCTCTAGGCTATATGTGTGCTTGCTGTGAGGAGCAAGTTCTGGTAGGAGAATGTTTGTGCTGTTTGTCCTCTTATTCCTAATATATTTTACAGTATAGAGGATAAGCCAAGACTGATCAATCTACTTTATCTGATAAGATCTGGTTGCAGTTTCCAGCATTGCTATATCTTTTTAACTGCTGTACAAAATCTTGCTTGCAACATTTTATACATGTGCAAATAATTGGAATGCTTTTTACTTTTGAAAAAGCCATGAACTTTACAAGACCTATTTAGAAATGCATAAATTAAGTCTTTCCTCAAGAACTGATTTTCTTTAGAAATTTTCTTACCATGTTTTCAATTTAATTTTTAAACGTTGAAGCTTGTTGTCTTTATCAGAACCAAATGAATATGACGTATATGACATGCTTGGAGTTTATATTCCCCAAAAGTTATAGATGGGGGGGCGAAGTGGGGGGGGGGGTAGGGAGAGGGGATTGGATTCTGTGGGTTTTTTCACCCACCTCTGCATTTACTGTACTTGTCCGTGATGCAGGATCCTGGATGCCTGCATTTATTTTTAACTACATGACAGCAGTATACTATGATTTGTACACTGTAAAGACTTCTGTACATCAGAAGGTATGTTTTCAGTCTGGGTTACTCTCTACTGCCAAAAGGACTTGGTGTTTTAAAGGGTTTTTCTAGTAGTAATCTTCTATCTCCAGGCTTAAAATTTGCCGCCCTTTTGCTGTAATGATTCTACTGAAAATGAGTCAAACTCTAGTGGGTTTTGTCTTTGTGGTTTAGGGTTGGGTGGGGTTTTTGGTTTTTTTTTTTTGCTTTAGGAGTTCAATTATTTTTTTTTTAATCATTTGGAGTGCAGAAAATTATCATCTTGAACTATTTCTTCTGGAGTATTTTGAGAAACCTTTCATACACACCTCACCCCAAAAAACCCAAACTAGTCTGAATGCTTCTCAGTCTCTGATCAAATCCAGGCTCTCCATATCTCTGCTTGAAGAAAGCATCTGCTCTGCTAGTATCAGAAGCAGTTAGATTCTTGGTAGCTGACAAGCGGGTTACTCCCTACAATGCCTGGAAGAGAGAAGCATGAGTCACCTTCTGCTGGCTTAATGCAGCAGTCCACAATCAAAATCCAAGGAGTAATTTGGAATGAATTCTCCCATTGCTTTCATCCATTTGGGTGGGGTGTTAGGTTTTTGAAGGGAGGAGGGGAGAGGTCAATGTAGTACCACTGAAACCTGCTAGATCTGCTTGTGCTCTTTAACAGATAGCTTCCTTGGTATATAGTTGGAGGGTTGGGGGTAGGAGGGGTTGGGTTTGGTTTTGTACCAAGTGTGCAGGATTCTGTCCAAAGCAGGGAATCTTGGCATTGATCTTCTGAATATTCTCTGGAGGAGATTTTTTTCATTTTTGGTTTGGTTTGTTTTTCTTTCCCCCCTCCTGTGTCAGCTTTTTCTTGCATTTCATTGAGAAATAAATGAGAAATGGGTTTTGCAAAATATCTTAGTGTTTCCTTCTGTGTCAGTTCTTAAGCAATTTGCATTGCTCTGAGGTGCAGTCCTGTTGCAGCAAACAATAGCCTTATGTCTGTAGAATCTCCTCTTGTGAGGCATACTCTCTCATCAAAACACATATATTCTAAAAAAATGGGAGAAAAATGGTAGCCACCATGTCATGGAGCAGCAACTGCCCTTTCCTGAAATGTTGTGGGCAACTGGACTAGAGGTATCTACTGGCTGGTGGCCATTCACTGTATGGGATATTGATTTTGCATTTTTGCAGTGACTTCTTAATCTAAAGTGAATAAGCAGTCCTGAGAAATCCCTGGGTTTCAATCCCTAGCATCTTTCTTCATCCTGTACACCTGATCCTCTTCTGTTGTTCACGCAGGATTTGTGAATTTGCCTTCTTGTACTTGTATTTACCTTCATAGTGGTGCATCTGCAGCAGGAAGATTGAAGAGCATTTTCTCAGCCTCACTTGTAGCTTAGTGGTTAGAGCAGCTTTCTGGGAGAAGCAGATGTGAAACTCCTGCCACAGGGCAGGTCTTTCACCTCCTTAATCGGTGCTGTAATCACCTAAATGAAAGAAGCAGCATTGCCACTATTGCTTGTATTGCCGTGGCTTTGTGTGAAAGTGGTATCTGGTGTGTGTTTTGTTGAGTGCCTTACTATTGGTGTGTTACTAGACTCAGAGAGAAATGTTTTGTGAATTAGGCCTCTCAAGGGACTTGGCTGCTTGCATGCCTCATCTATAAATCTTAAGAGAGCTTAAGTGTGTGACCCTGTTGTGGCTCCAATATGTGGCTCAGTTGGGCCTGCACAGATGCAGGCCTTCAGGCAGATAGATTCTTCGATGGGACAAAAGCCTTGGATATAGCCTGTCAAGAAATTAAGTAGGTAGGCAGAAAATTTGCAGAGCATTCTCTTGGATGCAGTTCCTTATATTCTTTTGGACTCCCATACATTTACCCACCTTAGTTTTGTATTCGGGCCTAGAAATATTTGCCCTCAGAATGCTTTTCCTCTTTCACCCCCAGCTTTTTCATATCAGTTTCATTCCTTATGTTTTGAGGAGTGAATTCCTGAATGGCTTTGCATGGATCTTGTTAGTACAGAATATTAAGTAGTCCACAGAATGAGCTTGACAATTTTTGTACTTCAGAAGTCTTTGTTCTCTAAAAATGGAGTTCTATGCACAGGTTTTATTATACGGCTGATTCTAACATTTGTATTTGGAGTAGAACCTCCTTAAGGTGGCTATCCTCATACTAATAGTTGTCTAAGGGATGATAGACTGTTTCCTAGGAAGAAACTGGAGAAGCAGATGATGTCAAGATACCCTGCAGAGAGTCCACAGAGTTTTAAAGTTAAGTATCAAATGTGAAGAAACTTGATTAGTCTTCATAGGCTGCTCTTCTGTGTTTCCCCTCATTTGGGTTTGCTGCCTCACTTAGCCTGCTGAGTGTCCGCAGCTTTTAATGTTGTCTGCATATCATCTGTTTCTCCAGTAGTTGTTATAGGTTAGCCATGTGAGAAGAGAATTCCTTCTGCTTCTTGATTCTTAGTGTTCCATAAAATATAGGCACAGTGGCATTTTCTGGAATTTCACTCAGTCTGGATATTTCCAAATTCTATTCAAATTGTGGAGAAGCTAGGCTGCCTGTTGATGTGGTGAATTTGAGTGGCTATGTTTTGATGGGATTAAGTTTGAAGGACCTGCTGCTGTCTTTTAAGATAACGTTATGGATCTGCTAATTTTGCCTGGACTGTGTGAATGGATATCTAATGGTCTTGCCTCTAGTCTGGTGCCATATATATTATATTCCATGTGGGATTGTGTAGCCTGTGTTGCTTGCTGAAGTGTTACGTAGCTGCTGATGAGTCTGTTCACCATCTAGCAGTTTTCAGTCAAACCTCTTGTAAACCTCTTATTTCTAGTGCTCCCTGTAACCAGCTTTCATAGCAACCAAAGTCAGGTGCTTGCTACCCATTGGATGATGAGTCTGTCAGCAACTGTTGGCAAGGAATGCTGTTCCTATTACCACTCCGACTACCAGCCTGTACTTAAAGGTCTGGTGATATCTTGGAAATACCCCTGCTGCCACCAGGCCCTGTGCCTCTGATTCTTCACCAACCGGGTAATTGGAGGATAGCAGGACTTGCTTTGCATCTGTGCAAGAGCGGTTTTCAGGAACCACGCAGTCCTTGGACAGCCTCCTGATAGACTGGAACTACCATTCTTCCCATCTTTTTGATTTACACTGTTGGTTATGTTTGTAATCACCCAGAGTTCAACTACTGGGCAGCTGTAATGGTTTATAGACAGGATACATAAAGCGAGCATTTAAAAGCAGGGCCCTTTCTCCAGGGAAGGAGGTGACAGGTGCTTGCAGATAATATCAACCCTCAGTCATACTACTAAACTACTGGGGATTTGTTCATCTGTCTAAAAATGATAACACAAGAAGCTCGAGGTAAGCATCATGGTAGTCCAAGCTGATCACGGACTGCTGACTGCTTCCTTTTACTACTTCCATTGCTGATTAATTAACCAAATCCACATAATTCACTTTTCACCTACCAAAGTTTACAATATGATTGTGTTCTGAAAGGGAAAATAAAATACCTGGAAAGCTGGGGTCAGGATACTTGAACTTAAAGGGTTGAGATTGCTCTGGTACATAAGAAAAATAAGGAAGGAGAGTGGTGAGTATACCATGTATTGTAAGACTTACTGGTGTATCCCTAGGCCTAATTTGGTCACACTGGAAAAAAAATATCCCCGTGGCTACAGAGTCTTCACCTCTAGGAAGAGTTGCTACCTTGAAGACTCACAGTAGGAAAGAAAATAGGAATTGGGGGGAGAGGGGAAAGTTTAGTTTGTATTCTTTCCATGGATTCTCAAGAACTTGGTCATTCAGTATGATTTGCTATTAATTACAGGATATTGCTTTTCTCCCTTTATCTTGTTTGATTCCTAGTAAACGGTATTTGGGTAAAATATACAATGCATCCTTTTTAAAAATTGAGATGAGCGTATTCAAGGAAGAAAACAAATCACCTAAAGGTGTGTAATCACTGAACTTGGCGTATGTTGAATTCCTCTCCAGATGGCTTTTAGTCGGAAATAGTGACTACCATCATGGTAGCTTCATCTGCCAGAGAGGAACAATGGAAAGCTCAATCTTGGATGAAAGCTGAGAAGGCACACCTTGAAAGTCCCTTATTACTCTAAAATTAAGCAATTGTATTGCCTTCCTAGCTGGGATAATTGGACTGGTAATTGAAGTCTACATTCTTCTCCCAGAGATGATCAAAACACCTTCCTTTGAAAGACTTTCTGTCTGTCAGCAAGAAATGTGGTTAGATTAAAAGGACTGGGAACAGTCTGGGCTTCACACCCCCGTACACACCTTCTTATTAATTGAAATGGCCTTTCTGCATAAGACAACTTAATGTGGAAAAAATAATTGGTGGACTATTTTCAGGAAATTCTGGTTACCAATTAGTGATTCTATGAAGAAGGTGTAATGGACACTAGGGTGTGTGGTACCCTTAAATATATGCTCTTTCTTAAAAGAAATCCAACATTCTCAAATATTTTCTTACCATTATTACTGTCATTTTGGAGGGTTAAGCATAAAATTATAATCCTTTCTGTACCTAGAATGTGACAAACAGAGATTTAAATACTTGGGTGATATTTTGTTTCTTGGAATAAAACAAAGGACAGTATAGTCCTTTCCACAAACTGTTACCTAAATGCTGCTGCTTTAAAGAGAGACAGCTAAAATATACATGTATACACAAATGTATGCATATAGGTGCAGAGGAATTTTTTAGTCTTTGAGCCTGTGGGCTCAGTAGATAGGACAAAACCCAAACTGTGGATTTCATCAGGCTCTGCAGTAATCTTTTATATTAAATAGTTTAAAATAGGCTTTGTCCCCATCTGAAAGTTTTGTCACTGTGACTTTCTGAACAAGTTTGCTAAAATTAACAGTAAGTTACACTGTTTCCTACTTAATTTAGGGAACAATAAAATTGATGTCTATGTGGGAATTTGCTACACTTTAAAGAAATTATTTAGGTTGACCTGACTTGTTTGGGTTTTTTTTTTCCCCTTTGACATAGCCTCTTGTTGTGAAGGTTTTATGGTGGCATGACTGGCTGGGTGGATGAGGGGAGAGCAGTAGGTGTTGCCTACCTTGGCTTCAGCAAGGCTTTTGACAGTGTCTCCCATAGCATCCTCATTGGCCAGTTTAGGAGTTATGAGTTGGATGAGCAGGTGGTGAGGTGGGTTGAGAACTGGCTGGATGGCAGGGGCCCGGGGGCTGTGATAAGCTGCACAGAGTCTACTTGGAGGCCTGTAGCTGGTGGTGTGCCCCAAGGATCAGTGCTGGGTCTGGTCTTGTTCAACACATTCATCATGACCTATATGAGGGGTCATAGCATACCCTTGGCACAGCCTGCCCAGAAGTTGTGGAGTTTCCTTCTCTGGCAGTACTCAAAACCCAACAGGGTGCAAACCTGTGCAATCTGCTGTAGGGAATCCTGCTTTATTAGGGAGACTGGACTAGATGATCTCCAGAGGTCCCTTCCAACCCCTACCTTCCTACCCTTCTGTAATTTTTTTTTTTTTCCCATTTTTTTTTCCTCCCTCCCTTCCAATTTCATGCACTCACATGTTGCTTTTTCTATCAGCTAGAAAAGCCCATCCTTTCCATCAGTTCAGCTGAGTAACTTTCTCTTTAGGTAACACAGGCAATCAGTCAGCGTATAGCCACCAGCAAAATGCCAGCACAGAGGTGCCTCAATGCCCTAGGGATGCTGACAGCCAGGAGCCTTGGGCTCTGACCCTGGTGAACCCACTTTGCTGCTGATACAGTTTTGGCACAGGCCAAAGGAGCCAGGTGCATAAAGCCCCGGAGATGCAGCGGCATGGGCAGCTACTTGGTGATAGAGTCCTGGAGGCTAACCTCGCTGGTGCAGGCATGACCCAGTAGCTGATAGGGTTAATACGCACAAGATAAAGCGGTCTTCAGGGTGGGTGAGTGTCACAGAATGTCTTCACAGAAAATGAAATAGCTGTCAGACAGGTTAATAAAACTCTGCTGGGAAAAGGGAGCTTTTTTTAACCTAGAGTAAACCCAGAGAAATTAACATTTATGCAGTAGTTAAAATATAAATAGCTCAACATCTGAGATGATGAGTGTATCTGAGCTCTTCATTCTAGCTGGCTTCATTCTAATAGTTACTCAAATATTAGATTTGAGAGATACATACACACACACAAGGAAGAGTAAAATGTTTAGATTTTACTGTTTTATATACTAGCTGCTCTATATCTGATGTCATTTTATAAACAAGCCCTTACTAGGAAAGTTCTGGATGCTAGAACAGATAAACTTTAGTTTCAAGTTTTCCAGTATATTCAGGTCGCTGGTTTAGAATGAAGTAGTGTGTTATTTGGGAGGTTTTTTTATGTAATTGGTACCTGTCTTGTTGTACGAAGAATGAAAAGTGTTCCCAAGAAAAATGTTTCTGAAGCTTAGGAGAGAGGCTATCAGTAAATCATACTTTATATTCACTGCACAGCAGTAGTGTGCTGTGAGGCAGTATTTTATGCTTGAAGATGAACTAAAACTTGTTTTAAACCAAACAAATAACCAACCATGCAAACAAAAAATCCCACATGACTTTGGAAGCTCTTACTTTTGTTTAGTCATGCTCAGATATGGAAAGGGTTTCACTTAAATAGCCGATGTGCTTGTTTGTATCAAATTTCTAGAGTAACGAAGTTGAGCTGTTACAGAGGGGAGTAACTTCTGGAAACCATGGAGAAGAAAACCTTCTTGGTGCTCTGTTCGTTCAAATATTCCAATTATTTAAATCAGGCTTATAGTAAGTAGATAAATTATTCTTGTAAGATGAGGGCCACCAACTTTCTGAAGCCATGTCAGAATGTTTTGCTTTCCCAAGTTACAAGTCAAATGTTCTGGTAGAAACTCAGCAGGAGGCTTTCAGAGCATCTGCTAATGAAACTAGTCAAAGCTTTAGAATTCACATCTCTTGTTGGTGACCAACTTTATTTTGGCAAATGACAGCTTGACTAAATTCAAAAGGATATGAAGTCATAACACTACTTCTGAAGTAAAAGAGAAAGTTATAGAACTACACACTCTTTTCTCCTAAATTGGTTTACTATGCCAGCCTGGCCACTCACTGGCTTGGAGTTTCTTTAAAATAGCCTATCTTCTGAAAAACACCCGGAGTTGTAACCTAATCGTAACATTGTGAGGGGAAATCTGTCTCAACAGAGCATTTTTTTGCAAAGTTTTCTTGTAAGCATTGTAGGATATTTTTATTAGCTTGAAGGACATTAAGCTATATTCTTCTTCGGTTACTAGGGCAACAAAGAAGTCTGCTTCATACGAGACACACAAGTTCTCTTAAGGCTATGCAATATCTTATAAACTCTGGTATCTATCTGCCTTAACTTCTACGTAGGGATTGATGACAGTGCAGAAATCTATGCCAGTTTTTTTGCATCTTAATTCCATTATTTTTATTTTACTTATGAAAAAACTTTTTAAACAGTAAATAAAAAAACCCACTATGGAAATGCAGTTCATACCATTCGTTGAACAGGCTGCCCAGAGAAGCTGTGGCTGCTCCCTTCCTGGCAGTGTTCAAGGCCAGGTTGGATGGGGCTTTGGGCAACCTGGACTAGTGGAGGGTGTCCCTGCCCGTGGCAGGGGTTGGAACTAGGTGATCTTTGAGGTCCCTTCCAACCCAAACATATTCTATTATGTGCATACATAATACTCAGCTCTACAGACCAGATAGTCACACAAATTGTCAGAGGTGAGTTTTGTGGTCCGGGTTTGCATATATTTTCAGATGCTATATTGGTGAAAGTCGTTAGTTCTGACTTCTTGGAGTGAGAGGGCTCTTACCTCGACATGGAGGAGAAGCTGTTGCTTTTTCTGTGGTTCTAACTGGACAGCACAACATGATCATTCCTGAACTCTAATCCTTTGGAAGCAGGTGATGCTGCTAAGAAGGTTTTGAATTAATTGTTAGGCCTGTTCTTGAAGACTGTAAAAGTGTAATTTTAATGAGCTGGAGAAAATCCTATTAGAATAGTTTAAATAAGTTTTGCAGTGGGATTTTTATCAGTGATTATAAATTGGTTAAAGGAATATAAGAGTCTTCATTATGAAGAGTGAATATCTTACAGGACTATGGTCTTCTGTCCCTTTTAAAATGCATGTGCATTTAACTATTTTTGCTAGCCAAATTTTTTACTTTCTATATCCACTGAAATGTGTTGCTTTCTACAGTTTAAATAAACAAGGACAAAGAGATTGAAGTTGTCATTAACTTATTCTTGAGCTTTAGTTAATTCTGTAAAATCTAGCTAATTCACTTTGCTTTCATAATGCTAGGATATATGTTTATCTTGAGTCCTCTGAGTATGGTTACCAGTTCCTCTACATGAATGAATAGCTATAAATATTTGTATAGTTTTGCTATTTGTTTCTCATCCCATTTTCTATGGAAACAAGCCTTATACAGCTCAGGTTTCTGCTTGTTTAATCTTCCTCTGTTACCTGCCAGTAAGTTTTGAATTCTGTGACAAAGTTAAACTAAATTAAATGCTGGGGTAAGTTCCTCCACAGAGGTTGTGGAAGGTCTGTGCTTGGAAGTTCTCAAGACTGAACCATACATAGCCCTGATATATCCTGGCTGACCTTTTTCTGAGCAGGGGATTGGACTAGAGACCTCCTGAGATCCCTTTCCACCCCAGTAGTTCTGTGGTTTGAAGTCTGGAATGAATTAGAAATCTAAATAATGAATAAGTTCTTTCTGAATTGTTGGTGGGAAAGAGACCCTGTCAGTGCTGTAGTTGTGGAAAAACTTGTGGCATGTGCTCAACCCTAATTATGGACTGGAGAATGGCAAGGAGAAGAGTTACAGGCAGAAGACAAAACTAGAGCTTTAGATATCAGCATTAGCCAGTGGAGGGCTGGATGCTCTTTCAGCTTTTCCAAATGGAATATTAACAATGTACTTGTCTCAAAGATTATTCTTTAGCCCAGCTACAGGCATGAACTTTGATACATCTGAATTTGTATAAGTCTGTTTGGTCACTTTCCTTCTACTCCCTGCCTTTGTCAGTGCTTCCTTGTGCAGTAGGTTTACTGTGTATTTTAAAATATATAAGTAATTACATGACAAAGCACATATTGATACATAAATAGTAATGCACATTAGGGTCACTGTTATGATCTTTGACTACAGTGATGTACAAAATTAAAAATATGAAACAATTAGAACCCGTAGATTTGCTCTATGACATGCAAAAGGCTCATGTGGCTTTTAATAGTGTCGTGATTTAACTGCAGCCGGCAGCAAAGCACCACACAGCTGCTCGCTCCCACCCCGGGTGGGATGGGGGAGAGAACTGGAAGAGTAAAAGTGACAAAACTCGTGGGTTGAGATAAAGACAGTTTAATAGGTAAAGCAAAAGCCACACACACAAGCAAAGCAAGACGAGGAATTCATTCCCCACTTCCCATGGACAGGCAGGTGATCAGCCACCTCAGGAAAGCAGGGCTCCATCACGCCTAACTGTGGCTTGGGAAGGCAAATGCCATCACTCTGAATGTGTCATCATCCTCCAAACTCCTCCTTCCCCCAGCTTTATATGCTGAGCATGACATCACATGGTATGGAGTATCCCTTTGGCCATTTGGGGTCAGCTGTCCCATCTGTGTCCCCTCCCAACTCCTAGTGCACCCCCAGCTCACTCGTTGGTGGCGTGGGGTGAGAAGCAGCAAAGGCCTTGGCTCTGTGCAAGCGCTGCTCGGCAGTAATGAAATCGTACCTGTGTTATCAGCACTGTTTCCAGCACCAATCCAAAACACATCCCCATACGAGCCACTGCTAAGAAAATAACTCCATCCTAGCCAAACCCAGCACAAATAGGTATCTGCATTTTTCATTGCTTTTGCAAAGGGACCAATTCAATCCCACAGCATCAGAATAAGAAGGCTCTTTGACTTTGTAGAAGTTTTGTATGAAGAGGAAAGGAGGAGGAGAAATCCCTTGATATCAGCATCTGTTTTAAGATACTGTGAGCCCTTGCAGTTTCTGCTCAAGCTGGTAGAGTTGAAGTGAGGTAACAACCTTGGCCTTGTCCTCCATGCTGGTGTTCTTGCTCCTGGTCTGAGGCATGCCTAATCCAGCAGCTTTAGTCTTTCTGCTGGCAAGCTTGGTGTTGGCACAGAATCTGCCCTAATGCATCTGTTCTCCATGGTTATAAAGAAAACCTGAAGATTTTTGGCATTGCACAGCCTATTCCAGACAATAGGTGGAATGTGGGATGTTTTTCTCTTGAAGAGCAAGCAAAACTGCTAATGTATCTTTCAAGACGTTCAGGTTGCCTTGGTTGCTAAGGATGGAAGCCCTCACAAGTGTTTACGTGCCATAGGCAGTCAAAGGTTAAATCTGATTACCTGTTTTCTTCAGATGGAGCACAGAGGTACAGAATTCAAGGGACTTGCTAGAAATCATGCAGGAGGTCTTTAGCCAGGTATGGAACTAAACCCACATCACTTAAATTGTGTGTCAGTCCTCCTCTCACTTGTTGTTTAATGTGTTTTCTGCAAGGTATCAGAGGATAAAGTTCAACTATAAGGATTTATGTCTGAAAAAACTGTCATGTTAAAAAATTGTCGTGTTTTAAGATTTAAAAATACAAACAAAAGATAGATGGTAGTCTCTTTAATTTTAGTATCTTCCATAGGATGTGCATTTGGTAGGTATTGAAAACCTTGACATACCCAGTCATGCTCATTATAATTGAATAAATATTAATATAATAGCATGGCATATGGCTTAAAAATATTTAAGTTCAGAGAACTAATACGGTCATTAAAAGTAATTTTTAATTGTGGAGCCAAAGTTTAAATACTTAAGATATGAATGCTTAATTTGCAGTATGTTCAGCCACTCCTACATCTAGTAGCAGCAGCTTTTGAAAAATTAGATGCTCAGCTTCAGTGTCTCGAAATTTTGAGCAAGAATTTTGTACTTAAGCAACCATAATCTTTTCATGATTTTCTAGACAAGTAGACTTCTTTCAATGCAAACCGAGTATACAGACAGCAAGTAAATTAAATCGATGCACCTGTTAGAATCTCAGGTTTGTAGGATGTTCTGATTTTCCTGTGGCTTATAGAAACAAGAGAATTAGTCACCATGGGAAAAAGTCAGGTAAGACACTTGCTCTCCATTTTATGTGGACTTGAAACTCGTGGTTATTGCTTCTTAAACTGTACCAAAAGCTGGAAGACTTTCATTTGAAAATTCCAGTGTTTCCAAGTTGCTAAATGTGGCCAGGACTTCAGGATTTCAACAAAATGTTGGTGCTCGGTCATATAAGATGAGAATTTCGATTGGCATAGAGAGGGGACCCAAGGATTAAAATATTGTTTGGATACGCTCACAGAAAACCTGCTGCTGAGCAGGTCAATGTTATGGATCACACAGCATCAGTCCCTTTTCAGTCCTGATAAGGGACTTCAGTGTAAGGTATGAATTCTCATGATAGATACTTGTGAGAGGTGTCCTGTTTAAAGCTAACCTCTTGTTTGCAAAGGCTTTTGAGCATCTGCAATGGAAGTGGATGAGAACTGATGTTCTCTTACTCCTGTGGTAGGCTCCTTGTCATCCCCAGTGCTCAAAGTGCTGTTCACCTTTCACCTCTTATGTCAGGGCCTCGCTGCAAGGGGAACTAAGACACAGCTTAAAAACTTAAGGTGCTCTGCAAACATGCTGAGGAAAGATCTTGATGATCAGGGATTTTTCTTTAGGGCTTCCCTTTACTGAGTAGTGAAGCCTTCTCCCATAGGGCATGATGCATAACACTCTCTGTAGATGAGAATTTCTCTCTGAAGTGATTGGAGATAACCTGGAAAGTTCTTTTGTGTCCTTCACGTGTCATCCTGTTGTAAACCTGCATTCCTCTGCTTCAGAGGCTGATTAGCCTTTGAGTATGTGTATCAGATGGCACCATCCATGGGTCTTGTCCCTTGGAAGTTCTCAGCTGTAATCTGCCTAGAAATAATGTGTTCAAGTGCTTTGGTTGAAAAATGCTTATAGTTACAGTTGGGAAGCAAATATATATATAGTGTTTCATTACACTGAGTTTTGTTGTTGTTGTTTCTTGGGCTTTTGCTTGGAAGAAAACTATTTCCTCTAATTACTTACAAGGACAGTACCTGTGCCTGCCAAACAATTTCAGCAGAACTGGCGTTGGTTGAGACTTTTCCTAGACCTTGAAACCAAACTGGCAAGTGTAAGCAGGCTGTAACAACCACAGGGCTGAATTGGAGTATTTTATTTAAGTAGAGGGGATTATTTCCAGAAAGTTTCATGTACAGGAACAAAGTTTCTGGAGCCTCCACAAAAGCGATATGGTGTGGTGTTTATTTATTATTCTAATATTATTCTTCAGGTTGTTTTACAGTTATTATTTAATTTGCTGTCTGATGAGTAAGTACAATTATCCTGACTTTGTATACCTCAGTCTATCCATCTGAAGAGTTTGTTTCCCCAAAGGCTATGTAAGGAGTCCATGTCAAAGCCTGGAATAAAATGCTAGATCCCCAGTCCTGCAATTAGGCCATACACTGTTCTTTATAGCGAAATAATTCATGACTCAGCCACCTAATTGCAGTGGGACTTCCAATAAGCACTTTAATATTTACTCATTTATATAAATGATTTTAAGAGTCTTCTTTTAGTTGGGAGTAGTTGCTTAAGTAATTAAACTCTTACACAATATAGCTTACAAAACTGAATATTAAATGCAATTAATCGGTAAACTGGAATTACTTGTTTGCATCAGAATGGTGGGGGTTTTACAGCTGTCCTCTCTGGATTTACCTGAGAAGCTGTAATCATTTCCATTAGAGAGCAAAGTGCTCAAACTTTGCAGAAACCTGCTTATTTTTAGATCTAGATGTCTGTCTCCTGACACATTCTGTACAGGTACATCTTCATTGATGTATATTTGCAGAACTCCATGGAAAAAAGATTGAGCTCTGCAGATTGAGCCCCTGCTGTTGATTTAACTTATAATGTTAAAATTTTAAAGCTACCAAAATACAAGGAATCAGAGTTTAGAAAAAGTACAATGCCTTCATTTCTTAAGACAGGTTACTAATTGCTTTAGAAGTACGTATGTATTTTTTCTTGCTGCTTTGGTTCAAGAATTGGAAGCTTTCAACAAAGGGTTAAGGTTGGTTGTTTTCCCCTTGACAATTCTGTGGTCTTGCTTCCTCTCTCATCCTCGCTTTTGAGAGGCTCAGAATCAGACTGGGGAACGCTCTGTGTCTCTTCTGATCCTCTGAAGCTGATGTGAGTTTTAACTATTGAAGATTCTGCATTACCCATTCAAGGAGTTGCACGTAAGGGATAGGAAATGGTCTTGGTAGTTGCATTTGGAATGTGATCTTTCTCTGTGTGAGGAACCTTCAAGTTAGGACAGATTTTACTGCAGGCAAAGTTTGCTAGTTATGTTAAGAAATTATGTTTAGTAATATTTATGTATGAGTTGGTAAACAATCTAATATATTTAACTGTTATTTTTGATACTTTAGTTCATATTGCCCAGCGTTCTTTTACTGTGTATTTTTTGCAAGTTTCTTACCACACATTTTTTATAAGTCTAAAGTGAGGAATAATTATTTTTACTGACCACTTGATCTTATTTGCACCATCATTGTTCCGACATCTTTATCACTTAAATTACTTTCCTTTTTGAAAAATGATAAAAAATGCCAGAAATACATTTAAAAAAAAAAAAGGGGGGTAGCAAGTTGGGAGAGAAAGAGGGAAAGACACCCTACATGTAGAAGGTGGTACTAAAGGTCATTTAGTACTGAAGACTCATTGTGGTGATTGGGAATAGTTATCACAGGTAGCTTTAGATTTCAGTGGTCCCAGTATTTGACATATAAAGCTAGAAGTCATATATCTTTCTGTAAACTTCAACAGAACATAAGATGGTTGTCGGAAATAGTCTTTTAAGAATATGGTTCTTCCCACACACACACCTCCCCCCCCCATTTGTTTTTATTATACAGAAAGTTTCTGTGTTTTGTTTGAACATATTTGGCCCTGGTATGAAACTCAGGCAAAAGGCCTAGAAAAGATGCAGCACTGCCTGAATGAGAAAACAAAAAGCAGGAACCCATTTGAACCTTAATGTCTTTTTCTGTATTGGTCCAGCTCACTTCTTCCTCCCATCCCCAGTGTTGGGGTACAGAGCAATCTCTAGCACAGTTTAAGCAAATCAGATCAGTACATCCAAATGTACTGTCCAATGACAATTCTAACAAGAAATCTGAAAAGTACCATGTAAAAGAGATTGAGATATGATCATAGAATTGTCTTGATTGGAAGGGACCCTTTAGATCATCAAGTCCAACCATCACCTTAACATACCATCCACTACTAAACCATGTCCCTCAGCACCACATCTAACTGTCTTTTAAATGCCTCTGGGGATGGAGACTCCTTTGCTTCCCTGGGCAGCAGTTCCAATGCCTGACAGCCCTCTCTGTGAGGAAGTTTTTGCTAATATCCGATCTAAACCTCCCCTGGCGTAATTTCACGTCATTTCCTTTTGTCCTATCACTTGTCACTAGGGAGAAAATGATGTAAAGTACTGCCCAGGGTTTTTTCTCTCATTCATCTTGAGGCTTTCTGAATGTTTTAAGCTGTTATTTAAAGCATAGATATTAATCTAAACCTGGATGATGCCTGTGCCGTGTGAGATACGATAAAACATACAGACGCTGTTTATCGATGTGTGGCATGTAAAGCTGTGTGGTCAGTGGTGCATAGCTAGGCCACATAAAACATTTAAAGTCCATGTATTTATTGATTCCACATGGCTGTGGTGTCCATCCTCAAGAAAACTGAGGGATTTACTGTGGCCTGTTTGTCCCAGAAGCTCATTAAAGATGGATAACAGAGTGGTTTTTTAGCACTGAATAGTCATCTGGGACTGGGAAATACATCCTGGTTGTCTTTTATGGAGCAACAGCTGTATCTTGGCAGTAGCGATATCCTAGATATGATGATGTTTGACTCTGCCCCAGTGCCTTTGATGGGGCTATAAATGACTGCAGTCCTGTTATCTCTTCAGGAGTTGCCGCTGCTCGGTATCTGTCATATTGGAGCCTGAGATAGTGAGATCATTTAAACACTGTGAAGTACCTTGTTCTTTAAACGTGTTCTGCAAACACGTGTAATTGGCCTTGCAAAAATCTGTTCCTGAAGAGGGCTTGAAAAGCCAGGCCTTCCCGAGCTGTGTCTGAGTGTATCTTGTACAGGCTCTGCTATGATGTTTGCCCTGGAATGCGTACTGCGCTGCACTGCTACAGAGGAAACTGGCAGCAATTCTCATTTCCAGGTGACCCTCATGCTTTTCATTAGAAATGATCAGTGCTGCTCAAAGCTTTGCAGCTGTCCTCAGAAACTTGGATTTTCCTGCTCCGAAAACTAGAAAACTCGGAGCAGAACTGTGCCACTTGGCCTGTGCCAAGGGGACAGGCTGGGCTAAATGGGCCAAGCCAAAAGGCAAGACATCTGCCCAGCTCCTCTGGTGGGCTGAGCTGCCATCTCACACATCCCATGGTGACAGTGGAAGTCTGGCTTTTCAGGGCTCTGATATAGGTGGTAGGGCCTCTCTTGCTGTGCTAAAAATATTTCTGAATAGGTTAGATCCTGCTTGAAGCTTTTGGAAGGATCTGTGAATTCCTGAGTTTGATTTTTGTGGTTGTATGGAAGGGTTCTGCATTGCTGCTTGAGCATCACAAGGCAGCTCTTTTTCCCTTTGTGAAGAAGGTATTTTCCTCCTGGGTCACTGGAATTCATCAGGGTGAAAAGCCTGTGAGGAGGAGATGTTGGTCTTCCCTTCAAATTTCATTAGTCATGTAACTTTGCCACATCTGAGAAATACCCTTTCCTATTGCAGGCCTGTGCCACTGCACACCACCTCAGCAGCAGGTGTGCCAACATCAGGCCAGTCCCAGCCTCTGGGAATAGCGAGTGGAGCTTCCAGGGGTAGGCAGGAGTCACCTCTGGCAAGATCAGCAGCTGTGGTAAGGAGAGTGTTGAACCACAGGTCTCCCACATGCTCATCAGAAATAAATGTATCCAGGATACCGAGGCAGGAAATTCTGGCAGTGTTGGGAGGTAAAGGCTGGAGACCAGCTTGAACTTCAGAGCTTGTAGAGATTGATTTATTTGAGAGCTAGGGCTTCCATGGTATCTTACCAGAACCCGAAACCTGGGCATTACAGTGTGGAGACCCCTAGGGACTGAGAATGAAGACAAGCAGGGGCTGGAACCATGTAGTCTCTGTAAAAGTCTATTAGTCCACACACAGTCAATCCATCAGCATCATCAGATTTGGAGAATACAAGGCACGGACATCTGGTCTGGCTTTCCCATACTCACCTTGGATCTGGCAGGACTGATAGCAAACTGGAGTTCATAAGCCCATACTGGAGCCAGTCTTTGCTCCATAGCCAGGGACTGCTTTCCCATTATTTGCCATATCGCAATCTCCATTATTGTGGATAACAGATACTGACTTTTCTATGGAGAATGACAAATTGTGGTACATGTGTATATTATAGATGGCTTTTATATATATTACAGGCAGGCATAAGCATACATATTGTTACATATTTTTATATTTTATATATATATAGTCACATAGAATATATATATATAGTCAAAATTGACTACTCAAAATTTAGGTAATACCTAATTACAAGAGCAACTTTGTATTACCTAATACAAGAGCAACTTTGTTTTTGCCCCGTGAGGAGGTATTTGATAAGATGACATAATCAGAAATGCTTTCTTACACAATTTAATGTTGTAAAGTGGTTCTTGGACAAATCTGGATTATAAAGCGAGTAAAGCTATTGACTGTAGAATTCCCATCTCACTTTAAGCAGTGAAGGTAGGTAGTTAATAGGGTAGATGCAAGAGGCAAAAGCAGGAAAAGGCAATACAGGCAAATGCTTCTATCTCTTCCACCTAACGGTTCCTGGATGGTCCTGTGCAAATAAGTTAAACTAGATTTTTGACATCTATCCTATCAGCTCGTCAGTTCCTCTTGCTGTTCTGCAGTATGAGGCTTCACCATTTCCACTGGTCTGTTTCCCAGGTGCAGAGTACTTGTAGTAAGCAGATCCTCAGATATTTAGTTGCCCAGTTTTGCTAGCGTTCCTAACCCTTTTTAAGCACTTGAGTATTTCAGTGGAACTGGCTATAAATCTGCAGTAAGTGTGAGTTGGGGTTTTTTTCCTCCTATGTTTCTCAACAAATTGGAGTGATCTTGCAGAACAAGTAGAGTGGTGATGTTGTGTTTTAATTCTGGCTCATCTGCTTCTTCACTGAATGCTTCTCAAGTGGCTGCTTCGAATTTCTCAATTTTTCCCACTGGTAAAATTGAGAAGATCCAGAATACCTGGAGGAGCTGGTGGGGGGGAAGTTTGGGGCCCTCCTATGTCCAGAAATGCAGTGAAGGTGGTGTACCTGATGCCACGCTCACTGAAGAGTTTGTAATGCTGTACAGCAAATGCAGTAGGACACGTGCATCTGAACAATAAAGATAAAGAGAAATACTGAACTGCTGTCTTATCTGTTGAATGCCATCCATCTTATGTAATTAAAGACTGCGCTGTCGTGTGCTTTAATGCAGGAGGACAGATTTCGAGATGCTTGTGTGTGTTTTGGTACTTAATTAATGGCAGCTTCGCTCTTGCAGGAGTTCCAAAGGTATCGTTGTGCGAACTGCCATATAGCCACTGAATAAGAAATGCATTGTGCCTCTCCAGATGGTAAACAAGGAGAGGATAAATGGTGAAAGGGAGGGGAATTCGCTACAATTATTGACCACAGCCCTAAACTGTGAATTAAATGACTTTTCCTGTGGTTAGCAGAGAGACATAACAATTTAGAATTTCAGCTGCATCTTATGAGGTGGTTAGACCAATTTTTTATACTGCTGAGGTGGTTTGAGTTGCTGAGGTGGCTTGAGAAGGGTCTGCCCTTCTCTCCTTTCTGACTGTGTGGCAGCCCGCTGTCCCTGAGGTAGAGATGACAGGAACACAGTGGAGAGTCTTGACAGACAAGATTCATCATGGCTGGTAGGTTAGACCAAGATGCTGGATGTTTCCCTCAAGCAGCTGAGATGTGTGCACCAGCTCTGCTCCCCTGCCCTGCCTGGGAGGGCGTCAGGGAGGGATGAAGGAGGAGTGGTAGGTGGCTTAAGGTCAGTGACATCTTCAGCTGCTGCAGGTGTCAGCTATGACTGGTGTCTGTCCACAGCGCCGTCTTACTCAAGTAATTTGACTTGAAGCAGCACTGCTAAGCTAAATTAAACCCGATTTTCTAGTCTGTGTTAAAGGGGAAGTCATATTGTTTCACTTAGATCTTTGTTTAGTTTAAATGCTAAAAGCCATAATCTGTTTTTTTTTCTCAGTCCTTGTTTCATGAGAAAACCCATGTAAGGGTATTTTGGAAAGAGGCCCAGTGTTTTCTTCTCTGCTATGGCAAATATGTAAATTTAAACCCCAACTGAACACTTACTTAGTTCTATGTCTGAAGAAGGGTTTATGCATGCGAGGATGGCAAAAAAATAAGGAAGGCGTTTTAGTTTTTAAATAAAATTGGCAAGGGTCCCATCCCAAGGAGTTGCAAAGTTCATAGCTTATGTGATCTATTGTGCTGTCCAAGTTGATTAGGAAGCAGAGCTGTGACAGTATTGCCTGGAACTTTTTTTCCTTTACAGCTTGTTTAACTGGCGTAATGAAGTGAATGCTGCCAGAGAGAGTTATATATTCTGTAGTAGCTAATACTTGCTTTTATATAACAATACTTCTCCCTGTGTGTGTACAGTACTTGAAGTGGGCCACGCTTCCTGAAACAAATTTACCGGCCCTTTGGTTTTCTCCTTTTTATTGCAAATCTGAGAGTTTGGTATATATTAACCAAAGATAAATGTGTCTTTGAAGGGGAGAGTGAGGCATCCTTATCACAGGCAGGAAATACAACATGATGCCTGCTCAGGGAAAAGGAGGACATAATGCTGAAGGGAGGAGTGGACATCTATCTGGTTTTTGCACCCTAAGCAAGATTGCCAACATACTGAATATTATATTCCTAGGTTTTGTGGTGCGGAAGCATTCCTGGCAGATGTCTGGTGGGAAAGAAAATTCAGAGGAGGAAGCAATCTCTAGAATGCTCTTCTCTTAAGAAAGCTCTGGGGAGAGAGAGAGACATGTGCAACGAATCGCTAGACTCTGAAATATGTGAAGCGTTTCTTCAATCTAAAATTTTAAGATCATCCAAATGTCTTTTTCCCGTTGGGTCTGTACTGTTTGCAAATGTTTACATTCAGGATGTTACCATTTTAAAAAATATATATAACTATTGCTGTTGTTTTTGTTTTTCTAAACTCTAGGTATGAGAAGGTGCCAGTAATTCTGGTTGGTAATAAAGTGGACCTGGAAAGTGAGAGAGAAGTATCGTCGAGCGAAGGCAGAGCCTTAGCTGAAGAATGGGGCTGCCCCTTTATGGAGACCTCTGCTAAAAGTAAAACAATGGTGGATGAGCTCTTTGCAGAAATTGTTAGACAAATGAACTATGCAGCACAGCCAGACAAAGATGATCCATGCTGTTCTGCGTGTAATATACAATAGCATTAAACATGACCTAACCTGGACTTAATTTGCAGAAATTTTGTAAGGTGGTAAAACTGTCTACTTCACTTCCTGGTTTGTGGGTCACTTGAAATACATCTGTAGTGAAGTAGCAACATTAACTCAGAGCTGAGCATTGGAAGTCAATCACTGACTCTGAATATAATGGGGTTAAATGACCACATCTCGCCCGTTGTTTCCCTTTGAGCACCTGCAATTTTATGGCACAGCCAGTTTATCTACAGGGTCGTTCCGGTCAAGTGTAACGCGTGTTGTCTTCTCAGACAGCAACAACAGCAACTGTTTCCGAAGAAGCTGGAAAACTTTTGGAAATGGGAAACAAAAGGAGTGGAGAGAAGATCTCTGAAGACCATCCACAACTAGCATAAGCGGGAAAGGAGAGCCAAGTCTTTCAGCATCCAATTACCGTGCTTCGGGACGTGCGCTATCACTTGTGGCCAAGTCTGTTCAGTCAAATATGTTGATTTCACCAGAACTTCTGACAGTGTTAGAGGAAGAGGCTACCAGAGACCTGTACAGTTTGGATTTTTTTCAAAATCAATGCTATTATTTCTACACTTTATCCCACATCTTGAAATAAGAAAGCATTGCATCAGTGTGTGAAGTGAGGGGCAAGATCTGAGAACAAATGACGGGTGAAGAAACAGTCTGGCATTGGAATGTTTTAAATCTTTCGTTTTGCTGCTCAAAAATGGAGGATCGCTTCAGGTTTTGGTCTGCAAAAAGCCAAACAAACCCTCTGTTTACAAAGCAGGAAGCATCTTTATTTATCACTTTACTGAACCAGGAGGAAGCAACTGTGATGAAAAAAAAAATTGCTGAGCCTTACTAACAAGGAACACTTTAATAGATTAACTAGTACCATCTTGTAAGGAAAATTAAGCCATGTTGCATCCATATGTTCCCTTCTGCAGAAACCTCGTGGGACAGTATGAACATCCTGCAGTTTTAAGTTTAAGACAACAGTTTTTCTTGCCTTTAAGGGCTACGTTCTCTGGTGTGATCCCTAACTAACCTTTGAAAAATCAAGTTTGCTATTTGATAGCTTTAATGTCGAAAACTTCAATTGAATAACCACGTGAAATCGTGTGGTTCAGAGGTGAAATAGTTACGGTTGTAATTCTTTAGGTGAGTGTGGAAATGGCTCTTTAATTGCCTGACACACTGTTCAGAGGTTACCCCAATTATTGGAGTGTCAAATGGGGGGAGCAAATATTTTATTTTGAAAGGATGCTCGAGCTCTGACTTGCTAGTTTCATAGCAGTGAAGTATTTATCATTTGCATGACTAATGGCACAGAAATACCTATTCCGAAGTCTTACAATCAAAGTATAGAAGAGTTTTCAATCACAATGTTTAGATTTTAAATGCTGGAGAGATTGTCTTGAGCTGGATTTTTTTTTTTTATATAGGTAAAATTGGCCATAAAAATACAGAGTCACTGAGCCTGTGGTCTAAATAACACCATGCGTTTATTAGTTTTTCAATCTTGTGCAGTAACAGTGTAGTTCCTTGTGTTTAAACGAGTGAAACCAGGGGTGCTGGGGTGTGTGTGTGTGTGTTGAGTGTGTATGTGTGTGTGTATATGGCCCTTAGAAATGCTGTAATTGGAGTTAGGTTCGAGAGTTTTGCCTCCATCTGCAGAACTTCCTAAAAATCGCTCTCATCTGCTACAAAGGAAACTTGAGTACAAATCGTCTTGCAGATTTTCATACATCAGTATCCTTAACGTTTTGAATTCTAGTTCAGTGGATGATAACTTAAAGGAAATCACGTGAATGGAAGAGAACTGGCCATCACTGCCCTTCATCTTTCAAGACCTTTCCACAACCAATGTATCAAAGGGCATTAGATGTCGCGAAACATTAAGCCTTACTAGAACCTAAATGTAGCCCGTTTCCCACCTACCTTGCCGAGCTTTTGTTACTGTACTTTGTTCTCTTAGGGAGATAGGCACACCGTTTAGTTCTGGCATCTGAATGCCCGTTTTGGGTGCTCTGAATCGCCCTCCTAGAGGCACCTACCTCTTTCCATTGACAATAGAGCAAACTTAGACTTTTAACTTTGATCCTCTGAGTCACACAACTTCTATGCCTAAACTAGATGGTATGAATGTTCTCTCCCCCCCCGCCCCGCCCACCCAGCGTGTCAGACACTATCCTTAAGCAAAATGCAAGATGTTGGATTAACAATATCTCAATGTTTAAAATATCTAGATTGGGAACTGGCTTACTGAGCTGTACAACCTATCTAAAACAGCTTGTGAGCATGACAGCCACTGCATAAGTGCTTGGGGGGAAAAAAAACCCCAAACCAACCCCAAATTTGAGACTGAGTTGGAAGTGCATGTTATGCAATGCTGTTTACAGAGATGTTAAAATCTTACCTCACAGATTGTTCATCAACCCAGGAAAACATCGTGAAGTACAATACAAACAGCCTAACTTGAAGTTCATAAGATGAAACAGATGGGCTTTTAATATAAGAAAAATTGCACAGTAAAATTTTTAACAGAGAAAATATTAATGAAAATATCTCCCAGTCTTGGGTTGTTTTTTTTCATTACACCCTTACATTTCCGAAAACATCGGCCGTACGTGAGCTACCACACAGCGTGGCGGGGGCGGGGAAGCGTAAGTGTTGTTCTTCGTTGTGTAGTTCTGAGGAAGTAGTTATGCACTATTTGTATTTCCACTAATGTGAAGATAGTGGAGCTTGAATCAATGACAGTTGCACTCGACAAGAGATTTTTTTCAACTTACAGGGGTAGCAGAAAGGGAGGAGAGTGAGCCCCGCCGCAGTTGCGTGGCCACCCTGCGGGAGTCACTGGTCTTGGGTCACCGTTTCGTTTGTACCCTGGTAGGATTACCAGTTACAGTATTTGAAAGTTTCTTCTAACATGCCTTAAAATATTATGATTTGTTCCAAAGACCCACTTTTTCCTTTGGCTGTTCTTGTGGAGCTTTGTACTTTTCTACAACAACAGCATTTCCCCGGTTCCGTTGGTTTGGTTTTTTTAAAACGTTGCAACTTTTATTCTTTTAAGCTATGATAGTGGGAGCAACTCTTTCCTCCTTCCTTAAAAACACACACAAAGACTAGTCAAAGCAAACAAACCAACCAGAATCAGGTCAAGAGTATTAAACATAACTGCATTGGTTTTCTGTTTAAGTTTTGGGTTTGTTTCCTTTTCCCCCCATGTCATGTCCATCCCCCCACCCACCCTTTCAGAGCATCAGAAAAAATTTTGGTGACATTTTCTGTTCAGGTTCTAGCCTCTCCCTAACCCCAGTGCTACAGTTGCCATTACTTTTTCTGTGGGAAAACTACTGGTATTTGCTTTCCTGTATAGAATGTTGCCTAAAGATGTCAGCCATTTGGTTGGGGGGGTTTGTGCATGTTTGGTTTTTAATTTTATTTTATTTTATTTTTCCCAGCGCGCCGTCAGAGCGCTGGTTAGGCTTTAATTGTGAAACTCCGCAACAAAAAGCAAATGTTTGACAACTGCAGGAGGCTTTTATCTGCATTGTTGTGCATCT